>CM032667.1:26223066-26264505 GCA_019095985.1 Streblospio benedicti
TTTGCATGAATATAAATAAATTATAGAGGCTACATAGCAATGTGCGATTTTTGTGTTCACATAGATCACTGCACACCCAGTTCGTGCATTTTATTGTTTAAATAATCGTAGCACAGCTATTAATGAACCCTCAATAGTGTTTGATGTGTCAAAATAAAGCTACTTACTTGTATTGTTGCATGATAAACACAGTTGTAATGATTCATTAAAATTATGTGATCTATGGTGCAATTCCTTGCATGCACACCCAGTTCGTGCGTGGCGATAATCGGGGATTTGAACATGTTTATTTACATTAGATCTTACTAGAAATTTTATTTTTTCACTTTGGCACCGGGAGAGCAATAATGTTTAAAGTAGTAATATAGTGTGCTAATTGTTTGGAGCTTAACAATTTTATTTAAATAGCACACAAACTGGGTGTGCACACGAACTGGGTGTGCAGTGCTGTACAGGAATTGCTTAGGCAATTTACCTAGAGACACTTGATTATGTGGTGACTTTTCACTTCTCCACAAAGCTGTCCACATAAGACAGGTTCCATTGTATGTTTTATTAAATTGTATTTTTATTACAATGCAAAATATCAATGAGCAGAAAAAGGAATAAGGAGCACGGACCTGTTGGGACTGTGGAGTGTACGTGGGGAGTAGGGAACACCACCGTTGAAGAAGGCACTGTTGTTGCTGGAGCGGGACAGGGCGTCAGATGACAGGTTCAGACTGCAATAGCAACAGACAATTAGTCAAAAACACTTCATAGATAATCAATAGTAAAATGTGTAATTATAGGGCTTATCCTCAAGGGATAGTACGGTGAAATTGGGCGACTAGAATCTAAGTTCAAGCTTTATTGAATTGATATGTTCATTAGTTATCATGCCCCCAACGACCTGATAGCCGGAAACCTGCATCTGGTATGCTCTTAACTTATCAGTATCATGCAAAGTCTACACATTCCAGGAATTAGAAACGTCATTACTATGCCGCGCTCATGGAGTTTACTCCATGAGCGGCGGTACATAGTAATAGTACGATGTTGGTATATATGAAATTATTTTCATATAGAGCATCTGTGGAATAGTGGAACTAACATACTTGAATGATGCAAACAAATAGCTTTATGCATTTAGTGACAAATAATAGGCTATAGTTTATTAGTATTAGGTAGCTTCAATCTAGACATAATTTTAATCAAATCAATATCAAACGTAAAAGCAGTGCATGCAATAGTTTCTTCATTGTATGGTGTACTCACCCTCCACTGATCCTCCTCACTTTGGGCAGAGCCTTCCCACCAACGCCTCCCCCGGTACTCGTAAGGGGCAGCGCCACCGAGTGCCGATTCCCTGGGGTGTTGGCAAATGCCAGCGCTGAGTTTTGGCCACCACGTAAACTCGGTGTGTTGCCAGCAGCTAGTGGTGTAGTGGGTGTCCGAGAGATTGGAGGGCAGCGTTTAAGGGGACTTCGGGCGCGAGACAGCGGACTCCCGGCTCCCAACACAGCGCCATCCTCCTGCATTCGACAAGTAAAAAAAAAAGGAAAATAATGAAAACAACTCAAGACTTGCCCTCAGCCCTAAGAAGGTTCAATAAACATTCTTTTATTCTCACCTAGGCAACCCAGCTCTTGAGTCCACATTGGCCTGTCAAATGACAGCACATTACCTAATTTAATGATGTTTTACTAACATATATATTGTTTACAATTGGCAGGTTTGGCAGGGTTTTGTACAGGCATGTTTTAATCAGTTTTGCTAACTTGCCTACTACCAGCTTTTGTCAGAGCAGTATGGTGTAAAACATGTAGAACGAGTTGTCACAAGTAATATTTTTTGGAAGACTAGTAACCTTTTTTGCAACATTAACAAGTAGAGGTTTTGTACATCTGTATAGTAGAAAACTAGTTTTAGCCGTACAAAATACAGCCCTGAAAACGGGCCATTTTTCTACTCGACTTTCTGGTGATGGAAAAAGCTTAACTCAAATAAGATAAACACATCACCTGCTGAAGTAGAGATGGTGGGATGATGACTGGCCCGTTTATCGTTACTCTGCGGTCTGCGCGCTTCTTGGTAATCGTCACGCGTCTCATTCTATCTGCCAGAAAAAAGAAATGGAAAAATACAGACATCACATAATAGCGTATCTTATAATTGCATAAAGACTGTAAAGCACTCTTTTAGTTAATATTAATCAATATCTTTTAAAAACATAACTCATAATTGTATATTGCTTAAGGAAACAACAAAAGTTATAAGGGAAAAATAATCAATTTTCAACTTTAAATAATCAAAATTATTAAATACACCATCTCATTGTAACAAATAGCAACTGAATCTTTGCCTGCCTGTGAGTTCATTTCACGTTTACTAACTTCGTTAAATAAGTACTATAATTTACAATTTTTGTTTTGGCGATCGTTGAAAACAAGTAGGAGCGTGATTAAGGTGTCTTGACACTACTTGGATCACCAATTACTAAAACCTGCAAGTTTGGTGATGATAAGCATTCACATAAATCACGAATTCCACGTATGACGTGAAGTTTGGAAACCTCTATAACGGGAGACCTCACATCATACGTAAACTCAGATTGTGTGTATGGCCGAATAGTGCGATTGATGCTCTAAGATGAAGTGGTCAAGTTATTGGCAGTATACGAAGCATTCTCAATAATGTTTTTCATTATACAGATTATCAACAAAATCAATGGTCTATCATTTACTACAATACAAACTTTATCAAATAAGTACTATAATAACTAATTTTTGATTTGGTGATCGTTTCCACCTGTTTACGTTTGACGTTTGAAAGATTGATCTCGTTGTTAGCAGGTCACGAGGTACAATTGAGACTACTGTTAAAATGTCTCCCCTATTGCAAACATCACTTAACAGTTTGCCTCATTCATAGTTACTGATGTTGAGCAAATATGTAGAGATCAACATATACCCAATTAATTTCCAGATTGTTTCCAACAAATAGACATGCGAACAGAAATCTGTGAATGAATGTTAATTCTCATGTGATTTTAGATACTTTTATCATTCAAACAGAATCGAAATTTTTACATAATGTAATGTATTTGACAACAACATCAACGTAGATGTTCAATACATCTTCAGTGTATCAATGTGAAATGTTTCAAACCACATTATCGGTATAACATTCATTCACGGTTTTCCGTTCGTTTGTCTAGTGTTATTACGTCTAACACGTCCATTCTCGCGGAAATATACGTAATATTGACCACTACATACGACACAGGACGTCATTGTGCCATATAACACGAGCATCAATAAATGGTTAGTTTATTCTTGTCAAATCAATGGAACAAGATAAAATGTATGCGTTAAAATGTTTCTTCAGTGCCATGGAGTGTAAACAACATACGATGGACGAAGAGACCGGTCTTAGACGTGTAAATGACGTCATAGACTAGGCTACAGTGCGCGTGATTTTAGTCTGTCCAGAGGATGACGAGATCAAGTCCTCTAACGTGCAAACAAAGTTCAGTAATCATAATGTTTAATGCTCTTTGCAACGATTAATAACTAAGAAATTAGAATTTTACAAATTACACTATTAACATTATTAATTAACTATAAAAATACAATTATTACATTTATATTTTTTAAATCTGTTCTTTCCGGAAGTGGGTAAGTAGGTAAGCAAGTGGCATGGGCTCGGCCTATTTAGCGGAAAAGCAGAAAAGCAGAAAACGGAGAAGAGCCTACACATTGACTCAAATTGACTTAATACAGCATCGTTCACAAATGACGTCAACTCATTTTTTACCTTTTTTTTTACCCCCGCGCCTCTTGTTGCCTTTCGTCATCTTTGCAGCACCCCCTTCTGGTAAGTGTCGTCATCTTTGCTTCACCCCCCTCACGTGTCATGGTGTTTTACGATGACGTTTAACATTGATTTAACCGTGCTGTTATTGAATATATTGAATATTTGAATATATATGTACATAATTTAGACATAATTTTACAAATGCATTTAGGACATAAAACAAACATGGCAATGTGATTTCAACTAGTAGATATGTCACACCTCACTTAACTTGTCGGAAAGTAAGTTCAAATATTAGCCACAACTTTTTTTTCAAAGTGATATCACCCAAGTGCTAGACCCCCTCTGTCAACTTTCGTCATCTTTTGCTACCCCCCCCCCATTCCGGGTGACATCATGTGTGAACGATGCCTAATCAAATATGTTAATGGGTGTGTACCCATCAGTAAATATTAAGGTTAACTAAAATTATTTCCAGTGTATGCTCAGTGTAACTATTCCTTTTATAATGGTTTGGAAGCCTCGTTAAAAGGCATGACTGGTGCATATTCCGAGGTTTGGAAGCCTCTGTAAAAGGCGTGTCCCGTGTAGAGGACAGTCATCCCTATGCACGTAAAAGAACTCACCTAGTTTGAAAACAACAGCTAGTGTGATCCCTCCACACACCCTTGGCTCAGTTGGTTACCTAACATGCCAAACAAACAGGACCACATTGGAAATAAGCATTACTTATATATGTACGCTTTCATGTGCTATCCTAGGAACATTAGTTCCTGAAGAATATCAATCAATCAATGTAAAAGAACTCACCTAGTTTGAAAAAGCTATATATAGATCAAAGAGTGTAGATTCTATGTATATGTGAATACGAGATGCAATTGTATTTTAACTTAGCCCTTTTGCATCGTGACACATCACACACTTGCAAACACTGTATATCGATTTCATTTGTGTGCATAATTATGTCAACTCACGTAACAAAACTAGAACTTGAGAACTTTATTGATTTCATAATAACGCCCCCCCCCCCCCCCCCGAGAGCAGACGAGTACATAACTAACTGTGGGGTGAAGCAAAGAAAGAAAAAGAAAAAACTCTTATGAACAGAGTGTTGTTTTCCTTTAGACAAAAAGACAACAGGGATTATGTTGTATCAGAAAAATATTATTTTGACATGTCAGTTTAGAAAACCAACATTCTTCGCCAAGTACTACAATAGTCCCTCCCTATAAAGTTTTGGTTTGCCCCTTTACCATGAGGGGCAAAACCCACAGAAACGGATGGCCGCCATACGGCAGCCGTACGG
The DNA here is from genome assembly GCA_019095985.1 of Streblospio benedicti. NCBI lineage: Eukaryota > Metazoa > Annelida > Polychaeta > Spionida > Spionidae > Streblospio > Streblospio benedicti. Next base: position 26,228,171 of record CM032667.1, read on the forward strand.
CAAAACTGCCATACGGCGATTATAAAGTACCCACAGTGACGATCATATGAGTTGACGTACGGCAGCTGGAATTGGCACACCGGATTATTATGAATCTTAGTATTATTATCATCATTATTAACGACAAGAAAAATTAGTATCTGAAAACAGTAAACACCTCTCTGCAAACTCTGTCTATATCATTGTGTAACATTGATTATTTTACTGGGTTCGTTCTTGTGGCGTATCACGGCACGACCTTCGGGTTGAGATGATAATTGACCAAGTATGTAGGCTGGGGCTGCCAGAGACATCGGTCTTTGTTCGAGTAGCCTTTTTAACAGCCCGCTGCTTGGGATGATGGTATCATTCTGGTCTCACAACCTTGGGGTCGTGAGTTCGAGTCCCGTCTGGGCCACTTGATATAGTCATATGGAAGATGTGTCAATATAGTGGGTAGGAGCTTGCTTGCCATAGAAGAGAGAGAGAAGAATATAATTGTATCCACAAGCAAACTTGGGGAAAACACATTAGAAAAATAATGTAGTAATACACTGCATAATCATAAAAACACGGCGCAGTCACTCTTTCAGACATATAGACGCCTATGGTTGGACTTCTGCAATACAATTACGTCAGCCGTATGACTGCTACGCACGCTGTTCTGTGCAATCACTTTGATGTGCATTGATTTTGGAGGTTTTCCTAGAAGTAGTGGGTGTGCTAGAAGTGGGGCAAAAGTAGTCCGGTTGACAACTAACCATATACGGAATCCGTATATGGACAGTCCTGATACAACATATTTTTACAAGGCAGTTCTGGAGGTCAATATCGACTGAAAATACGTGCAAAAGACTGATAACATACAGTAGAACTTCTCTATTGATAGTAGGACCACTTTTGGCACCAGTGTTAGGTGGTCTAAATAGAGATGTGGTCTCTACACAAAGGTTCGTTCTGGTAGCTTTATAAAGGCTTGGGAGTGTGAAAAGTGGTCTTATTATAGAGGTGGTCTAAATAAAGTGGTGGTCTTAATTGGAGGTTGTACACAGTAATTGTGTACTTAAAACCCGGGACTTAAAATCAAGATTTCCATAATAGTTTAGTAAACATCTTTCTTGTCCATAAGTCAATGTTGTTCTAGCGATGCTGTGCTCTCTGAGCACTTTCTTTTGATCTAGTTGCGTCGCTAAATAAAAAAAGTAACACAAAAAAAGAGGAAACAAAATGAATACTCATACATGCAATATGTTAAACATAGTTTACCTACTATTGAAAAATCATGAATATAACTGACCTTTAGACCAAGAAATTACTTTTAAAGAAGTAGAAAATGCAATTAAAGAATTAAAAAACAAAAAGGCTAGCGGACCTGATGGTATCTGTAATGAAATTTTGAAATGTAAATCTGTACAGTTGAAAATGTCACTATTACATGTTTTCAATACGATACTATCAAATGGTACATATCCTAAACAGTGGATGTTTAGTATTATTACTCCAATACATAAAAATGGAGATAAAAACAATCCCGAGAACTATAGAGGTATAGCAGTATCAGACAACACTAACAAAATTTTCATGAAGATAATATTCAATAGAATGTACAATTACATGACCAATAAAGGCTATTGGTCAAAAAATCAAAATGGTTTTATGAAAGGAAGAAGAACGGAAGATAATTTATTTATATTACACACTATTTTTCAAAAATATGTAAAACTAGGAAAAGGAAAAATCTATACAGTATTTGTTGATTTCAAAAAGTTTTTTGACAGTATTGACAGAGACTGTTTGTTTTATAAATTAATAACATATGGAATTACTGGTAAACTGTACAATGTACTAAAAACAGCATATACCAATCCTAAATTCTGTGTAAAGACAGATTGCGGTTTGTCTAAATATTTTATTTCATACACAGGTGTGAAACAAGGATGTGTTTTAAGTCCTCTGTTGTCAAATCTTTTTCAAAATGATTTACATAATATGTTTAACTCATCATGTGATCCAGTGATGTTAAATAGTGAAGAACTTAATTCTTTGTCATGGGCGGATGATTTAGTACTATTCTCAAGGTCAAAGGTAGGGTTACAAAACTGTTTAAACAATCTTGAAATATATTGTAATAGATGGGATTGCAAGTAAACAAAGACAAAACAAAATGTATGACTATGTCTGTTGGAAACCCTAAAACCCAAAACTTTATGTTTGAGGAGAAGATCTTAGAAAATGTAAATTATTATAAATATTTAGGAGTTAGGGTTGAAAGAAATGGAAAATTTAATAATGCTATTATAGAAAGAATGTCTAAAGCAAACCGTGCTGTACATGTTCTTAAACAAATCCTGGGATATTCCACACCAGTTTGGCAAAATTAGCCATGTCATTATTTGATAAACAAATTACACCAATCTTATTATATGGAAGTGTGCTGTGGGGAATACCAGATTCTAATAGATATATAAAAATACAAATAAACAAAATCAATGTAAAAAGTGAAATGTCAAGTTCAATCTATTATAAATCAAAGAATGAATAGAGAGATAAAAATTGATGAAATCAAAGTACTAAAATCTAAGCCGGGATGTGTTAGTAAAAATTGAATAGTAGTCAGGACAAAATAGATTTAATTTATTCAAATAAGAACTTTTCTGACAATTGCTTGATAACAAATCATGAAATGAAAGAAAAAAAATAATTATGAAGGTGTACATAGCAACTATTGTAAGTATGACTGAGGGGTTTCTAAATTTTCATCTACAATAGCAGTTATGAAGGAATTAAATAGATTTCCTATTCAACTGCAAGCATATATAAATGAAATATCCTATTGGCACAGATTGCAAGCAATCCCTATAAATCCCTTATTACATGCAGCTTTTTAGGATATGTAAAGATGATAATCATCCTTTTATCCAAAATATATCATACCTACTTAAATCAAATGGTATGGGTAATATATTAGTGTCACCCCACTAATTATTCAAATAAACAAATAAAGTGTATTGTAAAGATAATATAATGAATCAACACAAACAATTAATTAACTCTGTTATTAATGATAATTGTAAATATGACACATTAAATAAGTGTCATAAACATGAAAATGTAGATTTTAAATCGCTTCCATATAATATGAACATAAAGAGCACTTTCATAAGGAAATGCTTTGCTTATTTAAGATGGAAATTTGATAAAGCTATGTACTATGATCAATATAATGAAACAATATATGTGATGCATGTAATAAAACACAAAGATTCTTATCATATTTTGATGATATGCAAAACAACAGAAATAGAAAGAAATACGTTTTTACAAAATATGAATGTATTGTATCCAAATTTTCATAATTTATCAGTTTATGAAAAACTGATATCTATATTAAACATGCAATTTAATGATCTTGAAGTTATACAGCTGATATGTTCATTTGTTAAACAAATATGTGTTAAAACAAAATTGATCTAATGATCAATATTATATGTAATGAATAGATATAATATGTATTGTCAATTCATTTCTATATATGTATATGTCAAATATTCATTGTCTTTGGTTGTACTGACACTGTTAGTTGCCAATAAAATCTTCTTATCTTCTTATCTTATCTTATCTTCAGCTCAGCTGCTGAAGCAAGCATTGTGTTTGGTTCGTTTGTAACTAACTAACTATGTTTGTAACTATGTATGTATGTTTGTATGTCTCCGGACAAGCTAGCGGGCGTACCGATGAACCGATTTCGCTCAAACTTTACACAACTATGAGGTTTGAGGCGACACCGAAGTGATTCGATTTTGGGCGCTCTGCCAATTAGATTTTGCTTTCTAGAAGCGTTTTTATGACATTTTTAATAATATTCAATGCACTTAGCCTTCAAGAAAAAAATCAATATTCCAAGCAGCAGCAAAATTGATTATTGGATCTGAAACCGATATTGATTATCATCTTGTTATTCAGTACAATAATTGTATGGCAACACAAATATCTTTTTGCTGAATATATTGATTCTGATTCATTCTGATGTTTTCTCACCAAATTCATAAATTTCTTGATTGTAAAGTATACATTATTTCAGTATATATCTTAATTGCCCATAAGTCACCGTCGTTCTAGCGACGCAGTGTTCTTATAACACTTTTGATCTAGTTTTGTTTGTATGTTATTTGGTATGTCTCTGGACAAGGTAGAGTGTTTTCCGATGAACTGATTTCATTCAAACTTTACACAACTATTTGGTGTGACGCGACACTGATGTGATTTGATTTTGGGCACTTTGCCAATTCAAATGTGCTTTCCATAAGGCCATCTTTCGCCCATTTTTTACATTTTCTCCAATAGCTTTGATGATGCTTGTGAGAAAGCATTCAAACTTGATACAATGCTTACATCATGGGCCCCCGCATCATGGGAGGGGTGTGTGGTATATATACCACAATGCTTTACAAACGCTATACTGTAAACAAAGTGAAACAGGGCACACGACCTTCCGTCAGGTAGCGCACACTCGACGTGATAAGCGAGTTTCAGAGACATGCACAATCCAAGATTACAACATGCCCGACGCGAATTACGTGATGTGGGGACAAAGGCTAGTAAGGCTACTTAGGCTATAAATAGCCTGATGTGTCAGACAGTCGGCGGCGCGGCGTGGCAGCATATAGGCGAAGTCGAAGTGTGTGTACTTCGTCCTGGGAGATTAGCTCAGTTGGTAGAGCAACCGCCCATGACATGTGACTGGTCTGAATCATGGACGGGAGACTGTGAGTTCGATTCCACAATCTTCCAAATAACTTTACCTTGTCTCTGGAATTTCGTTACACTACCATATACATTACTACTCGTATGTTGAAAGGGTATCTGATGTGCACAGAGACCTGGGAGCCAAGGCATCTGTTTTAAGCTTGATTTATGCCCTAGTATGTATTTTATCATTTCACATCATTGAAATAAGCCGAGACAGTACTAGGCAATTACAATCTAAATATTTCTTCAAATATTCTATAGCTTTATTCTGCAGTTAGTTAATCAGGAAACTGTTTTTGATTGGTTGGATACGATTTGAATAGCCAGTTACGTTTGCATTACCATAAAGACTATGTCAGACTTGGTAAAGATGACTGATAGGGACTGTATATCATCTACTAATATTCTACTATTATTGCAAGCTCCTACCACTGTATTGACATATATGAAGATACATCTTCTATTTTACTATATATCAAGTGGCCCTGACGGGACAGACTTGGGGAAAATATGTGTATACAGTTATTCAATTATTTTGCATTCATATGACTCAATTGTAATTGTATTATACATTGTTAAGTGTTTTGTTATTCATGAGATGATGTTCTATGACTATATCAGAGCAACAAATGGACTAATCCCACATGAGATAATTCAGTTTTTATTTCGTTTCCTCCCCAACATTTGAAAAACAAATATAAGAAAAGAGTGAACATCACTGATTCTGTTATCTAGAATAGAACAAAATAAACATAAAAATCACAACATACATCGTTGGTACATGTCAAGATTCAAACTTGTGTAAATATAACTACAAGTAGAAACTATTTTCAGAGATGGAAAATCATTACCGCATAATAAAACACACAAAGGCTAAAAATGTAGAAAACAGGTAGACACTCCAGTCAGAACCATCTTTTCCAGATGACTTGAACTTTTCTGGTAACTGGCCTGCAGAAGCTTCAGTACTCTTCGTCCTCATCATTGTACCTGACGGTGTCATCTGAGTCGATGCCTACTTCCTCATAGTCTTTCTCCAGGGCTGCAATGTCCTCACGTGCTTCATAGAACTCACTTTCCTCCATACCTACACATAAACAACATGCAATAAAGTTCACACTCCAACAACCACAAAATATACCAACAGCAGCATATTTGATATATAAAATTGCAGAATGTTAGTACTATATCAGTTTGTGAAATAGAGCCTGGTGCCTGCTGATTTTTATCGGGGCCAGCTAGGTTTAAGGGTTCATGGCCCGATGGTTAGGCAACTTTTTGGAAGTTCTCAACATTTACATAATTAAGTGCCGGACGCATTATGTCAGGAACGGTTACTTTTTATAGTTGTTGGCCCTTGTAATCAATAAGCAAATTTTAATGAGTTTCACACCCTGACTTAACTTAAATTTTCTTTCAACACACCACATAAACTATTGTATATGAAAAATATATTAGTTTTATACACATACCTTCACCAACGTACCAGTGGACAAAGGCTCGCTTGCGGTACATAAGGTCAAACTTGTGGTCAAGTCGCGCCCACGCCTCCGAGATGGCCGTGGTGTTGCTCAGCATGCACACTGCACGCTGAACCTATGGTGTGGACAGACAATACAATACAATGTAAGTAAGGTAGTGATCAAATAGGCTTAGGTGGTTTAATGCTGCAGTTGCAGCTAAATGTCTCGGCATCAGCATCATTCCGTGATTAGATATGAAAACTGTTTACTTTTGAATAAATTTTCTTTTTTTCGTTAGTGCCCTCATCAGGTGTTATTCATGTATAATACTAGTTATGTCCACCAAAAGTAATGCTGGTGCCTGTGGTTACAGCTATGAGAGTAGTTGAAACATGGGTCTGGGGTGTTTCCACTAAACATTTTTGAGGAGCACTTTCCACTTGTGCGTCTGTTGCAGCACCGACACTATACTCACCTTGGCGAGGTCTCCCCCGGGAACCACCGACGGTGGCTGGTAGTTGATACCAACCTGAAACATGTGCGTATAAACTAAACCATTAACATGTGACGAGTTCTAAGCATACTTGCAGTATGTAAAGTCAAGGACAGAAGTAATTTATTTTGTAATTATTGAAGTTGGGGACCGTGAGAGGGTGGTGGTGTTTTACGTGGAAAACTTATGGTTCTCTGTTTAGTTAAGTGGATTACAAAAGTAACGTTGGCAAACTACTTATAGCTCTTTATATTTGTTGGTTGTTAATTTTACTTCTTTTTACGTGGCTAATGGGAGTGGTGAGTTTCAGACCATTCCAAGAATAGAACGTGATGCTCGCTTACCAGTGCGTACACTACACAGTACGATTTGCTGTTGACTTGCCTTAAAGCCGGTGGGGCACCAGTCGACAAACTGGATGGTCCTCTTGGTCTTGATTGCGGCGATGGCGCTGTTCACGTCCTTGGGCACGACGTCCCCGCGGTACAGCAGGCAGCACGCCATATACTTACCGTGCCGGGGGTCGCACTGGAGAGGAACAGTAGCCTATCAACACATCTTGTCAGAGATAATTTAGCTCATGCCTAAAAATCAAACAATTCTATATATTGTGATGCATGATATTAAATACAAATAATATACATTGGAGTTCTATATATTATTAATGGACGATTTCTTCGTGAACACAAAAACTGAGACCCCCTTTACAAAAAGCTGAGCACGGGCTTGGCTCACTCAAGAGGGATGACTGGAGCTTCCACGCCTACCTTGACCATCTGATTGGCGGGCTCAAAGCAGGCGCTGGTGATCTCGGCCACGGACAGCTGCTCGTGATGCGCCTTCTCCGCAGAGATGACAGGCGCATAGGTGGCCAGCGGGAAGTGGATGCGCGGGTATGGTACCTAGTGTGTGAGATTTGTTTTCTTTCGTATTGTAAAAGCCCAGTTGCGAACAATACAGATATGTTGGGTATTTAGGATGATTTTGTTAGATTTTAGCGGCTATTTTGAAGTGGAGGTCAGTAGGACCCTGATTTTAGTAGCGGGACAAACTCTGATTGGTACACATAAAACAAAGCAGTGTGTAATAAACAATTGTACTTTGTATCCACACAGAAACTATGAAAGGTTCAATTCTCAACCCAACCTCACAAACTCTGAGATACTTACCAGATTGGTTTGGAACTCCGTCAGATCAACGTTGAGGGCACCATCAAAGCGCAGGGAGGCGGTTATTGATGATACAATCTGACTGATCAGCCTAGCGTTAGAGGGTTCAGTATGTTATATTTAAGTTCATGGACGGTGATGTAACAGGGCATTCACTTGTACAACAAGAGTGTGAGTGAATTGTCCTACACAGTTCAGAAAAAAAATCTGATGGCTCGATGTATATGTATAACCAAATTTTAATATATGCAGTTCGGAATTACCACAAATAAATAGTAAATACCATAGCATTGTATAATTTCATTCTACTCTAATTTTGTTTTACGTATTTACAGGCCGACCAATAGTTTCCTGAAGAAGCCGGGCAGTTGTCCCGGTGAAACTTTGAATTTCACCTCAAGAGATACTAAAATGCAGTTACTAAAATAAGGTACTACCTGTTAAGATTCGTGTAACTGGGGCGCTCTATATCCAAGTTTCTGCGGCACACGTCATAAATGGCCTCGTTGTCGACCATGAAAGCGCAGTCCGAGTGCTCGAGTGTGGTGTGCGTGGTGAGGATGGAATTGTATGGTTCCACCACAGCCGTGGACACCTAGCATAGAGAGTGATCACGATTATGTGCCAGCAGCAGCAGCAGCAGCAGCAGCAGCAGCAGCAGCAGCAGCAGCAGCAGCAGCAGCAGCAGCAGCAGCAGCAGCAGTGTGTGTGTGTGTGTGTGTCGCGCGCGCTCGTGTGTGTTGGTGAGTGTGAGTGCGTGTTAAATGTATCTATTTGTAAGATTCAGCTATCATTTTAAAAGGCAAAACAAAAAAGCGAACGAGCACGGAAATCACAAGCCTCAACCTAATGCTCCCTGGTTGCTGCCACTGCCTTGCCCCCAGCGGCGTAGGCCTACCTGTGGCGCGGGATACACGGCGAACTCGAGCTTGGCCTTCTTGCCGTAGTCCACGGACAGGCGTTCCATGAGCAGGGACGTGAAGCCCGAGCCCGTGCCGCCGCCGAATGAGTGGAAGATGAGGAAGCCCTGCAGACCGCCGCACATGTCCGCCAGCTTGCGCAGTCTGCCAGGGGTAAAGAACGGATCAAAGATATTACTTTGGAATTAACACTTAGATATTTTCAGATAATGCCATAGGTAGGCATAGTTAACTAAATAGCTATTAGTGCACACTTTATATTACTAAACAAAATAAATGTAAATTTAAATGACGGTATCCTGCCTTTTGGTCAAGAAATACGCCATCACTTTTTTTGTCTTTCTTACCAGTGCGTGTATCACGCAATTTTAAGCCATTTCCAATCACCTACCATGTCCTTGAAAAGTCGCATCACTAGTATTCAGGTTTTCAGCTTCCCCACCCTCTTACAATATCCCTGTATTCAACTTTCTTATACAGCCATCATCCTACCTGTCGATCACCAGGTCAATGATCTCCTTGCCCACCGTGTAGTGACCACGCGCGTAGTTGTTGGCAGCGTCTTCTTTGCCCGTGATCAGCTGCTCGGGGTGGAACAGCTGGCGGTACGCACCCGCACGCACCTCGCCTAGCCAAGCACAGTAGAATGTTGTTTTGCTTGCGCGTCTAATTAGCAATTTGTGTGTAAATAGTGTGTACCAGAGGACACTATAAATTCTAGGCATGATATTAATTTAGTTGAGTAGTTGAAACTTGGCGCGACACACAATTAGTACATATTACACCGCAAAGATTCAATACCTTCTATGAATTACACACTCTAACAACATGCTACATAAACAAAACAATCAATATAAGATGAAGCAATGAGTCTGTGAACAACAGTTCAAGCAATAAACATGCCCCCGTCCACCAACCCCGTCCTACCAACGACATTGGGCTCCAAGTCGACGAACACGGCCCGTGGCACGTGCTTGCCGGAGCCGGTCTCGGAGAAGAACGTGTTGAAGGAGTCGTCGCCGTAGCCCACTGTGGTGTCGCTGGGCATCTGGCCGTCCGGCGTGATGCCGTGCTCCAGGCAGTACAGCTCCCAGCACGCGTTGCCGATCTGCACGCCCGCCTGGCCCACGTGCACGGAGATCACTTCACGCTGAAAACCGCAGTCATACCGTAAACTAGGAAAGGTGTATGTACTATGCCGCTATTTTTGGCGTGTAGGGCATACACGTATTTATAAACACGTATGTTCTATTATTCTGATCTCAATTAACTGCCTCTGTTTTGAGTAGGTTACGGTAGTAGTGTTACTGGATTAATCCCACACAGCGAGGAAGATTGAATGAATGGTGCACGCAGGCCACGTACTTGCATGTTTATAACGTTTGTTCACACTGGATGTTGTGATCGTTCTACTATCGTTGACCAACATCTAGTAGAATTAATCCTGAGATCGCCCATAAGCAGATCCAGTCCCCTCCCCGTCCCCCCAAAATTTCATTTATATGAGAGTTTTGGCATGTTCGCAAGATATCATACGTACAATCCTAGTGGTTGCCCCTCTTTAAAAACCTGGATCTGCTATCAAATCCTATTACAGTTTGGCAACGTCCTGAAACGAACCATTCATACGCATGCTTTTGAGACAAGGGTTAGTTTTAATTAAACGGACCCAATTGATGCAGCTCAAGGAGGATTGTCGCCTATTGCTCTGCTGAAAGTTTGAATCTGAACTTCACGTGCAAATTGTTGGTTTATTGTTGATTTATGCTGACAGGATCGTTCATAATTTTACACCGTGATTTTAGAATACTAATCATTTGATCAATCGTTATAATATATTCTATATATTTTCATAGATATAATGATCTTTTCAGGTCTTCATAGACCTTAAATAACATTCACGCTGTTTCCAGATGCACGCACCTGAAATACAACTTAACTCAGAGGCAATACGTTTCTTAAACATTATTCTGTTCAAAATGGTTAATTAATGAGAATATAGTAATAGCTTACCATTTTTGTAGATTCAAGTAGACCTTTCTCACGAGTTGACTGCAAAGTGTCGCGTGAGCGTATAATTTCTATAACGAGCTGTCACGCCATATTTATATACAATAAGTACCGTAGACTGGGAAATTTTCGCCCACGTTTATGTTGATAAAATAGATGAGGAGTCATGACACTTGACGTGGCTATTTATTAGTACACCTTTTTAGAATTACACTTGTGTCACCACAACAGTCTCGTATCCATCTTTTGAACATATTGATTTTGATGATTTTGATTGAACACATGGTAATATAAAGTTTGTTAAACAAACTGCAATGATTTCATCCACTCCCCTGACACTTTTTATGTTGATCTTACAACAGTCCCGCATCCCGTTACTTGATCACATTGATTTTCATGTGTGTGACAAAAGTAGTAAATTTACTTAATTAATTGTGAAAGCATTTTCTCTTGATTAATTTACCCTTTGACAGAAAACTTCCACATCTTGGACAATGACACGACAGCCTACACGTACTTGATAGAAAATAACCAATCACTTTTAGTCGGTGCTGGTATCAGTGGTGGATTTTATCTTTAAATTGTAAAGCAATGCACATAATGGTTAATATGCTCATGGAAAAAAGTCTTGTTAATGTCCATGGAAACAGTTAACGGTAATCGCTAAACACTATGTGTCACTCCCCTGATAAGTTGGTGTGTGGGGGAGGGTTTGAGGTCTCGTGCGCTGGTCAAGTTATCAGTGGGCTCACACTTATCACCCTGTTTGTACATACACATGTGATTTTACATGTTCATGTAAATAGCGTAAATAGTGCAATATAAACGCAATTTACTACATACATAAACAAAACACTTACAAAACATACAGCTAACAAATATATATCGTGCAAATAAATACATTTATAATGTGATTAACATGCCTAGAGTAAAATGCAATTTGAACTATAAAATATCACATATCAGCACAAAACACTATATACGTGTATACACCAAACTAGACTCTAAAAAGTACACCCCATATAAACTAATCTCAATTGGTTACAGTTACTACATCTAAAACTAGATTATCCAACAGCCACGCGCCACAATCAGTACATTTTGGTTCCCGGGATCCAGGGCTGGGGTTTGTAGTCCTCGTCATCGGATTCTGACTCTTCCTCTTCTGCTACGCCTGAAATTATAATATACAGATTTTCCACCTCACTAACGCGGTTACACACATGACTATGCATATATAAGATAACTATGAGTGTACAAGTGGCCACAAGTGAAGCAACACAACACACAACATTAAACTAAGAGAGCAACCAAACAACCAATGAACATTTAATTGGACTCGATTGACTCGACTTTGAAGTGAGTGGCTATAAGCGAGTTATTTCGAGTTATCCGTAAATTCTGAATTCGAGTTTTAGTTTAGTTATCAGAATTGAATAGAGGAGACTAACGTGTTAAAGTGCATATATGAGTATAGACTTACTGCTCCTTCTGATGTCGAAGCACGTGCGTCCGCCGCACGGCTTGAAGCAGGCGACCTTGCTGAGGTAGAGCATGGCCACCACCAGGGATAGCACGAGTGCGCCCACCGAGGCAAAGAATGCTACCAGTCCCGGGGTCAGCTCGTTCAGGATCAGACCCATCCTGAGCTGTGGAACTGTCTTTTTGGATTTATCACTTGAGTATCTTAATTGTTATAGTGTGTGCGTGTCTTCTCTTCACAGATACACATCAAAGTATGAACACTTGTTAGAACATAATAAAATTTCCTGTTTTTATGGCTTAAAGTGTTTATATATGATCATGTTTGACTGTTTTGGAACCTCTTTCCGCCAGCAACTTTTGCTGTCTTAATTCATAATTCACAAAATTTGGAGAAAAAAAAATCTATTTTGCCTGCACAGGGAAAGTATTCATATAAAAGTTTGAGCTTGACAAATATTTCATTGTTGGAGAACTCTTGGAGTTTTAAAAATCTTAACACTTAATGGAATTGACGGGCAGCGCATACGTTTCATCAGTTGTGGGTGGGTTATTGCTGTCACCCACGTTGATTTTAGAATGGTGATGTAGAGACTCTACTCGAGTAGAACCCCTATTATGACCATTACATCCAGTGGTTGTCCTCAAGTATGTCTCAACAGAGAGGTGGTCTCTGTATGGAGCTTTGCATTGGTCTCAGACTCTTCATGAAGATGTGGATGTAGTATTATAGAAATTGCCTCGACAGAAAAGCGGTCTTAGAGGCTCTACTGTACACCTTTTATAATAAAATCCTGTCTGCAATATACAAATCTCCCCAACATCGTGTCTGCATATTCTTCCATAATGTGCTAAAAAGTAATCTGTGTTACCAAGTTAGAAAATTCGATTTGATAATTCTATACACTTAGCAAAAAGCTGTGCGGTCTTCAAAACCGTGTAACAGACATCAACATTTCTTCAGTCACACTTCGTAATGATAATAGAATAATCTATGTATCAAGGATATAAAAATGACTATAAAACCTCTCATGTTTTAAATTTTTCCATCACTGCCCAAGTCACCTATGCTATACGTTATACATATCTATTTCAAATACTACTACGAACACATGACACTCGTATTCCAAACAGTTCAGTGTAAAAATAAAACAAATTCTATCCCTAAATAACACATTCAATTTTAAAATAAGCACTTAAAATGAATGACTAAATCGTTAGCGTCCATTCATTTGAAAAGTGACTTGTGACTGAGCTGCTCAGATGCTCATTGATCAGCCGCTGCTCAGGGTTTACAGACATATGTGTGATCATTGATCTTACAATCAATGCGCTTCACTGAAAAATGAATATGTTGGCACATTCATTCAAACCGCTTTGGATTGCGAAGGTCTTATTATCAGAACTTAAATTATTTGTCAAACTGTCATGGTCACACAAAACATTTCGGTCATATTTTCAACAGCCACCTCCAGAGGAGTGCGAGCTATTATACCACCTCCTTATTTGAGAGTAATCTTACCACTGTACAATGTACATATACAAGTAAAAGAAAACCCTACTATGTTTTATCTTTGCGTCTTACATATAATGATCTCAGTGTTGAAGGGTTTGTAACATGGTCATGTGCATATACCAGTGGTGCATACTAACTGAGAACACTGGCCTTTTACTGGGTTAAATTTGGAAAGACATTGGTTATTGCCTATTTTTGCATTAATGAACGCACAATTCTGCAAATTGTTCATGTCAAATTTCCAATAAACTATTTTAAAAAAAAAGTTTTGGTTTCGTTGTTGGCATCGCTTCTCGGAAAGTTTCAATTGTAAGTAATGCATCAACTTGTTTTTGGGTAGTGATTATAATGTCATCATTCAGCCGGTATAACCAAGCAGGATTAGGGGTCAAATAAACCACTTGCTCACAACATTCAACAGCCGTCAAGCTACAAGCTTAAGCATATTATTCTATTAAATGGAACCAACGACATTAAGAAAAAAAATGTGTTGTCGTGTTTACACACATCATCAGTTTGTAAAACCATAAAAATTAATTGGACTGTAGTATAATAGAAATGCAGAAGCCAACTATCTAAATAGTATTATTGAGGAAGGGCTTGAAACAAACAACACCAAGCCATTTTGGAAGTATATTAAGGCAAAACGTCAGGATAGTATAGGAGTAGCACCACTGAAAAATGGTACCACATTGGCAACTGATGCGAAAACGAAGGCATCGTTACTTATCAAACAATTCCAGTCAGTTTTCACCCGTGATGATGGAAAAACCTCACCAGTAGTCCATGGCAGAAAACAACCTCAAATGCCAGACATAACAGTAAACACTGATGGAATTGTAAAACTCCTTAGGTCCATCAAGCCAGATAAAAGCAGTGGACCCGATGAAATCCCAAATCGTGTACTAAAGGAATGCGCCATCAATATCGCACCAGGCTTACGATGCATCTTCCAGAGGTCCCTTGACACAGGAGAACTACCAACTGACTGGAGGAGTGCTAACATCAGCAGTGCTTTCAAGAAAGGAGATAAACATAAACCTGAAAATTATCGCCCAATTTCGCTCACATCAGTTATTTGCAAGACTCTAGAACATATCATCAGTCATCATATCAGAAAACACCTCGATAAACACCAAATCCTAACAGATCTCAACCATGGATTCAGAAGTGAACATTCCTGCGAAACACAACTCCTAACCACAACATTTGATCTATTCTCCAATTTCGACAAAGGAAATCAAATTGACATGATAATACTAGACTTCAGCAAAGCGTTTGATACAGTTCCTCGCGGCAAACATTTGGACAAATTAACTCATTATGGCATAGAAGGCACACTTCACGACTGGCTCAGATGTTTTCTCATGAAACGAACAATGAAAGCGGTAGTTGAGGGCGAGGAATCAGAGGAAGTGTACGTAGAATCAGGGGTACCGCAAGGGACAGTCCTCGGACCACTGTTGTTCTTGTGCCACATAAATGATCTACCTGCAACAGTTAAATCCCAGGTCAGATTATTCGCGGATGACTGCCTCCTGTACAGAACTATTAGATCATTCAAAGACCATCTACAACTCCAGGCGGATCTTGAAAGTCTACAGAAATGGGCGGAAGACTGGGGTATGAGATTCAACGCCACCAAGTGCTACAAACTCAGTTTCAAAAATAAATCAAGCTACATGTACCAACTCTGTGGGACTATCCTCAAGCAGGTCAAAAACAACCCATACTTGGGAGTTATCATCTCCGAGAACCTGGAATGGGAGGAGCACATCCTCAAAATAACGAAGAAGGCGTCTTCAGTGCTAGGACTACTAAGAAGAAACCTGAGGACCTGTCCTGCACCAATCAAACGTACAGCATACTGCACTCTCGTCCGACCGCTCCTAGAGTACAGCGCATCAGTATGGGACCCTCATCTCCAAAAGGACATCGTCCAACTTGAAAGAATCCAGAGTAGAGCAGTTTGGTACATCACAGGCGATTACAAAACCCACACGCCAGGCTTCATCACAAACAAACTGCAAGAGCTCAACCTACCCAGCCTCGAAGAAAGACGAAAAAATGCCAGACTCGTAATGCTCTATAAGATCCAGAAAAACCTGCTTCCCTCTCTCACACCAGACAAGTTCCTAACACCTGTACGTGAAGGCCGCCGTTCTATCCGACAACCCAGAAGATATGAAGGGCACGTCACCGCGGAACCAAACAAGAGGTCTATCAGTATGAACAGCCAGTGTTATGTAGTCCCCCCAAGTAAAAACGAACCACAACACATGGGGTCATTCTTTGTCAAAAACTCCCCCCTTAGAGTGGAACCATTTGGTGGAAAAGAATAATATAAACACGGTGCTGTTTTGGACAAAAACGGCACAGGTATTTGTTTGAGGAGTTTGCTCATCTCCTACCACTGCATATTAGTTTCAAAATGGCGACTGGAAATATGGATTCTGAAAAAGTTACATTAAAACCTCACGATGCAGCGATATTAACAAGTATATTCAATCCCGTACGCCAACCGAAATAACAGTGGTAACTATATATTTTGTTCCCCCCCACCCCGGGTTAGGGGTGGGGGTCGCAAGTCACGTGATCACACCGCAAGGTGAAAACATTGCCACATGGCCTAACAATAAATGAACGTGAAAGTGACAGATTTTGACGTGATATTTCTGTACTTAAAGTTCTGATATTTTGTGAGTTATGAATTATAAATCGTCAGACTTAGTGTGGCCAAACAAACACATGTAGCAGTATGTCTGCCACTGCATTGCCAACCCTAACCACAAATACGTGACTCAGTCTTTGTTTCAGACTAGAATAGTATAGATTAAGATGGATACTAGCCATATATATTTGGTTATGCCAACCCCACACAATGTTCGCCACTGTAGAGTAAGTGACACTATACTAAATGGGGGCGTAACCAAATATGAGGTTCGGAAGCCTCGTCTAAGACGTGTCCCATGTAGAGGACCGTCAATCTTCTGTACGCGAAAGAACTCACCTAGCTTGAAAACAATAGCTAGAGTGTGATTCCTCCAACCCTGAGGCTGATCAGTTATCTAACCTGCCTCTTCATGTCCATGTAACAACCCGAAGTGGCCTCCGTTGCCTTAAAATATTGATAAAACGATTCTGCAGCGTAACCAATGAAGAGAAGACAGGACAAAGTATTTCTGTTAACATTAGTCATTGCTGACGTTACTACAGCTTACCACATGAAATATACCTTGCCACACAAACAATACACTTGTGACCCAGAGTCCCTAAACGCCAACGATGCCTTTTTCTTTGTAAAGAAATACGCTTCATGTTTCAGATGTTTTCTTGTTTATGTCAAAACGGCACATGTGTGTTTGTTGTCACCCAAAAGGAAGTGAGGGTTTTCATGAGAATTTGCTTTCCTACTTATTCACCAAATGTTTGAAAATTTGTTCAGGAAGTGTCCGGAAGCTTCGAAGGCTAACATGCATGGATGTTCCCATCTCTAGTAGATCAGGTCACACAGTTCCCTTAGATCACACCTACCCTGTTTGTTTTATTTAAAAGATAATACATCCAAACAAGTACCAAATAATATTACTACCATGAAAATAATTGTTTTCCCGGTGTCAAAGTGTGAAAAGAAAATTTCTAGCAAGATCTAATGTGAACAAACATGATGCAACCTCTGTTTAAATCGCATATTATCACCACCTTAGCTCTGTGTACATGACAAATGATCTAGATTCTGTTATTTCAATGAATCATAAGAACTTGTGTTTATCTACGAAAATATTTAGTAAGTAGGCTAAGTAGCTTTATTTTGACACCTCAAACACTATTTTTGGTTCAGTAATAGCTGTGGTATGATGGTTTAAACAAAAAAAAAAAAATATATATATATGGTAATGGGTGTGCACTGTTTTATATATAAACTTA
Source organism: Streblospio benedicti (assembly GCA_019095985.1). Taxonomy (NCBI): domain Eukaryota; kingdom Metazoa; phylum Annelida; class Polychaeta; order Spionida; family Spionidae; genus Streblospio; species Streblospio benedicti. The sequence goes on from CM032667.1 coordinate 26,245,879, forward strand.
AGTACATGTAGGTTAGCAGCAGTGATAAAAAATCATGAGTTTTGACATCTGTAAAGTTGTGATATATACATGAAGATGTATGTTTCTTCATACTAGTATAATAATTATTTTGTATGATTCAGAACCAGATACACCCAACATTAAGCAAGCCAAAGAACTTGAAATCCAGGGCGTTCAAGCAGCAGAGAAAGGAGACCTGGACACTGCTTTGACTCACTTCAATCAAGCAATCCAACTGGCGCCAGAGCGAGCATCCGGCTACAATAATAGAGCCCAATGTCTGCAATTTAAAATGGACACTGACGGTAAAATTTTGAAATATATGGGAGGAATATAATGTATATGATCAATTTGTTTAAAACTTTGTTTAGTAGCTAATTGGGAAAACTTTCAAGATCTCAAATTTATATGATTTTGCACTGTATGCATTAATAAAAATAAGAGTTAACATAAACATCTGATATAAATAAATAGAACCCTTGTTGCAGAAAGAAAATGTTTTTAAATGGTAAAGATTATTAATTTTTGTATTTGTTGTAGGAGCTCTGCGTGATTTGGATCAAGCAATTGAATTAAGCCGCGGACAGGGCAATGTGGCCTGCCAAGCGTACACGCAGAGAGCAATCATAAAACGTCTCAAAGGTAGACGAGCTAAAAAAATATCATTTGAGATTATTATACCTGACTTTACTAGAACTACTAATTTAAAAAGCTGCAAAAATATGTAACTGTAAATATTTAAGGTCGCGAATTTAAAGGGTTTTGCAGTATATGATGCACTGCATTTCTAAGGAATGAATCTATTTTTATCATTTTTATTTTTAAATGGCTACATTATTGAATTTGATTATAGGGCTAATCATACTACTCAGCTATATTTAATGTATTCAATTAATTGAAGATATGTTACAATTTAAAACCGTACAGGTTCCTGAATCAACATTCAGGAATAATTTTAAAGCTCAACCTCTTGTTTTCTTAATATTTATTACCCGGTACGTGAACTTCAAAATCAAGAATTTGAATGTTAACATAACTGTAACGTGTTATAAGTAAAACAAAAGAAATACTTTGTGAAGTAAAGGCTTGTATCCCATTTCAGATTTGTCCTATTCCATTAGGACTTCAATATGACTTAGTGTTTCAATATAATGTTAAAAGTATAAAAAAAAGTACAAAATTGTTGACAAATTGGCCTCTAGTTTCAGACGAGGAAGCCCTGGAAGACTTCAAGAAAGCAGCAGCGCTAGGCAGCGAGTTTGCCAAACAGCAGGCCATCAAATTGAACCCAATCGCAGCCCTGTGTAATGCAATGATGTGCGAAATGATTCAGAACGTGAAGGAGGGTGTATTGGATTAGATTATAAGGGTTGAAGTGCGACGGATGATCTGCTTTGTAGAATATATTCAAAGTGGATTCAAATGTATTACTTGGGCTATGGCTTGAACATTTTATTGGAATATTTTTTAAACATAAAAGTCAACATATTGTTTTTACTAACTTCTCAAAGTTCAATTCTGACAATTTTAATTTTAGATATACATGTGTTTGTGTCTTAACTTGAAATTTATGTTACTAGCAGTTACAAATGGGGAAATATTTATTCTATTTATATGTAAAGATTTGCATATTTACTCGTTGAGATATTCAATAACAGATAATTCCAATGAATGACATATATGAAATGAAATATCTGATAATTCCAACACTGTGTTTAAGTCAATGTATTGTGTGTGTTTTTTCTACTGTTTGTTTCATTTTCTATTGTTATTGCAGTATTTTGATTTGAAAACATTTTATTTTTATTTTGTCTTCTAGGCATGTTTCCAGTGTTAATGTGGGTACTTCTTATGGCAGCTATCATGAAGATGTTACCGAGATTAGAAATGTTTTCTTCATTTTTCTGTATAGTTTATGCAGGGCTTGAATTTACTACTATTTAACTGGCAATTTGTCTTGTTTTCACATTTTACCAGTTCAAAATCATGCTGGAAGCAAGCAATTTTGTTCTTATCAGTATCTTTTGTCATATTGACATGTAATACTATTTTTTCTCTCAAGAACATGGGATTCTTATGAATATGCAATAACTGGTGAAATTAATTTTTGCACATAGAAATATGTGCATGGTATGTTATTCATAACTGTTGATGATTTGATAATTTTGTCGGAGAAAATATATTAAATATAATGATATCTAAGTATTTTGTTGTTTTTTATTAAAATTAACTCTTACATGTAGTTACAGTACAATTCTGACAAACCAGTTCAATAAAATACTCTGCCACTTTCATATTTCTATCAAATATATACAATGAAAATTTACTATGAAAATAGAACACCTCTGACGTTCATTCAGCACTCATTCAGCATATTTGAAAATCTTTTATGTGAACATTTTTCTGTTAATAATTAAAGAATAGATAGTCAGTCATGGTGTCATCCAACTATTTAGAAGTTGTGCTGGTTCACATTGCTAGAAAGTTTACTCAAAACTTTTGTACAATTTACAACATACTCTAACCTCAAGTGCAACCATTTTGGTACACTTGAAAGATATTCTTGAATAAGTTATTCGCCTTACGAACTGTTAAGTATTGCAGTATTGCAAACAGACACCTTGAATATTTTGCAGAACACAAAGATAGAATAGATTTTACAGATGCAATATATTATTGTCTATGTCTTAAAGGTATATGGTCGATGTCCCTGCCACAGTCAACATCCTATGAATGATGTTACATGCATTTCCAAGGTAGCGCGCATGTTTCAATAAACTGATTATAGCTGCAAAAAACAATCGAGATAATCAATGAATAGTTTGTTTTATAGTGAATGTAATTATAATGCATAGGATGTCGACTGTAGCATAGATGCCAACCATAGCTTGGGTGTGCTGTTAAGTATTTTGCACCATTCATGATAGAATACTTTTACACAAGCACAATTTATGAGATCCTTTGACATAATCAAATGCATTGAACACTAAATTATCTTTCAAAGCTCTTTGTATGTAGATGATAATCACTATCAAATGTGTGAAAATATGATTCACAAGGACATGTATCCTGTAAAAATGTAAGCCAGTGTGGAGTCTAATACTGGAAACTTCTCTTGGTTTGAATGTCATCGAGAATCTGTTGTAGTTCGTCGTCTTCAAAACGGCCTTCCAAACTACAACATGAAAAATGAATATGAAAAAGAATAAATTTATTTCTAATACATAAAATACATACTTATTCATGAGAATAGTACATGACACAGGGGTACATACATATATACAATTCATAAAAAAATATATATACATTCAATAAATTACTTCGAACATAAAAACAATGGGAATTTAAAAGGAATGAGGGGTTTGGTAATCTAATATAAATGTAGCCGTGAGACTAGATTAACACCATTGTAATTGAGGTTTATTTGTTTGATTTTCTTACCATGCAATAAAATTACTGATCCCAAGATAAAATATAGACTAAAAGTTTTTTCACCAAATTTCTACTTTTTTTTTATATTACACTTTATAAAACAAAAGAGGATCATGATGGTTCTATGTTGCTTGTCTGTCTAACTTTTATACTTTTTTATCCTTATTTTTCTTCTTTTGCTTATTCCAACCAAAGAAATTAACTAAAAAAACCACTACAAACATACATATATTTATTTAAATTTTGACACAACAGTGCCCTTGTCAAAATCAAATCAGATTTGATTTTGACAAGGGCACTGTTGGAATAAGCAAAAGAAGAAAAATAAGAATATAAAATGAATCCATTTGCTATATACCAGTTAACAATGATATTGAATAACTATAATACTATTGCTCAACCTTGTATGTTCTTGTATATAATATTCATGCTGATTCAAGTACACTAATATTAGATATAGACTATAGTGGAAAAACTTAGTTTATCAAAACTGTGTTCACCTGGGTATTAGTGCTTTTGCTTCATCTGCGCTCTCTGGACACAGGTTTGCCAGCGAAGCAAGCTCAAACTTATGCAATTTCTTCTGCATCAACAAGCTGGAAAACAAAGTATAAATAATTGTTGACATTGTCAGACTTTGAAAGATTTTCATGGTGTATATAGCTTTTATAGGTTGAAGTTTCTCAAAAATAAGAAAACAAGATGACCATATTGGAACAGACAGCCATATTAATTACAATTCAACCAGCTAATTTTTTTCAGTGCTTGCCTTGCAGCGCATGAGCAAATTGTCATGATTTTCATACCTTTAATATCCCTTAAATATATAAGGTATAATTATCACTTATAGCTAAAAATTCAAGATACCACTAGGGAATGAAATAGAGCCTTACAGGCGGTCAGGTGCTGGCTGATTTGAAAAGTTGATAGCCCACTCGGCAAATGTAAGCTACTTTTTTAAGGTTTCTCAATGTTAGTAAAAATAAGGGCTGGCCACGTTTTGTCAGGGCATGCTACTTTTTATAGCTGGCAGCTCTGTGGTACATGAGCAAATTTTCGTAAGTTTCATACACTGTTTTAAAACCACAATCATTTAAACCCTCAAATTAACTCAACAATTTCAAGTCACACAAACATAGGCTAATTTTATGTCAGAATATAAAGTACATTGCTAACAGTATAATTTTCTTTCATTGAACAGTAAAAAAACTGCAAGCATTTTTCCAGTATTTTTACAGTGTATTACTACAGTTTATTTACAGTATCAAAATAATTATCATAAGCATTATGTTAAAAGAGCATATTGGCTAAAGAGCTGGTGTGTGACCTTCTGACGGCAGCGATGGTCTCGCGGTTCTTGAACTTGCTGAACCTCTGTGTGGCCTGCAGCGTCTTGATGAACACCTCGGACAGTTCCTGCTCATCCTCCGCACTCTCGTTCTGCTGCTTCCTGATAACAACAAAGTGAAGAATACTTTACATCCTCATAGTACACCTCTAATGTCAAAAAGTGCTAGTTTTCTTGGATGCTCTTGAATACGGTACCCAAAATGCATTGAAGTCGCTGAACAAGGACTTCCCTCTATTACTGATTCGCACAATTTAAGATATGAGGTTCACATCTATATGGGCAACAACAATAAGTATTAGACAGACAGCCCCTCTCGAATATACAGGGACAACAGGGTACCTGATCATGAGGTTTCACATACCCAGGCAACAAAACAAAAGCGCGTCTTTGTTATGTTATCATTACTTGCCAGAAAGATTTCAGATTCAATATGAAAAATTGAAATAAAGTAGGTTTGCTATAAAATAACAAAAAATTGCATACCTATGTTCCAGCAACATCTGTACTTCAGATATGAGAAGAGTTTCTGCATTTTCAAACTCTAAAATTAAAGATAAACAAACAAGATTAAAATTTGAGAAATTCAAGACTAGCTAAATAATGGTTGGAAAGAAAAAAGAGGACAAGAGCATGAATTAGTGGCAATCATATACGAGGTGACAATTTACTCTCGTTGGAAAAATGTCAAAATTACACCGTAATCAATGTAATTTGTAAGCTATTTTGAAATATCAATCATTTTAACTATCTATTTATAACGTCCTTAACGGGCCACATAAGTGGCACAAGGATGATGTTACATCAATACTTGTAACATACTTCACTGTGTGCAAGAAATCAGAGAAAGCCTCTGATTCAAATGCTACAACCAATTACTTTTTGATAAAGAATTTTTATAAGCTTAAAATCCTACTGAGATTACTAATTGATCAAAAACTACACAACTGTTTTTCTTGTCCATAGAAAATATAAGAGGACAATATTTATGAAAGTACTTTGTATCAATTGTTAAACAAATCATCAAGAGCATACATGCATGTGTGAAGACTTCATGTAAATGCTTTCCTTGCACTATGCAAATGATGTACGTCACCATATGAAAAATTACAGAGTGGCCCCGATTTTTTTGTAAAATACTTTTGTTGTCATTTGGCCCCGATTTTTTTTACTTTTGTTGTCACCCGAACAAATATATGAAACTGAGAATTAAAGAGGGGGAAGCGAACAATTTGTTTCAAATGTGAAAAGAAAATTCTAATAAAGATTTTAGTTGACAAAAACACAATTTTCACATTTCAAGTCGTACCCTGTATACTTTTTAGTAACCAGGGTAAAAAGTACCTGTCAATCAAAAATCCTAGCCTTTATCAACATGATTACGATCGCCATGACAGCACAGAGACCTGTGACTAAGACTACAAAAAGTACTATTTTATTTTTACTTACATTGTTAATCATCGTTTGACACATCATTTATCCATTAGTAACTACTACATTTATGAAAACTCCTTCAAAAACAAAATAATTTGAATAAATAAATTATCTAAGTGCGGTTTAGTTTAGTTACTACGGCGCTACCTGAAAATTAGGTGTCTGACCACTTAGGTCTCAGGCAACCAAATAAAATTCAGTTTCACAACCGAGTAAGCACCAATCAATTCTTTTGAGAAATTTTCACTCTAAACGCACAGGACACTTGGATGGAATGTATCTACTCACTACCCAGTTCTTAAATAACTATGACCCAACATTGCCTGCGAGTATCGGAATATGAAGCTATAAATAGCTTTATAAGATACATGTTCAGTGAACCAATAAAATCTTTTTCATGTAAAATTACTGTAGACATCAACTGGTTTTGTTATATCTGTGGCCGTAAAAAAGGCTATGCCTTCATCTGAATATATTATATGATGTATTACAATAAGAGAAGGGAGAGCTATGAGGATAAGAGAAATTGGCATCATAAGAGAGATAGATGCACTGGTCAGCACTCCGTCACACGTTAGCAGCCTGTCAACCGTACATTTTAGTGACGTGACGATCTGCTACCATCTGACGGAGTGCTGGTGAGCGCATCTATATCATTATGCAGAATACATTTCTATGTATGAACGTCTAAACATATATTTTGTTTTATTATTGTTTGCCACATTGATGATATTGAATAAAATCAATCTCAATATGTGAGGGACAGTACACATATTAAAACCAGTGCCTTACATCTAAATAATTATTGTCAAGAAATACATATTCATTTCTTAGAATTAATACTTTGCATGATTGTGAATTGGTGTTTTCAGGATCTCCACATGTTCACCCACCTGTAGTAGAGAAACATGTTACATTATAATTTTCCATATCAATCAAAGCTTGAATATGAAAAGTATGCTATTAGGAGTTGTGTATTGTTGGGGTGTGTGGGTGTGATAAAAGATGTACTGAAATTTCAAACCTACCTCTGTCGGCAAGTGTTTATAAAATAAATCAGGATCTGGATTAACACAAAAACACACAATAGTGTGTAATATATTATGTTTTATAATATTTAAATTTTAGTTTATAAACCTGACATATGAACATTGGTCTACTTAAGTAAAGCGTGCAAAAGATCCGCTTAAACTAAGCAATTTTCAAAACATTTTAAAAATAGATCATTCTAGAAATTCCACAATGTATTGCCATTGTTTTTTAACAAGTCTAAGAAAACTAACCCTTTGGGAATATCAACTCTGAAGCATCTTCTTCTTGCTGCTCGTTGGGCAACGGGCCTCCTGACGCCATATTTGTTGGTGAGACTGACTATTTCTACAGCTCTGTAGAAATAAAATGATTACATATGCTATGTGTAGATGAGTTTTCTGTCTACAATAATGTAATTGATAATGGGAGGATTGTTCATTTTTTAAAGTGTATCAAATATAATTGTGTAGTTTTTATATTATATTCTATTAAGATTTGTGATAATTAACTTCAATATATCTTTGTTTTGACTGCTTGCTTTGACTAAAAATGTCATATGGATAGTAGGCAGTAAAACAAGTGGTTGACTATTCCTACAATTTTGTATAAATAGTCGTTCCCAATAAAGCACCTGTCAATCAAAGTCACATGACCAAACAGATAGGTCAAAAGGTTAGCAAGGAAGTGCCATGCTGATAAAAACACAAAGCAACATATTATTTTGACAGTTGAACTGGAAATAGTAAATATTTATGTCAATAGCGAAACATCCAATATCCAGGTTTTATAGTATTAGGCATAATGTATACTAGAAGAGGGAAGAAAGGGAACGAAAATTCAGATCCAATTAATTTGGCTGAAAAACACAAGTACTTTGTTAAGAAGATGCAAAATCCAAGTCCTGTCAGGTCATTTTCCTTGACCGGTGACCAGATGGGTGAAGTAGATCTGACAGACGGAAATGTGAACGGGGCATTGAATAGAAGTTTTAGCGTTGATGAGCTGCCAGACGGGTCACACATCAGTCCAGCCAAAGTCATTGTCAAAGATAGAAAGAGTGTGAAAGATGTGGAGGTAGACTAATATTTTTATTACATAATTGATATCAATGAGTGTATTAGGCTAATATTATTTTTAAATAACGTCAGATTTTTTCTATATCAACAATTGAAGGCAAACATTTTCCCAATAGATCTACATATTTGGTGATATACCCAAATTTTGTGAAAGTGGCTTTAAATATTGTGTATTTTAAAATATTATTTTAAATTTAATATAAATGTAATGTATTCATCATCGACAGCAGCTAAAACATTCGATATATCTTCTATTGTTATAAACACACTATGTTTGAAACACACATTCAAAATAACATGTAAGTCTGTTGCCTTGTGTTTATTCTGTGATTGTCAATGTCTTTGCTAATTGATATTAAATAATATCTGTTGTGAAGATTTTCGTTAGAATTTATCATGATTTATAAATTTGACCATCTTTACCCACCAATCAATTTATATTTTCTGAATTTCACCCATGTTTATCAAGTGGCTTTTCTAGTGTTGCCTTTGTAATAAACTTTGCATATTTCTTACCTAAAAAAATGAGCAACAGCTTTTGGCTCGGGCCAATAATTCTTATTTATTAAGCTACTACCATTATATAGGAATCATAGGAATTCATTGATGGAACCATTTTATAAAAACATCTCGTATTCTACACTATGTAAGCACTAAGCGCACCAATAATATTCATGACTAACATCAGCTTGTATGTAGAGTATTTCACTACGTTTTAGCTCAACGTAATATCCTTGATTTACATATCACCTCCAAGTTGTCAGAAAATTGAGGCAGAAGTGTGTGGTTCACACTGAGCATCAATTCCAGGGGTGTACAGATGTAAATGGCTTGCTGTGCAGTGTTACTCGTCAGCAGGACTAGTAACCCTCAAATATCTACTCGTCCTGCAAAAAATGTACTCGTACTCCTTGTACAAACTCTATATCTGTATAACAAATTATTCACAATTGCTCCTCATCAAAAGGACGAGTTTCTAAAAATTAGCACTCGTCCTCCACTAGTTTTCACTAGTCAATATGAGCGGACGAGTGGCTAATCCTGACCCTGATGCACTACACGTGACGTGTGTAATTTACATGTGTAATAGAATTTTATGTATAGATAGATCTGTAATTTGATTTTAGTTCGCATAATAATCAACAGAGTTATCGCCAAATATCCATCGGTGATGTCCCCATTCTAGACAAACAACAAATACGATTTTAAAAACATCTTTTCTAAATATTAATTATCATATTCCATGTCTGGAATCTCTTATACAATTTTGTAGCATTTTGTATGACAATTTTGCAATCAGATTTTAGTTATCACAAGAATTGACAAAATTATGGGCGAAGATCTAGTCTAGACAAAATGGTAGATGAGGAAATACCCAAATAGAGAGCCACGCAGACAGGTGAACATCACTATTCTGAAGAATGTATGCCTCAGATAGATGCATTTTCTTTATTTTCTAATGTCTATCATTGTGACAATCATAAATATTACATATACTCAAGATTTTGGCTCCAGTAACATTAAATATTACTTTAAATGGGAGCTCAACATGAACCAGTCAACCAGAAGTATGCATGGCCTTTTGATGGTGCTGTATCCAAAAAATGTTCAGGTTATCCACTTACTGGATGGAAAATTGTAAAGTATCTGTGTGTAAATCAAGCTCACTGACTGAGTGCATTAATTTCTTGATCGAGCAATTGACCAATGAAAATGTCCCCTGAGGCTTTATTGCTTATCATTATATTTGCATGTAGTGTAACAAAAATGTTTTGCACAGCCATGTAGCATGATTACAGTCTGTAATTTACAGATGAAGTATTAGTTTTTAAGTTTTCGAGTTACCACCTTCATAGACTTAGCTGTCTATAGCTGTGGGATTAGGGAGGCCGTATCCTCTTGTACTGGTTTTGAAGGTAATGGCCTTCAGTTTCCTGATAGATGCTGGTTGGACAGCATGTAGGGTTGGGATTGTTGACAACCTGGTTCCATTGGGACCAGGCTCTTTTTATTTGTTTTACCCAGAGTGTCTTACCTGAGATGAGTCAATGGCAAAGATTTGAAGAATTCAGTGGACAGTATCCAACCAGATTGCTACTTTGATTTTTGACTATAAGATCAAACTTTCAATACCCAGTTAGACTATGGTTGGCTGATTACCAAAAAGATGCCTAATTGTCTATACAATGGTATAAGTTTCATGGTTGAATTTTGGAATGTAATTAGTGTCAAATATGTGCATTGAATGTTTGGGAGCATCTGATAGCCTCATGTACATCTAGGTGGTAGTTGGGCTGTTTGTTTGATGTTTTTACATTTATACTGTTTGACTAAAACAGCACGCATAGATAAGAAGGTTCAGAATTTCGTACTAGTTTGCTTGTATTAATCTGTTTGTCAATTTTTGAGCATGACTAGTGGATTGTTTCATGAAAATATGTACATTTAGATAAAAAAAAAAATATGGAGGCTTACTGATCCTGTTGACTTGATGCAATTTTCCACATAATTTTCCACATAATCTTGACCCTGGATATAAGGTCCTATTGTTGTTGCCTAATGTTCCCACTTAAAAGCCCAGTGGCATATATTCAAATACCACACATTCACCTTTATTCTCATTTATTAGCCCATGGGCTTATATTTGAAAGCTAAACCCATCTCCGATCTTAGGCCACTTGGCTGTAATGCGCAGGAATACTGTATGAACAGTAGACACTCATTTTTAGTACACATGTATGATATACGTGAAACAAGTATCGTACTGGTTAAAACACACTTGTGTGAAACCCTGCCAATTCCGTCTGTAAGCCTCACATACCCCATGGAAGGGCTCATTCTCAAGTAGAGCCAGTAAAGGACCACTTTCAATATGTATTGTGCACTGTAGAAATGTCGATATAGATAGTACTAGTAGCCCATCCCAGTGGATGTGGACTACCCACCCACCCCACCCCCAGGTGAATGACTCAATGGTGCAGCCTAAGCAGCCCAGATGTGTACCTAATGCCCTTTTGTCATCACGATTGCTGCCTTTTATGGGATGGTCATTTGGCAGCGAATTAGGTCAGTGATCGTAAAAACAGGTGAGTAAGAGAGAAACTCATACTGTAGGATAGTGGATTTGGTGGAATCATTAGTGAAAGGAATAATGTTTGCAAATGCAATGCATTTGTATCATTGTGAAGTGATGGAGAAACATCAATATTGATGGCTAATTCTCCCAAATTGTTGTGGTGTCCTAGAGCAGGAAAGAATATAGAGTTAGTTCGTAGGAACTGGTTGAGAGTTATGTAAGAGAAACAAAGACAAAAGCTGTTTGTCAGTAGTGCAAGTTACAAACAAGTAGAAAGAAGTCAGAAGGGGATTCAGGCCAGGCCAGGCCTGAAGCCCACTAATGAGGATGCACTTGTATGGATATGTCTATTTGTGGATTTTAATTTATTGAATCTACCGGTAATAATCTAAAGTGCGTCATCGATATTCTGTACCTGACACTGCTATTAAATCGTGCACATGGCCGCTGCTTTGTGGATACGATTTGTAAAGGTACGTCCTCAGTCAGACAAGTCTATTGGAAATCTATAACTTTAGCGCCGCAAGTGAAGTGATAATCTCACTGATCTCTTCGGTAATTTTGCTGTATATAGAGTGTTTTATAGCTTCTTTGAAAGTCAGTCCTTATCTGATGATTCCCAATGATTTAATACATCAATCTAAAATACTTCCATATCTGTGTTTAGTCTCAGTCACATTATGCTCCCTGCAAAAAACTCGTATTCAAATACACATGATATCATTGTTTAAACATGTAATGTTATTTAGAAATCTCATATTCATCAAGATTGTTGGTGTACTTGCTACATGTATTTATGGTTGTGATCAATGTACGAGGTAACTTTGAAAAATGAAGACAGTCTTCAAACATAATTGAGTAGAAATAAATCTATGTTATTGGTGCGTACATGCTGACAGTCTAGTTTAATGATTGCCACAATTTGAGGTTTTGTAATCAAGTCTTTTTAAGTTCATGCTGGTGTTGTGCCAATTATCAAGTTTTATGGACATTTGGTCGAGTATGATTTAATTTGACTGTTGGCAAACTTTCAGATTAGTAGAAAAGAGGCTATAGCTGTAGATATGTAACATGATTTGACTGTATTCAGTTTCGTCTTAACAATTACAAAATACAACAACATGGCACATCTAAATCATAAAATATATGATGTATGATTTAGAAAATGTAGCATGATGATACTGAATGGGAGTTTGCATTGTGGTTCAATTAAATGTTTGCATTGTGTTACTTTTAGAAACAGAAATGTTGTAGTTCTCACATTTTCAACCCTTCTCTCTACTACTATAATTGTGTGTAAGAAGTTATACTACATTGTATGCTTATAATAGGTATGTGGTCTGGAAATTCTTATGTTAAATGGTTGCTTCTGTCCTGTTGAGGACACTGCGAGCTTGATGTGCAGATCGGTTGGCAGGCACAGCAGATATAGACCCAGACAACTCGCTCGATGTATATATATTTTATGATTGACCGGCGGCACTAGAATTATGTTAGTTGTAAGACAGCTACACAGGAAGCAGCGTGCGATCTCTTTGATGTTCATTGATTTCTGGCCCTTTCCTTGTATAATTGGCAGGTGTGCTGCAATCGTGATCACTTAGAAAATACTAAAATACTCTCTTTGGCTTTGTGCACTCAAATCTTTATCTTCTGAAATGACATCCTACACAATAAAACTTTTTTAAAAGATATCTATATTAATATGCTAACAAAATGTGTCAGAGTCTAATGTCTAAAGCGAGTTATTGGTGCAACTACTGTAGTACTGGAAGTCAGCTAAAGCAACTTTCTCATAATGTATCATTATAGAGTGGTCTTTCAGAAATAGAAAAAAGAATCAATATTCTGAAACCAATACACTATAGGAATTGACCACGAGATTGGAGCGTCAATCTTGAAATTGAGCATGCTGACGTCTGAATTTACCCCTCACTCGCTCGGGCAAATCAGACGTCCAGCATGCTCAATTTCAAGATTGACACTAGTGGTCAAATCAGATCATGACTAAAATCCACACTAAATGAGTGTATGATTCGTTTTTATTTTGAAATTAATCATATCATAACGGTCTCATTGTCATTTGACTGTGCGACGTCAGCAGCTGTATAGAAAATGTGACGGTACTAGTCTAGTGTTGACTGTGGTCCGTGACGTCGCATGGTCAAAATGGCAATGAGACCGTTATGATATGATCTATTTAAAAATAAAAACGAATCAGACACTCATTTAGTGTGGATTTTAGCCATGATAGAAGGAGACTGGTATTCGGTTGAAACCTTTGAATTTAGCGTAGTTTAGAAATTATCCACTGTAAAAACATTTGTGAATGATAAAAGATCAATATGCGATTGATTGTTGACACCAAGAAATAATAAATACAGCAACTATAGATTAGTGATTAGAGCACCTCACACCCATCCCGTATATTTTTTTGTTTAAACCAGCGTAGCACAGCTTTTAATAAAGCAACAATAGCGTTTAAGGTGTCAAAAGGAAGCTACTTATTTGTATTTTCGTACGATAAACACAATTTTTATGGTTCATTGAAATTACATGATCTATGATGCATTTTGTTATGAAATAACGTATGCACACACATCCCGTAGGTGGCGATAATATGCGATTTGAACATGTTTATTTACGTTAGATCTTACTAGAAATTTTCATTATACTCTTTGACACCGGGAAAACTATCATGTTCAAAGTAGTAATATTATTTGGTACTTTTTTGGATGCTAAATATTTTTTCAAAAAAACATACGGGATGGGTGTGACCTACGGGATGGGTGTGCACTGCTCTAGACTTTTTTTGGTGGTGTCGTAGCGTGCAGTCAATCACTGGAGCGTGCAGTCAATCGTATAATTGAGCACGCTGATTGACCAATCAGCGTGGGTTATTGGCGGTGATTTTTGCACGGAATGATAGAATGTAATATTCTAATATGTTGTAGACAAGATGTTAAATTTGCAATTGAGACCCTTTCTCAGCTGTGTCTTAATGGACACATTTTTGCAATTTAGCTCAAAATTTTGACAACTTTCAGTTTAGAAATTATCCACTGTAAAAACATTTGTGAATGATAAAAGACCAATATGCGATTGATTGTTGACACCAAGAAATAATAAATACAGCAACTATAGATTAGTGATTAGAGCACCTCACACCCATCCCGTATATTTTTTTGTTTAAACCATCGTAGCACAGCTTTTAATAAGGTAACAATAGCGTTTAAGGTGTCAAAAGGAAGCTACTTATTTGTATTTTCGTACGATAAACACAATTTTTATGGTTCATTGAAATTACATGATCTATGATGCATTTTGTTATGAAATAACGTATGCACACACATCCCGTAGGTGGTGATAATATGCGATTTGAACATGTTTATTTACGTTAGATCTTACTAGAAATTTTCTTTATACTCTTTGACACCGGGAAAACTATCATGTTCAAAGTAGTAATATTATTTGGTACTTTTTTGGATGCTAAATATTTTTTCAAAAAAACATACGGGATGGGTGTGACCTACGGGATGGGTGTGCACTGCTCTAGACTTTTTTTGGTGGTGTCGTAGCGTGCAGTCAATCACTGGAGCGTGCAGTCAATCGTATAATTGAGCACGCTGATTGACCAATCAGCGTGGGTTATTGGCGGTGATTTTTGCACGGAATGATAGAATGTAATATTCTAATATGTTGTAGACAAGATGTTAAATTTGCAATTGAGACCCTTTCTCAGCTGTGTCTTAATGGACACATTTTTGCAATTTAGCTCAAAATTTTGACAACTTTCAGAAGCTCAGTTTTTTTGTAAGGCCTAAGTACAAATACAGCCGTGAAAGGGACTATTTCAGTTATTAGGTAGCTTTTTTTTCTCGCAGATATTTTGTTTATTTGAGAATTATCAATCAAATCATAAAGAAACATGGAACACTTATTTGAGCAGGTGTGGTGGCTGCCTGCAATAGTTGCAAACTTATTCATGTTCAACATCTGATAATTGAAAGAGATATTTGTTCTGCTTGCACCATAGCAAATTAAACACAGAAAAATTTGTGAATTGCAGATTCTTATATGTGCTGTGTTTTCAGCATATGACATTCAAGGCCCTTTTCCATCGTGAGTCACAGATTTTACCCAAAGATGTGCTCATATATTTTGCTCATCACTTTATGAGAATCTGAGAACAAATAAGTTTGGCATTTATTCCAATGCGCTTCTTGCTGCGATGAGTAATCATGTCTTTTATTGCATATAAAGATGATTCTAAACTTGTTTTGTGTTTTGATTTTCCCTTTGAAGATAAAAACTAATGATTGTAATTTCATCTTTATAGAGGTAGGCATTGCATAATGAAATGAGTCAATTTTTATTTAAAATTTGTGTTGATATTTTGGACTTGGGTATCATTACAAGTATATGAAATTTTATCATTATACTTACGACTCCAAATCAGGTATGGACTAGATTACATATGCTGTGGTGGAATTCCGACTAATGAACATACAGCACCACATTTATTCCTTCTGCATTTTAGTTGTTTACGGATTGTGCTGTTATAGTCTCAGTTGCATGAAGTAAAACATGCAGGATCTAAAACATGACATATTATGCATTGTACAGTAGAACCTCCAATTAAGATCACCTCTCTTTTGAAACCACCTCTTGGATAAGACTACTTTTCGCCGTCCCAAACATCCATAACAATACCATCATGAATCTGTAAATAAATCACTTGTATTTCAGCCAATTTATATCAGTCTCCTGTAAACATTTTTCCCTTTTGTCGATGTTTTTCACAGTTACTATAGGTCACACCAACCGTATGTGATCATGGATGCAAAAGTCTTCACTCAAATAGCCATATAACCTCCATAAACCTCCATTATGTGTAAATGACTATGTCAAATTGAACCACATATGGTTATGTATTGCACTGATGGACATAGCAAATGATGGCCCCATGGGTATGGATCTTTTTAATGCATATGCCATGGGAAACTGAAAACGAAGCCTGTTATCACATTATCAGTAAAATCTACATAAACCATGCATTTTGAGTGCACTTGATATGTCTAATGCTACTTTATAGTTGCTGTGCACTATACATTATATGTTTTATCCATTGTTAAGTTATGAGCATCTCGATAAGCTGATGACAACATCTGGCAGTTTTTGACCGAATGCTGACATTCTACGCTCTTATCTTTTGGGCTTATTATTCACCCCCAAATAACCCAAATAGAATAACGCCTCATTCTAATATGGTGTCTTTGCATGTGAAACTGAAGCTGTCAGCCACATCAAACATGCGTTATTGCACAGCTGAGTAAAATGTGCATTGTTGCATGGCTGCATAAGAAAAACAGTTATTGAGTTTGGTTATGACATACAATGTAGGTCATGGTGAGCAAGGTTTTTCCAGCTGAAATAGACACTTTAAACCATGGAGGGATTTTGTAACAATGCAGCAATGTCCAGTTTTAAAGAGATTCCTTTAGACTAACATGGAAATTTCTCTCATCAGCACCATGCTGGAGGCACATGGTGGTGGGGAGTTATAAAGCAGCACACTATTGTGTAATCTTCTCTGCTGTGACATATTAAATGATGATGATGTTGATATTCATATGTGAGCAATGTTCCCTGTAAGAAATGGTGCCATTTTAAACAATGGAGAACCTAATATAAGTGTTGAACAGCACAAGTTGTCTCTGCTGCAGGTGTGTTTGTTTCTGTTATTATCACTGTTGCTGTTACTGTTGTGATACCGCTGTATTTCCACTGGCAAACACTCCCTGATGGCCACAGAAAACTGTCTTATTAAAATCTCAGGCCTTAAGTTGTAGATCCGCTACATCATTGGGCTATTTTCAGAGTTTGCTTCCGTGGCTGAGGGGTTGGGGAGTTGGAGGTCATGGGTTTGAATCCTGGTTGGGTCTGGTGGTGTGACAAGGATGCCAATGACCTGGCATGAACGTTAACTGGCATGAGCACGGAACAGTAAATTGGGAATAACTAACCACATAAACTGTGACATGTTTAGAGTTTCTGCCAACCCCAATAGGTATTTGGCAGTACTAGCACTAGTAATTAATATTCAATGTAGACACAAGCAAGAATTCAGATGCAAGATGGTTACATTATGTTTACATTGGCATTGTGATGAGCTAGATGCCAAACATAATGTGCCGAGTCACGTCGTCTACTGCAATGTAAACAGCAAGAAGATTTCACACCATCAATGTTACAAAAATACACTCTGATTCAGAAGGTAACGTTGTAGGATGATGTAAGTGCTAACAAAGACTGTATCAGAATAAAAGTGACTCATGTGTTAGAAAATCCAATCAATGTTGGAAGTAAAGGAGACTGAATAGAAACTGATGTGAGCAAATATATGTACTGTGTAATCTCTTTGTCTCAATAGTGAAGAAGACAGACTTAGAAAATACAAGGGAAAGCCAAAACTCTCAATAACTCAAAGAATTCAATATTACATTTGCATGACAGTATGGTAACGTATGCATGTTCAATTACTATGGGAAGGTCTCACTGTATGCATGTTTCTGTAGCGTTCTCACTCAATGTATGTTACCGTTGAGGTCTCATTGTATGCATGTTACCATAGTCTAATGTGGGACGTCAGGGCATGTGTCATATTATGTCTGCGGCTGTAAAACGCACGACGACGGGTTGATGCCATATTCTGTCATGCTCAAGTGACAGAACGAAACATTGCGATCAACACAGATTGGCATGGATGGTATTTCACTATCATTATTGGCTAATCCCATTGTTGCCTATCAATGGATAACTACATTTGTATATATATAATAATGTAATTTCTGTGCAATTTGATAGGATATGAAGTCAAATGTTGAAGAAAGATTAAACAGTGCAACATTTTATACTGTCATTAGTTGTGATGTTTTTTTAGTGAAGATCGATTTATTGGGTAAAGTCGTTTTGTATTTCAAGGAATGAACGTGACTAAATTGCTTAGTCAATACATAAGGAGAAAATATGCACTTGTCTGATGTGATTCTGGAGAACGATTCTTGCTCATTCACTCGACACTCATGCCTTTTTATGGCCTGAAAATGTTAACAACAATCAACTTATTTTGCTAAAAGTTAATAATCTGAGCCACAGAAGATTTCTACCGATGACTTTGATTGATGAAAAATGCACAACAATCTTTTTTTGTATACCCGTTATTTTAA
>CM032667.1:26264605-26321332 GCA_019095985.1 Streblospio benedicti
ACTGGTCACTACATTCAGGTTCGTATTCCGCAGCAAAAATCCATTGGACAGTCTGGGCCAAAAGGACAGTCAGTCTGCATTCAGCCATCGGGACAGTCAGGTCATAGCCCCAAAACAAGCACCAACAACCACCGCCCCGCATCTTTACATGGTGCCAAAAACCTGCTGGACATGTTACGAAGTCCTGCAAAAGGGGGATATCAGAAAAAAAGTGACAAACGGTGGAGAAAGGCCCACAGCGCAGATGTGGCTGATCCAAGCTTCGTATACAGCTGCGTAGACATTTGTGAATCAGGTGACAAGAGTTTGCAGAGCGGGAGTGTGAATAATGAGAGGGAAAATACTGCAGATGCCAGGGTAAAGGAAATAGACAGTTTTAGTGGGATGCATGAACAAAAGAAAAAAATCCCTTGTAGCAAAGACTGTAAAAATGTTAATGGAAATGAGTGTGGATCTAGATATCGACTGTTAAGTTCGAATTCCTGCAAAGATATGAATGGGCTGACAAAGCCTCAGAGGTTGTTGAGACACATCGGTGGTTTAAAAGGCGATCTGAGCATATTAAAGATCTTTCAAGCGCCACAGCATCATCAAAATGGTGATTTTTCCATTGATGAAGCACAAAAAAACTCTAGTTCGGGTGCAGCAAATGTAGGAAAACAGTTTAAAAAGTCCAAGTCGGGGCCAGAATTATCATCGCCTCATTTACAGTGTGTCAACATTTCTGACAGCTGGGATTCTGCAGATTGTGATAAAAGTATAAATCAGAAGTTCACAAGCACAAAAGACAATCTGGTAAAATTTTCCAAGGCTTTTCAAGTATCAAAAAAGGCTCTGACAAAAAAACCGACAGGTAACAACTTGTCCTCCTCCTCACACTCTCCTATTTATGTGAACACAGACACTGGGCAGGGATGTACTGAAAAGATGGGGGATAAATGTGGGGGTGGAGGAGACAGTGGTGGAACAGACCGGAAGTTTCCCTCATCAGACGCACCGTCATCATGTGTGAATACCAGCAGCGAAGAATGGAGAGACAAGATAGTAGACGAGTGCAGGGGCCGGGACAGGCTGGTTCCCCCTGGGGTGGTGTGGCCAGGTGCCAGCCAGTGGGAGAGCATCCACCACGCGCAGGTGAAAGAGCTTAATCTTTCAAAAAGACATTAGATATAATAAGGTTTTTTTAATTATTTTTTGATTATTTTTTTTTTAATTTCAATAAAATGAACCAAACTTATGCCAAGGGTGAAAAGTGAGAGAGAATGGTGTTCCAGTGGCAATCATATAGCTCTACTAGATGCCAGATCAGGTCAATACTAAGGTATATATGGACTGTGTCATATGCTTATTTATCGTAATTTTTAACATTTGGAAACACTTTTTCATGGATTTTTTAATGCTGACATGCTACAAACTTGTGGATAAAGAGTACAAAGTAATTGCAGGGCCTAGTATAGAATGGAATACTCGTATACAATGGCATAAGAATTTGGTTTGATTTATTTCGCTTATCACAGGTATTACATATACATATATAAAATGCCAAGTAATTAAATAAACAAATAGAAGTAGAAATAGCAAAAAGATGTGCATATAATTTTAATGAGAATTTTAAACCATGTGACAAACAAGGAGCTCTCAATGTACATGGAAAAACAACTGGGTAACTAGAAATAGCATAGGTATAAAAAAGAACATAATAATTGCTATAATGTTGAATGAATATTTAAGAGACTATCCTTAAATCAATCTTGTGTAAAACGGTCCATATAGAATATTTTTGCATAGCTATGAAATGGTAGAATTACATGTAGGTTGGAAAAGGATGTAAAGAGCTTATTAGTAATTAGTGAAATTGAAAACAGGTGTAAGATCTTAATCAATTTGTCCCACGAGCAATTTTACTCAAAATGTAAAAAAAATGAATAGCATTGGCTGTCTTATTATTCGTAGACACTTTTTCGAAAGGTATCCTCATAAAATATGTTTCGCTGTATAGAGTGGAAAAATCTAATTGATGTGACGTCATCGGTTCCCGGTCTGATCATGTGAAATCTGGTGGAAAGTCTCATTTGCCTGAAACATGTTCTCCTTATTGTACTGTAAATTGCTGATTAAACGAACATGATCTCATGATACCATAAACTGTTGTGAAACAAACATCATCTAACTCATGATACTATAAGTTATTGATTAAACAAACATGGTTTCCACGTGGGACCGTAAGTTGCTTTTGTATCGAAGTGTTTTTTGAAGAAATGTCTAAATCCAATGCCTTCTGATGGAAAAGAATTGTCAGAATTTTGCCCTCAACCAAAAAAACCTGCTTGCTCATTATGACTGGGACTAAGGTGTTTTTAGACCAAGGTGTTGTTTTTCCTTGTAGGATCAAGCTACATGTATACCATATACACAGGGTGTATAATCAGAATATTATTCTAGATAATGCGTATAGCACACTCACTGAATCACCAGTATCATACTATAAAGACATAATGCTAGCCTTAAGTGTAGTCAGTGATAATTGTAATGCATAGGGCACATTATGCCACAAGGGCTGTCTATAGCCAGTCTGCGACCAAAAACGTATGGAGATCGTAAAGATCCGTGAGTGCTACGTGTGACAAACGCAGCATTCTTTAAGGCCGTAGGGTGGCCTCAGAAGAAGTTTGGCATGCCAAACTTCTGCGATCATTGTCAGCGGTGATCTGACCGTAAGTAGGCAGTGCGGAGAGTCCTTATGTTAAACACAGAGGATTTTACCCGCATGTTGTCTGCTCAGACACAGTACTGGAGCCTTGTGTTCCCTGTACCATGAACGTGCAAATCCCGTACTTTTGTAATCACACCTTGCGTAGAACGTAAGTTATACACAAGTATAACGCACGATCGACGCATGTTGATCACACGGCCACCTCAATAAAACCATTCCCTGTGCCAACATACCCATAATGCATGGAGACCATTCTGATGTGCCCACAACTGTATGTTTGTCACTGCATGTAGAAAATGCCATAGACACCGCAGACTGCCTTGCGGCGAACACGCTCGCAAGGTCAAATGTGCCCCTCGCTTAAGTTTCTTCAATTCCAGAGGGTGACTTCTAACTTTGCTTAGAACTGTTGGTCAGCATTGGTGTCAGATAGAAACTGGTTCATTCCATGAACACCATTATAGCTATAGCCTTGTAAATAGAATGTGTTGTATAGATAGACAAAAATTAGGCCAGGGTAACTTGATTCTATGGATGACGAAAAAATTGGCCGTAAAATTTTCCACGAGGTGGGTAAGAATAATAAAAATAAAGCGCATGGTCAAAAGCTGACAGGAAGGGGGAAAAATAAAAATAAATGAATATCCGAAGGAAAGTTTGGGATGGGGGAATAAAAAAATATTCAGTAGTCACAGTACCAATGGTCATTTTGGTCTTTATTTAGTAGGTATGGGTCAATGTGTATTTCCATGAAAGGTGAAGACACTAGTCAATTCTGTGCACACTCTCTCTCAGCCCGTTAAGGCCTATGGGGTCGATCACCAGGTCATAGCCAAGTGTCAAGTATTACTATCAGACTACTGTAAATCCATCTATGGTCCTACCATTTGCCTGGTGCTGACCCATCTTAGGGTGGCCTTGAGGCTTGACTCGCCCATTTGGACTCTCGAAGGCTTTACCCAAGAGCCACTCATGCTTCTAGGGGAGTGCTACATGTGGCTGGCACACAGCATCATTTGTGTGGAGAGGACATCAGGTACGCAGGTGACTAACCCTTGCCCTACATGTGCAGCTCATTTAATACCCTGTATACCTAGAAAGAGACACCTAGGAACGAATGTATGCTGTACATGTATATACGGCTACCTTAGTCCTCGTAGGTAGTGAAGTAATTCCTTGTCTGATAGGTGTGTATGAGTCCCGGGTTAAGGGCTGAAATAGCCTTACCCCAACCAGTCAAAGTATGATGATGGCACTTATCATATCGTATGTCAATATTTACATCTAGTAATATCTAGAAAGCTCAAATTCTGTCACACAACAAAGGAAACTCACTCATGTGTTAAAATCGGCATTTATTATCGCTCAGCCATCTACATTTTTGTCTTGGTTTTACTATGATTCCGGTTGTCAAATCAATTGAACATTACATTTGTCACCTGCCGTTCTCAACTAAACAAATGTGTAAGCAATTAGTAATGTTTTTCATCACATCTATTACGAATGCTTGCCAGAAAATAGAAAATTAAAACTTACTAATTTTACAAGGAAACATACACTTCCATGTGCGTGCGCATGCGCAATATCCCGCGCACCTGCTGGGAATGCATATGGCGTCCTTGGTAGCGTGACGTCACTAGCAAATATGGCGCCATCGGGCGACCAATATAATAAAAACATGGATTTTTTAGCTGAATCGTCGGGGAATATAAAAGCACACGCCATTTGAAAGATTATTTATCTATCGGGGGTTATTTCAATGCATCGGCGCTCTCGTCATCCATAGAATCAAGTTACTGTGGCCTTATTTCAAATTTCATGATTTTTGGCCATTTTTGATAAAGTTATGAGGATTTAAAGATTTGTGTTTATATTTCATATTCGTAAAAATGGGTTTTATTTCAAAGTTAAGCAAAAACTATTTGACCAATTCTGACCAAACCTTGGATTATTATTCAATAATTGCTATCTCTTACGTATCAACATTTGGTGCTCTTTAGCCTAATTTGGAGTATGTTGTGACTGCTTTTATGCTAGATAAAACTACCGGGTAAATATTTAAAGTGGGAGATGTGTGTTTTTCAAACACCTTTAATGATTTCTACAGTATACTATGGCATGTTATTGCTTTCTGTAAAATGGAACCTGATAGTTTCTGTATAGAGGTGGTCATAGTTGGAAGTTGCACTGTATTTATGTTACTTTGCGCTCTATGCCACAGAATAATTAGTGAGATGAGGGTAATATCATGCTGTCCACTCACGACCTTTGCGGTGATGCCTGTTTCATCATTTGTGCCACTCTCACTTCATTAGATAAGTCCTCTCTCCCATAGATCCTGATATGTCAAAGCGCCCTATCAGCTGAAAGTATATTCTGTGCCAATTTTATGTCCAGACCAAGTGAAATGTTAGGTAGACACATCACATTGTACTTTTCACTACCTAAACTTCTAAAGCAATAGATAGCT
Organism: Streblospio benedicti; assembly: GCA_019095985.1. Classification (NCBI taxonomy): domain Eukaryota; kingdom Metazoa; phylum Annelida; class Polychaeta; order Spionida; family Spionidae; genus Streblospio; species Streblospio benedicti. Next base: position 26,269,789 of record CM032667.1, read on the forward strand.
TTTAACAAATGGTTTAACACAATGTGACCCTGGGGAATCTTCAGTGATGATATCTTTTAATGGGAATACACACTTTTTTTTAAAAACAAAATGAGCTTTAACCTGGGGAATCTCATCCTGCTTTACCAGGGGTACATTCACATCAAATCAGATTCTGTTCATCTAACACAGATGTGATTTGCTCTAAGGATTAGAATGGGGAGATCTCCAATTGTGAAGTTTTAAGAGATGAATGGATGTAGTCGATTCCAGGAAAACCTGACATCTCTCTACCAAGAATATTTTTACACTAATAGTCATAGCTGAAGGCAGGCTTTTCAACCATTAGCTTCCATTTAACTATATATATATCAAGTGACCCTGGTGGGACTTGAACTCACAACCCCAAGGTTGTGGTACCATCATCCCAAGCAGCGAGATGTTTTAAGTTTACTTGGATGAACTGTTGTCTCTGTAACCCCCAGCTTTCATACTTAGTCAGTTATCATCTCAATTCAGAGGTTGTGGTCTGAAATCTCACATGAGGACGACATTGTGGGAAGTTTTTACTAGCATTTTCATGCTATGGGATTGACACATGTGTGAGTCCAAGGTTGTGAGTTTGAGTATGGCCAGTGTCACTTGATATAACCTGTCTTCAACTTTGTCTATCGTAGTGGAAATATGCTTCATAGAAAGATGGTAGAAAGAGAAAGAAAGTTGAAATGAATTCTCAAGCACTGGGAAACACATATATAGATTCCAGGAAGAAATATGCAAATGTGTTGCTTTTGATTGCTGCAGACACCAGTAAGTTTATGTATTTTGATCATGGGGTTGATAAATGGGGCCACAGTAACTGGAGAGACTTATGGCTCTCACCTTAGATGCACATATATTTCAGTTTGACGGCAATAAAGTACAAATTCTTTAGTCTTTTGGTTTTACTTATGTCTATACATGTATTACACACATTAGTGTCAATGAAATATATACTAGTATAGATTCAGAATTTATAATTCATTACATGTTTCAAGTTCATGAGGTGAATTTTCATTTAAAACATTTCAGAAATTCTCTATTTTAATTCATATTTCATTGACTAAAAATACAGTTCAAGATAAAACCAAATCATTTTCAAACAAAGCCTAGTATTGTAAGCCAACTAAATAAAAAAAAGACGAAGGATGCTTAAGAAAATCACTATTTTGTCAATATGCAGATTGGTTAGATGTTATTGGCAGGTCGCTTGGCTTATGAAATTGTCATGAATCTCAGACAGATAAAGATTCCTGTTTAGATACACTGTAGGCTGGACCCAGAGTATTTATGGTTTGTACTCCTCTACATAGGGTGTTCATATTTTGTTTGTTAGTTGAAAATGGTGTCTACTCTTGAGCCCATTTCAACTGAATACAAATGATCGATATTAAGGAGGTTGGAGGTTGGGGTGGGGGGGGCATTAGGGTTCATTCTGGACCAATTGGTCCATTTCTTACAGTACTACAGGTTGCATTGTTTGAGCTAGGGTGCTCAAATATGGTTTGTCAGTTAAAAATGGAGATCACCAGAGCCTATTTCACGTGGTCCAAAATGGTCCATGATGGTTCAAGTTAGGGTTAATTTGCTGTACTTCTGTATTTCCGAATGTTGCCTCTCTATTTGCAACAATGCTCTATTTGTACCTGTTATGGTTTTCATCTAAAATGTTTTTCAAATTTTTATTCACTCACTTTTAGTTTAAGATAAATGGTACAGACCCTATTATCCTGGATCTCCTACTTGGCTGTAGATTCCCATTTGGATACACAGTGAGCTATGTGTTAGACTGTGTGACGAGATTCACAAACAAAGCACCAAATTATATAATGCGTTTGCTTTTCAGCCTTATTGATTCTTCCTGTTTTTATGAGACTTTCAGTCTCTTAATTGCTTTGCTCCTCTAAGCTGCTATTGGTTATTTTTATATGTCTGCAGTGTTGAAACAATAGAGAGGCTTATTACCACATGACCAATACACTGAAAGCAAACCAAGTGTTTTCCGGGTATTTCTACACATCAAACACTATTTACTTTCGCATACGTAACTTCTATACTGTGTTATTACTATCATAGTTAGTAAATGTACAGTGTAATCTCCTTTTAACACCAAGTCAATGAAGAGACTGTCATTATGGTATATAGTTTTGTCAGTTTCAATTAGTTACACTAGCAAATCCAGATTTTCAGAAAAGTGGTGTTCAAGTATGAAAGCCCTACGTGCTAAAGCACATGATGATGAAGAAAACTCATAAGGGTATCATGGTTTTTTATAAGTCTCAGGGAAGGTATTACATCTACATAAACACTGGTCAGCTGGCCATAGACAAGTTCATGTTTGCCAGGCAAGTAAAAATTTAGCCAAGCTTGCCGGATCTGACTAGTGTGTTTGTATGTAAATATTCAATTTGTCACATCAAAATATAACATAGATGATACAAATCAAATGATTACTTGTTATGAGGCAAGTGGATTTGTTTACCAACTTCTCTGTCATGGTAAATTACCAATGAGACTGAGCGTAGACCCCTGGTAGGGATGCAACCCCTTCCCCACTCCCCTCTCCCCTGACCCCCCTCTCCCCCCACCCTTCCATTCCTCCAACCCCTGATCGATGTGCCATGGCCTGTTCTGGGAGCAGCACAATGAAGTGTGATTCTCCACAATATGTGTCTGGTGAATTGAGCGACAAGCTCAATATGGTGAACTGTCGTAGTTGCTGGCCTCAAACAGCAAGTCGCCGTCTCTATACAGTGAACACTTCTTGGTGGATTTGTGAGAAGGAAAAATTAACATGGATTTTGATGGAAATTGAACGGATACGACATCCAAGTGATTGTGTTGTTGTCGTGTACTTGATGTCATGCATTTGACTGTGTTTTTTAGTGACAAAATTGACATGCCATAACAAGGTATTATTAGTTGGTCAGTGAATGCCAGGGTCAATTAACAGTAACATTCTATAATCTCCTCATTGAAGCTTCTTGGGGATAAGCCTCAAGTGGTCTCGATTGAGAGGTGATCTTCTTGGAAGTTCATGTTAGTATTCTTTAAAGAATGCTTAGGACTGTGTGCAATAGTCTTATTATGCAAGTGGTCTTGTAGAAGTCGTCTTTATTGTAGGTTCTGCTAAAGTTCGCAAGTGATTGTGATCTTGAACATTTACATTTTATTTTCTGAAAAACGATTACCGGTATTTATGTGACAGACTCAGCAGGTAAAAGATCTCAAATTAAAAAAAAAAAAAAAAAAAATGGGAATGAAATCACACAAAATGCTTGAGACGAAATTCAATTAAGAAGATCACATAATGAAGCTTCTCTCCAAATCTGATGTAATTTTTCTTCTATCATTTTAAAAGTTAATGGGTTTGTAATAAGAAAGCTGAGGAGTAAGATATTGATTTGCATTTGTATGAATGTACATGATGTTAACATCTAACATAGGAATACTATTGACAAGATGATTAATGTTATCTTAGAGCGAAGAAAAACTCTTTCGTGAATCGTGTAGTCACTCTGAAATTTAGGTAAAATTAGGTACATGTAGAATTGATATTGAATAGATCATAGAATAGACTATATGTCCACATCCAATTAGGACCACCTCTATAATTAGAGCATCTATCACCGTCTGAGGAACCTTAATAAAGGGACCACTATGAACCTCCCATAAAGGGGCCACCTCTCTCTTGAGACCCCTCTGAGGCCAGTCATCAGGTGGACGTAATTGACAGATGGTACTTTGTAGCGGCCAGCAGACTGTTGGTGTGTTACTTGTTGTTACCTGTGGCACGGACTGTAACAAACGCTGGCTTCAGGCAGCAAGAGGCTGGTAATCACGGCTAATTATATGATGAAACACACTATTGCACACGTCAGTCAGTGGTCAGTCCATGGTCACTCCGGCAGTATTGATGGCTGACAGTCAGAGTTAAAGCTGCAGTGGTCATTTGTATCCTGGATTATAAGGCGTTATACACAGAAATGAAATGTAACTTGAACAGAGGGGCTGAACAGATAAAACATCGAGAAAAAGGATTATGCAGACATCAAACCTCATTATGATCGTAGAATAAGATTAAAGAGGATACATTTATTTCAGATGATTACAATACATCTAATCCATGTACACTGAGAATGTTATACATATACAATGTACACATTACACAAATAATATGTTCAATAAGTTAGGTAAATGCTTAATAACTACTATTAGTTACAATGTCTAACGGTTTTTCAAAATAGAAATAATTGTGATTTAAAATCAAAGTAGAAAGAGTTTGATATATATTTGCCTAGGATATTATCATGATGGTGCAGTCAATTATATAGGCTCCTATGCAGCTTTCCTCATGGACCTTGGATATGTGATGGATAAAAGCTGGTTATTAGAACAATATATTGCGATCATGTTTGCCATTGGGAACAGAGATGATTAGAATAGAACACCATTTGTTGGCGTAACTGGAAACCATTGTATTTGTGGAATGTTCAAGTCTGGCTTTTTGTGATTCATGATATTGGCGGTTACATTATTTCCTGTTGTCTATTGCCACGGAAACCATCAAGTCAATACACAATCATGGCGGCAGTGGCTAATTCACTTCATCTGTCAAATGCAACATCCAAGGAATTTATCAGCAGGCATCTAAGTTCATTTAATCATTTGTAGATAATGCACAATGTCAGACGTGCACTTTTAGTTCACTGTGTTCCCGGGACTCTGATTAGATGGTAAATTGCAAAGTTTCCAGTTCTGTCACTGTTGATTCAGGAAATGGCTGTACAAATGGAATATCGCATCAACTAGATGAGATGTTTGATTACGTGAGATCAATGAACATACTATCCGTGGCAGTGATATAGTACACCATATACATAAATGATGCGTACCAAGATGGATTTGAGTGAAGTAGAAGAGGCGTGTTTTGCACTAGATACAGATTCGGATATTTTTCTAGTTGGTGTAAGTATTATGTATAAGGCCTTGAAAAAATGATTGTTTGGTTCCGGTAACATGATTTTGAAAAATAGGTTAGTAAGGTAGGTAATTTTATTTTTTTCTTCATATTTTTTTACCACAAAAAATTAGGTTAGGTAGGGGCCACTTCTTTTTTTTACTCCACATAGAAAATCGAAAAATGACTGCACACACAACATGATGGTAAAATTAAACAAAAATGATGAATTACATATGATTTTTTTTATTGGATAGCTAAAATTAGTATATTATTTTATGTCTGAATCCATAGGTTCGAAGTTTTTATAAAAAAACTCAATAAAAAGATTAGGTTAGGGGGGTTAAAATGGGTTAGCTAGGGTTACCGGAACCACAGGATCATTTTTTCTAGGCCTAAACAGTGTGACCTGCAATGACAATGTGACATGTAAGGTTGTAATAGAGGTCTTACAGTACTAGGCTTGTCCTTCTATTAGTGACCTCTCTAAATATGACAAAGAATTTCTGCTAAAATACTACTAGAAGGACCAGATGAATTTGTTAATAGATAATGAGGAAAAAAGTATATCATTTGATTTTGTACATAAATAGTTAGAAGACTCTTGAAGATTTTAGTGCAGTTTATTGAATGCTTCAATGGGGTGGTTACAACAATAGTTTGGAAGATGGCTTGGTTTAAAAATAAATTCATTAGATTTTCATTTGAGTGTACAACATTTTGTTGTGATAAATCCTCAAGTTTTCACATAGTTTTGGAGAACTGGAGAACTCCCAGTTCTCGTTGTCAGAGACTTCCCTGAAATAACTTCATCGTAATGTTTGGAGACCATGAAGTTTGAAACAAATTGTTTGAAAAGCAAGGCAATGAAAAATAAATCCTGTTTTAAGTTGAAAAAAAGTTTGTCATCCTCATAGTGTAAAACTAGTGTCTGTAAAGAGATCTACTTTAGATGAAAAAGGCAAACCTTCAAACCAACCTGAAAATTTTATGAATTTCTTATTAATTTCTTATTAATTCATTTGAAATATTTTTATCACTTTTATACACGTGCGATCATCAGGAAATATTTTCTATATGCAATATCAAAATCCTCAAAACTAAACCAAGACGGTCGCAGCATCCAATATAAATGCTAATGCTCAATGAATCAGCCACATTTGTAATACAACAAATCACAGTATCTCCTGTGATTCTTTACATTTGACATTGAGAATTACTTTTCAGATATCTCCTGTTTTTTCTATATGTTGATATGCTACAAACTTGTAGTACCATATTCAAGTATTCTAAAATTTTCATTCTCAAAAACACCCCAAACATCTCTGAAAGATATAAAATGTTGATTCTTGTCACCTGGGGTTAAAGCTTATCACCGTATGTTTATAGCTATCTATGATATTGGTAAGGTGGTAAACAGAATAAAGTGACGTGACAACCTAACCTCTGGTTGGGTGAGTTGAGTCTGAGATTATCTCTGGTTATCTCTGCTTAAAGCAGGTCGTACATTGAGCATGTTGTTTATGATGAGACTGAAGGTTACAGCTGCCAGGATCCATCATCAGGTGGCAGAACAAATACAATTGTGTGTGCATGGAGGGAACTCCAATAGGGTTGGCTACTGTGAGGTAGGCAGTAGAAACTCCAATAGGGTGGGTTAGTGTGAGGCAAAAAGTGTAAACTAGTTGTGGAGGAGGACGACAGCAGAAACTCATTATCACAGCTGAGAACGCAATGTAAAACTGACAAGGGTTGAGTCTGCTGGACAACACCAACCCTCTGATTTCATTAGCATAATAGATCTTACAGTCCCATTGATACAAATCCATGACCTTTACTAATAGGCCACAATTACACAGATATTAGGAAAAGATTCGGGAGGAAAAAGCAACCAGAAACAATAGGAAGCTAAAGCTTTTGAAAATGAGTTTTGCCATGATTAATGCTTTGTAATTTGGTTGGAGGCTTTGAACGAAAGATCCCTTATTCATTTATAAGATCCTAAAATAGATGTATGGCAGTAAATTCACATTGGGTAATTCCTGAAACTTCTGACAATGTAAACTGATAGTCGACATCAGCTGAAAGAATTGAGCGTAATTTCAATAGCAAAAAGACAAAGTAAACGAAATGATTCTTTATTCAATTTCTAAGCCAAGTTCATCAATGACGTATTTCTGCAGAAGAAAATATGCTGAAGTCTACTTTGTGTAATTTACCTACCCAAAAGTGAAAGGCAAAATTACGTAGCTCTGCCAGTTTTTCAGTGGCATTCCATTTTGCAATGGCGCTGTTTGTGTATTTTAGGTATAAATACATATCTACAAAGGCAATATAGAAGACAAAAATTTGTGTATTTTCAGTACATTGGTTCGTTTGCTGTTGAGGGTGATGACCAGACGGCACGGGCTGAGTACGTGCGCACCCAGCTGGCCGGCATGCGGGTACGTTCTTTTTCTTATCGATTGTTCCAATTCAGGGGTTAAAAGGGTTGCAGGTATGTTCTATCTACTTTTGTCATCCAATTTTACAATCATATCTGAAATTCTGAACGTAGGGGTTGGACAATGCCTATCAATATAACAGAGAGATCCTAGCTGTCTGGTATAATGAATGTTTGACTGTGTTTTATGTTTGAAAGAACCTCCGCACATGGGCATGAGGGTATATTCTAGGGCCTTCCATATCAAAGTCACAAGTAATGATATTACAAAGATATTGCATGTAATTAGACACAAGTTGGTAGGAATACTGCCGAAATCCTAGAGTGGCTACTATGAAAGTATGTATAGTGTATCAATAGAAATACCCTTAAGTCTCAAAGTTAAAAGTCATTGTCAAAAAAATGCTTGTTATTCATTCCGACATACAATGTACGTAATTGTATGCTGCATTTTGAGGACAACCTCCAAGCAGCGACACGTGTCGCTCTGAAAGAGAGGATCGTGATTCCTGCTTGGAGTTGGCCATGAACTGTGCATATTTGTGCAGGAGGTGCAAAAGAGCAAGCCAGTGCTGCTCGTCATCTCTCTGTCGGGGATCAAAGTGTGCTCCAGCGATGGCGAGGTAAGAACATGCTTTTTCCACTTTATGCACTTAATTTTTACACAAACTCAAAAAAGATAACAAAATCAATTAATTTCTACACAAGCTCAAAAAAGAAAGGATTTCTGGCCATTCTGATACATACATGTAAGATCAGATACACACTTCATCTTTATTCATGTGATTTCTACACTAGATTAAAAAATCACAAATCACAATTTTGAGGTAAATACATGCTAATATGTAGTTCAATCTTTTCCTATTTGTACATATTAAATATTTCTAGTCCGTGTACATGGCACACGCCTTGAAGCGGATCTCGTACGCGACCTGTGACCCCGACCATGCTCAGTTCTCCTTCCTGGCACGCGAGCCGAAAGGCCACACCAACACGCAGTTCTGCCATGCATTTGTTACGCGCACCCCCGACGAGGTGAGAGCACCAAATAAGTATTGATCTTTTCAGGTTCTTATAAGCATTGGAACACGAGATTCATCTCCAAAAATATGAAATATATTTGAGAGAAATTTTGTCAGTGTGTGTCAAGAACCTTCCTCTAATATCTTTGAACGTTTCATAAAGATATATAGTAAAAGTAACTCCTTCCATTGCCACATGTTATGTATACTAAATTCATAAAAAGCACTATTGTCTAAATTATACTATAGGACTATGTCTGATGAAATATTTATTGAACCTAATACAAAGTTGCCTGAGCAGCTGATAAAGACCGAAAAACCAATACAAGGTTAAAAACTCAAACCCTTGCATTGATGATTGCATGGCAGGCCGAGGAGCTGAACACGACGATCGGCGCCGCCTTCCAGCTGGCGTACGCCGAGCAGCGGGAGGCGCTCGCGGCACCAGGGAACGCCGGCGCCTTCAACGCACTCATAGAGCGCCAGCTGTCGGAGCAGCAGCAGCGCAGTGTGGAACTACGCAAGGAGAGGGAGGAGCAGCTCAAGAACAGGCTCAGTCAGGTAACTCACAGATTATAGGTAGTACATGGCTGTGGTTGATCTGTTTCACCTAATGCCAATAGCTCAATTGGTGACTTTTGCTAGAAAATACTGAGGGGAAACTGTCAAATGCTCTGTGATGATATCAATACCTTCTTGGTGTTTTCCCATAAGATTTCGACACCAACTGTTGAGGAGAAGTTGGCGGAACGTCGGGAGCTGCGTCGGCGCCAGGCAGAGGAGGACGGACGGCGCAGGGAGGAGGAGGCAAGGCGCGGGAAAAACAGGACCAGCTGGGTGAGTAGGGTTTAGGTGGAGAACTCAGCGACTACCAACGTTTGTAACCTGTGGAAAACTGAATGCCCCTCATTGGATTGAGAAGTTAAAACAATGTGTACCAATTGTCTGGTGTAAATATTCATTCGCATATGATATTGAAGTAATTGACAAAATATCTGCGCATACATGTGTATATACCCTGAACATAGCCTGAGCATTGAAATGGATGATGCTTTTGTCCAAGCCTATAGCGCTGGAATTCAAACACACTACATGTACATGGTAGCACCTATTCACTCGATGGTCCAGGGTTTGAGTAACAGCAGTGGCTATGTGATGTAGCTCTATAGACTTTTTCATTACAAAAAAAATCTATTAGTCTATATGTTTAGACTGAATAATAATGCTACATCATAACATGTACAATGTATGTCTTTTATTACTGATTTTGTTGTCATGTATGTTATCACATCCGAATACACAGTTATATTAGTATGAAAATTAAGGCATTCTAGTGGGCTGCTTCTCATTTGATTTATTTGCGGGAATTCCACCATGATTCAAAACATCTCTTGAACTTTGTGAATCTGAGCTATAAAAAATGAGCCTGAGATTCTAGCAGCAATGGGAAAGTTGGGGGCTGATGCCGACTAGAAATGCCAGACGTGCACTAAGTACAGCCATTTCAGCTGGCATTTAATGCAATATGTGTAAAGGGAAGTTTAATTTTGTACAGTTGGATTAGATTGTGAGATCCGTGAATGTGGATACATGTATTTACATGTTTCTGATAGAGGAACATGTAGCACTTGATGTTATGTTTGGAAATGGTTTTGTGCATTTTTGAATGAAATTTGTTTTAACTTTTTTCATGGACGTTTCGTGGGATATAAACTTGTAAACATGAAGCAGAAAAAAATAATTTATGTTGATAAAGATATTGGATGCTTTACATGTATTGTTTGATAGGGATTAAATTATCCAGAATTAAGTTTAATTGTTGTAGAATATATCGAGAGAATTGATGTATTGTTCAATACATTAGAAATGAAGCCTATTACTTGACAATAAACATGAACATTTTATGGTTGTATTTTGTTGGATGATGTGTCAACTTGACTTTCCTGAGTCTAACTGTTGCAAATTTGACTGGTCATCTAGGCCACACCTTACGGAATAATTAACGCCTGCTGGCCAAATAAATCAGGATTAGATACAAGTCTGATCTGCTGGGACATTGAGACATTGAATTATATCTAGTGGAGCTAGAAACAGTCACAATTGTTTCCTGCCTTTAACTTGATGATGATTGGAATTAGTTTTAGTAACAAAAACTATTAGAGATAACAACTTTTTAAAGACTATCAAAGTATACTACAACTAGCTTGGTTACAGTCAGTATAAGGTCAACTGTATAAGCATGGATGAGGCTGATGTGGTCAGTGGCTCGGTCAGCCAGGAAATGGTCAGTGGCGGCGGCGGCTGGCTCGACTACTCCATTGTGGAGATGCTGGAGTTTCTTGTCACCTGGATCATTGAGACGCTCACGGATTTCTTTTGACCACTGCTGCAGCCGAATGAGACAATAATCTGGTGATTTACTCAAGTTGGTAGTTGCTTTTGAAGGGCATGGAAATAACGAAAATGTTGCAGACTGTGAAAAGTAGCGTTTGTGTGGATGTGCTTTATGTGCCTTACGATATAAACTGTCAAAGCATTAGATGTCCAACTTATTTTGTGGTTGGGGTTTTGCATGAACAATGGATCCAGTTGTTAATAATATTTCATTGTATTTTAAGAATTTCTTTCATGTACAGATTCATGATAGCAACAGATCGCTCCTGTATTCTAAAATGCACCATCTACCACAGCATTGAGACGAGGAATGTAAACAACAGATGATGTTTCTTTGCCAGGCAAAGCAGATTGTTGCCTTTTCAGTAACATACACTACTGTCACCATATAAGGACCACAGTAATTACAGAAATTTCGATTGCACTTCACCATTTTTCGCGAAATACGCGTAATTTCCCGAAATAACTGTTATTCTGCGTAACGAAATACCTGTAAATAGCGTAACACGTATGATGCGAAATCATAGAAATTACTGAAAACACTGGAAAACACTGGAATTACGTTTTTGAGTGTGGTCTACATGTTATTCATCAAATACTGTAGTGGCAACTTGTTTATATGCAGTAAATACGGGAAAAACTGAAGTCACAGAAATTACCTAGTCTTTAATTTCGAGAATTTCTTGATGTTTTTTTTCGGAAATTACCAAGCTATATAAAGGGATAACATAGGTTGCATCACCCGCCATTTGAGATAGTTCAACTTAGTATATACATCAGTCATAATTATAGTAGTTTTGTTTATCAACCTTTAATGATTAATTGATACAATGAAGTCAAAAGTTGCTGCAGGTGTTAGATATGAAATAATCAATACGGGAAATTCGAGAAAAAAGCGAAATTTGCGTAATATAGATTACGCTATATATGCAAAAATACTGAAACATAATCAATAACCGTGATAAAGTGACACGGAAAACATGGAAAATACGATGGGGTGTCCGTAAATACGGAGAATTCTGTACATGCAATAAGAAATTTCAGTAATTACGCGTATTTTGTGTGATTTCCAGAAACGTAAAATACGGAAAAACTTTTACCGAAATATCTGTGGTCCTTATACGGTGACAGTAGTGTAGGCTTTAGATGTCCTCCATGTTTTGGGTGTTGTGCTTTTTCACTGGATTGTTGTTTCATTTTGCATCCATCTTTTTTGCAGGCAAAGCAGATAGTGGGTCGTACGCGGCATAAGGACGTTCTGCCGTCCTCGCCGTCCCAAGCCCCACCTCCCCTGGGGCGGCGCCGACCTCCTCCGAGGGCGGGGACCAGCACGCTCCCACAGACTCGCCCGCACACCCGCCCGTACCTCAGAAGTTCCGCAGCATTGAGGAAATACGGTCGGCACTTGATGCGGGGGAACTCAGGTACATGCTTGTGAAAAACAAATCATGCAATTGTTGAAGATTAGGTATGATTCCCAACCTTGTGATTTTAAATACAGTGAAAAGTGTTGTATGTGGACACCTTCAGTAAAATGGAAAAAGTGTTCCACTTACGGCCGGTGTCCTTAAATGGGATGTTTCTTTATAAATAATATATAGGGAAAGGGAGAAGTGAGAAGCGTCCACATAAGACAGTTATATTTAAACTAATAATATTTGTGCAAGATTTCACCCTGAAGTTATAGAAACAAATATGTAGGTCAAACCTCTTTGTTAAAATGTTGTTTTTTCTTGTTGATTATTACATAGAAGGGATGTCAATGTATCGATGGGTCACAAATCGTTTCAGGTCATACGGCAGTCCTGTGATGACCCTGAAAGAGACGATCGACACGAGATACGAACTCAATGGAGGGACGGAGGAGGGAGACGGAGCAGCAGAGGGGGAGCCTGTCATCAGGCCAGGGGGAGGAGGAGGAGGAGGAGGAGAGGTGAGCTCATTGAACAACAGCAATCTTGCCAGTTCAACTTCTGTCTTGCAACTTATTTTTCATGTAGTTCCTTCAACAGTATTCCACACATGCGGATACGGCTATGTTGAACGCACATAATATCAGAACATTGTGAGGCTGCTGATAAAAGCATGGGGCTTATTGCTTCATTGGAGACGTTAAAACACCATTTATCTTAAGTAACTTTTATTCTAATCCCATAAATTGTTGACTGTTTTAAAATATTTCTCAGCATTAAAAGTTCTGTATTGAAGACGTACATTAGCAAAGAGTTGCCACCATCGGACTGATGTCAGCAAATAAACTGCTTTTCTATCAGCAGTGTTTGCTGACTTTAAATGTGAATTTTCAAAATACTATTTCGGATTCTGTTTCTGTTGTTAATGAAATAGAAAAGGAATGTAAATTGAGAAATGTAGAGAGAATAACAAATACATGGTTTATGAAATAAAATGGAAAGAAAAATCAAGTTCTTTGAATGACATCATGTTGGTAATTATGTAAATTTATTATTTTCATCTTTCACAACACAAAATTTACTAACAGTTTGACAGCTTCATCTGCAGAAACGTCAATCATCTGTCAAACGGTTAGTAATTTTGTGTTGTGAAAGATGAAAATAATAAATTTAAAAAATCAAGTTAGTACAGTGCTTTTTTCCCCACCAGCCGGTGTCATCATCGACGCCGACTTCCCGTGTCGTCGACCTGTCGACGCGGCCGCTGCCCGCGACGCCTCCCCAACAAGAGGCAGACGCCCTGCGGCGCGGCGGAGGGAGCGGCACCGCGTGGAAACGCGGCCTCCCGGGGTAAAGAGCCTCTTTTTGGTTTCAAGATGCCAACTGAGTTAAAATAGCTTTTAACAGACTACCTTAGCATAGAAAATACTTACATGTAGATCATTGCACACCGAGGTCGTGTACGCAGGCAATTGTGTGTCGTGTTATAACGAAACTAGATAATTTTTTGTTAACAATCTTTCCCTGAAAGGCATTTAAATACACAACAGGTTTCAATTATGTATTTGTTTTCTTTGTAAATTTTAATTCGTTTTATTATGAATAAAGCAGTGCAGTAAGTCGGACAGACAAGATGACTGTGAACATGAACTCACTGTGCACTGATCTAAGTATTTTAAATATTTTAGCATACTTTAGCGATCTGTGAATGGTCATGTACAATTATGAACATGAATTCGGTCAACATTTACATGCATACATGTAGCTCAGTTAACTAGTTTGCTGCAAAAAGTGCCTTATTATGTCAGAATTCATCTATTATATGGTCTGTCGCAGGTCGAGTGAGGACGTTGTGGATGCAAGGCGACTGTCCGGGCGCTACCAGAATGCCAGCCCTGTTCCGGGCCGAGGAGCATGCCAGCAGGATGATCCAGGGGTGACCCCCGCCACTGGAACTCTATACCAGGGACCACCAACTCCTCTCAGGTAGGACCGGAGATGGAGCCGTTGTCAATCCTTAAATTATTGTAATTTAAGTACAGTAAAACCTTACTATTAAGGACGCTAGCGGTTGTAGGGAAAAGTATACCCATTGCTAAGATGTTGCTGTTTGTGAAGCATCTTTTTTAACATTAAATAGCGAGTGGGAGAATGAACAGGTATCCTAAATTGCGAAGTGTTCCTACTAGGGTGGCCAGTAGGGTGGTGTCCCCTTGACTATCCTGTTTGTTACAATTCATGCAAGGTCATTTACATCCAGGATATTTGCCTAGAAACACTCAGTGTATTAGCCAAGCAGGATGTGAACTAGATTCCCCTATTACCACTATGTTTAGTTGTAGAGTGGAAGGGTCAAAATATGAGAAATCAATCAGTATCCGAGGTATGCTCTTCTTTGGGGACTTCACGCATCTTCTAACTGATATTTTTTAAATTTTATGCTTTATTTCTGTGTAAACATACACTTTTAAACTTTTCTCTGATAGTATGAACTGCTGATATCTATTAGATTCAAGTTTCAATCATTTTGATTAAAAAGTTGATAATGAATCCAATTTTAAAGAGACCTCTCATATTTGGTACAAATTGTATAAACAAAAACTTTTACTTTTCTGGACATCTAAGTTACAATTTCATCAACTACAGGGAACTAACAATTCTAACAAGTCGAACCTGCCGTAATCTATGCCAAAAGAGTTTTAATATGTATTATTTTCCTCAACAATGGTGTGATTGAGTCACAATGCAACTGAAACATAACGCATTCAGCACACAGTCAGATAGCACGCTCCTCACTGACTGTCCATATGAAACAAAAATCTGTCTGTGTTTGCTTGGCAATGTTAGGGCATGCAAGGCAGATTTTATAGAATCACCAAAAACCAAGAATTTTCTTTATTTCAGTGACAAAACATTCCTTTGTGCGATACTAATAAAAACCCTTGTCTAGCCAATTCATGATGAGTATAAAATTTGACTAACTTAATGTATGCAACTCCAACTTAATGGAATCAAATATTAATTTTGAACTACTACTAAATATTCTTGTGGAAAATGACTCGAATTTCATATCCATAAATTTGACACATTAGCGCTCTAGATAAGCTGGTTCAACTGTATCATAACATCAATGATTTATTGGAATCCAGAATTATTGCAGCAACTTGACAGTTTTCAATCTGTTTAGACCCTAAAAATTGAGATTTATCCAGTAGACAATGATAAAGCAGTAGGTAAATTCTATTCACAGAGATACAGTAAAACCCCACTGTAGGGGACACTACACCAGTGGGAGTATGAAAACGTGTCCCCCTTAGGGAGGTGTCTCTTATTGTAAAGCAATTATAACCACAGTATACAGCCAACGGGAGGCTATAAATCCAACCTTAATTGTGAGGCGTGCTTATTAGTGATGCGTCCCCGTGGCTGAGAGGTTTTACTGTATTTGGTAGTCCATATACACAGTTAAAACAAACTTTGCAACACACTGACAGTAGTCAGTGTGTTTGTGAAGAGAACATTGAGATTTACCTAGTGGATGACAGTGATAAATCAACAAATACTCCAGGACCTGGTCCAGGTATTTGGTAGATACACAGGGTTTGTTTGTGTGTAGATTAAAGAAATCCCCATAAGTGGTGATTTACATGTGAGAAAGTCAACACAAGTGTTGGTTCCGGGGGCAAGTGAATGGAAATTCGTCCGTAATTATTGGGTTTAGCATTTAGAAATCGTGGCTTCACATGACAAGCATGATACCAAATAGAGAGATTAATGATGGTTTTTGTGGTGGACTACAGTGGTTATAGCAAATACTCAAATTTTGAAGACTGACAAATAACTTGGTCTTTCTATGAACAGTTTCAGAGGCTGTATCTCACTGTTTGTTTTTAAAAAAGAACTTTATCATATGGATATGTTTATGAAGATGATTCTTTCAATTATATTAATATCTAATGAATTTTTATATTCTATACGTGTATATGCAATTTTCTGTATTTTGGAATTTGAAAAAAATTATAATGGATAATTTCCTTATGCACGTAGTTATAGATAATGCTGTGTCATAAAAATATTCGGTGTATACAAACTAGTTTCAATAAACGATGCCTTTTCAGTTTTAATCATAATGAAACTATGAAAGTAAGAAAAATAATTTTCACATGTGATATATTTTTTCATACTCTAAAATATCTCAGAAAATGCTATGTTTTGACTGTCTACTAAAACATGGGGTCCTGTAAAGTTATGTTACTGTATGATTTTAGCAAAATGTACCATGCATGTATAATCTTTTCAACGGCATATGACACATTTAGCACTACAAAAATTTGATCGACAACCTACGTGTAGGTACATGTGCCAAGACTCATTTAGTGTACATTTCGAATGTGTTTTTTCTTTTATATCCTGCCTTTCACAGCCAGTTATTTAATTGAATTGTTCTAGTTTCTCTATTACATTTAGCTCTGTTTGAATGAATGGACATTTCACCATGCACAAAATGCATCATATTGTAACTATCAAAGCATAGGCTACTTGTTTGTCCACAGAGGATTAACAAATAAACCTGCTAAATCATATAATAAATGTCTATATTCTAGTCATATATTTTTTGTTTTAATTTGGAATTTGCTTCTTGACTAAAGCATAATTTGTTTATAAGTCTTAAAATGATTTTAAGTAAAAGTATCAATATCGTGAATTTGTTTTTATAAAGACTGTTGGGTCAGTCAGTGATTTACAGCAGATACAAACAGAAACTGTCATTTAAGACCACCCAGTGACTAGATGCAAGTGGTCTCAATAGAAAGGCTTTCTCTTTATAGAGGTTCGCAGTGGTCTTTAAATGAAGCTTTGGACTCATCTATAAAGTTGGTCTTTTCATACAAGTGGTCCTAATTGTAGGTTCTACTGTACAGAGCGAGCCTTCAGGATGATGTTATAATGAGGATGATTTCTGGCCAAAACAGATCGTGTGTCCATTGTGACTGTATAAAGCGTCGGTGGAGGTCGCGGAGGCCGGTCAAAGTGTGGCTGTTAAAACACAGACGTTCATGCATAGACATATATAACAACCTCTCAATTCAGACCACTCAATGGCTGGCATCAACTGGTCTCAATAGACAGTTGGTTTTTGTATGTACGCTCATGGTGGTCGGTTTATTAAGACTTGGGACAGTGAGAAATTGTCTTATCAAAGAGGTGGTCTCTTTATAGGGATCGTCTTATTTGGAAGTTCTACTGATTGTATTTTTGGTGTAAGCAGGAGGATTGTTTTGTTTGAAGCTTTTATGCCCTGTGTTGGTTTGTGGGGAAGATCAGGGGATTTGGGGATAAAACCCTGTATCAATAATAAGGACATTCTTGGTATTTATGTGATAAATAATCACGTTTGGAGAGAAAAATTAACAAACTTGAAGACTGTAGAAAGGATGACATTGGATTATTGTTTGGTCAAAACAATAGAGCAAGATTTCACAGCTATCAGATTTTGTTGTGGTTTCAGTTAAGATGGGAATAACTGGATATTCATCATCGTTAGTCTACTGGAATCTCTTTCACATGGCACATTTTAGCAGGTTTTATACGACATAGTGACAAACTTTCATTCATATACATTCAATACTTGTGGAGATAATCCCCTAATGCCAGGTCTTACAAGAACCTGGAAACAAGAATACATCGTGCGTAGCTTTTTACCCAGTCTGCAGTTCCTGAAGCCGGCCATAAACTGTGAGATGGAGCCGCCCGGGCCATAAACAGCAGCGAGCTGACGGCAGCCCGGGGGTCGGCTGACAGGGAGTGATTACAGGCATAAGCTGCTTTTATTTAGCATTGTCACATAGGTGATAATGTGACCAGCCATAATCATGGTCGGAATAGATTGATTGGATTTCTTTGATCATTTATTTTCGAAGAAATCCGTCGTACTTGTTGATGCCACATGCTGTCATCTTGTGTGATGTTGGCGTCTTTGTTAACGACTAACTGACATGACAGGTTGAAAATATTTAGCAGGAAGGTATATGATGGAGTTATTCAACAAACTCTGAATACAACATAGCCATGACTGCATATCCAACATACATATCAGGTTTTCTACTGACAGAATGATTAGAAATACAGTTGGACGTGTTTAATTTGAACTTCAAGGGAGGAAAATAACAATTTGAGTTATTCTGAAAATTCGAGCTATTTGCTTATTTGCTCGGGTTATCCAAAAATTTGAGTTACATGAGGAGGATTTACATAGACGGTGACTAGCCATCCTC
Organism: Streblospio benedicti; assembly: GCA_019095985.1. Classification (NCBI taxonomy): domain Eukaryota; kingdom Metazoa; phylum Annelida; class Polychaeta; order Spionida; family Spionidae; genus Streblospio; species Streblospio benedicti. The sequence goes on from CM032667.1 coordinate 26,288,313, forward strand.
AAAGTAACAAACTCATGGTTCTGACAAAACAACAATACAGTATATATCTCTGTCCGCCGTAGTTATTTTCTCATATACAGTGATTTATACTCCAAAAGTTCACGCAAAAGCGCATGGGTATTTAGAAGTTGTACTCAGGTCAATTTAGGTGATAGCCATTCATGTGAGTGGGTGTTTAGATTGTCACCTCAATAGTACTGATATTTGAATATTGATATTTGAATTGCAATCAATCGTTTATGATAGGCCTCCAAGTGAGTATAGGCATTTCTGTGGATGGTGTGGTTACATGATAATTGGTTATTATTATATTGTGTGTAACTAAGTGGCACATAAGTGGATTGTCAAGACACTGACCGACTCGGGCCATCGCATCCGTCTGCTGCTGAGAGCAGACGACTCTTGCAAACACATGTATACAGACGTGGTTCTGAGCACATGGCTTGTCACATTGTAGATGTAAATCTGTGAGTTTAAAGACCAATCTAGACGTAGTGTAGATGCTAAGGTGTTTGACCATCACCTGGATAATGATGGGAAAACAGCACATTTATTTTTTACATTCATGTACAAGAAATTGTCTGAGGGATGATAATAGAGACATAAAAGAAAACGACTTTCTTGATAGAGAAGTGAAATATTAGGATTGAGTAGAGGTTGATATTTGAAGATTGTATGTAGATTACTTAGTTACTCAGGTGATGGGGTGATCTTTTATGTGGCAGTGATGATTTCATCATTGATTAATGTTGAATTTTGATGATTTATTTTTAAACGGCTACATATTATTTTCTATGATATTAAGGGAACAAACGAAGTTATTGTTGAGCCTGGAAATAGTTTTACAGGATATGATGATATATTATTTTCTAAATGAGATACATACCGGTATATGAGCAATTATAACATTGGCGTATTTTCACTGTGAAATGAGAAATCTATCAGTGGAATGTGAACTTTTTACTGGCATGTTTTTGTATCTGGCAGGGAGACAACTCAAGCTGCACCAAAAACATAAACTGTGATACAAAGTGCACTTTATCAATATGTAAAAACACCGGCAATAAATTAAGAAGGTGAAACGTAGAAATCATCACTTCCCAGATTTGTGATAATGTGCTGAAAGGAGAGAGTGAAAGATTCAATATTGAGATACATGGATAGTTTTTTTAAAAATACAGTAAAATCTCACTTTTAGGGACACTGCATCAGTGGGAGTATGCAAAAGTGTACCCATTAGGGAGGTGTCCTTATTAGTGAATCATTTGTAGTAACAAAATGTAGCAAATGAGTCAAAATATGTCCCTAATTGTAAGATGTTCCTATTAGTGAGGTTGCCATGCTGAGGTTGTAGTGTATTAGGGAGTAATTGCCGTCAGTTTTGTGCTTTTTTATAAGTCAGTGGGTGTGACTCTTTTTCAAGGTTTGAGACAAAAAATTGGTCTTATTATGGAGATGGTCTGTGTACAGAGGTAGTCTTATTTGAAGATTTCCACTGTAAGATGAAAATCAACTGCTATAAATTTTAATAGAACAACTTCCTGTGTCCATATCACACATTGATGCTGATGAAATAAAAAGATCAAAATCAGATGCTTTTTCCCCAACAGCTGATGTCAGCAACTGAAAAATGACAAAAGAATGTAAATAAAGTAAATTGCAGAACATTGAAAAGCATTTGGATGATTTATGTGATACCAGGATATTGCATTTTGGATACTCTTCTGTACAATTTCAAGTTCACATCGTCAGGTGAAACTTGCGCATGGAACTATAAGTTTCATTAACCTTCAAAGTTTCAGTCATTTATCATGACTTCATTAACCTTCAAACTTTAAGTCATTTTTCATGACTTGAAGTTAAGGTTGATACAAGTCATATGACAAATGGGTGAAAGATTTGATGGTCACTGGAACATAGTTCAATGTACACTTTTGATCACATGATGTGGATATTGCAGTGTAATTCTAGCGGCGGACATTCCTGATAATTGAGCCAAATCAGCTGTAACATTTAGCAGTTACATTGTATTTGCCAAATTGTCTTGGGATAGACATTTGGAGGCAGAATCATCTTTTGCACCATCGATTGTACTGTAAATGGTTGGAAATCATCATTTGTGACTAAGACTGGGGAGTAAAGCTGATGAACATTGTAGTGGCAAATGTACAAAAAATAGAGACATGGTGGAGAAAGCTGGTGCGATGTCGCGACATTACTGTCGGGGAGCTGCACTCAGCAGACGCAGCAATAATCATGGGGACGATGATTGTAATGGAAACACTACGACCTCCCTCACTCACACGATTCTCCGCAAGTTCCGGCTCAAACGCCATAAGAAAAAGTGGGAAAGCATGGAAATCCCACGTCACTGTAACGCCGGCAGGTATGTGGCAGACACAATGATTTCTTTTGGTCGAAGTGGGTTTCTGATTGTTGTTAAACGTAAAAAGTGTTATAAGAAATGAATATATCCGTTATACATATATATAATATAAAAACATTTACAAAGTGTATTAAAACATTAGTTTTGCAGTTTATATAAATACTGAATTTTCTATACAGAACTCTAGTATCTTGGTGTGATGTATGTTGTAAGACAGTTTGTGGGGTGTGGGGGAAAAATCCAGCCTTCTATTTCTAGTATTGGAGTTGTATAGAGACCTTGGCAAATGATGCTAGATTACTGTGTTCAGAGAAACCTGCTCCAACTGCGTATTAATGTTGAATTTCTCCTGGAAAAAAAGCTATTTGGATGATAGTGATGCGTCATTTCAAACTGTGTCTCTCACAAGTAGATACTGAAAACAATCTCAGCCCATCACTGACTGATCCCATAGTGTTGCCAGGTTCACCTCCATGGAATGCTGTGTAGTTTCCCTTTACACTAGAATCTTTGATACCTCCCATCAATACAACATCTATCAAGTGACCAACTCTATAAAAAGACCATTGCTCATGGTCCCAAACCTCTATAATGAGACCAGTGGGAACCTCCAAAAAGAGACCCCCTCTCTATGTGGAGCAGTTGAGGCCAGCCACTGGGTGGTCTTAATACAAAGGTTCTACTGTGCACAGACTTACAGCCTCTGAGCAGCAGCAGCAAAAATTAATTGTAGAGTCTGAACGGTTGAGTTACAATAGCTGCTGTCTAAACATCGGCTCCAAATAACACAATTACGGCCGCGGCCGAACGGACAAACCAGGCGATCAATACTGGGGTTTGGAGGGAGCAGTGGGGTATGACAATTCTCAGGTTTGAGGGGACTGGGGCAGCTGGGTAGGATGATACTTGGGAACATCTCTTGGAGAATTTACCATGCTGTATAAGTATGTCACTATTTTTTAAATGAGTGTAAAATCAAGATTTCAAATATTTCACAAAATCCACCCCTGTCTGCTATGAGGCTATTTATCTACATTGTGTGTTTATATGACAAAGTTTATAAAATGTTACTGGTATCTGCAGCCAATCAAAACAAGCTGATTTGTATATTTGTATCAAGAAAAAAGTTTTCATCCCCTAGCTTCATCATGATATTTGTGTCTACCTTTTCTTCGAACATGTAGAAGTTATTATTTGAATTTTTTTTTACAGTAAACATGATTATTTTTATTTTATTCTGAGATGAAGTACAGCAATATTAAAAATCATAATATCTACCCTATTGCCGATATTGATGGTCCATAACTGGTTACCAAGAGTCTTGACAAATATAACATAGTATATGTATCTGTATTTTTGGAATTGAACCATTCTCAATGGATAAAGTAGTAAAGGATGCTACTATTGTAGCTTAGAATATAGCATATTATTAAAATTAAGCTAAAATATACTGCAATTGATATATGTCCCTGTGTTTGGAGACTTTGGAGAAATCAGACAACCCTCTTGGTAATTTTGAGCATATTTTAGGCTTTATTGTACGGTGCAATAGTAGGCATCAATAACATAACCCACCTGTAAAGAGTTAGGAGGACACTAATGATAGCAGGCAATTCTAAGCATAGTCTATACAGCATTAATCTATGCGTACCTTTTTGTCAACTCTGTTTCTCCCCGAATCGGCTGCTCATATTTGCTTTGCCCCGGACGTGCCAAAAATTCCGGTCATTTGCCAATAAATTGACTACACTGTTTCTACATAATCCGTAATGACATGGTAACGAGAGCCAGTCAAGGTGAAATAGTCACTAGATTTCTTACATTTGTGTTACGCTTGTGGTTATGAGATAAATCCTAGTAAACCTGAGTTGCTAGGCACTGTGGGCCAGATGGTCCAGGTCGGGGGTTCAATCTCACCAGAGGTTGCTATGTGACAAAGTCTAACCTTCCTTGGAGTGATTAATACCCAGATATGATATCTTTAAGGGATGATTGCAAGTACATTTTTCTTGTTATAAATATTCAAATTAGCTTGCTGTCATTAGCTGCAGACATTACCGGTAGTAACTTTACGTATTTTGACTATGGCAATGATAAATGGTCCCACACTGGGGTGTGTCTTGTTTACCTCACTATTCTATAACATGTCTAATAGATCTATATTGTAATGTAAAATTTACATGCACATTTAAAATGGGAATGCATGCTTTGATATCAGTTTCGATCTTTTCAGATAGTATCACGCTTGGTTTTCGTACTGCTTTTAAAACGCCATCAATCATGCAATTTGTCATGTGATTTTTATAATTGATTAAATATTTGTTGCTAAGTTAGGTCTTTAAACTTGTGCTGCTATGATATTACATGTATGTTGAATATTGTGGAGGCGCAATGGATAGAAGTGTAAATTGTAGGGTCTGATTGGCCATTATGTCGTGGAATGTCGCTTTCTTGGATGATGACGAGGTTTTAACCCAGTGTAGGTTAGTAGCAGTCGGTCAAAATCATATAAGATTCATCTTGGTATCTCTTATGCAGTTCAAAGTCAAAACTCAATCTTTGAGAAGCCCAGCTTCTGAAGGAGACAGTTCAGCACAAAGGGATGTTTTATCTGGTGTTTTGGGTGAGAAGGAGGTGGGGGTTAGAGTGTTGAAGGAGGCACCACCGTAGAGCTGTAGGTGCGTCGTCACTCTTTATTGGGGCCAAAAATATTTATATTCATGTTTGGAAACACCAATCTATTCATGATAAGTGCTATTTGGTTTTCTTTGTTGTATAGCATTCTTCTGCTTCAACGCTCTATATTGGAGTAGTGATTGATTGCGTCTATTGCAGTTTAGAAGAAAGTCTAAAATAAGCTCAAATTTACAATGGTCCTAAATACAATGATGTTGAATTAGACATCCACGATGGTAAAGTTTGAGCTCATTTTTAGGCTTTAATTGAGTCTGCAATAGTAATCATAGTAATGATCAGCTAGTAAAGGGGTGATATAAAGTCTAAGATTTGATGTATACATGTATACAGTTGGTCCCATTTATCTTGATCTGTGATATGTTGAATTTATGGTTACCTTGATTGAGTTTCCATTTCTGTGCCCTAGACTTAACATCGAAAGTATTAAAAGTGTAAAAATCTGTTCATGTGGTGAATAACACATGGTTGCATCATTGTTTGTTTCTACCGGTTGTTCTAACTGTTCCAAACTGATTCCAAATGAACTAATTTCACATCATGTCTCTTATTAATACTGCTACTTTAAATTTTAACTTCTTCTAAAATATAATTTCTAGTTGTGCAACAAGTACAATTATTCTGTTATATACTATTATTCTGATTGTTGGATTACAAAAATTACTGTTTTAACCATTGCTGGCTGGTGGTAGGTTCCACCCAGTCTGCTGTGGATCTATGAATCAAATACGCTAAGTAACTGGTATCTGCAACCAATCAGAACAAGCTTGCGTATTGGTATAAAGAAAAAAAGCATGCATTGATCCCTTAAAGGCATCATAACTTGGGATTCCCCATGTGGCCTGTTAAAAGATATCTACTGTAAACCAGGGTATGAAACTCAGCAAAATATGTTCACGGAACACAGGGCCGGCAACTTCAAAACGTAGCCGGCCCAGACAAAAAGTGTAGGGCCCTTAATTATATTAATATTAAGAACTCCCTAGAAATAGCCTACCCACTGGGCCGTGAACTTTTGAAACCAGCCGTCCCAGGCCAAAATCAGCCGGCACCGGGCAGCCGGGTAGGCTCTATTTCATACCCTGCTGTAAACCCCTACAATACTACCAGGACTGCCTACCCACCAAGTGCTGTATCATGGATCACCACTGTACCACCATCCCTCAGCATTACCCTCCTCATCATCACTGCCTTCATGCTGTAATCCTTGCGCTGCTTTACGACTCACATAAAGCCCATAAACCACCTGAACTGCCACTGGCGGCTAGCGATGTACAGAGGAAAAACGATGTATGGGAAACAGAACCGTGAAGAATAATGGTTCAAACAGCTCACAGCATGGGAATGGCTGGGTCATCTTGTTGGCAAGTTTAGGCATGGTTGGGTCGACATGAGTTTTTTTAGACATGGTTTGGTCACCATATGGTGGAGTTAAGGCATGGCTGTGGGGTTTTAAGTTCTGGCAAGATTCAGCTGAATTAGCTTGGACCAACTGGAAAATCCAGTAGTGCACTAGTTGAAAGGATACATTGTGTCATGCTTTTTTCATATATTTTTTTAACAGCAGGCTGTCCCAGACATATAAGATCTTTATGTCACATCGATGTATGTTTTGGAAACATTCAATCAGCACCTATATGCAGTTAAACTATCAGCAAATAGATCAAACTTGTGGATGTTTCTATAGGTACGATAGCGCTGCGCCTCTGGCCTCCCGTGACCCCCAGGGGACACCACTGCCACCACCGCCAGAGCAGGAGCTACTCAACTCACCCTGGTACCAGTCGGGGCTCCCACGGTAACTCACAGTCTCACACATACAGTAATGCAAAGAAACATAGACATGCAGACAGGGAGTAAGATGAACCGACATATAAACAGACAGATAGAACGTTGTGTTGGAGATAAGCGTTGTACTTGAATATAATCTGATAAATTGTCTATTGCAGGGATGTTGCGCTGGAAATCCTGTCCCAGCAGGAGATTGGTTCCTTCATTGTGCGCGACTCTGCGTCACACCGAGGCTGCTACGCACTCTCCGTCAAAGTTCCCAAGTATGACAACCCGGCGGGAATCTCACACTACCTGATACAGCGCACGCACAATGGCATGTACAGGCTGAAGGTAACGCAAACGATAATTTTTGTTTGGATATTATCCTAATTCAACTATCTCTGTTTTCTCCTATAATGCACAAAGTGATTATCTCAAAACCATGTGCTTTTCAAGAAGTCATAATGTTTATACTAGATTTTATTTATATTGGCTTGTGAGCAGAGTGAGCAAAATCTATAATTCGCCCATCTGATCGGCTATCGCATAGGCCTCATTATGTAACAAAGCACTGCTTGCTCCGCAGGGCGTTGAGAAGGAGTGGTGCTCGCTGTCCTCGCTCGTGGCCCACCACACGGTGATGCCGGAGCTGCTCCCCGTCGTGCTGCGTCTGCCCCGCACCGCCAACAACCCCACTTTCCGACCCCGCGACCCTGGCGACGACCTTGGCGGCGAGCCCGGCGATGATGACCTTGACCCCGAATACTCGCGCCTCGCCGCTGATTTCTCACACATGATGACACAACTCAAGATGTAGCACGCCCCGTCACCAGGCAGGGATGGGGGGGTTTAGGGAATGTGCTTTCTCCTCAATGATGCTGGACGCAAGACAAAAGTTCTTTTCAAAATCATTGTGATTTTTTGCTAAGAAATGTTAAATTAAATGGGAGCTTTAATAATACGAAATTACTAGTAAGCCCTGCAGTGGGTAATAGTTACATTTTACATGTCCCTATATTTTGGGCCCTGTTGCTCCAGTGGACAGTCAGGTTTTAACAAGGGGCGCATTATGTATAGAGAATATGCGTTAACTATATCAACACTGATCATGGAAAAATTGACACCTATTTTATTTGAAACTGAAAAATTCACTATAACTATAGCAATATTGTTGCTGGCATTGTATGTCAATGTGAGCTAAAGATGCTTCCGTGTACAATTATCAATGAAAACAAATCTGAGGATCGATACATAGTATCTGTGCAACATGAGATGTGAACATATTTGCTCTCGTTTAACTGATTTTTGTTGTGAAATATCAAGAGCAATATTAAGTGTGATATCATATTGCATGTATTTTGCCCCTTGGTGCTTCATTGGCATTTAGGGGACACAGTGTTTGCCTGGTGAACGTTTCTCCTGGTCACAGTTTGTCGCTGCTGCTCATATGCAGGGTTTGTTCGATTTCTGCTCTATGTGCAGCCACAGTAACAAGCTTGTCATATTATGTACAAAATAATAGGTTATACATAAATAGACTAAATTATGACTATTCTATGGGATGTAATGAGCTTAATAACAGATGTTTCACATATCATCTGCCATTTCTTTAGTGTGTGATTAGTGTGATGACGTAACACCAAGATGGGTGTGAAGCATCTGTAGGTTCATTATATATCCACTTGTATAGTTTTAGTTAGTCTATTTAACATTGGACCTGGATGTCTAATCTTTATAAAATTAGGTTATACTATACTATTAATAATAATATAACTTATAGAGCGCCTTATTCTAGGTGTTCTAAACGCTACATGTAGCTATGGTTAAAGTTTTCAATAGCTAACATACATAATAACATAATACTTTATGTACATGTATGGTAATTAATGAACTTGGGTTGTGTATTGTTATATAAAGGATTTCTCCAAGCTTAAATCACATAGCCACTGCTGGGACTCGAACCCTGGTTAAGGCTTCTCGTCTCATGCATCTTCCTCTTGTGTTTGGTGAATGGGAGAAAGAATCCCCTACATGTATGTAAAAAATATGAGGTAGGAAAATTTTTGATAGTTGGAAAAAATCCATTTGAGAGATTTGGGAATTCATGTGTTAAAATGATTGTGTAATGTCATATCACTTCAACTGTGAAAGTGGCTGTCGTGTTAATGGAAAACTACAGAAGCAACCAGCCAGGGGACTGACCTCCAGTCGTCTCTATTAAGAGATGGTCTCTTAAAGGAAGTTTGTTGCGGTCTCGTCATAAAGGCTTGGGACTGTGAAAAACTGTCTTATTGTAGAAGTGATCTTTTTTGGAAGTTCCGCTATAGATTCAGAGGTGCAAAATTATTTCATGAAATGTAAACATCATGCAAAACATGCAGATTTTCATAATATATATTTTTAAGTAGCCTGCTGTTGGAATTTTTCTGAACATTCAAACTAAAGCTCGTCGTCAATAAAGTGATCCTATTCAAGGCTGTAAATGCATGGACATTTCATTTAGTTTGAGAAAACCTGCTATAAAGATTCATAATTGCGCGTGTAAGCGTGTATACGTCAGGCATTGCGAGAATGTTTAGAATAATCCAGTGTTGTGTAAATACAATGTACTTTAAAATCAGCAATGCATTCATTTGATGATTTCTGTGAATAATATATGTGGTTACTAAATTCTTACAAATTTCTTTTTGTATCAATAATTTTGGGCACTAGCAATTGCCATCATCAGGCTTGCACTTTCCATCACCAGATGACAGTACATGATGGTGAGAAATACCTGAAGATGGGAAATACTAGTGGGTGAATATTTAAAGGCAGTAAGAAATTTGTCGGATTTAACCACATTTAGTAAGAGTGTGCTATGGAATTCAAATGATAATTTTATACTTGATAAATGCTTCAAAACTTGCCGTTAAATATTTTCAAATCAGTCAGCCAGGCATTCTTTTTGTCAGCTCTAGGCTAGTGATGTCACATCTTGTCATAGTGTGTGATGTCATTACGCTGCGATGAAGAGTGTCTGACTGATTTTAAAATATTTCACAGTAAATTTAAAGGATTAATTAAATATAAGTTAATCATCATAGCATCATAGAAATCTCAATGAGTCTATTGTTATGATATGTGTCTGTGATAGTGTCTGTGCAGTGTCCTGTACTGTGTATGTATATAGAACTGGTAAACTTGTATTATGTAACAGTTGTCATGCCAAATACGGTTATAAAACCCGAATTTGTAAACTTTTATGTCTATTTTTAATTTCATTTTATGGAAAAGTGTCATGATTAAAACAATGGGATTGTTTTAAGCACAGAATATTCCGGAAACTTGAATATCGATTTATGTATGGGATGATTTGCTGAATCGTTATGAATCGTTACCTGCTATAATATTGTTTGGAAATGTCGAAAAGGTGAAGATTGTTAGAATTTAGTTTGGTGCTCGGTTGATGTTGTTGACTGAAGTCTGTGCGGCAATAATCATGGTATTTTGTTTTGCTGGCCGGTGCCTGCTGTGTCCTAGTCAAGCTGCCACCGCTGCCGCTTTGTGATAAGCACAATAAATAGTCTCACTCACTCGTCTCTTGCTTGTTTCTCAGAGCATGGTCCATATACAACAATAAGACAATCACCAATGAAATAAGCCCCTCAAATGGGAAGTTATTTTTTTCCCTCCTTATTATTAAGTTATACAGGCTGTTTAACATTGTCTCATTTTACTGAATTTACAAAAATCACCTCAATCTAAAGAAAATTATTACAATATTTTAATGAGCATAAACAAGAACCCTGGTATATGGCACTGCTTTAAGTATTTTGTATTGGTATATAATATATATTACCTAATGTGAACGTCACAAATCCATAAATGTGAATAAAGTCATTTAGTGATGTTGAGCAGGACTATAAATAGAATTCAGAATTTTACCATTTGTTGTTTGAATACATACAAATTAATATCCAAAATTGGATGTGGTGAACCACTCTCGGAGGTCTAGCTGGTCGCCTGAATGTGGCACCAGCATCATGGTAAGGAGCGTGGTAATGGCAGCCGTTAATCAGGGTAGCCAGACTTCTGCATCAGGCGGGCAAAATGAACACGCTACTGTGACATTGTGTACCCATTCCCGAATAGCAGCAATGAACCACCATTCCGTCGGTGTCATCAACATAGGGCACAAGACTGAGGTTGTAAATAATGTTCAAACTGCTGGCCAGTTCGCTCAAATAGAGTCTTTGCTGAGTGATAAAGTCACACTTGATGATGACGTTTGTCAAAGAATATTCAACCCCCTTCTCGCTATCACAGTTAACACTGTCCACCTGTAATGTCATAGATCCCCACGCGCTTGTGATCAAATTTGTTGTTGAATCATGAGTGACCCAAAGTAGGGAGGTGGTGGAGTATGACTGCAAGCGCAGACACAAGACCGCACCTCTTCCGACATGACTCTTCATCACAATGGGCGAGACCACCATCCTGCATCTCCCCTGCGCCCCAATCACACGTTCGCACAGCACTGGCAACTTGGGGACTGGAAAAGAACACAAAGCTGGGGAAAATCTGGACAAATCTGAGTGCATATGACATCATGGAATTGCTGGCCGTTGTACGGGAAACTGCACATTTTAATTTTGAAGGAAAACACTACAATTAACAGTTGGGAACAGCGAGAGAAAGCAACCTTTCACTCACAGTGACTAAAGCGAGAGGCACATTCCACTGCAAGGCGGGTCTACAGCCAGTCTACGACCAAAAACGCATAGAAATCGTAAGATCAGTGAGTTTGCAGTGCGGCAAACGTACGGTTTTTTTTCAAGGCAGTACGGTGGCCGCAGATACGACCACCCTAGGTCATGGTCTGACCGTAAGGAGGTAGTGTGTGACCTTACGTTAAACGCCGATGATTTACCCGCACGTTGTCAGCACAAATGGTACTGGGGCCGTGCGTTCCCTGTACCATGAACGTGCGGATCCCGTACCTTTGTAATCACACAGTGCGTAGGACGTAAATTATACGCGAGTACATCACTAGTCTCGATCAACCAGACTGACACTACTGCGTTCGAGAGACTTGACGGAAAGTAAGTGAGTAAGGGAAGGGTCTGAGTTGACCGAGACTAGTACATCGCACGTTCTATGGAAGTTGATCGCACGACCACCTCATTAAAAACCACTCCCTGTGCCGACGCACTCATAACGCACGGAGCCCTTGCGGATGTGTCCATAGCCTAAATATTGTCACTGCATGCGGAAAACGCCGTAGATGCGGCAGACCTCAAGACGCCTTGCGGCGACCACAGCCGCAAGGTGGAATGTGCCCCTCGCTTAACCTATTATTTGATGGAGTGGTGGAAGTAACAACAATTAACACAGCATGTATCAACAATCAACACAGCTTGTATGTGAAATTGCGATCACATGTAAATTTTGAACATGCTCAAAACACAACCAATTGTTATGGCGTACTTTGAAAGCAGTCATTGTTCCACCAGGGTATCGTCTTTTTTAGATAGTAAAATGTCACTTTCAAGTTCTGTATCAAAATTTGAATTAAATGTTATGCATATATCACAGCCCATCTTTATGAATATTTTAAAACTTTCAGTAGATGTGTTCCAACCACTATCACCCAGGCACTCCTGCCCCGGCCCCAGTCCCCAGTCCCCGGCCGCCTTCCCTTCTAATGGCAACCCAGCACATGATCCGAGAAGCGCCATGCATTTTGGTTTAACCATACACCGTTGTCATGTTTTGCCCGTCACGTTGCCCTGTCTGCTGAAGGTCACCACAGCCCTGTTCACTGTACGGCGGCCTTGGTGCAATTGTTACCAGGTAAACTCATTCACGTATGCATGTTTAATGCCCATTATATTACACAACGAAAGAGTTAGAAAGTGTACGATTGTCGAGGTTTAGCTTTTACCAATTCTGTCATGTATTAATAAAACTATTTAGAATTATTTAACTTGGTGGCGTTTACCGTTCACAAGGGAGATAACCTGATCCTTCACGGCAAACAGAATCGAGAATGAATGGCAAACTGGGGAGAAAAATCAATGTCACAGTACGGAGGTGTAATACAGAAAAATATCACAATTCTGTCAATTCTAGCTCATTCACAAATGCAGCTTGGGGTGTAAGAAAATGTTCTGTCATTTTGATAGCTACTTAAGTTATGAAATTTGCAAATGATTTCACATAATATCACATGAATGGGTCCCAATACTATAGAAAGTTACAGGCATACATGTTCTGATGTTATGTCATTTGGCCCAATATTAGTGAAATTATTACAGAATAATATTAGTACATGAAATCAAAACTCAACCAAACTCAGAATAGGCATGCCTTTTATATGTATCTTAATGTTGGAAAGTGTACTACTAATATGGCGATCTGTATGCACATTGTAATTGGGAGTTTGTAAAAGTTTATCGTTTATAGTCGAGATTAAAGTCTTGTTCTCTCGATCTTACATCACACCACTGCAAGGGAATGAAGATGTTATTATGATTTGACTTTAAAAATAAAAAATATGGTTGTTTTGTTGTGTGCAAACTTGAATTTAACAGCACTGGTTAGCACCGTAAAATAGAATTGCGTCATACGCTTTTAGTGATATTTATCTATATTTCATACATTAAAAGATCAACTTATTGACGACTCGAGCTTCCTCATTATGAAACTCGAGTCGTAAACAAGTTGACCTTTATGAAATATAGATAAATACCAATGATTGGAATGGAGTTATTAATGGTACGCAGTTACGTGCAGTTCTAAAAGTTAGTATAGATTAGCATCAATCCCTCTACTTTAAAATTATTTAAGAAAACGACCTTATCATTACTCAGGACAGGTAACCAGCCTCAGGGGGTGGGGGTGGGGGGTGTACTTCGGGGATGAATGGGTAGGGGGGTACCATTGAAGGTCCAAAATCATACTCCTTAGTGAAACGAGTGAAACTATGAAAATGATACCCCTAGTGAAACCACCGGATGAAAACAATGGGGAATTATCCCAAGGGGTATTATTCTATGTGATACTGTAATGAAAACAAGATTTTCTACAACTGATATTTACCCTTTATGCTTTTTTATGGCTCTATAATGCAAAATCACATGAAAAGAGAGCTAGATATTGAACCGCGAGATTGAACCTCCCTTAGTGAAACTGGCTGGAATGTTGAAATCATGACCCTTAGTGAAACTGAGTGGTGGAAAAGGTAACCATAGTGAAACTGAGTGGTGGAAAAGGTGACCCCTAGTGAAACTGCGGTGTTGAAAAAGGTGACCTCTATCAGTGGCACATGCCGTATAGGGCGACTATGGAAGTACCCCCCCCACAGTACCCCCCCCCCCCGAGTAACCAGCTGATGAAATGTGAAAACGCGTTTTTTCAATGCACCTGTGGACAATCAGCGTGAGGTTGTGGTACACCGGCACGTGGAAAATAATTAGCCAAGACTATTTGAATTCAATATTCATTCATGCAACCAACACACTTATGGGATTTTTATTTATAAATAACTATATAAACCAGATCTATCGAGTTAACCAGGTGTGAGACAGATAAAAAAAGAGCAAGTATTCATGATAACATTTATATTATCTATAATATGAAAACAAAAACAATTAATATCTTTATTTTGCAGATTGTTTCAATAACAATAAAACAACAATTAGCCTGCATTTCCTGAAGAGGCGACACCAGACAAGAGTTTGTCGCTACATGTAGATGGTAACGACGTTGGTCTGCCTTGCATTATGTCCTTACCCCCACCCCCTCCCCCATTGCACTATCTTGACCTACTCCTTACGTAGTTGGAACCTTGAGAAGACGCCGATATCGAGGACCAGATTGAGACATGCAACTTTTTACACAAAGAAATTTTTTCCCATTTCACTGTCGCTATCTAAAAATACGTGGTAAAGACCAGGTCCAGACTAAAATCAGACGACAACACTCATAACAATTGAAGTCGGGGTTCTGTCACCAAGACTGTATATAGTGTTATTTATTGCTAGAGCAAGAACCACCGGTCCAGGCGTGGAAGCATATCTACATTTCAAAGACGTCTGCCTTACTTCTTGTGCCGTCTATGGGACACTACTGAAGGGCTATACTACTTTGTATATATGAGCCAAAGTTTAATTAAAAACTTACTAATGTGTATTTTATTGCTACTGTTATCAAACCACTAGCGTTTCCTGTGATAAAGGCAAATGTATTTAAAGTGGAATTTTGGAAAAAAAATGTTATCCCCAATTAAATTACTATTACTCATTTTGAAGGACGTCACATTCGGTTTTATTTGTCATGAGGCACAAAGTACATCACACAATACAATTGAAAATAAATCCAATTCATAAATTCGTTTAACTTTATTAATGCATTTAAATGTTACATTTGTTACTGAAAACTGAACTTTAAAAAAAGTAACACTGCAATGCAATATTGCAACTGTAAAATGGTGCAAACAAACAAAACACTAAACTTTGCACTTTTAACTTTACAGTTTAAACTTCACCCATCTGTATTTGCCATAATAGTGTTAACATTGTCATTTTTGACATCAACATTGTTATTATTGACATCAACATTGGCCACTACTGTAACCACTGGTAACTTGACAATCACTGTCCTCACTAGCTGCAGCTTTGGACGTTGCTGCTGCGCTGGGACACTGACTCAGTGGCGGCATATGAGGCACCGAAGTTGAAAAAGGTGGTGGTTGGTTCAGACTGATATTGTGGAAATCCCCCTCCCCCCGCCCCCGCTTGACCTCACACTTCCAGCAGCACTTTCAGCTGAAAACCGTCATACTCCACCAATATTTTTATTACAAAACATATACAGAAAAACTCACAAATAACTAGAATTATCAGCTACATGTATGTAACGACTAAAATCATTATGCCAGACTGCGTATAATAAATCTATAGCTATCAAAGTATATTTGACGTTCACTGCAACAGTTAACGATAAAGGTAACAACCCGAATTCACGTCCCAGCAGGGAGGTTAGGCTGAGAGGACTGGCGTCTACTACACTGCGGGTGGATCTGTTGTCTTCTTGGTTGTAGTACTGGTCATAGTGTTCACGTCCATGGAGTTCCAACAGCCTGGGTATTGTTAGGATCCAAAGGACCTGCAAACCATTGACAAACAGATTAAAACTTCAATGTTTTCCAAAACATATGAATACCATATACAGTTTCAGTTACACCTGTTTATATCTAATTATTTTTTAAGTCTAAATGCTTTTTAAAACCTGTAATCTGTACTCTTAATTAAAGAAAAATAATTATAAATTTTTGTATCACACACATGAGAACTGAGTCACTGCCTGAGCCCACACCTCGGGAACAGGCTGCCAGTTCTGGCTCTGCTCTGCTCCAGAACATGGACTTGTACCAGAAGATGGAACAGCAGGAGAAGCAGACACACTTGTGACGAGCGAAGGAGTAGCTGCAGCGCCTGTTGAGGCAGTAGGAGGTGGAGGTGGAGCATCTCCGGACTTCTTTCTTTGGCCCCTTTCTCTGCTGTGCAGATCAAGCTGAGAATGTCATTCCTGACTTTGCCTAAAAAGGTGGAAACAAATTTTTAGTAATTAAAAACCAATATCACTTAACATGTTACAAATAGATTACAAACTACCAAATTAATCGTTCAATAAATATAAATTGTGTGATTTCTGTTTTTTCCAGATGCTTCACTATTAAGGGACGGTGCAACATTTACCAGGCAGGGGGACCGGTGCATATCGAAAAAACGTGTCTGAAAAAAGGTCTTGTCCCATGCTGATATGATGTAAAAAAAACTGATGTCCCATGACCTCTATTCATAAAAAAGTCTGTGTCCCCTCCCATGAATATAAACTTGACCTGCGAGATATAATTGAATTAAGGTTGAGAATCCGCAAAAGGAATTTAAATGAAGTTGGTACAATCTAGAGGTGGTAGACAATGTATATCATTAAAACATATTTTTGTGGGATCTATTGTGCTTACAAGTAGTTTATCTAAGAATTTTACTATGATGGTTTACGTGGATACATGTACTTCCTTTATTCTTTAATCATTCATCAATACAAAAAGTGTCACCAAAAGCGACAAACCATGTTTTAGCATGTTAATAACACTTTTCTATCATCCTTTTGTCATGTCACATTTATATAAAAAATCACAAACATCAATGATTTTGAATCAACATACCATTTCAAATTATAAGTTATTCTAAACATAATCTACAAATATAGAATCAAATAATAAATAATTATGACTTGTCTAAACTGCATAATCAGGTCTCAATCCCCATAATTCCTTGTTTATTCCATTTATTCGCAAATGCACTTTTGTGAGCTTTTAGGCGCTGAAGTGATTTTCTTCGTGCCATTTAATTTCATCTTTTCGCCGTCACGTTCCTCCTCCGTTTACAGACCTATTAGATACATTTATGTTGTGTGTACAAGTAAGACTGCACATGAGATAATGTCCCATGTGTTTGCTTACAGATTTTTGTTCAGTAGTCAAAGGCAGATCCAGGTTTTTGAAAAGGAGGGGGGGGGAAGGCGCACGCAAGGGATTTCATGAAAAATCCGATGAAAATGAAGTATTTTTGGTGAGAAAGGGGGGCCGGGGCGCCCCCCTGCGCCCCCTGGATCTGCCTATGGTAGTATAACCATGTTAATTGTCTACATAAATGACATACAAAATGTACACATGCTGTAAAAACTAGAATATTCGTGAACTGGTTGACTATATATATATATATATATATATATATATATATATATATACATGTATATATATATCCAACATATATATATATAATATATATACTATATATATACATAAGGCTAGTGCAAATATAGTGCTACAACGTATATAGACGCTAAGGTGTGGGTACATAGGCTATATAATATATATATAATATATATATATATATATATATATATATATATATATATACATACATATATCAAGTCGAAGCGTGTAAAAATGGGAAGATTAGCTCAGTCGGTATATATATAATATATATATGACCGGTTTGTGAATCATGGACGGGTTTACAATCCTGGACCTACTTATCATAGGCAATTAATGTTTGCTGACAATTTAGGTTTTTGTGCGCAAACAATTCTAGTTTTACAGTAATACTGACCCAAGTTCCATGTTTTTAACCTCTTTTGCTATATATATATTTGCGATATTTTTATCTTTATTGCTATTTTCTGTTTGGTGATTGACATCAAAATAATCATTTAATGGTTTTCAAGGTTAATATTGCTGAAAATACGCATTTTCGCCAATTGATAACTTGCTCAAGTATTTATCAGCATTATCATTTTTATTAAAAAGATTGAGTCATGTTATATTTTGTAATTCTTATTTTGTTTTACACATTTTATACTAAAATTCTTCATACAAGTAGTATAAGAAGGGATGTGAAAGGTATTGTTGTGTATATGGATATGTTTACATCTTTAAATGATTTTCTTATATATTGTTAATTAAAACTCACATTGGTTATCATGTGTTTGTTGTCTGTGCACTCCTGGTGGTGAACGGGACTTCTTGTAAAATTGTGCTAAGAGAGTTATGTTGGGTCCCATATATTCTACTTGGTTAGAACTAGGTGTGGTGCATATAAGGAATCGCATATTCACATATAAGTTTCTTTAGCGTGGCACCTTGTTGCAACACTAATTTTTTTCTATGTTCAATGTCATCCAACTATGACCAAGTGAGCAACATTGGCCTATTCCCATGAATAAATTGGACCGATTCGCTCACTTCAAAGTAGAATTTCAACAGGTGAAACAAAAGTACACGTCCTATGCCCAACGAGGATGAAACATTATCAGGTCCCCCTAATTTGCACCTTGACAAAAGTACCTGTCCCTTTACCAAATGCACCGGTCCCCCCGCCTGGTAAATATTGTACCGTCCCTAATGTCAACCAAACATTGTATAAAATCTTACTCGAACATATCACTTGGAAGTCGGTTCAGGGCGTCAGTCACAATCTACCCAAAAGAGTTGACTATGGGAGGCTAGCATGTGGCGGATGACGACAGAAAGCACTTGTCTCATCAATTGAATAGGTTGACTCCTACCCGAGTGTCATCGGTGACCTCCACATTCAACAGGCATGTGGAGGGATACGGAATGTGCAGAAACGGCTGCAGACACACTTGCAGGCACACTTGTAGAGACACTTGCATATGCTGGAGTGTTGCTAAACTCGTCATTGTTGGCTGGTGGACCAGGAAACAACTGCTTATAAGTGGATGATTCACGAGCCGCACATTTTCGTCACTTACTCGCAAACACATGGCGTGATCAGGAAACGATCACATTGAAAAAGCAGTGTAACAATCCATACAGCAATTTGATCCCCAACACTTTATCAGGTAAAAAGAGCCTAGACCCGTAATGCAAACACAGAGTGCATAATGCATATTTCATTTACCGGGTGTTTTAAAAGTGTAAAATGCAGAAAGATACACCAATGGGTTAAAACTACCGAAAATATTCTAAATGTCAATTTATATATTTTTGTTGTTCTTTCTTTGTTTTGCTTTAGTTTTAATCCATACAATAGCACAAACATAATCAAAATTGCTCCGCTACGCCCACATCCAACGTTAAAAGTGAAAATCCCACATATCCCTCTTGTTTTTGGCTTTTGTCCTCAGCACCATTTTTTCCAGCCCCTTTTACCACATAGCACCTTTTTACCCCCCCCCCCATTTATTCACCAATTTCACAAACTTTACCTCGAGCTGTCTATCCGCCGCCGCCTGGTGTCAGTAGCGGGACTCGCTCACAACAGCGTCAGTGCTTGTATTGGAAACAGTGCACACACGATATTGTGACAATTCACATGGCCTTGGATTAGTCTTCTTTAAAACATCTGGTTATTATGTTAAAGTTTGAATTTGTATTTGTTACATCGTGCACAATGTTGTTTACCATGGAAAACAATACGAGAGTAGGAGCTTTTTTAATGATGTGGATTCTTCTTACCAGTGGTGTGACTAGGTGTACAGCTCAGTGTGCATTTTCTGAGCATGCGTCTGATGCCACAATAATAAATATGGCTAAATGTGGACTGACATCAATTACTTCCACCGAATTGACACGTTTCACCAGTGTAGAGAGTTTAATTCTGACAGGAAACAGCCTGACTACCTTCCCGGACCTGACACCCGTGGGCAATAGACTGAAAACACTTAACCTCAATGGGAACCGAATCAGCATCAACACTGACGTGCTTCAGTCTCTCACTGCGTTAACATATTTGCTTCTGAATTGGAACAAACTGTCCACTTTCCCTGACCTATCGCCATTGGGCAGCACGCTCAAGAAACTCCAGGTGAATAATAACAAAATAAGTGATATTAGCGGTGATGTACTCATTTCTCTCATCAAATTGCGACAGTTGGATCTTTCCTTCAACAGTCTGACCACTTTTCCCGACCTGTCACCTGTAGGCAGCACGCTGATGATACTGGACTTGGAAGGCAACCACATCAGTGAGATCACCGGTGACGTGCTCCTCTCTCTGACCGCACTGGAACAACTTTTTCTGTCTGGCAATACTATGGTGACGTTCCCCGACTTGTCACACATAGGAAGCTCATTGAAAGTTCTCGATTTGGGTTACAATCAAATCGGTGACATCAGTAATGACAAGCTTCTACCACTCGGCAAATTGGAGCAACTGTCTCTACCCTCTATTGGCCAGTCAATTTTTCCTGACCTGTCACCTATAGGCAGTACACTGAAGGATCTCAACTTACAGGACAACCATATCAACCACATCAGTAATGAAATGCTTTTGCATCTCAAAACTTTGACAGTGCTGTATCTGTCTCGAAATATGCTGACCACGTTCCCAGATCTGACACCATTGAGAAGCACACTGCGAACACTCTACCTGGATGACAACCTGATCAGTGAAATCAACGATGATATTTTGTGGAATCTTACTAACTTGGAAATTCTGGATCTCGCCAACAATATGTACCTCACAGATTTCCCGGACACTGGTAAGGAAGGAGAAAACTTCAAGCAACTCAACATATCTAACACCAACATCTCCTATCTGACCCCAATGCTTCATGAAAATATTGTTAATCTAGATCTGCGTATACAGAGAAGTGTGGATGTCTGCAAGTGTGCCAATGCCTGGCTGAAGCAGATAGGTCCAAAGATGGCCAATTTTGAGTATGATGATAACATGTGTGATGGTCATCTCTGGTCAAGAATGACGGTGAATGACATGAATATGAAATGTGATAGAAAGAAACAAAAGCCTTCAACGAATTTCAATCACACAAAAGTAGTAAAAACACAGGTGGCACTGAAGCCATCTATGCTACACACGTATGAGGCTGGGACAACAAAACTAAAGTGCACCATGAAATGTTTGGATATCCCTGGTTGTGTATCCTTCTATTGGCATACTCTTCAAGACCGGCTGGGAGACTGTGTCCTCATAGCCCCTGGGGACAGTATCCATTTGGATTTGGTGTCTGATGGGAGCCAGGACATATGGTTCTACTTCGTATTCAAGTAAAGTCATCATCATCCCCCCGTCGCTACAGTACGTAGGACCAGCAAGTTTGAAAGCGTTTTGGTAATAAACTTTAAGTTCCATGTTGTCTTCACTAGTAGTATGTAATGGATCAGTTAAAACAGCCAATTATTGAGGACCAACTAATGAGGAAACATATAGAATTTTAAACATTCGTTTTAAAACTATCAGTGACATATTATCACTAGAAAATCAATTGCAATTGAATTCAGTTATGAATCACGAGATTCAGGACCCGTCTTCGATTTGGCGTCGTATAGATTGGATATTGTGCGTACAGCAACGCCCGTGAGATAGAAGCCGTTTATACAGTTCCAGATCTTTTGGGCAGCTTTTCTAGTGACTCATCAGCGGTATCACAATTGTACAATGGGAATTAATCTCTTCGCAGTTAAATATGTATTTAAACAGAACGTGTCCCGTGATTAAAGGAAATTATTTACTGTTATTTCAACGTGCGACTAAATGGTGCATTCGTAGGTAAAAGTGTGCAACAAGCCGACTTCCTACGCATGGGAAATTATAACTGTTGCATAAACATGAGCGGGCAATATATCTAAAATTGATTTACTAAGGCGATTTTTTAACTGTTGAATGATGGGTATGTAATGGTAATCACGGTGAATCAACTGTCAGTCGATGCTGAGAAAGTGTTATTATGATGGGGTTGTTGATTTTGTGAGTGATTGGCTTTGTGTGTTGATATGTTAGAAATGATCAATTGATTACCCATAAGTCTGTCAATGACCCGGAGTAAAATGTAAACTCGAGAGAGTAAGACTTGGATCACGACTATAAACCAGGCCCATAGGACGGGATAAGGCATTACCAAAAATCTGTGAGGAAAGATTTTTTAAAGAATCTTTTGAAAGAGACCACCTCTCTGTTGAACGTAGCCCCTAGATGATCTTGATATGGAGATTGCATGTACAGTATGAAAGAGATTCCGATGAACCGACCACAGGTGTTATTAGCACCAGACAACTTTAGGCCTTCATGATTGTAAATAATTAATATCTACACGTGTGTGCATCCTTTGTCAATAAAGTTCATATATCCTATAATTTTTGGCACTTATTTGTACGCATAAAGACGTCATTTTTAGACACATTACATTATTGTCATTTTTAATGCGTTTATTAGGAATATTTGTTGATAATGTTTCTCATCTGTATATATTGTATATATTTTTAATTTATTCTATGGACCTGTTTCCGAAATAAAATACTTATTATTACTTATTATTACTTATTATTCCACCGGTTACACAATGGGCTTGAATAATTAAGATACAGCATTTGTCTTTTTCAAACCATGTATATTGTATAACATTGTACACTCAGACCGGAATATCGAATGAGTTGAAGAAGTGTCAACTGTTTCAATTGTATGGACTTGATCTGTTACCTAACTGTTTGACATATATTAAAAATGTGACATAATGTTTGTCATATTGAAAGCTTCGATACTTTATTCATGATATAACTAGGCCTATGTGTTTTTTTTAGTATCAGATACACAAGGTGTATTGTATGCCATATGGTATGCCGTGTGTGGTACCGAACTACCGGAACAGAATGTAATATTCGTATTAAAATGATTCACATGAATGGAATTTTCTGTGGACTGGGGTTTATCAATATATAACTTACTACATACAGACCAGATCCCTGCACGCGCCCCTGCAGCCCTCGTGCCCCACATCTGCACCCGAATTTGTGGGCTGCAGGCTAAATTATCACCTTTTCTGCGGGTGCGGGTGAGGGTTTGAAATTCTTATGTGGGTGAAAGTTTTAATGGGCAAAATATATTGCATCGTGGGCTCCTTGCAGGCTAAAAGTCAATAACAGAACCCGAAAAGCAGCACGTATATTCTGTTTGTTACACTTTTCAAGTATCTTTTCAAGTATATATCATTACTTTAATATTGAACTATGAATGTGATTGGCTTTATATTATAGCCATAGTTCAACTGAATATACTACAGCTGGATTTCTTTAAAATTCAGTGAATTCACACAAAATCATAGTCACACATTTCCTTCATAGAAACTCCCCGTGGAGCATTCCGTGTAACCCCACGTTAATTATGGGTGGAGTTCATCATGAATCGTCACTAGCTCTACAACTGTGGTTAAAATGTATGATATATGTATCAACTATATGTTTCAAACTTACAATATGACTGAAAATTCTTATAAAATATACACAACTTGTTGTGAGCTTGTGCAGGTTTCGTGTGAGATGTCCTTCAACATCTTGAATATCATTTTTGGTAAACATGCGGGTGTGTCCATGCTTTCGGCTTTCAATGCTCTATGCGTGGGTGCGGTTGTGGGTTTCACATTAAATGTACGGGGTGAGTGTGGGTGTAATCTAATCACCCAGGCAGGGCTCTCATACAGACGCACTGCATACAAAATTTCATTAATATGCAAGTGTTGAAAGATATTACACTGTAGATCTATACAACAATTTATTTGCTGAATAGAGATAAATTTAAGTCAAGAATTGACTTCTTATTCAATGTATTTCATGTCTTAGACACATTTTCAGCAAATGACAAAGCAATTTGTGAATACGTTCATGTTTTTTATTCATCTTAATTTACATCATGGCAAATTAGGGGTGATTGTACGAGGATGACGAATTTATTACCACATGTAAGTTGGGATAATGAACGCCTCCCTTACAGAAGTGCATTCCTCATTCCAGCGCCCCGTTCAAGTCATGTTTGAAAAAAAAGCACCTACGCCCTAAAATATAGAAATGCTGTATGGATGGGATGTCTCGCAATGAGGTCTCAAAGTGTGACCTTCAAGCTAACAAGTCAGCAACGAATTCAGAAAACAAAAACAAAAACAAAAAACATTTAGAGATAAATTCATGTGATGTCCACGTTTGATCATTGTTATTCTATCAATAAGAAGATTCTTGGACAACATACCACCAAACTGAATTTGGTACGAGCATAAAATACACAACTGCATGGGCCCACGGGTTGATATGAACATTGACTTGTAAAAACAGTAGGAGCGATCAAACCGTGAAAACTGACGATGCTATTTGTATGCAATATAAATTTTGAGAAACAATATTGACATTGTATGGATTACTGCTTAGTGACACATTAATCATGAATATTGGCCTTTATTTTGCTAGTGACGTTTATGTTCCTACAAACCTCACATTTTGTAGCGAGAATAATATTAGACCTGCATTATATATCCTTATTATTACGTCTACATAGTAGCAAGAGCATGTAATTAACATACGCTCATTTATCCTTAGCGCAATTAGCATGTCATGTTCTTCACAAACGTTTGTATTTTAGCGCAAAATGGGGTACAAAGTATGCGTGTGAGAATGTGGCTGGTTGCACGCGGACAATTATTATTTATTTTCAAGATATTGCCTTGCCATATGATACTGTATAACAGTGATTCAATTTTATGCACAGCATTATCTTCCATTCCAATTATTGAGGATCCAAAAATGAATTTTGATATACCTAATATTTTTTATTTAATCAAATGTGAAGTACACTCCTAATATTCTTACACACGAAGTTCATTTTGAGATGGTATCACCAAATACGGGGTTTGAACCAAGCTATATAGCTTCACATTTTAAAAGTTAATTTTCAGACCTGATGCCTTCAAATTCTCAAAGATATTTCAGAATTTATCAATTCATCATTCTATCATTCCGTGCAAAATCCACCGCCAATAACTCACGCTGATTGGTCAATCAGCGTGCTCAATTTTGCGATGGAAAACACGCTCCAGAGCGCGCGGAGACCACTACTACGGCGCTAGTCTAAACTCGTCACATTATCAATACAGCCGCTGACATCGCAAGGCGTGTTCCGTGTATTGGAGAGCAAAACTTTAGACTAGCGCCGTAGTAGTGGTCTCCGCGCACTCAAAAGAAACAAAATTGACTTGCAATGAGAATGTTATAATATGATTTATTTTAAAATAAAATGGATTTTAGTCATGATAGAATGGTGATTGACCACTCGATTGTCGTGTCAATCGCAAAATTGAGCATGCTTCGTTCGGGTAAATCAGACGTCAGCATGCTGAATTTTGCGATTGACACTCCAATCTCGTGGTCAATTCCTACATTCTATCATTCCGTGCAAAAATCACTGCCAATAACCCACGCTGATTGGTCAATCTCCGTGCTCAATTTTGCGATGGAAAACACGCTCCCCCAAAAAACCACGGCGCTAGTCTAATCTCCTCACAATATCAATACAGCCGCTGACGTAGCAAGACGTATTTCGTTGTTGCGGAGATCAACAGTTTAGACTAACGCCTCCGCGCACTCAAAACTGTAGGAATTGACGTCTCCGCGCGCTCAAAACAAACAAAATTGACTTGAATGTTGAATGTTATAATATGATTTATTTTAAAATAAAATGGATTTTAGATATGATAGAATGGTGATTGACCACTCGATTGTCGTGTCAATCTCAAAATTGAGCATGCTCAATTTTGCGATTGACACTCCAATCTCGTGGTCAATTCCTACATTTCCTGGTGCTTTGTTATTTTTGAAAGTATTTTCAGAAGGAATTTTTAATTTCACATAACTTCTTACCATGGATGTTAAAGATATATTCTGTATCATCAGTTGGGCAATTATGAAAGGCGTATAAATTTTCATAAAATTTAATTTGAATATTTAATGTTATTTGAATTGTAGACGTACTTGCCATCAGTATTTAGTAACTTTCGTACATTAGAGGACTTAAAGTGCATCTTTTTGGATTGAAAAAATATTCACTGCTTCGTTTTCCCTATTCACACCATTTGACTTTAGATCTTATCATAGCACCGTTAATCCTCTCATTTTCTATAACTTCTAATTCAATTATTATTTTTCATTGTCATTTGATGCATTATCATTATCATTTATATCATTTAAATTCTTATTGCTTATTTGTATTTCTATATTTTCTAACGTCTTCTCAATATTACATCTAATCTTTATTTGGAAAAGTTTGTTTCTTTCCTAGTATAGTATTTTAAAACTTTCTATCTAATATACTTAATCTCAGAATCTAATACCGCATTTAACTAGAAACATTCCTATCTATTAACCGAATGTAATTTTATCATATAATAAAGAATTATTGCATTTTCACATATTGGGTCCATTTCTATCTTGATAATATTTTAAGGCTAAGGAAATAAAAGAGTGATCTGAACGTATAGATGTATTTTTTCTTATCAGAATTAGTATAGTCTTGAAGATGACTAGTTACAAGCCAATAATCTAATCTACATTGGACAAAAGGCTTTCTTTGACACCATGTGAATCTTTTTTCTGTTGGATGCTTTACTGTCCAAATGTCTTCCAATTCAAAATCACCGATGATATTCTTTTTTCATAATATTCTCTT
Source organism: Streblospio benedicti (assembly GCA_019095985.1). Taxonomy (NCBI): domain Eukaryota; kingdom Metazoa; phylum Annelida; class Polychaeta; order Spionida; family Spionidae; genus Streblospio; species Streblospio benedicti. Next base: position 26,315,184 of record CM032667.1, read on the forward strand.
AATTTGCTCAAATAATAAATTTAGTTATTGTACAACTATGGCTAGCGAGATTAACTATTCTATGCATGTAAGGATATCATATGTTTACATAACGTGTACCTTATGATTCCCATTGTGATCCCATTGTGATTGCGTTGTGTTATCTTTACCTACTGTATTTATTACAAGTACAAGCCTAGCTATATTGCATATTTAACTATCAGGAAAATAATCAAGCATCACTTAACCTGTATGGCAATCATGGGATTACATTATTTTATGTATAAGAAAGGAAATCATAATATATTCATAGTTATTATACTAATACTTTTCATACATACTTTTCCACACATGGCATAAATATTTTGTTGGATAACTTGTAAGTCATGAATTACTACTGCAAGCCGGAAAAAACCCTCAGATATTAATTAACTAGTCTGACTAGCTAGTTAACTTAGGGTAAATAATCTGAGTAAATAATACATTCATAATATGCATTTTATATGTCTACATAATGTACCCATCATATGACTCACACAAAGCATATTACCATGGGCCCCAGCATCATGGAAGGGCAGTGTGGTATGTATACTACAATGATTTACAAACACTATACCATACACATCATTACTACTCATCTTGAGTTATAATTGTACCTTTGAAGCAATATTTTGAAGCTACCTGAAACTTTCTGCGATCTTCACATGGCCTTTTCCCCACAGTGCACTAGTCGTCACGAGATCGTGGTGCGATGACCTTGGCCCCCAGGAAGTTTGTGCGCCCCTACATTTTTGCTCAAGTCTGGTCTGAGGCTCCGGATGTAAACCACCTCGCGCACTTTTCCTTCAAAGGTGTTGCTGTCTCAATCCAAAATATTCACATTGTCCATCGTGATGTGGTGTTGTCTGTCAGGCAGATGTAGGTGTAGAGAGACATGAGATGAGGTACTGCTTGGGCGACGGTGTTGATCAAACCGGGTTTAAGGGTCTTAGAGGTTTCGCCTACGTATGAACTGGTACATTCAACATACACATTACTACTAGCAAATAGAAAGGGTATCAACTGGCCACAGAGACATTGGGCCAGGGCATCCGTTTTAGGCTTTATTTATGTACTAGCTTATACTCATACTATGCAATTACAATTTAGATATTTCCACGAATATTCTATAGCTTTATTCTGCAGTATGTCGACCAGGAACTTGTTTTCGATTGGCTGGATTAAGATTAGATTTGAATAGCCAGTTAAGTTTGCATTAACATAAAGACTTTGTTTAGTAGTTGAAAAGGTGACTGATAGGGCCTGTATATCATCTACTAATAAGCTACTAAGATTGTGTGGTATACCATATCACAGTATTAAAACAAAACGAATCCAATCAAAAAATGATCTACAATTCAAACCAATCTTAATTCAGCCAATCAAAAACAACTTCCTGGTTAAACCGATGCCCTGGCAACCATGGTATATGTGTTTATCAGTTACCCTTCTATTATAATATAATAGTAATAACGTGTAGTACAGTGGTTGTAAATCACTGTAATATACATACCACACACACCCTCCCATTATGATGGACCCCATGTATATTACCATTAATATACCACATCACTTATTTAGGCTATATATCTAATAAATCAATTCATACTAAAGTCATAGTTATAATACAAATACATATCGTAAGGTTACCATTCTATGCATATTATCTGTTTACGTAATGTGTACATCGTATGACTCACACATTACCAAACCTATCATTATTGGGGCCGGTTTATGTGGGATGTTGGGGAAATGGCCGTAAAAAGAGGGACGTGTGACAAAAAAGCCAATAAAAGGGAATGTGGCATTTAAAAGAAGTGGGATATGAGAAAACGCCTTATAATTCGTGGGATATGGGAAAAAAGACAAAAATCTAGGCATGTGGGAAAATACGGCCCAAAAATATGGAATGTGGGATTTCTTGATTACTTGATTATGCATTAGCTGAGTGCCTTTGATTTTCCGTTTGACTCCATACATAACTATTGTTATACATAACTGCCATACAATTACTGACAAACATTTGCAGTCTCAATCTGAACACTGAACATTGAATTGAAACTGACCTCATACCGGTAGTACAGTGGCAATTTATTACACTGCATTTTAGTTGTATTCCATAATGATAAACAAGTCCAATTTTCATGGATATATACAATCATCATTGTGTATGGTAATGACCTTGCTGAAATTTGCATGAAATGATGGGTACAGTGTTATAATAGTAGTCAGTGTTTCGACGCATAAAATTGGATCAGAACACCATAAAATCTTGACAAAAGTGCGTACAATTGAGGGAATTGCCACGTTCCATGTTCCACTGTAACTTCATATGTTCCATGTTCCATTATGTTTTACCCATATGTTCCATGTTCCACCATTTTTTTTACCCCATGTTCCAAGTTCCACTATACATGTCAACCCCATCATAATATATTGAACATTACCTGTGCATATTAATGCATCTAGATTAGTGAGCTTAGCTGTCAGGTTATTATATATGTATAATATGGCTACTATTGATCTGCATTATGTCAGCATTTCGCTAAAATCACTTGCATTGACCTCCATTGGAGAGGGACGTCGTTAACGCATGTACAAAGTTTTAATTAAATTAATTCCGTCATTTCAGTGTGACCTACCAGCGTCCATGGACATGTGTCATAAAAGTATTGGAACACGTCTGTCATTATAAAGATCACTCTTGTGATTGGCTTCAAGTGGTCTTAATTGAGAGATGATCTCTTTATGAAGTTTCATGCTGCCTGTATTAGTTACGACTAAGAGAAATGCGCTTATAACAATGTTCTGAATATTAAGGTGTTAAAAAGAGTTCTACCATATCATACGTTGGTACAGGTAAAAATAAATGAATGTTTGTGTAAGTAGATATGATATGGAACATAAATGGGCTATACCAGCATCTGCAATAAGTATGAACTAATTCAAAATCACGAAATCTGCAATTGATTATGATCTTATTCCGCCGATCTTATTGTAATATGGTGCCTATCTAAACACTGCACTTTTTCTGACAAATTAATCTATTGACGTGGCGAGTGTAAGCAGGAGTAGTTGTGTTTATGCATACGTGTGAAGTGCCCCGCTGCCACTGCCCTGTATGCAGTAGAACCTTAGACGTGGTCTTGTATTGTAGACAGGAGTCCGGGTCAAGTGTTTATTAGTTACGACTGGTAGAGGTGGCTCTATATAAAGGTGGTCTTATTGGTCCCACTTTAAGGTGTGCTGTAAACGTGGGTAGAGTTTCCAATAATAAAGACCAGTTAGACCACCTCTATATACAAATATACCACAAAACATTTCTACAGATCCCATATTTTCATAAAAGACCACTTCTAAACTACACTGTACATACTGAGACCACTTGTAGACAGTCCCCCTTGATAGTCATAATACATTAATACATTAATGTCCTCCACCACCTGTAAAGGGGGGTTCACCTGGATGATATTTACCTGCTTGCTGCCTAGGATGATGACATCATGTCAGATCATACATAAACCGGCACTCATTTACATTTTTACCTGTACTCGCCTATAATACAGAAAAAAACCTCTCTATATTGACATCGTCGGCTTTCACGGGTTGATCATTCGCACTGCCTTTACAAGTCCTTGATCATATCTATATACTGCGTATATAGCCGTGATATATGACGATGTATATTGAGAGCACCTTTATAATTAGACGATTTTTCTTGTTTGCAATTCTTAATAACATGAACCTCACCTCTCAATTGAAACCACTTGAAGTCAGTCACTTAAGTGGTTTATTCAACTAATAAATACTGTACATAGTTTTCTATACTTGTAGGAAAGATGTTTGTAAATTTTGTAATGCAAGTTCATAGGCAATAAGCTTTTTCTGAAATCTTTAATTGTATGTGTTTTGATATTGAATGTTTTTTTGAGGACTGAAGGCTGATACCAAACTAAAGAAAAAGGGAAGTGAAGATCTCACATGCATGACACGGGTACCACATGTTGACCTCAATTTTTGTCATTAACCTTAACTATTAACTTAAGAGCCCAGAGGCTCCATTAATTCATTCATATTTCTATAATAATACTAATTCCTCTGAACGTCCCCTTGGTGTATCACAGGGATAGGCTAAAGAATGGTCTATCATTACATCTAGCAGATATAACTCCAAAGTGAACTGATACTGATTTCCTAATTACATCTTTATTTATAGGGGAAATGCAAGGGTAATAAGACAAAGAGATTTCTGCTTAACCTAAGATCAAAAGTAGGCAAAAGGAAATCATACTGAAACCTATGTTTATTTTATTACAACATGTATGTTTACCCACATTTAGAACTAAATATTTTGGTATGGATAAGAGATAAAAAATGGATGCATCCCTTAACTTAGAACAAATGGATATCACATTGTTGGAACAATGCTTTACTCCCAATTAAGATTTAACTTGCATGGTCATAAAAGACTCCTTAAGGTTAAGAAAACATCTTCATAGAGGTCATGCTTATTGGCTAACTAGCTAACTTGCTACTTATCAATGAATTGCATGAACCATGCTGTGTTAACTCTAATTAAGGACAGTAATGGTATGAAATTGACCTTAAGGCATATGGTGATTGAGCAAGTATAGTGTTGATAATAAAAAGTAATTATGCAACATTATAAAATGAATTGTATAAGATACACTTAAATGTTTTTTTTTAACATGTCTCTAATAACTGCAAATGGCAGTTTATCAAATCAAAAAATAACATGCTTGCATGTTTTTGCAAAAACAAAGTAAAAAGATGATGATCAAAGAGAATCTTATAATGATCTGGGTAGATGCGGATCAAAGAATGGGTCCCCGGTCATTCAAAAAGTTTCTTTACCCCGGGGTCCACAAAATAACTACATTGATCCGAAAAATTTTCCCAAAAACAAATTTTTGACCACATCCGCCCCCCACTGCAAGGGAAATTTTACCGCATCCGCCCCTGGGGCAACAGAAGATGGGATACCCCCGAAATTTTCCCCGGGGTGATGACCGTGGGTCAACCCCGCGGATGTCCCCCGACCGCGCAGAACGCTGGGTATAGATAATGCCCAGATACATTTTGTTTTGGGAAAAAACCCGTGTCAAGAAAATTACATAATAGAATCGTACCGTTAAAAAACCCGGGAAAACATGACAATTAATATTTTAGTATTTGGCCCCTCATGTTTTTGGGGGGTTTTATAACTGGCTTTTTTCAGCGGGGTATTAAATTTCCATATATTTCTTTTATTTTACGCTGTTTTTAAATAAAAGCTTTCAGAATGCCCCAGAACACACCACGTTCCGCTGGACAAAAAAACTTTGTTAGGCCAAGTGGGAAACCAGGGTCCCGGGCTGTAAACTATTTTAAAAAGAATAGAATAGAAAAAAATTTATTTTCGGATTAAATTCCATAAAAAAGACATAAAATATACTGATATACAAAAAAAATAGTAAAAAAATAAAACTAAGAAAAATCCCAAACATATCCCAGAATGTACAGTTGTTTTTTTTCCCTTCTAGGTATGATATTGAATTTGGGTACTGCCATCCCGTCAAAAATCTGAACTAAAAAGCTATTACACTTTTCAATTCTTTTTTTTTAAAATTTAAAAAAGTACTTCCTAATATTAACATCAAAAGCTCTAATATTGTTCAACGACATATTATGTGATATAGAGGGTCTTCTATCTAAATTAAACAGCATTCTAAAAAAATTTTGTTAAAAAAGGTTTAAGTTTTTTTAAATGAATAAATACTGTATTTCCCCCATAGATGGGCACAATGCATATTTGGGAAAAATAGGTCTTAAAAAATAAACATTTTTCCTCATTACTACAGTGTTCCCAAAAAATTTTATGACAATATTGCCCCCCGCTGTAAAAACTACGTATTTGTCGATTAATATGACTGTCATCTTTTATATCACTGGATATGTAAAAACCTAGGTACTTAAATTGTTCAACAATCATTAATTTTTTTTCCCTTTATAGTAAAAAAGGCCCCTGACCTTGTCCTTGTTTTGGGTTTAATAAAATTATTCTAGACTTATTTTGGGTTATATATAATTTCATTGTTGGATGCAAAGCGTTCACATATTGTAATAAGTTT
>CM032667.1:26321432-26338467 GCA_019095985.1 Streblospio benedicti
TTAAAAGTTTCTTTTTAAAAGGGGTCCAAAAAGTTAAAATTTAAATCCTTTCAAAGCTTTTTAAAAAAAGGGGAAAACATAAAAATTTTTTTTTTTTTTTCAAATGTTAAACAAAAACAAAGGTAAAAAATTTTTTTTTTTTGATTTTTCACTTTAACTTTGTGGAATGTTTTACCCCTTTTTTTTTTTTTATGGCCGTTGCAGTTTTGGGGCCCTGGTTTAAAAAAATTTAAAAATTGGGGTTTTAAACTTGTTGTCTTGTTGTTGGAAATTTTGTATTGTTTTGTACTTGAATTTTTATTTTGTTGTACTGTTTTTTTTGTTGTACTTGTATTGCCGTATTAAAATTTTTAAATTTGTAAAAAGTGATTTGGTTTAAAATCTAAACAAAAAATGAAATTGGAAATCATTTAAAAGGCAACGTTTTACATTTTTTAATTTTGGGCCCGAAAAATAAAAGGGGTAAAAAATTCAATAAAAATAAATTTTTACAAACTTATTTTTGGGGGAATAATAAAAGGTTTAATTTGAATTTATGTTTCCAAAAGGCCGTTTAAACCCAAGGGTTTATTTGGGTTTTTTTCAAAAACCCTAAAATGACCCAAGAAGCGGGTGGAAAAAAATTGTTTGCCCATGCTTTTTTACAGGGGGTTAAAATTATTGGGTTTTTCCGAGTAAACAAGGCCCCCGCTTTTTACGGTGACACAATGATACAAAATCATATTTGGTGACCATGAGAGTGGTGCACAACCCTCGTGCGACTGTTGTACAATCCGCGCTTGCTGCACATGAATTTCGGGACAGTGCCGGCAGACGTGATACATGCTCCACAAACCATCTTCCTTGAGAACAATTCTACGACTACCTCTTGACCACACTTGGTCGTATGACATTTTGGTCGCATTTATTTAGAATCGAATGTGAACGGTCCTTTCACGACGTTTCACAATAGCGTTGCAACAGTAAGCGACTGCGTTCTGCACGGTCGCGCGGACATCCGCGAGTTGACATCATCTGCGGACAGTCCGCGGGTATCCGCATCATTGCTGTTGTGGTCGCGGGGCGGATGTGGTCTAATTTTTGCAGTTGCGGGGTGGATGCGGTTAGAAATATGTGTTTGCTGACACTTTGCAGATCAATGCAGTTACTTTTCCGAGGACACTTTGATTTTCAGAAACAATGTGACACTACATTTTATTAGGGAACACAACTCATACTTGTAATCATCATATGCTTTGAAGTCTATTTCATGCCATTACTTATACTGTCCTTTATTAGAGTTAACCACTATGCACAGCATGGTTCCTTTTGAATTCATTGATAAGTAGCAGTTAGCTAGTTAGCCAATAAGCATGACCTTTATGAAGATGTTTGCTTTACCTTAAGGAATCCTTTATGACCATGCAAGTTAAACCTTAATGGGGAAGTAAAGCATTGTTCCAACAATGTGATATTCCTTTGTTCTAAGTTAAAGGGATGTTTGAAAATTAGTCTCCTGCATTTATTTTTATCTCTTATCATATAAAATATTTAGTTCTAAATGTGGGTATACATACATACTGTAATGAAATAAACATAGATTCCAGCATGATTTCCTTTTGACTACTTTGGTCTTAGGTAAGCCAGAACTTTCTTTTACCCTTGAATTCCCTATAAATAAGATGTAATTAGGAACTCAGTATCAGTTCACTTTGGAGTTATATGTTATATACTATGCTGCAGTGCTATCATAGAGACTGAACATTTAATGTTATGAATGTTTTCATCATTGTGTGGTACGGTCTTTATTTTTTGCATCAGTGTCCTATACATTTGACAACATATAAATAAAGATAACAGCATTCACTTTAATATTAGTTTTGGTTTATCATTTTCTTACAAGTTTCACCACAACAAAAATGATAATGATTCTGATGGCGGATAGTGTTGTGGATATACTGCGGATGATCTGTAATAGTGCGGTCAAGTTGCGGTCATTTTCTCTTATGGCAATGCAGTCGCGGGGCGGATGCAGTCAAAATCTTGCGGTCGCGGGACGGATGCATTCAAAATCTTGCGGTCGCAGGGCGGATGCGGACACAGAAGTGTAGCTTGGTGCGGTCGCGGGGCAGATGCGGTCAGAATGATACGGGCGCGAGGCAGATAAACTATGCCAAAAGCTGACCGCGCAGAACGCTGGTAAGCGACCACTTGGCGATCACGTTCATAACCAATGCATAACTCACACGACCGGTCTCATCCGTTGTAAGTTGATTTACGATCGAAATTGAATTTCTAACGTGTTAAGCCCCTTTCACAATTGATCGCAAATAAATGCGACCAAAATTTCGCACGATCTAGTGTGTGCAAGAGGTGGTCGCAGAAATGATCGCAAGGAACAGGCTTTGACCAGCATTCATTATGCCCGTCGGCACTGTCCCAGAATTCAGGTTCAGGAGGTTTGTGTTGTACAACAAACGCACAAGGACGTACGATGGTTGAGCAACGCTCCCTTGATGGCAAAACATGATTGCAAGTCGCACTGCGACCGTAAATTATGTTCTGTGCCACTCTCATGAAATCATGCGAGTAGACACAACGTTGTGCAAAACTTGAGCGATGTAAGGTTTTACAAATCAATAGATGCGCCAGTCTGCGACCCAAAACTGAATTTGAACAAGTTCGAAATTCACTTTAGATCGTGAATTCACCTGCAACAGAAGAGACTGCACGTACGACTTGTGCGATTTGCTCGTGCAACGTATGCGAACGTGATCGCCAACTCCTCGCCAACTGCTCGCAACGCAATTGTGAAAGTGGCTTTAAAAATCCAGTTTTGGATCCCACACTGGCACAGCTATTGATTTTTAAGCTGTTATATCCCACGAATGGTGTGCAACATTGTGTGCACGCACATGATTTCATGCGAGTGGTGCACAACATTTCATGGTTGGAAATTGGTTTGTAATTACATTTGGCGATCATGAAAGTGGTGCACAACCATCTAGTCCGCTAGGAACGTGATTGAAACCGGAATAAATAATCGTACGTCCTAGTGCGTCTGTTGCACGATCTATACTTTTTACACAAAGTTTGAAGCATTGAAGCAAGGGAGGTGATGGAATACATCCTCGACAAACCACCTCCCTTGCGACCGTTTCTGCAACTGCCTCATTACACAGGTGGTCGTGCGACATTTTGGTCGCATTAATTTGCGATCAATTGTGAAATGCCCTTTACTTGTACAGACCGGTGACAATAGTACGTGTAAATGTGACATTTATCAATGTGCACGTGCATAGTAAATGTAAAGATAAACATCATAATTCTTGCATGAATGTCAACCCTTTTGATTTCATTTGGCTGAGTTTGAATTATTGAATTATCACTCTCTAGTAGGCACTGATTCATTACTGATATAGTTTATATGTATAATAGTGACACTTATTATATGTGGTATTGTAATTATATATAAGTTAAAATGTCAGCATGGTGTACACTTTCGACGGTCATGATGATATGACACTAACATAATAATAATGTTGCAAATAAAATGTTTAAAAAATACTAATATTCAAGACAAAAGACAGTAAGTGTTGGGAAGCTCGCTATGAATATTCAAATCCCACATATGCCATTTTTGTATGAACATAATGCAATGGTCATCTAAGGGATCGTTCACAAATAACGTCACCCGGCAGGGGGGAGGGGGTACAGCAAAAGATGACGAAAGGTGACGGGGGTTGGGGATGGGGGGATTAGCACTTGGGTGATGTCACCTTTTGAGAAAATAAATAGTTATTTAACAGTATTTGAAATTACTTTCAGACTTGTTAGGTGAGTTGTGATTTATCTACTAGCTGCAATCACATTGTCATGTTTGCTTTATATCCTAAATACATTTGTAAAATTAAGTCTAAATTATGGACATATACATGTTTATTCAAATGTATTTATATAACGGCACAGTTAAATCAATTTCAAATGTCATCGTGAAACCATGTTACGCGCGCAGGGGGGCGAGGGGGCTGGGGGTGAGGCAAAGATGACGTCACTTACCGGGGGTGGGGGCTGCAAAGATGACGAAAGGTGACGAGGGGGGAGGGGTAAAAAAGGCCAAAAATGAGGTGACGTCATTTGTGAACAATCCATAAGCAGTGATAATAATAATAATGCAATTGTTTCAAAATTTTATTGTACATGTACATTCTTTGCGGAAAATCTTTGTATCCTATAAAAAAAACTATTTAAAAGATAGATAATAAAACACGAAAAAAACAACGCATTAACATGATGGGCTTCGATATCGCTTAGATTTTCATACCTATTAATATAGTTCATTACCCTCTGCTTGGGGGCAAATATTAATCCTATATATTAATATGCTAATTTTTGGACTTTGTTCGGCTATCTCCTCTTTAACCTGACTAGCTGGACGCAATCTAACTGCAGGAGATCGTTCATGATACTGTGTAGTTTTGCAAAAATATGTTTTTTATAGTCAAAATGGCCCTGGCGGTTGTTAATTAACAGTTTTATAATAAAAATAGCAGCCAGCGGCAGCCATGACAGCGTCATGTGGAGTAGTGTGATGTCATAAAGACGCCAAAGGCGTCACATCGGTAAACCACTTTGCCAATTGGGCTATGTGTACATTAGAACCTTCAATCAAGACCACCTCTATAAATACACCACCTCTGTTATAAGATGATTTATAACAGTCCCAAGTCTTCATAACAAAGACCATTTCAAACGTCTCTAAAGAGACCACCCCAATATCAAACCACTTGACGCCAGTCCTTGGGCAGTCTTAATAGGGATGTTCTACTAATGTGTGTGAGAATATCTGTGCCATGGAGAGGATTATGTTCCCATTAGCATAGACACTAATTTATCATCCCATAGCTTTTGCATATTACATGCCAAGTGCATTATCAGTGATCAATAACTATCTTGAGATTGAGATATCTTCATACGAGCTTCAACTCTGAGTTAATCCAGACAGTTCTCCGTCTGCGCCAAGTATACTACATCCAAGCTCAGAAATCCATAGCTTGATCTGTTGCTTGATCTCTTGCTCATTCCAAAAGATTCTATATTGTGGTATAAGAAACTTCCGTATCTCACTTTACATTCAGTCTTAAAGTTTGTTCCAAAACACTCTTTCTCCACATCATACTTGATACTTGGAAGGTGCTAAGTTGTCAGTGCAATGAAGTGTGCCAATATTATTTATTATTCATTTGTATATACTAACTAACAACGTGGTCAGAGCCAACGTTACAAAGTATCACCCATGCCCACAATTTGCACAAGGGTGGGTGCTGGAGAAAAAGAGTGTGGTACTCATTTTATACACTTTACTCATTATATTCCTTTCCTAATTCCATGGAAGGCATGATACATAAACACTAACTTTTCCTATCTTAGCTGTGACTAAAATGACTTGGCTAAGACCTAATTGTACACACATGTACATGGAGTGACTGTTCCTTAAGTCATGTTATAGTAATCGGGACTATGGATGCTTGCAAGATTAATATAATCTATTACTATTATGGTTGGACGTAATGAACAGAACCTAAGTATTAAAAGGACTTCACTATATATGTGTATTGTGTAAGTATCAAAATGTGTCGGTATCCGGGCTATGCCAATGTGTATGTGGCTTCAAGCAGGATGAGAGGTTGGTAATGTTAGTACTATCAAGTCATGGGTGCTGTCAGGATTGGAAGCATGTAGGACTTGGCGTTCGGTGTCAGATTTGGGGCTGAGCTTTTTTAGGACAAGGGTGGGTGCTATCAGGACGGTGGGTGGGAGTGGATGGTGTAGACCAGTGGTGAAGACCTGAACTATGTAATATGTATTTGTTGTTAATTAGTGGTCTCTGTGAATGGGGGGATGTTGGCAGGTACTATCATGAAATGGTTGGGTGGTGTCTTAATGCGGGCATTGCGGAGTGGCCTTTATTTTTGGATGGTTGGTGTCTTGACTTTCTTTTCATCATCAACTGTTGTTAAATGGTTCTGAAAACCTCCGCCAATGAATCATACTTGATGCTTATGTTTGCTGTGTAGTTAGTGTGCTAACATTATTTAGGTGTTTGTAGTTTGTACTCTCTAAATAAGAATACTTGCAGCCAATGTTTGAAATTAAAATGCTGTAAAAAACATATTTATACATTCACCAAATATGTCTTTAATCTATGCCCACGGAGTGCATTGTGTTCCCATTTACATGGACACTAACATTTCCTCCAGTAGATTTTCATTTTACATGCCAAGTCAATGGATTTCACCAATGATTAAGTTGGGATCTACTTATACGATTACGTAGCTGGGGTGATTCAATGTGGTTCTCAGCATGCCTCTTTGACCACACGGGTATAAGCTAGTACTATATTAATACTAACCCAATGATTAATTCAATACATATGTCTACTACATGCGCATCATTCAACCATAATAAACAGTCTCACGACCTCTGGGTTGAGATGATAACAGATCAAGTATAAGCAGGGGTCGGGCTTATAAAGAATCAGAGACAATGGTTCCCTGTGCAACATTTTAAAATCCCGCTGCTTAGGATGGTCTTGTCATTCTGGTATTACAACCTTGGAGTCATGAGTTGGGGTACCCTCAGGTCCACTAGATATAGCAAATGGAAGCTTAGGGTTGTAAAACCAGTATTCAGCTATGTCAATACAGTGGTAGGAGCTTGCTTGCTGTAGAAAGCAGAGAGAGGGAGAGAGAAGATTAGAATTTAAGTTGAATAAACATTTAAAAAGTGGAATTCGATTATGTAGTCCATAATCTCATATGCCTGCAAAGAAGTAGTCATGCGGGTCCACAACATGTGTTAAAATTGGAAAAACTATTCATAAAAACATTTAAAAACCTATTGTTCATCATCATTTGTTACATTAAAAAGCTGAAAATATATTATTTTTCCCTTAGAAAGTTACTCCTCCCCTTAAATTGCACGTTTTGACTCATCCATTATATACTAGAGAAGACAGCAAGGAAGTTTAGGTTTATTACCAAAACAGTTTCAAACTTGCTTCTCCAACGTACTCTAGCAACTCATGTGATGATGACTTCATACGACTACAAAGTAGGACCATATGTGTCGGCTCACATCAGGCACTGACTCCGCACGGATGCTGTTTCCTGGGGCGATGAGTACACAGTCTCCCAGCCGGTCTTGAAGAGTATGCCAATAGAAGGATACACAACCAGGGGTGTCTAAACATTTCATGGTGCACTTCAGTTTTGTTGTCCCGGCCTTATACGTGTGTAGCATAGATGGTGTCAGTGCCACCTGTGTTTTCACTACTTTTGTGTGATTGAAATTCGTTGATGGCTTGTGTTTCTTTCTATCGCATTTCATATTCATGTCATCCACCGTCATTCTTGACCAGAGATGACCATCACACATGTTATCATCATACTGAAAGTTGGCCATTTTTGGACCTACCTGCTTCAGCCAGGCATTGGCACACTTGCACACATCCACACTTTTCTGTAAATGCAGATCTAGATTAACAATATTCTCATGAAGCATTGGGGTCAGATAGGAGATACTGGTGCTAGAGATTTTGAGTTGCTTGAAATTTTCTCCATCCTTACCAGTGTCCGGGAAGTGTGTGAGGTTCATATTGTTGGAGATATCCAGAATTTCCAAGTTGGTAATATTCCACAGAATATCATCGTTGATTTCACTGATCATGTTGTCGTCTATGTAGAGTGTTTGCAGTGTGCTTCTCAATGGTGTCAGATCTGGGAACGTGGTCAGTCTGTTTCGGGACAGATACAGCACTGTCAACGCTTTGAGATGCACAAACATTTCATTACTGATGTGATTGATGTGGTTGTCCTGTAAGTTGAGATCCATCAGTGTACTGCCTATAGGTGACAGGTCAGGAAAAGTTGACAGACCAATAGAGGGTAGAGACAGTTGCTCCAATTTGCTGAGTGGTAGAAGCACCTCATTGCTGATGTCACTGATTTGATTGTAACCTAAATCGAGTACTTTCAATGAGCTTCCTATGTGTGACAAGTCGGGGAACGTCACCATAGTATTGCCAGACAGAAAAAGTTGTTCCAGTGCGGTCAGTGAGAGGAGCACGTCACCGGTGATCTCACTGATCTGGTTGCCTTCCAAGTAGAGTTTCATCAGCGTGCTGCCTACAGGTGACAGGTCAGGAAAAGTGGTCACACCGTTGGAGGAGAGGTACAAATCTTGCAATTTGGTAAGAGGAATGAGTACATCACTGCTAATATCACTTATTTGGTTATGATTCAACCTGAGTTCCTTGAGCGTGCTGCCCAATGGCGAGAGGTCAGGGAAAGTGGTCAGTTTGTTCCAATTCATAACCAAGGCTGTTAATACGGTGAGAGACTGGAGAGCGTCAGTGTTGATACTGATTTCGTTCCCATTGAGGTTGAGTGTTTTCAGTGTATTGCCCACGGGCGTCAGGTCGGGAAAGGTAGTCAGGCTGTTTCCCGTCAGAACCAAAGTCTCTAGACTCGTGAAACGTGTCAGTTTGGTGGAAGAAAGTAATGTCAGCCCACATTGAGCCATGTTTATTTTTGTGGCATCAGAAGTATAGTCAGATAATGCACACTGAGCTGTACATAGAGTCACCACACTGGTAAGAAGAATCCACATCATCAAAAAAGCTTCTTTTCTCGAATTGTTTTCCATGGTAAACAACGTTGTGCGTGATGTAACAAAGATAAATTTACATTTTAGCACACAATTTTAGCATAATAGTCACATATTTCTAAGAAGATTAATCCACGCTTGTATGAATCGAACCGTCACAATGTAGTGTGCGCTGCTTCAAATTCAAAGAACTACGCTGTTGTGAGTGAGTCCTGCTACTGACACCTGGTGAGCCGAGGCAACCGCGGATATACCCCCATTTCACTGCTGGCCGAGCACGGCAGATTGAACTGAATTACGGGCGATTTCTCTCGCACAGCAGTAGGGAGAACCCGCAAAATGGCCGATTCTCGTGATTAGTTAGGTGATTACACATAAGCGGGCGGGCGATTTAGTGGCGAGTTTGAAATTTCAAGCTGCGTTTCAGGCGAGTAGAGACAAGAGGCCATGGGAGTTCTAGTATGCGCGAGTACGTAAGTTAACAATACGCTCTAGTAAGTAAAATGAACTTCATTTTTGCCAACAACTAGTACTCTCATCTCATTTTATGGAACACTTGCCGCAATAGCCCGACAAGAGCTCGACAATAGTGCAGCAACCATTCAATTTTTATACTAGTAAAAGGAATTCACTCTCCCCATTTGGGAAAATTGACTCGTTGATTGTAAGGCGAGTCTGAACTGATTCTGTGCCGAGTGCAATTGGTCAATCCGGACAATTTAGTCTATTTGTACCGTCTTCTCGGGTATAAAGTGACTTTTAGGCTTGTAAGATGAAAATATACTGAGAACAATATATATTTTAGATTTTTTAAATTGTGGTTTTGATTTGATAGGATACACATGTACACACAAAAGGCGGAATGTGTCGCCATAATCTTATGATTACACAAAATTCATGCATGTATTTATTCATTGTATTACTATTTGCCACATATATCAACTAAAATCGGACCAGAAATAACTCACATTCCGAGTTACATAAAATTCAATACCACTTCTAAATTGAACTACTGAGTGCACAGAGGTTACAAATGAATATTGATCATTCTATCATTCCGTGCAAAAATACCGCTAATAACCCACGCTGATTGGTCAATCTCCGTTTTTTGCGATTGAGGCAGTCTGCCGTACATAGTAAGACGTGGTTGCGCAAACTATTGTAGGAATTGACGTCTCAAAAAACAAACCAAATTGAAATGTGAATGTTATAATATGATTTATTTTAAAATAAAATGATTTTAGTCATGAAATGGTGATTGACCGCTTTCGATTGTCACTCAGACGTTTTACCATTCACGTCAGGTTTGACATCCAACCTGGTCATAATCTCTCCAAAAGGACTGGCAGGAAAACTATTGCAGTCCTCAGTTTCATTCTGGGTTTGACCTAAAAAATCTGACAGGAAGCAGTCTCATGCCTTGGCTCATATGTTACATTTTTAGCACCATCTCCTAGTGCTCTTCAAAAACTTATATTACAATATGTGAACGCTTTGTATCCAACAATGAAATTATATATAATCCTAATAAGTCTAGAATAATGTGTATTCAGCCGAACAAGGACAAGGTCAAAGTACCTGTTTTTACTATAAATGGAAAAAATGTAATGATTGTTGAACAATTTAAGTACCTAGGTTTTTACATATCCAGTGATATGAAAGATGACAGTGATATTAATCAACAAATACGTAGTTTTTACAGCGGGGGCAATATTGTCATAAAATGTTTTAGACACTAGTAATGAGGTAAAAAGTTTACTTTTTAAGACCTATTGTTCTAATATGCATTGTGCCCATCTATGGAGTAAATACAGTATTCATTCATTTAGAAAACTTAAGACAGAATTTTTAGAATGCTGTTTAATTTAGATAGAAGAGCCTCTATATCACATAATATGTTGTTGAACAATATTAGAGCTTTTGATGTTAATATTAGGAAGTACATTTTAAATTTTAAAAATAGAATTGAAAAGTGTAATAACGTTTTAGTTCAGACTCTACTTGACTGCTGGCAGTACCCAAATTCAATATCATACCTAGAATGGAAAAAAAACTGTACATTCTGTGATATGTTTGTGATTTTATGCATAGTTTTATTTTTTTACTATTTATTTATGTATATATGTATATTTTATGTCTTTTCTATGGAATTTAATCCGAAATAAATGTTTCTATTCTATTCTATTCTATTCTATAAATAGCTACAGCCCTGGACCCTGGTTATGCTACGTGGCCTAACAAGGTATGCTTGTCCAGCGGAACGTGGTGTGTTCTGTGCATTCTGAAAGCTTCTTCCACTTAAAACAGCGTATATAATATAGAAATATATGGTTATTTAATATCCTGCTGTAAAAAGCCAGTTATGAAACTGCCAAAACATGAGTGGGCCTATCACTACAATATTAATTGTCATGTCTTCCGTTGGAAATTCACGGTACGATTCTATTATGTAATGTTTCTTGACACTGGTTTTTACCAAACAAAATGTATCTGGGCATTATCTATATCAGGTTTCTGCACGGTCGTGCGGACATCCGCGAGTTGACCGCGGTCATCATCCGCCGGACAGTCCGCGGGTATCCGCATCATTGCTGTTATGGTCGCGCAGGGGCGGATGCGGTCAAATTCTTGCGGTCGCGGGGGGATGTGGTCAGAAATATGTGTTGCAGACACTTTGCGGATCAATGTAGTTACTTTGTGGACGCTTATGTCAGAAACATTTGAATGACTGTGGATCATTCTTTGATCCGCATCTACACCAGATCATTATAAGATTCTCTTTGATCATCATCTTTTACTTTGTTTTTTTAAAAACATGCAAGCATGTTACTTTTTGATTTGATAAACTGCCATATTGCAGTTATTAGAGACATGTTAGAAAACATTTGAAGTGTATCTTATACACTTCATTTTATAATGTTGCATAATTACATTTTATTATCAACACTCATACTTGTAATCACCATATGCCTTGGAGTCAATTTCATACCATTACTGTCCTTAATTAGAGTTAACCACTATGCACAGCATGGTTCCTTTTGAATTCATTGATAAGTAGCAGTTAGCTAGTTAGCCAATAAGCATGACCTCTATGAAGATGCTTGCTTAACCTTAAGGAGTCTTTATGACCATGCAAGTTAAATCTTAATTGGGAGTAAAGCATTGTTCCAACAATGTGATATCCATTTGTTCTAAGTTAAAGGGATGCATCCATTTTTATCTCTTATCATATAAAATATTTAGTTCTAAATGTGGGTAAACATACATGTTGTAATGAAATAAAACATAGGTTCCAGTATGATTTCCTTTTGACTACTTTGATCTTAGTTAAGCAGAAATCTCTTTGTCTTATTACCCTTTGCATTCCCTATAAATAAAGATGTAATTTTTTTTGAAAATTTTTATACTTTTGATAACTTTAAAAACCCCAAAAATCCATTAATTTAAATTTTTTTTTTATCATTTTTTCTTTTTTTTCCCAAGAAAATTTTGCAAGCAGTTCTTTTTGGGGATTTGGGGATAAAAGCCAAAATTGCGGAAAATTGGCTTTTTTAAAACTTTTGGGGGAAGGGGGGTTTCTTTTCCTTCGACAAATGGGCCAAATTTTTTTTTTTCCCTTTCAACTTGGGAATACCTTGGCCGGGGCCTTTTAAACCCATTATTTTAAAAAGTTAACCCCCCAGAACGCGGGTTCCTTTTAAATTCTTGTTAAGTGGAAAAATTGGTTTTGGCCAAAAAAAAGCTTTTTCCCTCCAAAAATAATGTTTTGTTTAAAAAAAGTCTTTTTTAGAACCTGCAATTTAAATTTAATTGGGGAAAATTTTTTTTTAAATTTCCCAAAAACCCCAATGTGTTTCCTTTTGGGAAAAAAATTTTTTAAGGGTTTTTGAAAATTCCTTTTTTATCTTTAAAAATAAAAAAAAAATTTTAAGTTTAAAATTGGGGGTTTTAAACTCCAAATTTTTAATTGAAATAAAAAAAAGGGTTTAAAAAATGATTTTTTTGGAAAATTTTTTATTTAAGAGAAACTTTTGCTTTTTCCCCCTTTTAAAAATTCCCTTTTTTAAATAAAAAGTAATTTAAAAAATCAAAATAGTTTTTTTTTAAAATTTTTAAAAATTTTTTAAAAATTTATATTGGGCCCTCTTTGGGGAAAAAAAGTTAAAATAAATTTTGTAGTTGAATGCTTTTTAAGGGGAACTAAATTTTTAATTAAATCCAAACTTCCATTTAATCTCCTATCCCTTTTTGATACCCCAAAGGGGGACGTTCCAGAAATTAGTATTATTTTTAAGAAATATTTAATGAAAATGGGGCCTCTGGGCTCTTAATTTAAATAGTTAAGGTTAATGACAAAAATTGAGGTCAACATGTGGTACCCATGTCATGCATGTGAGATCTTCACTTCCTTTTCTTTAGTTTGGTATCAGCTCTTCAGTCCTCAAAAAACATTCAATATCAAAACACATACAATTAAAAGATTTCTAGAAAAGCTTATTGCCTATGAACTTGTGCATTACAAAATTTACAAACATCTTCCTACAAGTATAGAAAACTATGTACAGTATTTATTAGTTAAATAAACCACTTAAGTGACTGACTTCAAGTGGTTTCAATTGAGAGGTGAGGTTCATGTTATTAAGAATTGCAAACAAGAAAAATCGTCTAATTATAAAGGTGCTCTCAATATACATCGTCATATATCACGGCTATATACGCAGTATATAGATATGATCAAGGACTTGTAAAGGCAGTGCGAATGATCAACCCGTGAAAGCCGACGATGTCAATATAGAGAGGTTTTTTTCTGTATTATAGGCGAGTACAGGTAAAAATGTAAATGAGTGCCGGTTTATGTATGATCTGGCATGATGTCATCATCCTAGGCAGCAACAGGTAAATATCATCCAGGTGAACCCCCCCTTTTTTACAGGTGGTGGAGGACATTATGTATTAATGTATTATGACTATCGGGGGGGACTGTCTACAAGTGGTCTCAGTATGCACAGTGTAGTTTAGAAGTGGTCTTTTTATGAAAATATGGGATCTGTAGAAATGTTTTGTGAAAGTTTGTATATAGAGGTGGTCTAACTTTTTTATTAAAACTCTACCCAATTTACAACACACCTTAAAGTGGGACAATAAGACCACAGCATATAGAGCCACCTCCAGTCGTAACTAATAAACATGACCCGGACTCCTGTCTACAATACAAGACCACGTCTGGGTTCTACTGCATACAGACAGTGGCAGCGGGGCACTTCACGTATGCATAACACAGCTACTCCTGCTTACACTCGCCACCAATAGATTAATTTGTCAGAAAAAATGCAAAAAGTTTAGATAGGCACCATATTTTCAATAAATCGGGGGAATAAGATATAATCAATTCGAAATTTTGTGATTTTGAATTTTGTTCATAAATTTTTGCAGAAAGCTGGTTTTAGCCCATTTATGTTCCCTATCCTTTTCTACTTAAAAAACATTCATTTATTTTTACCTGTACCAACGTTGATAAAGGAGAACTCTTTTTAACACCTTAATATTTAGAACATTTTAAAACGCATTTCTCTTAGTCGTAACTTTAAAAAAGGCAGCATGAAACTTCATAAAAATTTTCCTCAATTAAAAGAAGCCAATCACAAGGTGCTTTATAATGACAAAACGGTGTTCCCAAACCTTTTTTTTACACATGTCCATGGGCCGGGAGGTCACACTGAAATGACCGGAATTTAAATTTTAAATTTAAAAATTTTTTACATTGGTTAAAGGTTTAAGGGGCAATTCCCCAATGTTTTGCAAAAAGCTGACATAATGCAGATCAATAGTAGCCATATTATACATATAAACCTTTACGCAAAAACCCCTTAGTGCAAATTGACATTTTAATTATTTTTTGGGGGTTTCTTTGGGAAATTAAAATTAAAAAAATTTTTTTTTAAAACCCCTTTGGAACCCTTGGGTTAAAAAAAAAATGGCTAAAAGTTCCGTAAATCTTGGAAATTTCAAATTGTACCCTTTTTGGGAAAATTTTTTTGGGGTTTGATTTTTTTATGAAAGGGTACTACCCAAAAAAATTGTACCCTCCTTTCCCTAAATTTCCCAACCCAAAGGAAACCCCTCACAAGTATTGAATTTTAGAGAAAGGGGGATTTTTATTTTTAATTTCCTTTGGTGTTTTAAAAAATTTACTTACCACCAGACATTTTAAATTAATTTTTTTAAATTAAAACCTTTTGATCTTGTATGGCCAGGTTTCTCAATATTTTGAAAAAACAAAATCAAACCCGTCCCCCAAAAAACTTAAAAAAATTTATTTTTCCCGAAACCCTGAATTTTTTTTTTTTATCGTTTACGTGCTCATTCCCCGGTTTTTAAAACCAACCCTTTTTTGGGGTCACAGCCCCCTTTTTAATTTCCCCAAAACCCCAAACTCCCCCTAATTAGGTCTTTTTGGAAAGGTTTAAAGTCCAATTTTAAAAGATAATTGCATGAATGGAACTTAAGGTATGGGGTAAAAAAAAGGGGGAAATTGGGAAATATGGGTTTAAAAAAAATGGAAATTTGGTATAAATTGGGGGAACATAAAATTTGGGGTTTCCCCCCCAAAAAAGGTTTTGGGAAAAATTTTAATGAACAAAACACTAAATTTTTCTATTATATAAAAAACTTTTTTAAAATTTTTTAAACAAAGTTTAATTCAAATTGTTAAAAAAGGCAAGGGGGTTTTTTCCAAAAATTTTTATTTCAAACCAAAAAAAAGGGAATTCAAAAAAAAAAAAAAGGGGGGGAAAAAAAAGGGGGAAAATTTTTTTAAAAAAAAGTTTTTTGGTTTTAAACCCCAAAAGGGGCCATGTTTTGTTTAAAAAAGGTTTTTCGGGGAATACCGGGGGTTTTAAAACGGGGGGGGTTTGGCTGTTTTTTTTAAAAAAAAAGTTTTAACCCTTTGGGGGGACGGGGGGCATGACCCAAATTTTTGGGTCGAAAACTGACTACTAAATCACTGTACCCATCTTTTCATGAAAATTTCAAGGTCATTACCATACACAATGATGATTGATATTCCATGAAAAATTTGGACGTTTATCATTATGGAATACAACTAAAATGCATTGAATAAACACTGTACTACCGGTATGAGGTCAGTTTCAATTCAATTTTTATGTTTCGAGAGACTGCAAATGTTTGTCAGTATTGTAGGGCAGTTTTGTAACAATAGTTATGTATGGAGTCAAACGAAAATCAAGGCACTCAGCTAATGCATAATCAGAATCAAGAAATCCACATTCCATATTTTTGGGCCGTATTTCCCCACATGCCTAGATTTTTTGTCTTTTTCCCATTCCACATTATAGGCGTTTCTTACCCCACTTCTTTTAAATGCCACATTCCCTTTATTGGCTTTTTTGTCACACGTCCCTCTTTTCAGCCATTTCCCCAACACCCAAATAAACCGGCCCCAAAAATGATGGGTTTTGGGTATTTGAGTCATACGATGTACACATTACGTAAACAGATAAAAATCATAGAATGGTAACTTACGATATGTATTTGTATTATAACTATGACTTAGTATGTTGATTAGATATATAAGCCTAAATAAGTGATGTGGATATTAATGGTAATATACATGGGGTCCATCATAATGGAGGTGTGTGTGGTAAGTATATTTCAGTGATTTACAAACACGTACTACACGTTATTCTATATATTTAAAAGGGGAAAAAACCTTTTTGCCAGGCAAACCCTTTTTAAACCCCAAAACGTATTCAAAAATTGTTTAAATAGGCAATTTTTTTATTTTTCCAAAAAAATGTGTTTGATGATAAAACAAGAAAAAAATTTATAAAGTTTTTTTAAGGGCCATGTTTTTAAAGGGAACGAAATGTAACTTTGAAGTCAAACTTAACGGCTTTAAAACAATTTTTGCAACGAAACAAGTTCCTGGTCATACGCGAAGCCTTAAATTTAGTGGAAAATCATTAATTTCTGACTGTGACAAAAAAAAAAAGGGGTGGAAAAACCTTGCTTTTACTTTTTTGTTGGCGTCAATTTGGGGAAGGGGTTGGGTTATTTTCTTCCAACCGTAAAGCGGACTTTAGGGATTGGGGGGGGGAAAAATGGGGGGAAAGGGTTTTTATGTTGATTTTTTTTAACCCAAAAAAAGTGAAAAGGTGCATTAATCCCCTTATGGGGGGGGGGTAGAATTGGGGGGGAAAAAGGGGGGAAAAAAGGGGGGTTTTTTTAAAGGGGTTTTCCAAAAATTTCTGGGGGAGGGATTTGGGGAAAAAATTGTTTTATTTTATTAAAGGTTTGAAAAGTATAACAAAATTAATTTTTTAATCAAAACTTTCAAAAAATTTTAAAATGAAACAGGGGGGTGGGGGGA
>CM032667.1:26338567-26399117 GCA_019095985.1 Streblospio benedicti
GGAATATACTGAAATGTGTCGGCTATCAAACTGTGAAAATTGGCAAGAAGATGATTCAAATGAAGGTAGCATTAAGGAATTATACGAACTGTCTAAAGATGAAGAATAAGAAGAAGAAGAAATTTAGGAAACAAGAGTTTAAAAGTCATTAGTTTGAACTTTGGTTATTTGCATGTCATATAAAATGTTTTGTATACTGAGTACAATAACGGTAGAACAAAGTTATAAATAATTTGTTCTCTATGATTAGTCTCATTATGTTATTGTATCAAAACGATAGTTTGTTTTTTGTATTTGTGTTTTATCTTTCACATATTTGTAAATATTTTATTAAATCTGCGCGGCACTTATTTCCTAACCCCAATCTCTACCCACCCCTGCCCCACCCTCAATAAATCTAAATAAACAAAAGATTAATGGCTATAAATTGTATTTTATAAATAGTCTTACTCATAACATCATTAGAATTATATCCAATAGGTTTTTATCATAAAACATTTAAAACAAATTGTTTATTGTTGAACTGGTCTTCAAAATGTCAAAATCCGCATTTTGGGGGTAGGGGTACTTTCTGTCAACTCTTGTCACTATACTAAAACGTGTATTCCATATATTCAATCAATGAGTTATTTGTGTAGTAATGGAGTATTCCAGGAAAATTTATGTGCAATTCGAAGTCATTTAGGCTATTACTTTTCATCTTATGGTCATCCAAATGAGAGTGCATTTCTGAAACTGAAAGGATTTTTCGACCAAATGATCACATAATTATGTGATATTTTCATTCTTAGATGTATTATATTAATGCAATTTGCATTACACACATAAATATGTATACAATGTAGAAATGTATTAATATTGATGATTAGTATTGATGATCACCTTTCAAATCCATGCAAATGATATCTAGTGACACTTTCGAAAATGTGTTCACGTTAAGGGACTGTGAACTCTTTTCTTACGATTTTATTAAACTTTGATTTTCTCACTCATTATTGCTTCAATTCTTACAAATTACACCTTATTTTGTAGATAATTATCTAATCTAATGACACATGTTTTGAAATGTATAGATTGATTAACATTTTTTTTAATAAAGCAATTAGTGAAAAATTTACAACTTTGCCTGTGAAGCATATAACTGATAGTAAAACATCAAATGACCAAAATCACTATTCAGTTACAAAATTTGTATATTTATCTAGAAAACCTTGCCTCAAATTTTTTTTTTATATTTTTCCCCTTTATCATTTTACATGCATTTTAAGTTTTAAAACCACTTATTTTCCGAATTTTCTTGCATATCAATACAAAAACGTTCATAATTCATCAACGAAATAAAAAAATCAAAATCCCTAGTAAGTTTTTTTTCAGAATGCATATATCTTCAAAATATATACACGTTTGTGAAAAATTTGATTTCACGGTTAGAGAGAAATATAAAAAAGAAAAAATTAATCCACTATGCAAACTTAGTTTTGAGAAAATGGGCTTTAAACATGGCCAATCAATATAAATTGATAGTAGTTGATGTCTATAAAATGTATCATATAAGAAAAACTATTGATGATAAAAGGTTCATTTTGAAAAGATGTTTTTCTTTATCATTTATAGCATACAAAACAATGAAAAATGTAAAATTGAATTTTTAGCCGATATAACCTTATAAGCCTGCAAAGAATGAGTCATTGTTTTTCACTCCGGGTTGGTCTTCACGAAATGGGTTGTAATGGGAAAACTATTGAAGATAAAAGGTTCATTTCAAAACATGTTGTTCTTCATAGTTTACAGTATAATAAATATTAAAAAGCTGAAAATAGAATTTTTTTCCTTAATGAGTTCATAGTACCCTTCCTTTAACTGCTAAACTACTTGATAACAATATGAAAAACTACGCAATATGCAACATTATATATCATTTTGTAGCTCTTTGTAATGTTCTTTAACCTAAAAATCACTATTAAACATCTAAATTTATTCCAAAAATAGTAAATATTGGAGTTTGCCTCATGGACTATAAGCCGCGTGTAGCTCACCCAGATCCACTCAAACGGATCCACACCAACGGACGGGGTGTCTACGCGTATACGCTAACTGGACGCAGTCTGAATAGAGTGAAAAGGACCTACTAAGTGGTCGCTGCCACAGCTAAGTTAACACTTTGCCGAATACGCATTTGTTATGTGATGACGAGCTTTGCCGTCACTCTGACATCATCGACGTCAGAATGACGTTAATTCACAGGACGGGGGTTAGTTAGTTAGTTAAATGTATAAATTCGGCCATTTGTTTAGCCAACATGGTAAACCATTACAAAATATTTAAAACATAAAATATAGTATGTAATAACACGTTGAATAAAATGACCATATAACATATAATTAGGGTGATACGGCATGATAATTATTATTGACAAGGAATTTAATGTCCCTTGAATATGAGATGACTGCGACGTTAACACATATCTCGACTTATGTGCATGATTTATCTAGAATAAGAAGCAGTACCATATGGTTTGTGGGATCTAGAATAAGGCTTGAGATGGCAAGTGAATGTGATTGTTTAATAGTAATAAAAATAAGCTTTTCTAAATATACTTTCTAATTTTTGAACATTCCAGAATAAAATGAGACATTGATTCATGTCCATGGCATAATGGACATGGGGTGTCAAATGAACTACCTGATGTTCTGTTTGTATGTAATGGATATCTCTGTGTCAAGAGTCGGGCATGGATAGAAGCCTTGGTTACAGTGAGCTGATTGGCACAAATCCAGCCATACATGATGAACCTTCTTCATTAAACTGCATTTTTTTCAATATTTAGATAACATTAAGATGATTTCTCAGCTTTCTTCTTTCAGTTTGTCCCAATAGTTGAACCTCCTTTTCCAAGTAATTTTTTTGAAGGTGGATCTTTGTATATGTCATATGCATTGCCTAATTCATACTGTAATAATAGCTGACGTATCATTACTGTCCAGCTGTGTGAATTTTGCATGTTTTTCATAGCTAGCTGCCTTTCAAATACCTTTCTTTTCAATCGAACTAGTTCTTCTTAGCTTGACACAAAGAAACATAGGATTTTTTATGTCAATGTATAGGCAGTAAACCTATTAACAAATCACAGCATTTGCAGTTGTTTTATGCATATATTGTACATAACGAAGCTGCTCCAAATAGAATTTTTCTAGACGTTTGATTTCAACATGAGTCAGATTCAAAAGCTTCTAGGCCATATGTCAGTCGTGGATGATATATATTTCCACAGATGTCTGGCAACCTCAGGTCCTGTACCATTTAGACCATATAGGCCGGCAAAAAGGGATGGTTCGCCTAGCTGTCTTCAATCTTGCCTCAACTGTCATAATATTTCTCCCATCAGAAGCCGGATTCCCACGTTTCCTCTGTTGATAGTTTCAATACATTGTTATTTAGCTTTATATTACAGATATCAGCACTTTTCTTCTCTTTTATTACTTGAACTCTTGTTTTGTCAATGTTGTACGTGTATCTCTCTCTTTGAGGCATCACATTCAGCTTCGAATACTAATTGTTGTAAACCTTCAACTGTGTTAGACATAACAGCTAAATCATCTGCCACCATCACACCACCCAAACGAATTGTGCCAATACGGGTGATGCTGGATGATCTTCAATTTTTATACAGAATCTTATTAGCTCTTGAACGGAGAGCGTAAGCAGAAGGGACGTTCCTAACTACACCAAGAGGAAATGAGTACTACTAATTCCCTACCTAATTGGGGTGAACGCTAAAGCCCACCCGCCTCGGGTTCCTACTCTAACTAGTTTGCTTACTACATATATATAGTTTAAGGCTTGAGATATAGTCATGCATAAATTTCGTGCATGTTTGGGGAATGGGTTGACAGATCTTAATGACCGAAAGGCTTGTAGGGGATGGTTGAGATGTAGACTTACCAGCCAGGCCACACCCTATTAATGAGGAATAATTATAGTCTATTAGCGCATGCAATATATTTAGGGATTTGATTGATTGATTGATTGATTGATTGATTGAAGATTGATTGAACACGAAAATCTATAGATATAAGGGTTGATATAGGAAAATATTCTAAACACATATTTGATATAGAAAACGATTATCATTATATAATTATAAACAGGATGATACAAAGCAAGTTGCACCGAGCTTTCAATAGCCTCTGCTGTCTCGGTCGCAGTGAAGACTTCATTTGTTGCCACTGGGATCTCATGAAATCACCAGGTTGTTGTGTGCCCCACTTCCCCTCTTGGCTTTGGGAAGCACATTGTTGAAGATGGAAGGAAACTAACACCTGCTGCTATATCTATTCAGTGAAGACTTCAATTTCCTGATCTGAATTGGGTCCTTCACACCCCGTTCAAAGTATTTGGTTCCTCACACAAAATGCTTGTCCCCTCCAGTGAAAAATTGTGTCCTTTACTGTCAGTGTGTAAGTGAAGCGAGACTTCAGATCCTGTGGAATTTGGTCTTTTGTGCTCGATAAACCTTGGTCTTAAAGCTCGTTCAGTCTCTCCTACATAAGAAGCCTAACAGTCCTGACACTTTTCTGGTACACAGGGCCAATGACATGTTCTTTTCTCTAAAGGGTCTTTCGTTCTTAACATCAACTGTCTTGGTGTTCAAAAACACTTGCACATTGGATTGGTACATGTACATTACCTCCCTATGTGTGCCTACACTCCTCTAACATATGAAATTGCTACCGAAGTTCTTTTGAGGCAATCCGACTGTGCACCATCATCTGCATTATAGGTCTTTCTTCAGGCTTCCTGTTTGTCGTCACATTTCTGGGGCATCCATTGAAACCAAGCACTCTACCAAGATACCTCTCATCTACGTGTTCACTTGTGTCACTAATCACACACTCAGCTCTGTGATTTAGCGTTAAGACTACTCCAGATTTATATTCCATTGGGTGGTTGCTACTATATTTAGTATACTGGTCAGAATGTGTATCTTTTCTATACCCTCGTAGGCAAAGTTACTCCTCATTGCTCACAAGAATCGGTAGAGCTGTTCCCCCTTTAACAATACCCTATCCCTCTGTGGTCCACTGCATACACCTATCAACTGAGTTCAGATGTTCTTGAAATTTAGCAGCATCCTCTCTTTTTCTGAATAACAGCAGTGTCATCCACATAGCTATTCCATGACGAGGGCTGATTCTAGGGTCTTTGTTTCAAACTCTTCCAAATTCAGAATGTATATTATTGTTCACACAGGAGAGCTGATCACTGCCCTGTGGATCTAAAGATAAAATTCATCTTGGAATGTGCACCTCAGACACAAATCTAATAATCTTGTGACTTCGTCGGGACTATAAGTGTGGTGCAGTTAGACAATATGACATATGCCAATCTCTCCTCAATTTCCTCTAACACATTTTCTGGAACACCCGTGAAGAGCGCACTTACATCAAAGATCTTAGTTCCTCATCAGGATCTAATGAACATGATCTGATATCTTCAGAAAACACCTTCGAGTTTTTAACATGATGTCTACTCAGCCCTACCAACTGCGAAATTACAGTACTCAGATACTTGCGGTAAGCCATAAAATCTTCGTGGTTGATCTTTTAATCTACAAAGAAGTGCAACATTTAAGGACCCTCGTTCTTTCAACTCGAGCCACACGAAGGAGACCTCTCTGTACTCCGCCATTGGGCTCACCAGCTTTGATAATGGCTCGAGACTGTTGCAGGTTCCATGGAGGTTTGATAAAAACGTTCATGTGTCTAAAATATTTGGGCATTTCCCTCGAATTTCCGAATGTATAAGATTCCGTGAGAAGGTTCCGAATCAGTGCTAGAATCCAGAAGAATTCCACAATTTCAAAGTACATGTAGTTGACAGGTCTGCAGTAGGAAAACATTTTAACATGCTTTCTATAATAGAGATTAGTGAAGTGGTTTGTTGAAAGCAAAGCAAATATATCCTTACTGGTAGTACACTGAATGCAGGACTTGACCTAAGATCTTACGTCTATAAAGGAGCACATCAAAACGTGTGTGAAGGAGAACCTGCGCAAATGCCCAAACTACACAGGCAATAAACAATTTGTAACTCACAAAATGCTATAGATACCCCTTCCCCTTGTATAACTCTCAAGATATGGCATAAAAAGCATAGATCATTTGTTCTACAACTCTAGGTTTGTTGTTATTTTACACTTCTAGAGGTTCTTTGGTTATTTCATTCAAAATACTCTTAACCTAAGAATGTCAGCTATCATAATCTATTTATATATAAATTCCCATAGAATGGAATAGGTTTGGTGATCATTGTATCACCAACAACCATAAAAACTCGGATTTTTTGTCACCTTCAATGTCATTCTTGGTGGCCATCCTTGGGAATTTTCCTGTAGAATTGGGACTGCTCCTGAAGGACAATCAATATCCCAGTAGGTTTGTGCAAATCCCAAAATATCATCCATTGTACATACACAGTGTTTTCTCACATGCCACATTTCTACATGAAGGTGGAGAGTCACTTTCGTACACACTGAGTGGCCATTGCATCAAATAGAGATATAAAACACAGTAGTAGCAGGAGATAATTACCTTTAAGCTTGTAGGCTACATCGTTATGTTAAATATTGTTATCTTACATGATGCTTGGCAATGTCTAAAGATTTATAAAATGAAATGTTTAGATCTGTTTTCCCTTCACGTACTTCCATGAGAAGCCTGTGAAAATAATGTTGTTCCATGCAGTCATATGCCAGTGGTTGCTCGAAGTAATAGAACTTATTTGCAAACAATTCTTTGTTTTTCGCAAATTTATGCAAGTCTCCAACACCAAAGATGCAAACCTCCCTGACATATTTGTTGGTACAGTTCCCCTCTCCTTCCCACAGAACATAACGTCCAACCCACGGGTTTGAGGGGTGGGTTCTTCTTAGATTACCTGCAGTGAAAAAATGTATCAATCAGTTCTCAATTCTTAAAGAGAACATTAGTAGGACCTCTCCACTAAGACCAGTGAAGGGACTGGTTCTCATTTATAGAGAGATGGTCGCTTAATGGAGGTTCACAATGGCCAGTTTATTAAGACCGAGGTTCTTCGATATTCTGCTATTCTATTTTAGATTTCATACATGTTCCAATTGTGTGAATTGCCAGATAAGATCCAGATTGTAGAATCGGAGGATGTGCCGACAGCGACAACTGTAAAGTCGCGAGAGCACAAATAGAATCGGATAAAGAAGGACATAAAATGTGGTTAATTATGGAGTGATGGGGATAGGAGGATTGAATGTAGCTGCGTATTATGTCGCAACTGCATGTAAGTACTGAAATAAAATAAAAAATCAATTAATATGTGGGAATGGATCTGCCGGTCACTTTCTATCTATGACATCCCCCCCTCAACCACCAAACCCCGAATATTTCTTATTCTGTCTACACCTACCTGTATATGCCCCAGCTACACCAAGATGAGGATTGAAATTCAACAGCGCAAAATATGTCTCATCAGGAATTGCTGTGCCATTGACCCAATCGAGCAGTTGATGTGCCTTTGGGTCATTCAGTAGGAAGTCAACATATTCACGTCGCACAGCTATAAAGATGGAACTTTTAAATACTGTCACATTTTGGGGAGCAGGTAGCTTAAAAGCGGTCCTTTCATGGTTCACAGTTTCCCAAAATTCAAGGCAGTTGGCACCATTGAATGCTTTAAGAATCTTCACCAGTTCCAGGTTGGTCTTCAATGGAACCTCTTGTCCAGTTAGGTTGATGAAGTATTTCCATTGAAAGTTCCACAGATCTCTACGGAATATGATAATGATCTTTGAAATATGAATTTGTGGAATTTGTATTTTTTCAATTAGAAATGCTAAATCGTGAACATAATTTAAAACAACCTGCAATCACCTCATTGCTAAAATAACTTGTTCCAGAACTGAAAATTGACCCCATTTTATAGCAATACTCTGTGAAGTCAAATGTACATTGTCAAAGCAAGATACCAAAGCTCTCATAGTTTCTTTGACAGACTTTCTTGCTTTCTTGTCGATGTGGATCATGTAGTGGTTTTGCGGACGATATATCATTCTCAACAACCTGACAAAAGTTACATTAATTCTACCTCTATTCCTTGTTAATTTTATTCAACTAATTTGGTTGGTAAATTCTCACATGAAACTTGTTGTGAAGTCATATAAATATTTAAACTATAGCTGAATAAAAAAAAGCATATGTGGTCCATATGTGTGCTTCTGTGGCCGAATGGATGGGGAGTTGGAGTCGTGACTCGAAGGTCACGGGTTCGATGGTGGTTGTTGAGCAAACTTATCCCTTGGCTCTACACGTTAAATATATACAGGTCAGGCGAAAGATTAGCATCTATACGTGCGCCACAGCACCATAGGTATGCAGCCAGTGTTGTATGCTCCCCAGATGGCTACCATGATGGCGGCCACATAATATGTAACTTTTTTACTATTTGGTCTAGAATTTAATATAATACCACTTTCTACCCTACATGTAGCATGAGAAAGCCATTTCTGAGGGTATTTTAGTGATCTGAGGTCAAGAACAAGCTCTAGGGTCACATACAGGAAAACATTGGATTTAATTTGTGACTGAAAAATGACGAACGTTCACGTGCTCTCGGCCTTCTAAAGATTGAACTACTGTGGGATATTCAGGTGCGGTGTATGGTGATTTAAATCATTCTGGAGATTTATTTCATGATATTGGGCCTGTGTTTTAGGGGAAGGGTTAAGACACTATATATAATATCCGTAGATCAATATGTGTACCCAAGTGCTTTTGTGTATGCCTTGAACAAATTGACCAAACATAGTTCAGCCGACACCATCACAAGTACACATGTACATGCTTTCAATGCATGTGGTAGCATTTATTGAACACAATTTTCTTCTTCTTTCTGTCTCTCTCTTTTCTATGGCAAGCAAGCTCCTACCACTATATTGAAAAACACATTAGAAAAGTTTATTGAACTATAGGTTACTTTAAAACAGGTTTTTACATGATCCAACGGATAAGTCACATGAAGTCCTCTTGATGTTCCTGGACACATTGACCATTAAGATCGTTTCACAATGTTGCACTGTTATATTCCTTTCATAGGGGTTTTAACATTCGTTAATCCCGCAAAGCGGGGAACTTATACAACATAGTGATATGCTGAGATGCCGCCAGGAGGATTTGGTTTGTTTGGAAGGAAACTCTGTGATTTGTTATTATGTACTGAAAAGCTTTATGACATTTTCAAAGATAACTGTATGAGATCTGTTGAAACTAAACCTAAATTGCGTACTTTTAAACTCTTTAAGAAGGACTGTGAAACTAGTGTATATGTCAAAGGTTGTATGAATAAATGCCAACGTTCACTATTAGCAAAATTCAGATGTGGCATTTTACAATTAAAAGTTGAGACTGGTCGTTTCGAGAGAATTGAATTAGAAAAACGTATTTGTATGTTATGTGAAAGAAAGGAAATCGAAACTGAATTTCACTTCTTAATCAACTGTGACCTATATAAAGATCAACGCAACATGCTTTACACAAAAGCAAATGATAAATATAAACATTTTCATGATATGGATGACCAAGCAAAATTTATTTATTTAATGACAGAGTGCCAGTATTATGTAGCAAAATACATAGAAAGTGCCTGGAATATTAGAAAAGAAAAATTGTATTCCTAAATACATCTTATACATCTTGCATATCAAATCTGTACTATGTTTTCAATATTAAGAAATTGGATTATCAAATATTGTATAATTTAGATTATTATATATCATATTATTTACTGTATTTCTTTTTTCTTGTTTTCATATTAAACATAATTGTATAATACAAGCAATTTGCTTGCCTGCTATATATATATATTTTTTTGTTTTCAACTGACTTATAAGCCAGTATTGGCTGGGTGATAATATTAATATATTAGTACTTTGAATGTATATTCTGTATATCACATGTCAGTATAATAAAGGATTACTTACTTACTTACTTACTTACTGTTTGCCTAAAAATTACCCAGAGTTCATAGATA
This sequence comes from Streblospio benedicti, assembly GCA_019095985.1. Classification (NCBI taxonomy): domain Eukaryota; kingdom Metazoa; phylum Annelida; class Polychaeta; order Spionida; family Spionidae; genus Streblospio; species Streblospio benedicti. Next base: position 26,348,627 of record CM032667.1, read on the forward strand.
AGAAAAATCGTGTATGCATCTCCACATTTCTTTGGTGCTCCTTGAGTCACGTGTCGAATTTTCTACCTGATTCACCAATGTACAAACTTGGGCTGTTGAGAATACAGCATTGTATGTCGTCTATGGTATGTTATCTGTTTGCTAGCTTTAATATTTGAGCTGCAGCAGGTCATCTCTTATTTATTTAGCATATATCAAAACAATGACAATTCTTTCTACCTGCGTTAATGACTTTAGGTATTTTGAAAAACATTTGGGACACTTTGGACATTAAAGCAGATCGAAAGAATTGTCAATGTTTTGATATATATTAAATCGAAATTTTATCTGCACAAAATATGCTGCAAATGGTGTTTTGTTTGACAGATTGCACTGCAATGACGTTTGGACGGAACAGGGAGGAGAGCACTCAATTTTCATTGAAGCCTTAAAGGGGGGTCGTGCAAGCTCAATGTATGCTTTCAGGGGGGGTCATTTTCATATTTTCTCTCCATACGACTCTTCTTTATTAACTAAACATTAAGTCATACTGTAAAGGAAGTGGACCAGAGACACACAATGCATCCTGCATTGATTACAACGTATCCAACACGAGGTCAGTGGGTGTGTAGTGTATCAAGGCTGCCGAGGCTGCTATACTATAAATAGTATCAGTGGCTGCTGCGCACTACAGGTAGCTTGTGAAGGCAGTTAATAGGCGTAGGAAAGGTTGGTGCAAGTGGTAGCACAGCCGCCCCCATACATATAGACTGGTCTGCTATGAACGGCAGATCGTGAGTTCAATTGGTGAAAAAGACACGGACCCGGCGGGTGCTTCAGTGAACCCACCGGGTAGTTCCCTGTGAAATTGTCCATTAGTCCAGTGGGCTGGCCCTGTATACAAGATAGTGGGGGAGCTACCGCCCGATTAAACTCGAACTCAGATAGTTGGGTATGTGTGATCTAGATGATGGGAAAGTTAGATTTGAAAATTCTTACAGGTCCCTTGGTCACCGAAACCTGAATATGAGACTATATGGTTCAGGGAGAATTCCTGATCTGATAAACCTGTGTCCCTGGCACACTGAAGGTATATAACTTCCTATCTCTCTCTCTCTCTCTCTCTCTCTCTCTCTCTCTCTCTCTCTCTCTCTCTCAAGCAGCCAGTGGCGAGGGGATGGCGACTCCGGGTGGTGCCTGAATAGCTTGAGGATAACTTGAATACGGTACGTACCTAAATTCGTGTGAGGGGCTGTTGTGAAAGTGAGATCTTCATCGGCCTTGTGTGGTTGTAGAGGAGAAGGGAGTTGGGGGAGTCTGTAAAGAAAGTGGGCCAGAGACACACAATGCATCCTGCATTGCTTACAACGAAAGTGGGTGTATAGTATATCATGGCTGCCTAGGCTGCTATACTATAAATAGTATCAGTAGCTTGTGACGGCAGTTGATAGGCGTAGGAAAGGTTGGTGCAAGTGGTAGCACAACCACCTCCATACTCATAGACTGGTCTGGTATGAACGGCAGGTTGTGAGTTCGAGTCCACGGCCTTTCAAATTCACTGATTTTCGTTTCAATACCCATGGACACACCGCTAATGGCTCATTATTTACCTGATATAAATCTTCAGTGTTAGGCAATACTTAAGGTATACAAGAAGCCAATTTAACTGGAAGATGCTGCAAAGATGAAGCGCATGAACTCATAGAATTCTTGAAATAGAATAACACAACCCACTATTATTAATAATATTTGTAAAATATGTTAAAATAATACTTTTAAGTACTTTATGTGAAATAAAGCTATATTGGAAAATATTGATATGAACAATATATAATCAGTGTTTTGGAATTTTTTTTTCTGCAGACATTTTTGCATTTTTGCATTTTTGTCAAAAAATACCCCATATTCAAGCATGAACATAACCTTTGACCTTATTCGTCACCTTACAAAATTACATTAGAATTTGGTTTTCTCATGCCAAATTCAGTGCAAGAAAGTGATATTGCATGTTATTCTAGACTTAATAGTGAAATAGTTACGTATTATTTATGTACTGGCAGCCATCTTGGTAGCCATCTTGGATTTTAGGAGGAACAAACTGTCTGGGAGAATGGTTCCCGATATTTTTGGAACCAGCATACCTTAAAACCCTTTTATGCAAAGTTTAATGCTTTCTGCCAGAAGTAGACAGAAGGCCTGTATTTGCCACATTTCCGCCCCAACTAGTGTGACAAGAATGCTGATGACCCTTGTGTGAATGTAAAGTCGTCTGAACATGCGTTGCGGGGAAGGAGACCTTAAACCAGCACTTTTTACATTTCATAATTCTAAGACTTATCATTATCAGTAAATCCTCATACTAGTGAGCAATCTGTTATTCCTTCTCCAACGTTGGTGCTATTGAACTAAAAATCCAATTTATTCATGGCCACATTGTATTTGAATGTTCTTTTATGCTGTGTTAACGATTGTGAACACTATTGACACAGCATAAAAGAGCATTCAAAAACAAAATGGTGCTATTGAAAGTGCACAACCACCCATTATAGACACACTTTCTGTTTAACTTTACCCTTTATCAAAGAATATCAATGGCCTTTTTTAAAGTCCAATGCGTCTAGAAGTCTCAATAGACATTTGAAGTCTATTGATAAAAGTTATTCTGTGTACTATGTACATGTACGTGGCAGTAGGTCTCATTTCATTTCATGTATAGTCTTTTCCTACCACATTAGTTTTCTAACATATAATATGTAAAATTTAAGATTTATTTATTTCACAAAGGCTTTAGCACAGCTGCAGGACTACAGGTAAAAGGAGTAAGGAGAAAGATAAGTGCATGAGCAATAAAGAAACATGCTTTATACACAAGGGAGGCGGTAAAGGTTACTGCAGGGCTGAAGGCATAGTATACAAAGGGACATGCCTGACATGTGAAGAAGAGCAAGCAAAAGCAAGTGTGTACTTTGGAGAAAGCAGCATATCGGCGTACAACAGAGGGCTACAACACCAGTATGCACTACAGAATCCCCAGAGAAACCAGAACAATGCATTCTGTAAACACATCGCAGAATATCATCAGGGGACAAGACACCAATATGTAAAGTTTAGAGTGAGTGTGATAAAGACCTTTAAAACTCCATTGTACAGAGAGATATATGAGGGAGTAAGTATCCACGGAGCAAATGTAGACGTGTTAATGAACAGAACGTTGGACCACTACTAGCCAGTTGTTGGCAGGGTGGTAATAACAAGTAATCCCAACACAATGTTTGTTCACCAGCTTTGTGATTCCTGTTATGCATTGTTAATGCTGAGTATAATTTAGACAGTGTGTACTTTAGCCTTAGAAGTATTGTTTTGTTTTTATTATGAATCAATATCATCTGGATTTTTATTTTTGAAGGAATAGTGTACATATAGTAAATTCATAAGAAATTGAAAAGGTCTCTAAAGAGATGAAAAGCTTTTGTGAAATCCATAAATCTTAAATTTTACATATTATATGTTAGAAAACTAATGTGGTAGGAAAAACTATACATGAAATGGAATGAAGTCTATTGAGTAATCTTGCATTATTTTGTAAAGACAAAATGCACGTTACGCTTCCACTTGTTCTGGATCCTTGTACATGGCAATGAAGAATGCGATGGGAAACATGGCCTCTTCTTCATCTACGGGTTTCATTAAATATCTCCTCTCTGCCTTAAACTGCTCACACTGCATCACCATTCTTACCAATGCTTCTTTTCCTTGAGAACAAAAAAGTACACATTTGTCTGTCTAAGTGCTTTCTAATCCACTTGTATCGAGTTAACATAGTTCATACATAAATAAACCTAAATGTCTAACATTCATAAAGCGACTACCGTATCGTGTACTCCTTGGGTGTGATTTCTGGAATTCCATGGCAGTGGCTATATCTTTGGGATTTCCATGAAACAAACCATCGCAATTGACACCATGTATCTCCACAGTTGGTACGTCGGCCTGTGTTATGAAGTCAGTGTAGCCGCTTGAACCACTTTCTCTGTCTCCTTGTGTGTGCACTAAGCGCTCGTGGATATACACTGGATTTTCGCATGCAATTCTCAATAAAACGCATGTTATGAGTGCATAAAACATGTATAACCACCGACTTTGTCCCCCACAGGTGACCATATTACCAACGTCCACTAACTTCAAGTATTCTTTTAAAGATGCCCTATAATTATAACTTCGACACAATGTACATCTTTTTAATTATAAAGCTACCTATTGGAACCTGTCACCTTATCTTTGGCAAGACTTTCTGTGTCATCTTTTACATGTGACAGCAGAGCTGTAAAAGATGACACCGAAAGTCTTGCCAAAGACAAAATGACAGGTTCCAATAGGTGGCTATGTAATTAAAATGTTTATATAAAGGAACCCAATAGCTTACCCAATAGCTTCTGTGAATGTATATCCTGTTTGTTAATAAATCTTCAAACGCATATTTTCTAGGTTAAACGTAATAATGACACACAACCTATTCAAGTGTTTTAATCAAATAACATTTCATTCAATGCAATAAGTTGAGATGCGAATCCTCCAGCCTGACATACGACTGTCCGCTGACCGCTGATGCCAATGTGTATATGAGTCATGAGATTATTGATCCTCTCACTACACTACACACAGCTTTCACGCTACTTGAAGAGCAGTCGGTGCGTGTTCATAGGTAGATTGTGTGTGTGGGGGGGGGGGGGGGTCTTTTCCCACCAAAATACTTCATTTACATGCGTTTTTGCCATGTCCGCCATCAATTGCGCGTACAGAACCCATGACATTCCTTAAGTGTGTCCCCTCCTTTCCCAAAGAAAACTGGATCTGCCCGTGCATACAGTAAACTTGAAGGCGTATATGAGGGTACATCCAGTGGTGGTGCCATCATCCCCTCCCCACACCAATTCATCTTGTGTCCAATCATCTTCATTTATCCACTTCAGTTTGTTCATCTCCTAGCTCAACCTGATGATGAAGCATTAGATGACATTGACTCAGATGTGTATGAGTGTGAATATTCTTCATCAGAATTTAATTATGGCTGACGAGGACAAAAACATTAAATTGTGTTCTAAATTTGTGTCCGCCATCTTGGGTCTATACTGAATAATATATCATAGATGTACCATGCTGTGATGTTTTATATATTTTTGGTATTTGTCTTTACGTCTAATGTAAGTTTAGCTTTTTAAATTGCTTCAAAGTGTTAAAAAACTGATGATATGAAGAAAATCGGATTTTCTTGGTTCCAAAAATATCGGGAACCATGCTCCCAGACAGTTTGTTCCTCCTGAAATGCAAGATGGCTACCAAGATGGCTGGCGGTACATAACTACGTAACTATTTCACTATTAAGTCTAGAATAACATGCAATATCACTTTTTTGCACTGAATTTGGCATGGGAAAACCAAATTCTAATGTAATTTTGTAAGGTGACGAATAAGGTCAAAGGTTATGTTCATGCTTGAATAAGGGTTGGTTTTTGACACAAATGCAAAAATGCAAAAGTGTCTGCAGACAAACAATTCCCGAAAACCGATTATATATTGTTCATATCAATGTTTTCCAATATAGCTTTATTTCACATACTAGTAAAGTACTTAAGAGTATAATTTCAACATATTTTACAAATATTATTAATAATAGTGGGTTGCATTATCTATTTCAAGAATTCTATGAGTTCATGCGATTCTTCTTTGCAGCATCTTCCAGTTAAATTGGCTTCTTGTATACCTTAAGTATTGTATTACACTGAACATTTATATCAGGTAAATATTGAGCCATTAGCGGTGTGTCCATGGGTATTGAAACGAAAGTCAGTGATGTATACCTGTAAAGGTATTTGAAAGGCCGTGGAGTCGAACTCACGAATATGCCGTTCATACCAGACCAGTCTGTTCAGTTGTTCAGCCGAAAACATTGTCAGTGAACAAAGTAATTACGTTGCACGAGTGCCGATTTGTGATGGCTTTATTATTCCTCGAAGGAGGTGAAACCCAATGTTTAATTAGTAGTTTTGAAGTTTCTCATTTTTCACCAAAGTATCATTCTAATGAGCAAAAATAAAGCCTTGTGATAAGAAAAAAGGACATCTTATTTACTCAGTATCCCTTGAAGAAAACAAACAACACCATACTTTAAAAGTACTTCAGAAGCTCTTCATATTAGACCAAAGTTTCTTTCTTGATGTCATCTGATCAAAACACAATTTTGAACAAAATAAAGTCCTGCTAGATCAAAATAGCTAAAATATTCCTTGAACGCATACTTTAGAAGTAGTTTGGGGGCTCTTCAGTGTCCACCTGAGATGTCATTTCTATGTCATCTGACGTGTGCCCTGGATTCCCGGGTCCACCTTGGCTTGCAGAAGATGCATACGGCGTCGCGGCCGCATTTGGTTCTGCAGCTGCACTCGTTGCTGTAGAGTAGGCTGGAGGTTCGGGGGCAAACGGCGACTGTTGAGGCAATTTTCCTGAACCATGAAGACCATTTGTATTTCCTGAATAAGGACCAATAGTGGCCAGAGTGTCTGGATCAACATATCCTGGGTAATAAGGACCATTTACTTGGATGTTAGGACCGACCACTACTGGACCTTGGGAATGATTACCGTTGGAGAACACCGTAGCAATTTGGCACTTTTCCATGACATCGTAGACATAGTATTATGACAAACGATATAATGATGATGGTGACCACGATGACGACAAACAACACAATATGCCAATCCTACATAGTGTTGTGATTTATAGTATCCACTCAAGTAGGAAAGTCCACAAATTGCAAGTCTTTGTTTATAATATCTAGCTTATGCGCATCAACACTGTTTTTACTGGTATCTTTACGGAAGTAACATGGCAGCTGAAGATATAAAGGGCAAGTTTGCCATTTATAACACAATACACGTATTAGTATTAAGACATATTCTTTATTGTAACAAGCAGACATCCTATGTGCAAATTGGACCAACTTCAACACTCGAGTACCCATGAACATCGTATATTACGCAAGAAAGTCAATTTTGTATGGCTCTGCCTTGGTGCACAGTTATTGGATATGCAGTTGGGATGATATTATGAGATAGTCGTCATCCACATAAGACCGGTCAAGACCTCAGCTTACATGTATACTGCGGTCATGGTCATTATGACAATGTCATATGGAGGAAGTCGTTTCACCTTAGCTGTCGTAAATGCAGGCATTAAACCGGAATATGTGTCATCACTATTACTTCCAAACAAAGTCAGATTAAACAAACGCACTCTAAAGGCTGTGGGTGAGAAGAAAACCCCAAGACGATCCTTACACCAACAGTTTTAAGTATTTTATTTATGATTTCCTTCAGTTACTTTTAGGCGGTGACCTCTTTTATCACCGTCCGTAACCGGCTTTCACCAGTAACAAAATGTAGCGGCCTTTATCAGTAACCAAAATGGCGGAGACCATCGTCGGTAAGAAAGTTTGTGTTACTAATTCCTTCTGATTATAGTCTGATATGTTCTTGTTAAATGTTGTATACAAGCAGCCCACAAATTCTACAGTGATTAAGTAGCTCAGATTTCTAATGTGGTCATAATATATTTATACCGTGTTAATTCTCTACGCGTTGTAGGCACTAGCTGTTTACCAAATAACTAGGATAGTTCATATTTATACCTCTACCCGGCGTTGCTCGGGTTGAAACATGAAATCTAGAACACATTAAATGCTCCTCCCTCCCCATCCTTCCTCCTGTCCCACATCCCTCACACCAACTCCAGTCAGTATAATGGTCTGTGACAGATTAAATACACCTCCACCACCGTCCTCCCACCATCATATGTCACAGCCATTTACACACTACATGTACTGAATATGGCAATGATTGATCCATCTAATATCCATCAACCCAGCTACTGCTACCCCTGGTAAACCCGTGCGGGAGTGAATTAAATGTTCCCTATTTTCCCCAACCGTCTCTACCCTCTACCCATCTAAACAGGTCCATAACTAATGCACCCCCTTCCTGCTGCTGATCTGGTTGAAATGGATGAGATCTGGAACACATTAAATTCTCTTCCCCCTTCCCATACTTCAGCCTGTCCCACATCCCTCACAACCAGCTCCCGTCTTATACAGATCTGGGACAGATTAGATACACCTTCATCACCTTTCTCCCACAGTCATATGTGACAGCCATACACACACTACATGTATATGGCAATGCTTGATCCCTCTAATATCCCTCACTTCCTGCTGCTGGTCGGGTTGAAATTGATAAGATCTGGAACAGATTAAATGTCTCTCCCTTCCTCACCACCAGCCATAACCCCCCCCCCGCACCCGCCCCCATATGGGCACACACACCCTTTTTGCCAACGCTCCTCCTCAAAACAGGTCCGAGTGTGACGTCATCTGCAGTCACACAACTCGACAGAAGCTCCATGCTCTAGTTGCTCTAAAAAGGGGCATGAAATGCTTTTGGCATTAGATCATTAAATTGGATCACTACATTTGCAGCGATCTTGTTTGGCATTAGTATTGTGGTCAAACGGGGTGCGCGTATTTGTGGACAAGGTGATGAGACACAGGAATTTGTACAGAGCTAAAACCCGCTTTACACATCTAAAGGCGATTTTATGCGAATCGCATCGATACAATTTTGGCCAGGTTGTCTACATGGTCGTACTGAGGCGGCATTGGACACTGAGTTGCTGGGGCAAACGAAATGTCACTTATATGTGCGAATGTTCTACTATCCATAGACGCAACATAAGGGATGGTGCAATATTTAACAGGCGAGGGGAACGGTTCGTATCGAAAAACTTGTCTGAAAAAAGGTCTTGTCCCCTGCTGATGTGATGAAAAAAAACCTGATGTCCCATGACCTCTATTCATAAAAAAAGTCCGCGTCCCCTCCCATGAATATTCGCGCGATTAATTTGTACCGATTCGCTTATGTCGAGGTGGGATTTCAGCAGCTGAAAAAAGTACATGTCCCATGCCCAACGAGAATGAAAAATCATCCGGTCCCCCTACTTTGCACCTTGAAAAAAGTATCTGTCCCCCTACCAAATGCACCGGTCCCCCTTCCTGGTAAATATTGCACCGTCCCTAACTATTGGTAACGAACCTAAAGTAATCAGTATATTCGTCAACAATTTTTGAACATGTTAAAAACTTTCTGACGAATTTGCCATTTCGTCATTGCACGTAGAGCTACGCAGGCAGAATTCGTTGATGTGTAAGGCAGGTTTTAGTCAGGTTAGGATAGATTAACTATAAGACCCCCATTTCACATGGCCGATCCTAGCTCCCGATCCTCCAAAAGACACCCAATTTGTCATTTCTGGGTGGATCGTGCGTGATCTGGCTTCAAATGTGGAGTGATTTGGTTGGTTCGGCACGGAATGGGCCACTTTTGGTCGGTTGTGGGCTGACTTGACTTTTTTCGGTTTGTGTGCTCCATCGCCATGCTTTTCGGGGCTGTCTGGGAGCTTTCTCTAGCATCTGCAACATCCTAAGGTCTCTTTCCTTAACTGTGGCCTCGTCTGCTGCTTTGAGAAGATGTATTGTGACAGATGAAACCGTAGGTGCCGCCGCTACCATTACAATCTGAAGCAATAGAAGCATGAAACGGAAGCATCTTTTTCAACAGCACGATGCTCCAATACAAATGGTGTCCACCTGGGGAAAATGACACATTTCTGCCGGGTTCTGGCCCAAACGATGTTTTCACTGCTCTGGAGAAGTGATTTTGATTTTTTCGGCCTGTGGGCTCCCCTTATAGGATTATTGAGATGTTGATCTGGATCAACGTTTTGGTGTTCTGGTTCGTCTGGAGGACTAACTTGTTCATCGTTAGGTCTCTCTGCTAACGGTGAGTTTGCTGACAATTTCTACAAAGATGTTCCCGTTTTATGGTGTACTAGTTCGGAATGGTCCCATTAGCTTACCTTGTCCTCCAGTCCATCGGAAAGGTCACATGGGGGCCCCGGGGGGGGGGGGGAGATCATTGTTCATTGTGTCTTTGAAGGGTGAAACTCAAAGACGTATTTACAATAATTAGGAAACGACTAATTGTAACAATGACAACCGTTGCACGTAATCGTCTTGTAGCTCAACAACAACACCAGAAGCAGGAGAGAAGAGATAATAATACAAGAGACTGTAGAAGATGAAGATTATGAAGCTTCATATGGCGGCCTTGCAGATGTTCGAGTTGATGCTCACCAGCAGAGACGACCATATACACAGACTAGATTGTGGATACGGCCCTAGGTCCGTCATGCTGCTGTTTTGAAGAGAAACACGTGTTGAAAGACCAAAGCTGATGGTATTTCACGGTTTAATGACCACGAAGCCGCTATTTCTGGCAGCCGATCACCACACCTCTTCAGAATGTCTCGGCCCTTTCCCGTCACCTACAACGTCTCTGACGGCTTGTACGGCTCAGTGACTATGACAAGCCTCGTCTTCAGACAGTTACGTAATGAATATTGACACAAATCCTCCGATCCACCCCGAAATGACAGATCGGGCGTGTTTTGGAGGATCCGGAGCTAGGATCGGCCATGTGAAATGGGGGCCTTACTGAATACTCATATGCGTTGGCATTAATATGGTCATGTTGTAGCTTATCCCTTGTAGTTATATTATTTTGTCTCTGTATATAGACTTCCCACGATTTTCTGGTATCACCGACGTATTTCTTAATACATGTCAGACATTTCCCTTGTTACCCAATGCTAGGCGGCTACAATTTCCATTCCCATCTTAGTAAATGTAAATGTAAATGTCCGGTTTATAGTCTTGATCCAAGTTTTGATCTCACGACTTTACAATTTACACCAGGTCATTGGCACATTCAATGATCAGCAATTGATCATTTCTCTTATGCTTGCATCGGCAGCACATTCAGCGCACAATGCTAATTGTGAAATAATCACTCACACAATCAATCACTCACTCTTTCAACCCAATGACCTGTACCTATTTAACGTGTAGGTGCCACGAAGCAGTGCGCAACCGTTTAGGGATGAGTTTGCTCAACACCCACCACCAGACCCGACTGGGAATCGAACCCATGACCTTCTGGTCACGAGTCCAACTCCCTAACCACTCGGCCACGGAAGCACACATCTTAGCTCTTGACAACGACTAACCACCTGTACACACATGCAAGTGGCACTGTGTTTACAATTCATCTGGCACGAGTCCAAATTAGCAACCATCAACGATGCCCACAGTATAAATTGAGAAATCTATGATGAGAGCTAATAAGTTTACTTGGATTGCAGACAGATTTACTTGAACAATGGTATCACAATAGATGTTAACTATGCTATTCTCGCTGTGTTTTTAATGGACCGAGAACGTTGCACCTGCAAGTGGAAAAACATCAGTCTACTACAATTTAGCAATGTACTCTGCACTCACATAATCATGTAATACGTGCTAAAGTACATACACAAACAAGTATCTGGGATAGTGAACCTTTAGTGATTATAAGTAAACTACTGTCATGTAAGTTGGAAATATAAGTTATTTGTAATTAGAAACGCGTAGAACTTTTTTAACATATGATCACTGCCATGTTATCCAGTGCAGTATGTATGTTTTACCAAATACATCGATTCCTTAGACTTAGACTATTACCACTACATGCTACCTTCGCTATTCTATATCTGACACTTTGTATTGATGTTGTATTGTCAATATTCTGTGTATCAGGTAAGTGGTAGTTGGTCGCATAATATGTTTGATTGTCTATTCTTACCTCTGAAGTAAACCAAATCTTTTATTAAAAGTTTTTTTTTAAGTTTTTAATTTCACAATTTCAATCGTGAAATTATAAACTTTTAAAAACTTTTAATGAAATATTTGGTTTACTTCAGTGGTAAGAAGAGACAATCAACCATATTATGTATTGATGTTGTGAGGCTCTTTTCACAATTCTAAAGCAGGAAAATTATTATCGTGACTCTTGAAACACGAGTGAGCGTGAGAGATAAGAAAAGTATTCACGGAGTGTGGGGCTGTGTTTAAAAACCACACAAGGTAGTACATTTCATCCCCCCCTGGGTAGCTGGGTGCCACTGAAGGTCCAAAATCATACCCCTTAGTGAAACCAGTGAAACTATGAAAATTATACGCCCAGTGAAACCACCGGATGAAAACAATGTGGAATTAATCCAAGGGGTATTATTCTATGTGATGCTGTAATGAAAACATGATTTTCTACAACTTATATTTACCTTTTGTGCTTTTTTATGGGTCAATAGTGCAAAATCACATGAAAAGAGAGCTAGATATTGAACCTCGAGATTGAACCTCCCTTCATGAAACTGGCTGGAATGTTGAAATCATGAACCCTATTGAAACTGAGTGGTGGAAAAGGTGACCCCTAGTGAAACTGAGTGGTGGAAAAAGTGACCCCTAGTGAAACTGCAGGGTTGAAAAAGGTGACCCCTATCAGTGGCACGTGTCGTATAGCGCGACTATTAAAGTACCCCCCCCGAGTTTTATCCCCCATCCCCCCTACGTGTATAATTACCCGTTTGTCCATTTATATTTTTGATTTATAGGTTTCAAAGTTTTAAACTTACTAAGTGTATGTCAATATTTCATATTTCCCCAGCTCTGCCTTTCAGCCAATCCGTCTCATTCAATTTTTCTTTCACAAATTCATCAACTTTGATAGTAGTATCGACACATGATTATGTATTTTTTAAGTGGACACAGTACATCTGGGTGCAATTTTTACGTGATGTATTGCTGGATCGCTTTGTTTTAAGAGTTTCTCTTTTTGCCACTGATACGAGTAACGCGAATCAGCTGTCATTAGGCGAGGAGGGTAAAGCAAATTTTTTTAGACGGATAACTCGTGTAATAACTGTGCCATCCTCTATACCTACCAAAATAGTATATACAAGCAATGAAAATCAATCAATTATAATGTGCATTGTCGAATTCATAATCAATCTATTTCATATTATCTGGTATCTCAGGCAAGACCAAGGTATATCCATGTCAGGAAATCACAGACGAGCAAGTAGACATACCACAACTTTATATTGAGATTGAAGAAGCTGATTTACGGATATTACCTCATGCTTTACATGCTGCTAATGACGGCATATCGACCATCAACATTTTGTCAAATGACACAGATGTTCTTTTTAGGACTCTATACTTCAATTCAAGAATTGCTGCAAATGGGGCTACTAAGGTATGGATGAGAGGTGGAATTGGTGATTCGGCGAGATTTATTCCTATAGATATATTTGCTGCAAAAATGGGTCTACTCACATTTGTACTGTTATGCAAAACCTTTCCTGCTCTGCATGCACTCACTGGTACAGATTGTACACGCAAATTTGGCACAAAAGCAGCTGCTGTGAAGTTCATGGACTCTACAGATTACCTGGTTGGCTTTGGTGAGACCATGGAAATCGATTTTGGCAAAACAGAGCAATTCCTTGTAAAGTTATGGAAACAAGATTTCCAAACATTGGATGAACCAAGGTTCTTTTTATATCACCAGCAGAATGAAAATATTTGTGACCTGCCTCAAACAAGTCGTGCAACTAAAGCTCACATACTTCGTGCATTTTATCAAATATATGTTACCACACATTGTTTGACTGGATCTACCATTGACCCAACTAAATATGGGTTCTATGCAGATGGGGCCCGTCTCAGGAGGACATTTACTGTTGAACTAGATTGAATATTAAAGTATTTGTTTTTTTATACAAATTAAAAGTTTTTTATAGCAGATGTATATAAGATAGTGTTTAGTGCATAGATATGAGAAATAAATTTTGTTTGAACGAACCGCCATTTTGGCGTCCATCTTGATTTACTGACTTAGTTCTTTGTTGACTCAGTATTTTCCTACACCAATGGATTCATCACCATCACAAACATACCATTAGACACCAGAATCATGTTTCTGTCTTCAATATTATGGGGAAACTGCAGTGGCCATCTTGAATTTCTGGAAAATTGACGGGGTGGTGCAACTCCAACTATTCTTTTTTAGTCCAAGGTCATGTACTTTCAGAAAATGTAGTCAAAAACTCTGGACCTTTTTTGTTCACAGAAGGTGTCCTAGCCACTGGAGTATTGATGAAAAAGTTACCTGGGGATTGTGGCCCTTAGCGTTAGTGTTATTTGAGATGAATGAAGGACGTGATGGATTGGGACGGTCTGTAAAAGTTAGAACAAAATCGAATATTTTTGTCAGGCCAATCACGAAAGTTGTAACGTTAGAACTGTATGTTGATTGAACCTAATCTATTTGTTTGTCATTCCAGAATGGTAGCACTTTGTAAAATTGTTTTTCAACTGTATTGGTTGATCATTTACACAGAATATAATGTTTCTAACTGATTATTACTTCAGTATCATTATCATGTTTTAAGTGATACATTGATGTGTATGAGATCTATGATTTAATATGTTTCTAAAGTCCTTATCATGTATTAAACTTTGTATTGAATTCAGTTACAGAATATCCGATTACGATATGTGTAATATAGAAACATTGTTCTATATGGATTGTATTATGTAGTGTATGTTTTCATTATTGAATCAATGATTCAATGTATACATTATTTAGTTCATCTTTACACAACACGAACACCCTTGACAGTTTCGGCAACTACTGTTGCCATTTTCAAAACATCTCTGCGCATGTCAAGGTCACTCAGCACGACTTCCGATGCCGAAAATCGGGTCGTATACGTGAGAGAGTACAAAGAATGAATACCAAATAAAAGTCTCCACAAAAGTCATGCACCCAATATTTCAAATCCAATGACTGTACCTAAGTAATCTGTAGGTACCACGGAACAATGTGCAACTGTTTAGGAATGACTTTGCTCATCGTCTCTTAGTCTTTTCTCTTTTGAAATATACAATCTAAACACCAATGCACCCTGATATGCGCTAATTAAGTAAGTTTTTTTTATTGTATAAATAGATAAGAATCTTCACATGTGTAACTCTTGACATACGTAACTGTAAAACCTGCCATCTTGCTGTGTCACTTTTAGTCGACCTAGAGGACAATTTAGAGCTTGAAATCGAAGATGGGTGCCAAAGTGATGGCCATTGCTGGGGCCATTGTGATTTTCTCTGCGATTGTCTTGAAAGATATTCAAATAGAGGATGGTCTGTTGGAGAGGAATGTCCTCATCAAGATCTATTTCCAGTCTATGCTTAATATGTGGAAGGTAAGTGACTAAACCAGACGTTTTGGTCAATACGCCTAAATGTAATGCGTTATCTATTTTTCAAAAGACAAAATAGAATTATCTTTTTATTCTATTTGTGTCAACTACCTGGCTTCTTGATCACTAGCGATTTTCTTTTAGTCATGAATATAAAATTAGCAAATGACATAACTACTATTTCCGCCAATGATTATAGATTTCCACAACCATAGACTTATTGCTTAGCAAGTCTTGCTTTGCCAAATATTCTGTGATCATTTTAAGAATGGCCAAGAATGAACACGAAGAGTTTATGGGGCTTCATTTCTTTTACCATAATTCTTTTGCAGTACCATATGAAGCAGTACCTTGGCTACGGACACTACACTGCCATCTGGAGACAGGATGTACTGGATAACTACACTCCACTAGAGGCGCCACCTGGTGTTAAGGTATACAGACTAAGAAGATTTTTGTGGGGGATACCTTCCAGGCTGTAAATTATAAGCATACACCTATTACACTGGCAGAGGGAGACACGACCATCTACTCCCTATACAATGTACATAATAATCTGTGTTGATGTGGGTTGATTGAATGAAATTCTTATTTGCGCACCTTATGGGCTCATACTAAATAATTTGGGAAAGGAGTGGTCCAAGATATTTTAGAAGGGGGGTATTTTTTACATAAAGGGTGTCGTATTCTGTCGTAAAGGGTATTTATAAGAACTGTACTCTGATATTATTTGAAGATCACACACCGAATGGTCTAATCAAATTGCTTTAATTTTTACAGTCATATAGAACTGTAATTGTTGGCCCATCTACAAAACAAAATATACATTTTCCAGCTACAGTCTATACAATGACAACCTTCCCTGATATTGGCAGGTATATACAGCCAATTTCAGTAATGTCGCCGTCCGAATATATGAGCGAGAAAACAGACAGGACCGCAGCGCCGCCCTGGTGTGGATTCATGGAGGTGGCTTCATTGTGTTTTTCCAGGTATACTATTGTATTATTATAGCTTATAGCCATGTCGCTGCTGCTGCTGCTGCTGCTGCTGCTGCTGCTGCTGCTGCTGCTGCTGCTGCTGCTGCTGCCCTGGCTCTATGATGTTAGTAAAACACTTCACAAATGGGGACATCTCAGATCTCAATAATGGGGACAATATTCCACCTTACGTGTGTGCCTACTGGCCGTTTTTCCTGGGGATTTATAAATATTTATGCATATAGCTAATATGCATTCATAGATTCCGCATAAGACCGAATAAATTTCCTTTTACCATATTGTCCACAAAACAACTTCTTTCAAATGTCACATATATATTTTTTTTCTTTCAGAAATTGATGACCGAAAGAATTTTGAATTGCTTAAAAGTCTGGACATTCTCATCATCAGCATTGAGTAAGTCTACAGTGTCAGTAATATGTGCAAAACAATGTTCTGTATTTTGTCAAGAAACTTATATAGAATACTTTATTTGTTTAAATCTAACTACGCCTAACCAACCTCTTGCCAGCGATCATATTTTTAGTTTACAGCTCAAGAGCAGATTTTAGCTCTAATAGGTAAAAATGAATATCAGATCAGATGAGATAAATACTTAACAATGCATATATTGACTCATTTCGTCAAAGGCCTCTGCAATAGGTTTCTATAATATTGTGTTGTGAGAAGACTACTCAAGATAGTAAATCATAAAATCTAACAGATTCTAATGCTACCTGTCCCTGTCGTCGTAATGCATGCCTTGAAACTATTATGATTCCACCTCTCCATTGAGACCACTTGAGGTCAGTGTCCCAGGATTCCCGGGTGATTTCCATACAGAGTTTCCACTGTAGCACATCTACTGTTGAAGGTACCGCCTCGCACCCGAGCATCCATACCCGGCTGCTTTTGACGACTGTTATGCAGCGTTCAACCACTTCATGGAAGAGCTAGATGCCTGGAATGTGGATCGCAATAGGGTGGCTGTGGGAGGTGGGTGACTGGTGCCACTCTTTCTTGTGGGATCAATCTCACTAGCAAAACCACTGTCCGCCATTAAAGTTTTAAAGTAATAATTTAATATCTATCCCTCGAGGTCCATCTCCACGAGATTTCGTGGCTATGGTAGCCATGTCTGCACCCGTTAAACCCCGGACCTTCTGATTGGAAAAAGAATCCTACGTGTTCTGTGGATCATGTGTGATGTTAAAGGCGTGCAGCTGTAGCTTTTAAGCCTGGCTTTTCAGCAAGGGTGGTTGGTGCCATTTTCACAAGGTTTATAAGCTATGTTTGTACACTGCTTGGAGGGATGTTGAGCATCAATTCTTATGGTGAAGGGGAACCAGTTGAAGTGGGGAAATGAGCAAATATATGAATGTTTGATGCCTAGTTGTAGGTACCGGTATGTCAGGGGAAGCCTAAAAGATATTGGTATGTTGGAAGGTGGAAAGTATATACAAGGGCCCTAAGGTTAGTAAAAGTCGGTAATATGGATGCCACATACGTATGACACAATAAAAAATTGTCTTACTTGAGAAGTAGCTTTTGAATAGAAAGAATTAAAAAGTGAGGTAGGTGGATTCTTTTTACCTTTTCACTTTCCACACATTTAGATTTGTCTTGTTAGTTTTGGCATTATATATACTGTGTAGAAGAGGTGTTAACTGGAGGTTCTACTACTCATAGGTGAAAGTGCTGGTGGCGCCCTGGCGGCAGCCGTGGTACTAAAGGCCCGTGACCAGGCCCGGCCAGTCAAACTACAAGTCCTCATTGTGCCAATGCTACAGGCAACAGACTTCAATGTAAGTACTTTGGGTACAACCGTCAGATTATGGCATGATTCTCACCCGCCCTCGATTAGATTTAAAAATAAATTTAAGTGTTTTTTTTCCACGCACCCGCCCATGGGCAATGAAAACTGGTGTCATTCATAACTATAAAATGTAATTTACCACACATTGCAGACACCTTCCTACCAGCAGAACAAGGGCAGTATGATCCTGTCGAGACGTCAAACATTGGACTTCTGGCTTTTCTATGCTAAAGGTAAGCCATGATAGAACAAACTTACATGCATACAGATTTCCTTACTTGTAAAAGCAATAGTCTAGGGCAATGTATTGGGATGTTTATAATAGACACAAAAACATTACATCAGTTTAACATGTATGTCCACCCATTACAATGTTATTTTCAGGTATAGAACTCACCAAATATCGAAATAAGTTCATCAAAAATGAACATATCTCAGTGTCAATGAAAGATCAAGTCAAATCCCTGCTCAACCACAGCCTCGTGGCGGATCAGTACCGTGGTACTGCAGTGTATAAGAATCCAGGTATTTTATATTTGCAACGCTTCAGCAGCTTGTCCTTACTTCGTTTGTAACTATGTGTATGTATGTATGTATGTATGTATGTATGTATGTATGTATGTATGTATGTATGTATGTATGTATGTATGTATGTATGTATGTATGTATGTATGTATGTATGTATGTATGTATGTATGTATGTATGTATGTATGTATGTATGTATGTATGTATGTATCTATGTATCTATCTATCTATGTATCTATGTATCTATGTATCTATGTATGTATGTTTGTCTCCGGACAAGCTAGAGCTTTTACCCTTCACCCTATTTTGTTCAGACTTTACACAACTATTTGGTATTACGAGACACCAAAGTGATTCGATTTTGGGCACTCTGCCAATTAAAGTGTGCTTTCCATAGTGGCATTTGAGGTCCATTTTCAACATTTTCTTCAATAATTTTGTTGATGCTTATGAAAAAGCATTCAAACTTTGTACAATGCTTACATGCCTACTGAACATCAACTGTAATTTTAATTTTGGCACTTTGCCAATTAGAGTTTACCTTTCGGAGGGCCATTTTAACTATTTTTCTTTCTATTTTTACACTATAGTTTTATTTCAATACTATTCGAAACATGACCATCAAATTGGCTTAGTGGTTATATTGGAATAAAAGTGCTCAGAGGGCACAGTGTTACCATATTATTGTCGACTCATGGGCCATAGATATTTACTTTGGCCATATCTAGAAAGCGCCTGCAATCCAATGCCAACAACAAATATGTAGGATGAGTCACGCATCAAGTGAGACTTTTTTTCTGCTTTGATTGAAAAGCAAACATCTTCATTGCCCATGAGCCAATGTTGCTCTAGTAACGCTGTGCTCTCTGAGCACTTTTGATCTAGTTATTTCTTTAGTTGAGACATACAGTCCATAGTAATAAAAATAAATGATAATAAAAATACACCACCGATATCCAGTTATGATTATCATTAGTTAATGTCATTTTTACTCAACTAATGGTATATAGAAGGTACTAAATGTTTTAGAACTTCTAAGATCTTCTAACAGGGTTAAATACTTCAAATAATAGTTTCAAATTGTGATTTTCGAGCATCATTGTTTATCATTGTTTATCAGCCGTGAAACCTTGAATACACAACAAAAATGAGAGTACTCGCTGGTGTTCAAGTAATGAACGTAGCTTCTATGAATATATTGCGGCTTACTCAAGTTTGGTCATCGTGTATTTGCATTGGACCAACTCGTACCAGAGGGATGGGGAAAATGTTGTTCGTAATTTAATCCTACAGGAACTTTTAAAGCATATCAATATGTTAAAACATATCAATTCTAGGGTCAAGCCAGGCGGACGAGTCGCTATGGGAGTCTGTGCGTGATGTGTTGATGGACCCATACTTCGCTCCCCTCATGGCTTCCGACTTGACCGGCTTGCCACAGACGTACTTGGTCACTGCACAGTTTGATGTCTTGCGAGACGATGGTATCATATATGGTAAGGAATTTTTAGTATCAAGTTTATATGTGTTTGTTGTTTTCACATCATCTGATCAAATGGCGCTTGGTCCCTCGTGTATTTTACATGGCATTAGTGATATATAGATTTAATTCTTCTGTTAGAAATATTGTTTACATTTATCTATATAACTGGACGTAGTAGACAAATCAATCTCATATTTTGATGGAAGTTAATTTTTCCTGGATTTGATAGACTAACGACAAACCATACGTTTATTTCTCATATTGTAAATGAATATTTATGAAGGGATGCTAATGCCATGAATTAAATGGGTTTAACAGACAAAAAAATTTAAAACTGTCTACCTGACAAAATATCTTATTAGAACTGTTGATAATAATCATATAATTAAAATCGGCCATGTTTCGTCGATTCGTAGTCGCACAGAAGGGGACAAATAATGCAGTGATCAAGAACGAACTTGCCAAAAAGCCTATGAAAATAAGGTATTTTGATGGGCCACCCCCTCCCAACCCCAACCTCTTCCCCGATCTGCCTATTTCACGATAGGGCATCATTGAAACATATTTAACACTCCTGAGTTTTGGGAAGTGTTTTTCCAGCCATGGACATTACACTGCATGCCCGTACTATCATACTATGTTGGCGCGTTTCAGGTGAGCGCCTGCGGCAGTCCGGCGGGCGTGTCACCCACCACCACTACCAGGGCGCCGTGCACCCCGTGCTCTTCCTGTATCCGGCCACAGAGACCTCGCACGACGCCATGCGCAAATACGTCACCTTCCTCAAACAGAACTTGTAGTCTTTGGAAAGACATTGCATTATAAGCAGTAGAACATTGGTATTTTATATTGCTTTTCTCAAATGAAAATACACTACTATCCAAATTTCCATTTCTTTTTATCAATTTTTGTTTGTTTTGAGAGTTTTACAGTAGATACAATAGTCAAATACTGGATTGGTACTGTTTTTATATATTGTTAAAACCTGTACCATTCATGACTGTGATTGCGTTTGAAAGTGAACAACAAATGGGACTTTTGACTGAGTAGGAAAATCATATGCTATGTAAAGTACATGAAGTAGCAACAAGGAAATCATTATTTTTGGCTCAAGTAAATGTAAATAAATGTGGTTATTTAAAGTCGGAATTCACTGTTATCGTGCTCTAATGACTTCACATATTTACACCAGGTCATTGGCATCCTTGTCACACTATATCCTTCTCAACTCCCCTGGGAGCATACAGCACATCGCTACCGTAGCGCAGAAGTGCTAAGCACTCATACGCTCACCGCTGTCCTATACCTGTTTAACGTAGAGTACCACGGAGCAGTATGCAACCTGTTCAGACCCGACCGAAATCAAACCCACGACCTTCTGGTCACAAGTTCAACTCCCTATCCACTCAGCCACGGCTGCACAAGTATACTTATCTGATTCAGGGTTTTTGAAAATGGGGATTCTAATCAGTGGACTTTATGTGTTTCATATTTCCAAAAGCTCGTGGAAAAGTGGACAAATCTATGAAGATGCTTCTATTTATGCTCACCAAATCCCATTGCCAATATGACCGTATCTTCCCCAAAATGTTCTGGGTGGCGATTTCTGGATTGTTTATATTCACCGTGCTACTGAGTTGTGTTTGATGATGTCAATACAGTATATTTATAAAATCAAATCAAATTTATTATGTTTAACTGTTCACATCAAAGTGCTGCTACTGTTTTCAAGAACCAAATGCGTAGACAGAAATGAATAGAATACATATATTTATTTTTTAAGTGTTCCAGTCTGATTTACACACTATACTTGGTCTAATATTCACCTAAAAGCCTCATATATGATGTTATGGGTAGTAAAAAAAATACATAATGGCATTCCTGTAAGCCAAGGTCAGACAGTAAGTACCAAATTATCGTGGTATTTAAACCATTTTTGATTAGCACCTTATTTCTTAGAAGATATGTTTTAAAAGGTAAAAACACCTTTCATCCACGTATTTCTCTCAGTTCGGACAGCATTACTTCTGTGGTTATTCTACTCCAGGTACCTCTAGTCATTTACATTTGAAATAGTATGGATTGTTAGACAAGGCAATTTTGCGAGTAGAAAGAATAGCAAATTCGTGTGTAATTTTATGTCTCCATCAGTAGGATCATGTAAGATATTTTCAAATTTGATTCCAAACCATTGACGCATGAATGTAACAGTTGCCCACAAAGGAGGGAATTACAGTTTTGGATAATTGTCAAAAGGTTATAGTTATGCAGGTTAACATACTAAGTTGCACCGTCACATGGTATTATTACAAGCTGGTATATTGTAAAGTGTGACAAGCAATAACCCTTATCACCTACACAGTGCATTTTTACTGGATACAAGACATAAACACAGTACAAAACATTTAGTACATACATAAACATGTCAGCATAATAGATGGCATTATTGCTATTTATACACAAAACTAACCCCCAAAAGTAATTTTTCTTCAGCTATAATGCATTTCATATATCAAAGCCTTCATTTTTATTTATGAACATACAAGTATAAACTGGAAAATCCGTTTACATGACAAAATTATGCTTCTCTTTGCTAAGAGATTCTTGCACCATTGAAAATAAATGCTTAAAGTTATAGTAGTAGTAGTAGTATTCCAAATTGCAATACGCAGTTGCTGATCACCTAGATGATAATTGGTCTTTACCCAGCTTTATTGTTGTGTGAAGAGTTTCAGTGCCTTGGCCGCATTGGCTTGTAAGACTATAGCCTTCCTAAGGAGAGAGAATGTAACTAGACAAAAAGCTATGTCACATAAATGTATTACTTTATTTTTTTTTCAGTACAGAATATACCCATATTATGTTTAAATGCCTTTCTTACCACTGAGTTTAAAGTTCAAAATCCGCAAAAAGAATTCTATCATATTCATTTTTAGATACGCTTCTCATCTCTAGAGGCCTCAATTTTAATTATAATTTTCATAACAATACTTCTCTTGCCAAAATGCATGTGATCTTTTAAATATGTGGTAAGAAAGGTATTTAATGCAACTGAATTTTACACAGCCAGATTTTGAAAATGTGTGATTCCATTCGTTTATTTGTAAGTGAAGATGAATGATTGAATGAGACTGACCATTTAGAACCTGAATATGTTTTCAGCTCCCTGACAATCCACAGTATACCATGTTGTCTGGCATTTCATATTTATCTAAATCTATGTGAACAATGAGAACATGTTTTACATAAAATAGCCAATAGAGAGGCTAGCCAAGTACCTGTCCAATTTTAGACTTACCCTATATAGTCATATGTGGTGTCTGCAGTAATCGCAGCTTGTAAAAGAGCCCAAAGCTGAATTGCCTTGTTTTCAACCTGATTATAAAAGATTCATACATGTACAATTCTCAAAAAACAAAAACAAAATATTTCAACATGAATTCTTAAAATCCAAACAAAGTTAATAGGATGAATAAAAAATGGTGCAATCGAAATAGGACATGTTCTTAAATATCTTTGAGTCTGTAACTTACATAAAATGCCCTATTGAGCCCCATCAGCCATTTATTAACTAGATCATCTGTAACTTCATTTTTGTAATTAGGATGAAGCTCTAGATACTGTTTCAACCATTTTCTTTTGAATACTTCGTCTTCCATGACGTCAATACGATCTTATAAAATGGACATTCAGTATGTAAAGCAAATATACATGATTTACGATGTGTGTACCTGATTGATTTGCAAAAAAGAATTTCATGAATTGTGTTTCAAACCATAGAATCAATTGCAATTTAAACACACATGGTACATGATATTTTAAATGATACATGTTAATTTACAGAAGAAATTCTTATATGTCGATGTGACATATTAGAATTTCCGATAATAAAAGAAAAAATAAAATCATTCTGTATAGAAAAAGAAATTATATATATTGATTACCTCTGTGTGATGGATCATAATATAAATTATCTCTGCACAAATGGACGGCCACACTTCCTAACTCACAGGAATTCCCATACGTATCAAAATCAATAAAAGTGACTCTATCTAAAGCAAAAATAACAAAGTATTATTGTACATTAATATGTTTATATTAACAACCCATGGAAGAACAGAAGTATCCATGTATTAGCATTTAAATTGCAGATATCACCGTGAATAGCATAACTGTTAAGAAGCCATAGCCTTAGTTGTTTGT
This sequence comes from Streblospio benedicti, assembly GCA_019095985.1. Lineage (NCBI taxonomy): Eukaryota > Metazoa > Annelida > Polychaeta > Spionida > Spionidae > Streblospio > Streblospio benedicti. The sequence continues at coordinate 26,372,860 of CM032667.1, forward strand.
ATCACCACCTGAGGTGGTTGACTGAGCAGAATTATGATTTATGAGAACAACGATAATCATACAATGAAAATGATACCACGTCTGTGTTTCACTGTTTATTGATTACAATTTATTCTCTCTGACCGGGCCACCATCTCTTACCAATTCCCTGACATTATTCCCTGACAACTCTGGCTAATATATTGCGTCTATATGGCTAACTCTCATTTTCTGGCCCCTAACATCATGCAGGGCTTGGTTAGCCTGAAATGGGTTTACAATAGACTAGTGCCAGACGTCTGGTGTGTGGCATACTCTGATGGGTTCTCTTACTACATGATGACAGCCTGGAGACGTCACGCCTTTGTGCATGTGATCACCCTTGATTCCAATTGATTATATTGTTAATAGCAATTGTATTGTGATCATCCATGACATACCCACAGATTAGTTAACTAATCTGGGACATACCTTTGGCAGGATTGTATATGATATTGCTCATTTGTTCATCATTGTGACCAAAGCCGTTTGGAAACTCCTCTTTCAGCTTTGCATACACACAGTTCATAGCCCAGTCGACCTCTTTAAGCACCTCTTCTTTTTGTGGAAAGTTGTCAGTATATCTGAAATTATTATGTCCGTTCAACATATTCATTTACTTAAATCGATGTCGGAGCCAAATAAACATAATGTCCAATGAAACTGCGGTCCAACCCGAGTTTGGGAAACAAACGCGTTGAATAGAATCTGATAAGAAGACCCATGATCACGGCGTGGGATTCAGATGAACCCCCCTTGCATGCGATACTTTCTCCAGATTATATTACGTATGAAATAGTCTGATAAATCTTGTAAAGAAATGCATTTGATGATTACCCAAAAAATTAAATAAAAATTAATAATACCAACATCTTTTACAAAAAGCTGACCAGGGGCCCGATTAGTGATTGGTGGACTGGCAGATGCATTGTTAATGGAAGCATACCAAGAACAGTTGCAATGTCATTGTGATTTTTTTTTAAAATTCTCAATCATACTGGGTATCCCCAAATTTTCAACCACCGTTTAACATATTTCAAACATGTCTTATTTCAAAAATGAAACAGGATTCGGCGTGGCCAAATGCGAGAGTCAAGCCGTCTCCACGTTACCACAGTGGCCATACCTCTGTGATTGGACCAAAGCATCAGTGGCCGGGCTGCTGAAAGCATTGATGAGCAGATCCACGGTAAATACTTCCTCCCTGCCGGTGGTGATGTGAGACACGTCCACTGAGCGGAACGCATGTATCTTCTCCATTATCATTCTGTGCATAAGAGATTCAATGGCTCACAATATATTAAAAGTGTTTAAAATTTTAAAGTTGCAAGTGCTAAATTATGAAGACCATTATGTCAATTATCTGATTATATTTTCAATCAGTTTCCACTGCTCAATTATTAATACTATACTTATTCGTATCATATGAACACATTTTCATTGACTTTCAATCATTTTTTCTCTTTATTTTCTAAATTACAGTTTACATGTAATTCCTGATGAACCTTCACTCTAACTTACCTAGATATCTTTGGATCGAACAATTGTTGTGGAGTAATGGGTTCACCATCTTCATATTCATAAGCGTAGCCATTTTGGAATCTTAAATAAAACGCGTTTTACATTATTCACAACATCACAAATAACATTTCAATAGTAGGCATATGTATCTCAGCACACATTTACAAAAGCATGCGAGAGAAGTGCCTATTTGACTAAGGCGGGTTTATAAGGAAGCGGGGTGTGGGGAAAAGGGTCAAAACATAAGGATGGGGCATTTCAAGGAAGTGGGATGTGGGCCAAAAACCTGAAAATTTGTGGGATAAGAGGAAAACGTCCAAAACAATTAGGGAATTGGGAAATAATTGCAAAACAATTAGGGGTGTGGGATTTCTTCATCCCTTATAACAAGCCCTCCCCCAATTCAGTATAGGCCCATGTGTATATGCATGATTATTACCTTGCATAAACTGGCATGATGACACGTGCTTCATTCAAAGCACGAACATACTGGAATTCAGTATCACGGTCAAAATATGTAGTACTTGGGTCAAAGGCTTTAAACACTATGATGTCTCCCGGTTTGCTTCTTTCACTCACTTTCCACAAATGATTCATAGTTCCACCAGTGAGTTTCTACAAGGTCAACATCATATTTTAAGGGCTATAAATCTAAATAAAAAATTAATTAAAAAAATCATAGTGAAATTTAAAAAACTAAATAATAAAATGCTCCATGTAAATCCCCTGTTTCACTTTGGCAATAGGACAACTAATATCGTTTATAGTTAATTGATAATTAACTATAGCAACTTAAGATATCATCTGTATTAGCTACATGTCATTAATAACCCTAAATACTCACGTGGATAACACAAACAATACTAGCAATTGGCAATCAGGCCATTGGATCAAGCCTCAGTCATGCTCGTCAGTGTTCAAACACACCCCATATTGGTCCACATTCTACATTGATATTTACACTTTAAATAGTAAACTGGACATATAAAATGTAGATTGCAAACCCTTTCACATAATCAACTTTAAATGTACGTACTCACCTTTATATTGATAGCTTCCCATTTCCAATCTGGCCTTATACTCTCTAGAACACTCTGGATGGCACCTTCTGGATGATGAATATCCAATGTGATTTTCAATTCGACTATGTCTGACATTTTAATGTGCCTCTACCAGTTTCCTAAATGATTGCCACATACACTTTTGAATACATCAAATCGAAAATCTCATAAATATCTAAAAATCTCTATGCATGGGGGCCATGCAGGCTGTTGTGAAAATCAGATAGACGTATATAATGAAATTGTATCTGTTTGCCATCTAGTGTCACTGTCCTCAAATGTATTGGTCTACTTCACACGTATGGCCCACTTACCTATTAATGAAACGATCTTTTTATGTCACGGCGGGCAGAATGCAAGCATTTGTGGTTTTATTGTTTTTTTATGTTAATTTGTACGGAAAGGCTGCTATAAGTGTTGCACATACAAGTCAGTTTTGGACGGTGATGTATGCGTACCTTTTGTGTTGTCCCAGTGTAGGTTGAATGATCGAGTAACGTTTCAGTGTGTTGATCCATCGTCAACCAGTTAGGGCGCAGAAATTATGCTGACGTTGTTGGGGTAATATTTATTTCTCAAATGAAAAGAACCAGTTCGCCCTGACACTGGGCGCAAAATGAAAAATCCATGCCATGTTTATCCATGGATGTTAACAACAGTTTTTCATAAGTCACAGCAAAAATATCATTTTTATCAAATATAAAAAATTTTTTTTATAATTTACTGAAAACACTTTTTTTATTTAATTTCGCACGACCTTTATTTTTCTATGGTCAGTTCCGGTCATAACCGGTTTAGCTTTTGGGTAATATTTATTTTGACATCCAAATAAAAATTTGAGGCTTCATTTGTTTTCCAAGTCAACCGATAAAATCCACTTGCTAACAGTTAACCACTGTCATCTCTATTATTATCACCCAGCGCAAAATGAAAAAATGCTTTATATCCTTTAGCAGATATCATTTTTTGAGATTTGAACGGTGGGGCGACCTATATGATTATCATTTGATGAAAACTCTTTTGCTCTTTTGAATAAGTAGGTTTTCCTGATTATTTGATATCTTTATCAAGACTATGTGCTTTTCGAAAAATCACATTCAATTTTGATTTATCAAAACTTTTTTTCGAAAAATCACATTCAATATTTTTTAAGAAAACAAAGATTTTAGGACTAGTCTACACGTTGTTCTTTGTTTGTATACATGAGCATTACGTACATAAGCCTACAAAAAAGGTTGGAATAATAAGGCAACAATTAGTGAGCGTCTGTGTTTTGTCACTATATGTCTATATGTATAGGTCTACATCGCGGCCATGGCCATTGATATACACTCGTTACTTACACCCAGCAAAACTGGGGCACGTCCCTTTGTTCTAGCCCCAGCCTCAAAACCCTAACAGCCGTCATTAACATAATATATGTAATTATGTGACCCAGACGACATCATACAATCTGTGGCCAATGGATGGTTTTGTGTGACCTAGTTTAATTTTTAAAAATAAATAATGTGTGCATTTAGAAATATTCAAGTTAATTTTGATATATGGATACCTCAGTATCATACATAGTATAATAACTGTAGTATTACTACAAAACTTTATTGTTAAACATTTCAACATGTTTTGTTTGAATAATCATGTAGATTACCAGGATATGAAAACAGCACCTCAGTTCTATCTATACATGGAAAACAGTTGATCTACTTAGTTTCATATCCTAGCACATAATTATTCAAACCAAACTGATCTATTACTAGTACTACTATTATTATGGTCATAGATAGATCACAACAGTATTAATACCCATGAAGTGTCTTCGATTGATGAAAATACAAATAACTTGCTGATATTTCCAATCTGCCATCTTTGAACAATGTGCTACTTGTAAACAAAGGAATCCCAGAGACCTGATTGGTCGAAATAGTGGCAAACTTACATCAGCTACAGTGGTGCCCTCTTTTGGCCATGACTGTGTGCAATAATTTTTCAAGGCATATATGCAAATGAGCTTTACTCTGGTTGGCTGTAGATCCAAGTAATAGTAGGTATTTTTACTGTGGCATATATATGGACATCGTCGGCTTTCACGGGTTGATCATTCACACTGCCTTTACAAGTCCTTGATCATATCATATACTGCGTATATAGCCTTGATATATGACGATGATATATGTATATTGCCACAGAACCGGGGTGGTTACTTAAAGCCTTGATCAATCATACATTGTAATTCCAAATCATATGGGAGGATGTGATAAATAAAATGGGTTTGGGGGAAGATGCTTGCCAGCCTTGCACATTTTACTCCTTAGGTGGTCTGTCTCATTTTTTCACATAGACCCATCAAATGCATTTTGAATTTCATCAGAATCATGGTGGTTATCTGTTTTGTAATGTTTAATATTAGATGGCAGACATGTCCCTTCATATTCCAAGGCCAATGTTTCTCTGTTGCATTTTCCTTTTCCATCACAAAGTTCCGTGCGTTTTTAGCATTCAGCTCTCACATGTCTCCAGACTTTTTAATCTTGAGAGTAATGTCTTTTTAATGTTTTGTTTTGCTATCGCAATGACTTTATCCCTTAAATCTGTCCTTGTGAGTAATTGGTAAATACCACATTACATTTTGTTTATTGGAATAGTCTTATTACAAATACAAGTTGACTTGTACATGTAACTCTTCACAAATATAACAAAACACAAGTATATATATGGCAATTAAATTCAAATGATAACCCAATCATATACAGTCGCAGCTCCAGGAGGGACCTTCCATGCCATGGCTGCTATACAGTGAAGAGCTTCAGTGCCTTGTCTGCTTGATCTTGTACCGCAATTGCGTAACTATCGTGAGGAAGACAAATACTAGGGTAAATTATGAGCTTATGTGAATATTTCCAAATTGTTTTTGCAATAAGCCATGGAAATCTCTCCGCAAACACAGAAATAAAGGGAACATAAAGGGTTAATGACATGTATATTTGATGTAACTTAGACTTACCCTAGATAGTCAAAAGTGCTATCGGCAGTGATTGCAGCTTGTAAAAGAGCCCATAGCTGGAGGAACTTGATTTCAAACTGGGATAAAGAAAAAACTGCACTTATTGTCTTTTGAAAACGGGACATAAAGCGATTCTCGAAAAATTAAATGAATTGAAACAAAACATCAAAATAGATCATTCATTTTACTTGGTTTGAAATTGTAGAAGCTATACACAGAAGCTCTAAACAATATCAAATATATAGCAGAAAATTGAAATAAGGTGTCCTGTAAGATGACTTGCTTTTATCACCACTCTGTCATATGAAATGTTTCAGTTCTTTATTTAATCTCATTGTTTTAACTGAGCGCTTAGCATATTGAGATTTATTGCAATTAGACTATAGTCAATGTCGATAACTTTCTATATCAACCTGACTTTTTCGTAATATGTGGACGGATCCATAACATTAGGGTGCAATTATATGTGTCGACATTTATTGCTGTTGCTTTCATAAGGTTAGCAAGTGCACTATTTGTCATAATGTACACTAACATATAATTGGACTCATTTCACTTGAACATCGAGAGTGAGACAAAAACATATGAGTTGCATGTATGCAGACTTCAGAGATATCAGAAACATTCCCAATAGAAAGCAACATGGAGGGAAAAGATTATTTGAAAGAGTTGTCCATAAACGCCTGTGTGTTATGGTCTTGCACAAATACTTAGTCATAAAAATTCATATTTCTGGCCTTTGGTCTCACATTTATTATGCCAGGATCATTTTTCACTTGAAATCAAATATACTGCACCATGTTCTGCATTTTACAAAATTGTACTATACATTAAAACCATCTCTTAATACCAACTTTTAATCAACTGGTTATGTGGGCATTTGGTATATTTACTAAGTTATTAGTCCATTACATAAAATTCTTGCATTTCCAAAAGATATGTGTATACCAAATATTCAGTGACTTACATAAATCGCCTTATTGAGCCCCACAAGCCATTTATCTACCAAATCTTCAGTAACTTCATTTTTGTACTTTGGATGAAGCTCTAAATACTGTTTCAGCCAGTTTCGTTTGAATGCCTCATCTTCCAATATGTTTATACCAGCCTCTAGACATTAGGAGGTTTGATTTAATAACTAAGACCAATGATTGTATGTATGAATATCTCGAAAAATACAATGCTAGCAAAGTGTTCTGGTCTATATAGTTTGTTTGCACCCTACAATTTCAGTGGTATCCAATCTGACAGAAATTTCATAATTGTGTAAAGATAGTCTCTTATAGTACAATACCCATGACTGACAACTCGATGACTGAATATGAGTTAATCTAGTCAACTTTAACTTACTAATTACATTAAGGTTTTGGTATGTGTCAAACTAAGAATGATGGATAATGTTTACCTTTAAACCTGTACTGCGGATCTCTGTTTAAATGGACAGCTAGACTCCAAACTTCACTACTGTTGCCCAGACAATCAAAGTCGATAAAAGTTACCCTGTCTAGAACAATCAACACGAACATTTAATTAATCTCCCAACAAATTTCAACCAATTAAATGTTGACAAATGTTGATAATGCACATTGTGGTTATATAACTGGTTACCTTTTTGCCGAATGTAAGCTATTGGGTTCCATTATATGAACATTTTAATTATATAGCTACCTATTGGAACCTGTCATTTTGTCTTTGGCAAGACTTTCACTCTTGTCTCAAGAGCTTCATCAGGCCTAATAAAAAGATCCTCTCACTGGGTCACATGACCGCCATGGATTTGGCGATCATGTGACAGCAGACCTGTGCACACGGCGGCCAAGTCGTAGCCGGTGTCACGGTTCATCCGGGGTCGGCGCTCTCTGATTTCAATGGCCTCACGGATTTTCCTGCGCAGCTCCATTTACTCACGTGCTACCACTTTAAAGTCACTGGGGCTGATCTTGTGCCCTGTATCCTTGATATGGTCCCCAATTGCAGTAGGAACGCGTTTCGGGTTTAAATGTTCCTTGACTCTGGTGTTCAGGGTCCTGCCTGTCTCCCCAACATATGTATCCTGACACTGAGGGCAGTTGACCTCATAGATGATGCCACACTTGGCACTGTCTGGAGACTTGTCCTTGGGAGACGGTAACATTGACTTAATGGTGTTAACCCCGTGGACACAGCTTTGCTGTCACATATCACCAAATCCGTGGCGGTCATGTGACCCAGTGAGAGGATCTTTTTATTAGGCCCGCAGAAACTCTTGAGACAAGAGCGAAAGTCTTGCCAAACACAAAATGACAGGTTCCAATAGGTAGCTATAGAATTAAAATGGTTACCTTTTGTTGGATTGTATATAATGTTGAGCATATGCTCATCATTGTGCCCAAAGACAGCTGGAAACTCATCTAACAGAGGCTCATACACGTTCTCCAAAGTCCATTGCGCGTCTTTGATCACATCTTCTTTGGTCGGAAAGTTCTGTATATATCTGAAATCGATATCACAGTTGCTCTTGTTTTGTCACCACTATACAGATATCATGACGTGAGATTTTACAGGTAATCCTTGCCTAAGAGGTTTTGGGTCAATTACTGTGATATCTTCTGTTTATTGTGTTGAAAAACCATCAAAATTGTTGATTTGATATGTCATTGTAACATGTTGATAATTACGTAACCATGTTATCATTTTATTAACATGCAACAATCCCAACACCAAAATTCCAAATTAAATAGCAAATCTATTGTGAACACTCAACACGGGTTTCAAACACCAAATGTTCCTTTTCAATCATTATAGAAAATTATAGGGACGCAACAGCAATGCCCTAAGAAAACATTCAACCAGCCGGCCTCGTGTAGAGACCAATGGTCCTTGTGCTGAGGGGGTTTATGTGTGCCTGAAATGCCCCCTAAATTTCTCTTTGTGTCTTTGAAGTACACCATCTAGGGTGTGAAAAAGAATTAGGTATACATTTGGCAACCGGACAGTACGTGAGAAAATGACGTCTGAAGTGACGCCAGCGAGTCCTCGTTTAGGACCACAATTTAGGGGTAGGGTAAATGTAAAACATCATATCTTTAAATGTATTATGCCTAGAATAACAAGTGACCCCTCATATTATGTAGAACAGTGCCCTCTAGCATTGCAATTAAATTTCATGTCAATTAGAAAGGTCATGAAGTCACTACCAACTTTTTATCAACTAGTTATATGGACATCTTAAATCATTTGGTATTTTAGATTTCATGTCAATTAGAAAGGTCATGAAGTCACTAGGGGTAAAAAGTTCACAGAATTAAGGCAAAACTCAAAATTTTACATTTCTTAACAAAAACGTCTCTAAAATTATGAATCCAGTCATTTTTTCATAAATAGTTGTTTTGCATGATAGAAATGAGGCTAACTGATTTGTTTGATATATAACACTGAATGGTAGTATATAGTTCAAAGCTTGTAAGCCATGAGTTGATAATTTTCATGTAAATAAAACAATATATTTGGCTCCCTTATGGTTGAGCTCTCTTTCCATGTATGAAACATCATAATAGGATATATTTTTTGATAATAATACATTAGTAGGAAAATATCTATGTAAAATATTGTATTGTAATTCTTTGACATTATTATTTTTACACAGCAGTGAGGTATTAAGTAAACTAATTTCCATAAATTTTCAACTTCTTCTAATTTCAGACTATCTTGACATTTTTTCTCCGTTACTGAGTTAGCGATTTTATTTGTTATTACAGCATTATCCAAGTATTTGGATTTAAAGTTTATAAGTCTACTGATATAACTTACTTCGTTTTCTTTTTTTTAATTAACTATATTATCTATACTTTTTTATTTGATTCTTTCCACTATCCCTCTCCATAACAAATAAAATTTACCGTTTAATCCCCTTTTTTTACCTTCCTACTTATTTTCGTAGTATAGAGTTTGTAAGTGGCAAGTGCAGTTAACAACAAAATACAATTTTAACTAAAATAGATTCAAATACTGAACACAAGTTGATTCTAATTTAGTTTGTAAGAGCCTGATTAAAAAATCACAGCAATTTTCACTTTCTAGGGGTCAAAGTAGGGGTCAAACATTGCAAGTTTCATAAAAAAATGATTCCCTACTTGAAAACAGATTATCCTTATAATTATAAGTCATAACAAGCAAATGTGGAATTAAATGTTTCAATATAATGGAATATATAACTACTTCTAAAAGATATAATAATCTTAATAGATCATACCTTTGTGACTGCATTAATTTATCAACGTTAGGATTATTAAAGCCATCAATGAACGATAACAGTGTCTCCTTTGTAAAGTCCTTTCCATTGGTGATTTTGGACATGTCAACAGAATGGAATTCATGAAACTTCTGTATGATAATTCTGCACACGTAAAAAGACAAACATTAATTTAATGGAACCAACGATATACAGAACACTATTATCATTGATGTTTTCTTGATGATAATTTTGAAGAGTAAGTGTTTCTACATGTAGAAGTAATTTCTTTTTTGACATTTCACTTACTTGGAAATCTTGGGATCAACCAATTGCTGTGGTGTAAGGATTTCTCCTTCTGCAAACTTGTAAGCGTAGCCATTGTTGAACCTGTATTAAATATGCACGTTGTTTTCAATATTCGTATGTTCTAATTGTATATTTAACTAAATAGAAAAGGAAAGTTTAATTTTTTAGCACTAACACTTTCTCCCATCACAGCCAAGCTTCTAAAATATTGTATTTCAACTGGTGTTAGTTCAAGTGCCACAAACTAGATTAAGATACTAGACCATGAGAGAAAAGCTTCACACTTTTGAGCTACAATAGAAGCAAAACCTGACTCCTAATAGCAGACATATATTTTCTTATATATTGAAATGACAGAAATGTACATTATAAGGACTGTGATGGGACTCAATAAAAATTGTTTGCATTGTGTTCAAAATTCTAACTACTACAATTCTAATACTAGCTTGAGCGCAAAGTGGTCTAAAAATGATTATTTATGGTAGAAAAGAGATATATAATGATATGGTTCCAAAATACTAAAATTTCAAGAATTTGATAAGGTTAGATTTTTTTATTTATATTATATGTGATTTTGTGTAGTTACTCGCTCTTACCCATCCTGCAAAAATTAAACAAAACATAGCAAGAGATGTCAGTTACTATTAATAATTGGTTTTCATTAATATGCATAATATATGTAACACCTGGCATAAACTGGCATTATAACTTGTGCTTTATGCAACATGTGGATAAACTGGAATTCCATTTCTCTATCCAAAAATGCAGTACTTGGATCAAAGGCTCGGATAATAATTACATCATCAACTTGCTTTCTTTCGCTCACTGTCCACAGATGATTCATAAGACCACCAGAAAGTGTCTGAAAAATATTAGAGGCAACAATAAATAATTCTTATTTGCGCACTGACACCAAATTTAGATATATTGCACTTCCTCATTCTTCACGTTTATTAAAGGCAACACAATATAGAGAAGTAGACTGGGATAAGGACTTTCTGGCAATCCTACAGTATCTCAGGGGGGTGCAGGTCTTACCCCCCAAAATGGTATGTGCATGCCACCAGGGCTATGAAATCAGTACCTAGACATAAAGTGCCTAAGCCAAAGATATCAGACCCAAAAATATAATGAAGTTCTGAACTAGTACCCTAATGTATAATGTCATAAGCGACATATATCTTTTTACATTTATTCATTCGTAATGTTACTAAACGATGATGTGAACTAAAGCAAAGAAAAAATTAATTACCTAATGATATAATGATTTGTCGCAATTTGCATGAAAATGTCAAATATGTGACCCGAAAAAATACTGAATTTTGAAAATTATGACCAAAAAATATAATGGATGGGAAAGTATAATGGATAGCACAAAAAGATGCCCCTATCCGGTAGTACGTCCAACCTTTTGAAGACTGCCCACACCCCCTTGAGTACAGTATGGTGTAAATTTATGTGTTAATAATAAAATATCGATCATAATAGCTCTCTCTGTCTTTATACTGCAGGACAAAAAAGGCGCCTACTACTAAGATAAAGCATGAAGGGTCATCCCATTCTTGTATACATGAGGCAAGATATGTAATTAGCACATGGCTGATGAAAGAATCGTCCACAGCTTGAGTTCAGGGTTAAGAAATATGTAAAACATCCATTGTCAAAAGCATGTGAAGCTGGCTGGAATGCATCATTTTGTTGTTCCAGTTTGTCTTACAATGCAATTGCCAATTGATTGAAAAGGAACGTGTGTTTGAAAACTGTTATAAAAATAGATTTAAGATTGAATTTGGATTAAATTATATGTGATTATTTTATTGCATGGTTACAAAAAACTACCAAATGCTATAAACCTTTTTAAGCAGCATCATGCATGGATGTCACACTTGTTTTCATGGTTAAAATCAGCAGTTGAAAAATGATTATGATTAACATTCACCTGGTTCTACGTATTCTTACCTTTAATGTAACATATTCCCATTTCCAATCTGGCCGTATCTTCTCTAGAAGGTTCTGGATTGTACATTCTGGATTATGGATATCCAATGTGGCGCTCACCTCTACTATTTCTGACATTGTTTTGTTGTTCTGTATTACTTTGTGTCTATGTGCCATGTTAGTAATGGAAGGCATGACCTACTCAAATAAAAAAAATGTTCTTATCATTTTCATCGAAATGGACTTATATTATCACATTTGATAATGATAAAAAACAATTGTCAACAATGAATGTTCGCCAATGTCAAGTATTACTGTGCTTTTTATACATGGTTAAACATTTTATTGAACTTAAGATGGTATATTTATATAACGATAAAAGATAAATTTGTTAACATACGACGTGGTGGTCAATGTTAAGTGTCTGTGTGCATTTTATTAAATATTCTATATATTTGGCCTACAGCACGAGGTCTCCTTATGCTTCTATAGTGTATAGTTTTATTCTGCACCTCTATTCTTGTTAGAATGAATTTTTATACATAATTTTTGGCTTTATCGATTAAACATTTTCGAACTGTTAAAGGCACCTTTTCAACCTCAAAACACCAAAATAAATGAAATATAAATAAACAAATATACAATGCAATAATATCCATTTACCAATATACATGTAGTATCTAATTAACAGATGATAACAAACAATGGAGACAATATTAAGTTTAAAATACCAGTGAAGCCATTCTAAATTTGTCATTAATTAGTAAATATCATTCTATTGAAACCTGGCTGGTAATGGTCTAGTTTTATTAAGTGTAATATCACATTTCATATTGGCTATTTCAACTCCTGTTATTTGTATTTCTAATGGGGACCTGTAGCTGCTTGTTACTTCCATTTTGAACTCCGGGCTCTTTTGAGTATGGTGGACGATCATGTGTCTTGAAAATTCATTATGTTGGTTAACATAATGCCTTTGCACGACGCATGATAAACATGTTAATAACGTCAACATTTTTGTTTAAAATTTTCATTTTAACAAAAATACAGCTGAAAAATAAAACATAAAAATAGAAGGATAATGTGCATTTTATAATTGCTATGTTTTTTATTTGCATAACTGACAATCATCTCTCTGACAATGACTTTTGTGGAACAAAGGTTTATTATATCCTAGAAGATTTGATGAATACAAGTTCAAACATTGATTATAAGACCATAGCCATTCAACACTTCCATCTGACTCCTTCCTCCAGAGAGCCTATTTGTAAACACCACTTTCACAATTTCATGCCATCTAGAAAGCAAACAATAGAAGAGTTCCTTGATCTCTGAACGCAATCTTGATTTTCAAGATGCTGCCATACACAAAAAATAGTCGTAAATATATCATGAGTTGACCGTTACATTTCTCCCACTTAAAAACACTAGTGTGTACAATAAATGTATTCATTTGTTTATAATTAGCTATATTATAGAGGTAAAAACTAAATTATATTCAAAAGCGTACATGAAAATGTAAAGGAAATATAGAGAATAACAAACATTTTACTCATGAGTATATATTATAAATTTTATACTAAAGTACACATGAAAATATACATGAAATATAAGGAAACGTCTCTTGGCGATAGTTTTGAAATACACCTTGCAAAAACCATTCAGTTGTAGCAGTTTAAGAACATAAACGTGTATGTGGCAATGATGTTTAAATAATAGTCAAATCATGCGCGGTCCAAGCACCAAGAAAGACCTTCCACGCTTTGGCTGCTACACAGTGAACAGTTTCCTCGCCTTGGCTGCCATCTCTTGTAACACGATTGCATACCTAACAGCAAAGAGAAAATAATTACAAAGGTAATATTAATGTATGTAACAAATGTCTCCTTACAAAAATCTATTTTGTCTGGAAATATTCTTTAGATTTACCACTGAAGGAAAACTGACATGGAAATAGTTTTATATGTCTATGTTACAATGTCCATGTGTGTTACAATTTACACTTACCCTAGATAGTCATAACTGCTATCGGCAGTGATTGCAGCTTGTAAAATAGCCCATAGCTGGAGGAACTTGCTTTCACACTTTGACAAAAGGAAAATGCAATTATTGCCTTTTGAAGATGGGACATACTAAGATTCTTGTGAAGTTGGTTTAATTAAAAAAAAATCAAAACAGCTCATGCATTTTCTTCCATTTCAAATTATGAATTATATACCGTGAATATAATTCTATGAATACATTGATGGCGTATAATGTTTCATGGTGTTTAACATTCGAAATGCATGTAAGTAAGGTGAAATAATGTTGATATTTCTAGTTGATTTGTATTTTATTATCAAATATGTATTAATTTCATCCACAGTAAGTCTCGTTAAATCTTCCAACTGATGCATTATTAAATTTTCAACCTGTTACTATTATTAAGTAATATATTTGTAATCAGTGTGTGTTATTTAACATGATCCCTATGTATGCCTTACCATATCTGCAATCATATTTGTGGTATTTGATTTTTTTTCATTTTAATCTTATCTACACGAGTTTTCAATATAATGTACTATTGTGGGAGCCACATCACATAAAATACATGTATTTGCCAAAACTTGAATAACTTACATAAAATGCTTTATTGAGCCCCACAAACCATTTGTCCACCAAGTCTTCAGTAACTTCATTTTTGTACTTTGGATGAAGCTCTAAATACTGTTTCAGCCATTTTCTTTTGAAGGCTTCATCTTCCAGTATGTTTATACCAGCTTCTACAAGTAATATAAATTAACAAATTGCGAAAATGCTACATATTAATGGTTTTATTTCCAACATTTGAGAGCCTGAAGTTGATATTTCTTACCTCATTCTGATGAGCCTGATTTTGAAATTAACAATGTTTATTATTTTGACATTAAAGCATTTATATTGTATATATATATATTTGAACATTTGTACATGTAGGGTTATTTTGGTTTCATACTGAAACCTTGTTTAGTCAAAATAATACATTTTGTTGATGTAAACATCCATTAAACTCCATCTGGGTATACTTTAAGTTTGTGTAAATACATGTAGCCTTCTATCACTACTAATTGTAGGTTCCTGCAATAGTTTATAATAAGAGAAAGTGCACAATATTTATTATTTTAGTGCCAACATTTTGTTTCACCACTAGTAATATAAAATTGCACATTAACATTAATCATTTTATTTGTACATTATAACAGTATTATTTGTAACTATGTCTTTCATCTACTTGTAATACAGGGCTAGAATTTCAAGTTGGATTTTCAACTGAAACATGTCTTTTTTCTTAAAGATTTTTAACTCATGTGTTTATGTATTTTCAAAACAAGTTCTTCATTATTCTAAAACGCTATATAACATAAAACTTTATTTTGCATCATATTCACCACATAAACAGCCAAATTGGCTTATAAAATATACCCCAGTTGGTCCTTATGCAAGTGCTTATATATATACACATATATCTATTATAGTATGGAACACCAGCTGGTATGTTTTGGAGAATATATAGTGAAATACGTATTACATTAATAGTGAATCATATGTTGCAATACCGAAGCACATACTAAACATTACCTTTAAATCTATACTGTGGATCTCTGTTTAGATGTGCAGCTAGACCCAGGACTTCACTATTGTTTCCCAGGCAATCAAAGTCGATAAAAGTTACCCTGTCTAGAAACAAAGACATTAATTTTCATATAACTTTCCATACTCCTGCGCCAAAAATAGGGCCGGTGAACAAAGAGATTGAAATGTTTTCTTAAAGTACCTTAGGATTTAAATCCATAACTATGATTGCATCACCCAGTAATTTTGTGAGAAATTCCAGATGGCCGCCACAGGTGTGGTCCCAATTTGAGTTCGTCTGATACTTTGTAACTATTGATATTAGAATCATGATTTTGGTTCTTGGGGCCACAATCAAATATTTATGGTTTTACTCACAGGTAGTGGAAGGGAAAAGATACATGAAACAAAAAAATAACTATACAAAATACATCTATTTAGATAACCCATTACTGATTAATAGGCCAATCTTACTTTTCTATATTGTGGCAAAGAATGCATTGTAAATGACTTGTAAATGACTTGTAAAGTCATGTGGTTATTTTAATGTTCACCTTCAATGGGGTTGTATACAATATTGAGCATATGTGTATCATTGTGCGCAAAGACGGCTGGAAAATCTTCTAACAGAGGCATGTATATGCTCTCGAAAGCCCACTTTACCTCTTGGAGGACAACTTCTTTGCTTGGGAAGTTGTCTATATATCTGAAATTGGTATCGAATATTTCATCTAATGAACCATTTCGTTCAGTTGTGACCTGTTAGGATTAAAGAATATATGCCACACACTAATTAGGTAGCATTCTCAGTAAATTCAAAGAGGAATCTTAAATTTTTAAACTTCCCGAATTTCCCCACACAAGGATATATAGAATTTAGTAGATACTAGATAACCAGAGCAATGTTAATATTTATTTAAATTTGACAATCTTAAAGGTAGATATATTTCTAGAGTTTATGGCTTTGAAAATAACCTCAACTACCATATCATATCGAATGTACTGATTAATACGGGTAACATCGTATTAACATTGTACTAAAACTTGTACTTCACAATCTAGTTACAGGAGCCTTTGGTAATTGTATATTCACCAAGACCTGAAATCTTGAAATTGTAACATTATGCAAGGAGAAATATACTGTTCATATGGCATCATCACATATGAAGTTTTGTTTGATTACAGTCTTTTTACTTGCATGCATAAGTATTCCTGAATTATATTATGTCATACCTCTGAGACTGCACTAGTTCATCAATCACAGAGCTATTAATGCCATTGATGATAAGGGGTAATGTCTCTTTGGTAAAATCCTTGTCATTGGTGATTTCAGACACGTCAACAGAGTGGAACTCGTGCAGTTTCTGTATTATCTTTCTGAAAGAAGTTATGATTGAATTAAATCGCAAAACTTAGGTATAGGACATGCATTATTGCAGCTATACAGTATATTGATTGGTTGATTTTTATTTATTATAGTGACAAGTATATTACATGTACAATACAAATACATAAATAACCATACAATATAATACCCAGCCCTAGTGGACTTACTTGTCACCGTAATATAAATACATAGATAAATGTGACGCCAAACAAATATGAACACAATGAAATAAGTGATATGACTATTCTACCTAGATCGACACTTTTTACAAAAGTATGAAATTTTCTCCAGTTTTTCTTTGCTAAGCTATAATCCCACTCAAAATTTTTTCTAGTAAGGCGGTTTCCCTGTTATTCAATGAGCCTATTCCATAGCCTCAGTCTGTTAACAACACGACTTAACTTAGGTGTTATCCACCCCATGTCTCCAGAAAGAGCAATGTTAGGAGACAGCTTGTGTACCCCTAGATAATATCTCATAGCCTTATTTTGAACAGCATTGATTGGACTCGCTTCTAATTGCCCCCAAATGCCACTACCATACTCAATAATCGGTTTCACCCCAGCATTATACATTGATCCAAAGGTCTTAAGGCCCACATTTTTAGCGTCTTGAATTTGCTTATGATTGCCCCAAGTGCTCGGCCTCCAGAATCGGCAAGAGTTTTAGTACAGGCATCAAATTTCAAATGCTCATCCATGAGTACCCCCAAATATTTATATGAAGGTACTTTCTCCAGAACAGAATCACCATATTTGAACTGTGCATCTGTTATTTACAATAAGAATATCGATATTGGAGGATTCTTTGAATAAGTCTATAGGGCTATGTCACGTAGCCTCTGTAGAGACTTGAACGCTGGAGCACTACCACTGTGGCACCTATTCACCTAGCACTTAAGGCAGACGCATTAGACCCAATCAGTTAACTTCCAATATATTTAAATAAAAATAACATTGTCCCCCAATTTTATTTCATTCCTTCCTATTTACAGGCTATGTTAATTTTCTGGTCATGATTATATTTTGCATGTCTTCATGTTTACAAGTTGCACTCACGTTGTACTAGCATACCCTCTCTCACCCTCTCTCTACCATCCCCAAATGCATGATGTATTTGTAAAGATTTTCTGATTTTTAAGTTAATTTTTAAGATACTATCAGCTGGTTCAAACACACCTCATTAGACACAGCATCGTCGCAAAGTTTAAGGATAAGACGTATATAAAAATCAAATAAAATATATTATATATATACAAATAGATATATATCGTATTTTTATTTTTGCAAAATTGATGTATTTGTAATGCTAGATATGTTGCTAGGATACATAAAACAGCTATGATTATTTTTCAATACACTTTTTATACAATCACCTAACATGAAAGACTGCTTTACAAGGATTTGATGGAAAATTGGACTACATATAACTTGTAATCTAAGGGAACGATCATAAATAATGATACTGGGGGGTCCAAAAGGTGGGAGGGTCGTCCAACTTTTCTGGTTCTTTTGGGGGGGTCGCTGAACCTTTTTATCATGCTGCGGTTTATTTTTTTGAATATTTTCTTTTAGCAATGCAATGACTATATAGAGGACATTTTCTTTAGTGGGTGGGGGGGGGGGGGTCACTCAACTTTTAAAAGTGTTGATGGGAGGTTGGTAAACTTTTTCTTCGAGCCCCCAAAAATGGACGACCCCGCCCCCTCCCTCTGGTATCATTATTTATGATCGTTCCCTAACTTTGTGTTGACAATTTCAGAGTAAAAGTTCATGCACTTTTAAAATTCAAAGCAGTGTCTAATATGAATATGTACTCACTTAGAAATCGTGGGATCAATCAATTGTTGTGGAGTCAGGGTATCGCCGTCTTCAAACTTGTAAGCATAGCCATTTTTTAACCTGCATTAAAATACATGTTACGCATGTCAGATACCAGAATATATGGGCTACCCTCGTCAGCAGATCACGAAATGTGTAGCTTAATATGCCACTCCCCATTAGCTAATCAATAACTCATTGTCAAGCATACTAAAACTTTGATGTGCTGTTCATAGAAGAATTTCAGTATACACACAAAATCTCTCATTTATTCTAAAGATTGTAAATTTGTTTTATAGCCGAGCATCCCATCACACTTGTTAAAATTAGTATTATATAATTAGAATTTTAAAAAGTCATCATTAGAGGCATGAATTTTAAACTATATTTTATCTTTTGAATTGAAATAAGTAACAGATAACTATACAATTTCATTTGAATAACGCATGAAAATTGAAAGGTTATTAACATTAACTGATTTCAATGCGTTATTCAATTGAAATCAGTTAATGTTAATAACCTTTATATATATAACATTACATAATATCTTTAGCACCTTGCATAAACTGGCATTATGACTTGAGCCTTGTTCAATACACAAATGTACTGGAATTCCAAATCTCTATCAAAATACGTAGTACTTGGATCAAAGGCTCTGATCAGAATGATGTCGTCAGATTTGCTTCTTTCACTCACTTTCCACAAGTGATTTACAATACCATCTGTTAGTTTCTGAAACATTAGTAGAAGTAATCGAAATGAAGGAAACTTATACAAAAATTTTATATGGTCCCATCACTCATTCTTCAAATCGAATGTAACACCCAAAGACTGATGTAGGAAAGTTTAAAGTATTCTATATCATTTCTAGCTTCATATTCCGAATAGGCCAGGCTATAATATATTGATCATGCAATATCACTCACTGTATAACCCCCTCCCCCAACAATAGATAAATAACTAAATTAAATACACAATTAATATTGTCAGTAACTATAATAAGTAAGTAAGTAAGTAAGTAAAACTTATTATTTTATTCTTTTCAAATTAAATTATTTTTGCCATAAACCATGGCCTTCTTTCACTCACTTTCCACAAATGATTTATAAGCCCACTTATGAGTTTCTGAAAGGTTAATAATAGGCCCATAACATGCCAGAAATTTGGTTTGAATTAATCCTCCATATGTAAACTTCAAGTAGTGTAATATCCACGCAGTGCCACCAGAAATAAAATCTACTTTAATACCTTGAATGTGACACACTCCCATTCCCAATCTGGTCTTATCTTTTCTAGAATGTTCTGGATGGCACAATCTGGATTGTGAATATCCAATTCTATGTTCAATTCTACTATGTTTGACATATTTGGTTTTGTTGTGTGTTATATTAATGTGCTATACAAGTACTGCATAATTCATGAATATTTATCCTTTGGAAACTGCTAATGCAAAGGTGTTGTATAAATAGAAGATAAAAAGAAGTTAGAATTGCAAGAGTGCATCTTTATTCTTTTATAGCTTGATTTAATGTGTAGTCATCAATGTTAGTTTCAAACTGTTTGCATGACCTAAATGCAGTCTACGCGCACATGTATACGAATGCATTATCAACTTTTTATTGGCGTGAAGCTAGTATCGTGTGTAATTACCAGAAAATGTCATTCACATACGATAATGGTGTCAAGCAATGTTTTCTTTGCACAGTTGAACACATTTTGGCCACTGTGGTGTTAGGCTACTATTGATTGCATCTATCAGAAGTCAGTGAATACTAAATTGAGCCTCATTTAGAAAAAAAAAGTTTTAATATAAAACTTTTATAGGTGACACCACAATATATATGTTTCTCTGTTACAGTTTTATTTCCCATTACAACTGTGCATAATGCATTCAGCTCTCCCTTATGTCTCAAGTCTCTTTAATCTTGGGAGTAATGACTTTTATAATGTCCTTGCATTTTATAATGTTTGTTTTTTGCTATCTACATGGGAGTAATGACTTTTAATGATTTGTTGTGCCACCTCAATGACTTCAATGCCTAATTCTGTATTGGTGAGCAATTGGTTAATACAACATTGAATTTTTTTATGAGAATAGTCTTAATTTGACTTTTACTTGTGATCCTTTGTAAATATCCAGAACACAGGGATGTATATATCAATTCGTTTCAAATGATAACCAAATTCATGTACAATCCCAGCACCATGCCATGGCTACTATACGGTGAACAGTTTCCTCGCCTTTGCTGCCGTCTCTTGTAACACCATAGCGTACCTATCATAAGAAAGACAAATATCAGGGTAAAGTGATGCACTAGAGTGAATACTTCCAAATTATCTTAGCAATAAACCATTCATTCTCTTACTTCCGCGAACACAGACATAGATAAAGAGAACATTTAGAGTTAAAAACATGTATATTAAAAGGTTTGATGAAACTTAGACTTACCCTAGATAGTCATAACTGCTATCTGCAGTGATTGCAGCTTGTAAAAGAGCCCATAGCTGGAGGAACTTGCTTTCAAACTAGGATAACATAAAAAAAACTGCAATTATTGTCCTGTTTTCAAATGTACTTTACAAGTACATTACATAAAAATCTTGCGTTTCTAAAAGATATATGCATAACAGATATTCAGTGACTTACATAAAACGCCTTATTGAGCCCCACTAGCCATTTATCCACCAAGTCTTCAGTAACTTCATTTTTGTACTGTGGGTGAAGCTCTAAATACTGTTTCAACCAGTTTCGTTTGAATGCCTCATCTTCCAATATGTTGATACCAGCTTCTACATATTAAGAGGTTTGATTAAATAACAAAGATCGGTGATTGTATATATGAATATCTAGAAAAATATCATGCTAGCATTTGGTAACATAAAATTTCTGTTTTCAGTCGTATCCAATCTCACAGAAATTTCATAATTGTGAAAATAAGGTCTGTTATAGTACAACAAGTACAGAAATATCTACAAACGGATGACTGAATATGAGTTAATCTAATCAACTTACTAATTACATTAAGGTTTCTGGTACGTTTCAGACTAGAAATGATGGGTAATGATTACCTTTAAATTTGTAGTTTGGATCTCTGTTCAAATGTATAGCTATGCTGCTGATTTCACTACTAATTCCCAAGCCATCAAAGTCGATAAAAGTTATTGTGCCTAAAACATTTTACCCGAACATTTTATCTACCTCCCTACACATTTTCACCAGTTAAATATTGATAGTGAACATTGTGGTTCTTTTAATGGTTACCCTTTGTGGGATTGTATATAATGTTGAGCATATGCTCATCATTCTGTCCGAAGACGGGTGGAAACTCTTCTAACAGTGACTGGTAGACGCTCTCCAAAGCCCATTGAGCCTCTTTAATCACATCTTCTTTGGCCGGAAAGTTCTGTATATATCTGAAATCGATATCGCAGTTGTTTTTGTTTTGTCACCATTATACTGATATTATGACTTGAGTTTTTACAGGGTTAAAGTAAGTCTTGTTTAAGACGGTTTAGGTCAATTATTGTAATTTTTTCTGTCATTGTGTTGAGAAACCATCAAAATTGAATTGATATTTCATTATATCATGTTGATAATTGCGTAACCATAATTCACAGCGTTCAATCGATCTCCAGTTAATGTGTGTAATCAAAAGCTTTTGTGCGGTAAATGTTTATTTTTGAAATCAGACATTTGGATTTTTCACTGTAAACAGTCTGAAATCAATCTTGAGCCCAATTGCTTTCGTCCATGCACTATAAAAATACCCCTGGCACATAATGATGTGTTTTATCGCCACTCGCATGTGTTGGTTTCTGCTGCTAAGTCTGCAATACATAGCCACCCCCCTTCAAAATTAGTCTCATCTGATGGAAAATGACGGATATTGTGGCTTTAAAGCCGCTTAATTCAGGCAACATATGAACAGGAATGTATCTCAAAGTTGATTGAAACAGATTACACTAATCCCATGCTTTTTAAAAACATATAATAGCACAACAAATATTAAAGTCGTGGTAAGCTGTGATCAATAGTTTTCATATGAGGAGCAAACAGGTTTCTGCGGATTTGGAGACTTAACACAATATATAAGTTGATAATCTAGATGCAATGCATAAGGTGGTTTTCAGTCAAGTATACGCCACACAGCTGACCCATATTACGGCTTGACAAAGCAATATTATGCAAAATATCACTCATTTACTGACAGTGGACAGCCATGTCGAACGAGGGTCTTCAACTAATGCAGACTTAGCAGCAAAAACCAGACCATTTAAGTGGACATACAAACCATTCATAGAGACTACAGATATTCCCATGGTGCATGAACCAAATCATGTGGGCCAAAGACAGATATTTATACAACCTGCAATGAAAAATGAGAACCTGTAATTTCAAAAATAAACATTTCCCGCACAAAAGCTGTTGATTTCCTCACCAGCTCTGCTTATTACATACATTAACTGGAGATCGATTGAACACCGTGTAATTCTATTACCATGCAACAGTCCCAAAGTTAAAAATCCAAATTAAATAGCACATTTATTGCAAACACAGTTTTCAAACACCAAATGTTCCTTTTCAATCATTATAGAAAATTATAGAGATTCATAAACCACTACAACATGAAATGAGAGATGTGAAAATTGGTAGGACAGAGAAAGGGACATTGCTGAACAATAAAATTGACATTTACAAAGTTCATCTTAACCCAACACACAATATTCTTACAATGATTGACATTTTCAGCAACTGCTATTGCCATTTTCAAAATCTCTCTGCGCATGTCAAGGTCAATCTGCACGACTTCCGATAACGAAAATCAGATCGGGGGAAGTGAGGGTATTGGACAGAGAGAGTGACTGGAGGACAAGAACTATCAAGGAAGCGATCAAGATACGAGGACAGAGACAGGTCATGAACAGGGACGAGGGGGCCTTTCAACTCTCTCATGTGTACGATCCAATTTTCGGTATCGGAAGACGTGCAGATTGACCTTGACATTGACACAGAGAGATTTTGAAAATGGCAACAGCAGTTGCTGAAACTGTCAATCATTGTAAGAATAGTGTGTGTTGTGTCAAGATGAACTCTGTAAATATATATGGATTCCAACACGATGAACACATTCAAGGATAATAAAATTGACACTACCAGAACTCTGAATTAAGGATTGTCCTGTCGTCCTGGACAAGAATTTTTGAAATCAGGACAACCAAAAGTTGGAGGGTGGCTGTCCTGTGGGACAACCAATTTCAAATTTCAAAATAAAAGTAATGCAAGATGTGCATTTCAAAACCCTGTGTTACCTAAATTGAATCGAGATTTATTTCCATTCCCCAACATATCAAGTAGCATTTGCATTTTCATGTCTTTCCAAAATTATCTGTGACATTCTACGTAGTTTCAAAACTTTCAGCACTCGTATGGTATGGTTTTCGATTGACAAAAATTCATTAAAATACTTAAATTTTTATTCCTATAAATATTATAGGGCTTTTGTTTCAAGGTTGGAGGAGTTTCTAAAATAGATTGTGTGAAACTATTCCAACATAACTTGAGCTTTTCAGATGACAAAATTTTGAACTGTACAATAGACATGAGGATAAAAATCGACTTGCATATTTAATGAATGCAATGTAATTTTTTATTTTTGTATAAAATTTGTTCACGAGAAAAGATTCATATATGTGGACGAATATTTTTTTTCTTAACATTATAATTGATATCATAATAAAATAAGCTATATAATTTAAGACACTATATCTGTATAGCCTAAACAGAGCGCAAAAATAAGGACAACCTAATGGTAAATTAGGACAACCAAAACTTGGATGCTGGTTATCCTGTGGGCAACCTCTTGCCACAGTAACGTAGAGCCCTGACTACAAGCCAGCTGTAGGGAGGGTAATTCCCACAAACCTATTACAACTCTTTTTCTTTTAGTCATAATAGTATTAAAGGATATAGATGCTATTTATGTGTTTCCATAATGTATGATATATTGTGTCCATTTACCCATAATACATGTTTATTTTAAAATTAGATTTTTTTATTTATTGTTTAGATATGGGTACATTATTATAGATATTATGAATGTTAACAATGTTTACTAACATAAACCATACATAGTATTGAGAAGTCAATGGATACATATATGTTTATGATTTGAGATAAATTCTATTAATTTGCATTTTATCAAAAACATTACAGGGAATTTACTATACTATGCACTAAACTACGAATGGTATGAATGTAACTTACTATACGTTGAGGACTAAATTTTTCTTTGGTGAATGAAAAGGAACCTTTCCTGTTTGAAAACCGTTTTCATAATAAATTTACTATTCAATTTGGATTATTTCTTTGCATTTTTGATTGCTTGTTCCATTGCAAGAATCAAATGATAATAAATAAAAGAATTGTCTTTTTCAGAGTTTATTCTTACCACTAGACGTTTTTGTTTAAAATGATATACATGTACATTCAGATCAGCTGAAGTTGGTAGGTTTACCTCAGCCCATGTGCTTAGTAATGATATAAGCACTGAGAAATATATTTTTGATATATCATCATTTATGTATTTTTACTTACAGCTGCAATATACTTGTAAAAATAGTTTTTGCTTAGTCATAATAGATCATACCTTTGTGACTGCATTAATTTATCAACCATAGGATTATTAAAGCTACCAATGAACATCAACAGTGTCTCCTTGGAAAAGTCCTTTCCATTTGTTATGTTGGACACATCAACTGAGTGGAATTCATGAAACTTCTGTATGATAATTCTGCAACAAGTAAAATGCCAAACATTTTTTTAGCACTATGTTCTCATACATTCATTCTCATCAAGACTTTTTTCTGTTGAACATTGTATTTCTCCAGTTCTTCGTTTTTACATATTCGGTCTCCTTTCAACTGTAGCAAAGGATATGTGTACATAGATAATAAGAAATACATAGAAATTACATCCATGGAGATAATTCAATATAGAACCAACCTACATGTATTGTATACCGAAAAGTGGTAACCTATTAGTTACATAACTTTGTAGTTGTATGTATGTTATCACGTTTGGCAGGTATACAATGATTTTCTGGTGTGAATTTCCATTTTTTACTCATGTTAAGTGCTTACTCGTTTTATTTTCAAAATTTTAATTATCTATTTCATTTATTGAAACCAACAATATACAGAACACACCCTGAGTATCAAGGCCTGCTGAATAAGCCGATATTATATGGAGTGACATAACACTATTATCATTGACTTTTTCTTGGTGATAATTTTGAAGAGTAAGTGTTTCTACATGTAAAAGTAATTTCTTTTTTGACATGTCACTTACTTGGAAATCTTGGGATCAACCAATTGCTGTGGTGTAAGGATTTCTCCTTCTGCA
>CM032667.1:26399217-26414783 GCA_019095985.1 Streblospio benedicti
AAGCTTGTAAGCCATGAGTTGATAATTTTCATGTAAATAAAACAATATATTTGGCTCCCTTATGGTTGAGCTCTTTTTTCTTGTATGAAACATCATAATAGGATATATTTTTTGATAATAATACATTAGTAGGAAAATATCTAATGTAAAATATTATTATTGTAGTTTCTTTGACATTATTATTTTTACACAGCAGTGAGGTATTAAGTAAAATAATTTCCATAAATTTTCAACTTCTTCTAATTTCAGACTATCTTGCCATTTTTCTTGGTTACTGAGTTAGCGATTTTATTTGTTATTACAGCATTATCCAAGTATTTGGATTTAAAGTTTATAAGTCTAATGATATAAATACTTCGTTTTCTTTATTTTTAATAACTATATTATCTATACTTTTTTATTTGATTCTTTCCACTATCCTTCTCCATAACAAATAAAATTTTACCGTTTAATCCCCCTTTTTTTACCTTCCTACTTATTTTTCGTAGTATAGTGTTTGTAAGTGACAAGTGCAGTTAACAACAAAATAATTTTTAACTAAAATAGATTCAAATACTGAATACAAGTTGATTCTAATTTAGCTTGTGGGAACCTGATTAAAAATCACAGCAATTTTCACTTTCTAGGGGTCCAAGTAGGGGTCAAACATTGCAAAGTTTCATAAAAATGATTCCCCTACTTGAGAAAACAGATTATCCTTATAGTATAAGTCATAACAAGCAAATGTGGAATTAAATGTTTCGATATAATGGAATATATAACTACTTCTAAAAAGATATAATAATCTTAATAGACCATACCTTTGTGACTGCATTAATTTATCAACGTTAGGATTATTAAAGCCATCAATGAACGATAACAGTGTCTCCTTTATAAAGTCCTTTCCATTGGTGATTTTGGACATGTCAACAGAATGAATTCATGAAACTTCTGTATGATAATTCTGCACACGTAAAAAGACAAACATTATTTAATGGAACCAACGATATACAGAACACTATTATCATTGATTTTTTCTTGGTGATAATTTTGAAGAGTAAGTGTTTCTACATGTAAAAGTAATTTCTTTTTGACATTTCACTTACTTGGAAATCTTGGGATCAACCAATTGCTGTGGTGTAAGGATTTCTCCTTCTGCAAACTTGTAAGCATAGCCATTGATGAACCTGCATTAAATATGCACATTGTTTTCAATATTCGTATGTTCTAATTGTATATTTATTTGAACAAAAAAGAAAGTTTAAATTTTAGCATTAACGCTTTCTCCCATCACAACCAAACTTCTAAAATATTGTATCTCAACTGTGTTAGTTCAAGTGCCACAAACTAGATTAGATACTAGGATCAGAGAGAAAAAGCTTCAATAATTTTGACTACAATAGAAGCAAAACCTGACTCCTATTGACAGGCATGTATTTTCTCATCTATTGAAATGATAGAAATGTACATTGAGGACTATGATGGGACCTAATAAACTTTGTTTACATTGTGATTTCAAAATTCTAACTACTACAATTCTAATACTAGCTAGAGCGCATAGTCGTCTAAAATGATTATGGTAGGAAATAGATATATATTGATAAGGTTCCAAAATACTAAAATTTCAAGAATTTGTTTTTATTTTTTATTGATATTATATATGATTTTTTGTGTAGTTAAAGCTCTTACCCATCCTTAAAAAATTAAACAAAACATAGCAAGAGATGTCAGTTACTATTAATAATTGGTTTTCATTAATATGCATAATATATGTAGCACCTGGCATAAACTGGCATTATAACTTGTGCTTTATGCAACACGTGGATAAACTGGAATTCCATTTCTCTATCCAAAAATGCAGTACTTGGATCAAAGGCTCGGAAAATAATTGCATCATCAACTTGCTTTCTTTCGCTCACTTTCCACAGATGATTCATAAGACCACCAGAAAGTGTCTGAAAAATATTAGAGGCAACAATAAATAGTTCTTATTTGTCCACTGACAACAAATTTGGATATATTGCACTTCCCTATTCTTCACGTTTATTAAAGGCAACACAATATAGAGAAGTAGACTGTGATAAGGACTTCTCGGCAATCCTACAGTATCTCAGGGGGGTTCGGGTCTTACCCCCCAAAATGGTATGTGCGTGCCACCAGGGTTATGAAATCAGTACCTAGACATAAAGTGCCTAAGCCAAAGATATCAGACCCAAAAAATATAACTAGATTAAAAAGTGTTCAAAGAACACTGCGTCGCTAGAAAACACGTTGACTTATGGGCAATTAAGATATATACTGAAATAATGTATACTTTACAATCAAGAAATTTATGAATTTGAGGAGAAAACATCAGAATGAATCAGAATCAATATATCCAGCAAAAGATATTTGTTATGCCATACAATAGTACTGAATAACAAGATGATAATCAATATCAGTTTCAAATCCAATAATCAATTTTGAACAAATTTAATAATAATTAAGATTAGATGCAATAATAATTTTTTTAATAATTTTAACAAATTTTCGGCATGTACTGCCTTCATCAAGTTACAAATGAAAACAATATACAAAGCAACGTTCTACGTAGAACGTAACACGTACAAAATACGTAAAAATACGTAAAAAATACGTAACCCTTGCTGGCTAAGTGCACTGAATATCAGTAAAATGTCATAAATGGCCTTCTAAAATACACAATTTAATTGGCAGAGCGCCCCAAATCGAATCACTTTGGTGTCGCCTCATACCTCATAGTCGTGTAAAGTTTGAACAAAATCAGTCTAACGGTAAAAGCTTTAGCTTGTCCGGGAGACATACATACATAGATACATAGATACATAGAAACGAAGTGATCACAAGGCTTTCGCTTCAGCTACTGAATGCAATGAAGCAATGAAGTTCTGAACTAGTACCCGAATGTATAATGTCATAAGCGACATATATCTTTTTGCATTTATTCATTCGTAATGTTACTAAACGATGATGTGAACTAAAGCAAAGAAAAAATTGATTACCTAATGATATAATGAT
Organism: Streblospio benedicti; assembly: GCA_019095985.1. Classification (NCBI taxonomy): domain Eukaryota; kingdom Metazoa; phylum Annelida; class Polychaeta; order Spionida; family Spionidae; genus Streblospio; species Streblospio benedicti. Next base: position 26,402,233 of record CM032667.1, read on the forward strand.
TTGTCGCAATTTGCATGAAAATGTCAAATATGTGACCCGAAAAAATACTGAATTTTGAAAATTATGACCAAAAAATATAATGGATGGGAAAGTATAATGGATAGCACAAAAAGATGCCCCTATCCGGTAGTACGTCCAACCTTTTTGAAGATCGCCGCACCCCCTTGAGTACACTATGTTGTAAATTTATGTGTGGATGATAAAATATCGATCATAATAGCTCTCTCTGTCTTTATACTGCAGGACAAAAAAGGCGCCTACTACTAAGATAAAGCATGAAGGGTCATCCCATTCTTGTATACATGAGGCAAGATATGTAATTAGCACATGGCTGATGAAAGAATCGTCCACATCTTGAGTACAGGTTTAGAAATATGTAAAAAACATCCGTTGTCAAAAGCATGTGAAGCTGGCTGGAATGCATCATTTTGTTGTTCCAGTTTGTCTTACAATGCAATTGTCAATTGATTGAAAAGGAACCTGTGTGTTTGAAAACTGTTATAACAATAGATTTAAGATTGAATTTGGATTAAATTATATATGATTATTTTATTGCATGGTTACAAAAACTACCAAATGCTATATACCTGATCAACTCTATTTTAAGCAGCATCATACATGGATGTCACACTTGTTTTCATGGTTAAAATCAGCAGTTGAAAGATGATTATGATTAACATTCACCTGGTTCTACGTATTCTTACCTTTAATGTAACATATTCCCATTTCCAATCTGGCCGTATCTTCCCAAGAAGTTTCTGTATTGTACATTCTGGATTATGGATATCCAATGTGATGCCCACCTCTACTATTTCTGACATTGTTTTTCTGTATTACTTTGTGTCTGTGTGCCATGTAACTTCATTTGCATGACCTACTCAAATAAAACACAATGTTCCTTATCATATTTCATCGAAGTGGAGATTGTATTGTCTTCTGATAATGATAAAATAACATTTGTCAACAATTAATGTTCGCCAATGTCAAGTATTACTGTGCTTTTTATACATGGTTAAATGTGGATTATCACATTTTATTGAACTGAAGATTGTATTTTTGTATGATGATAAAAAAGAAATTTGTTAACATGGGAAGTGGTGGTCAATGACAAGTGTTAGTGTGCATTTTATTAAATACTTATACGTTTGGCCTACAGCACGAGGTCTCATAAACCCTTAATAGTATATGTCTCAAGTTCCTTCATATAAATTAAATCTAAGATATATATTTATATCATCATTTATGCTAATATATACAACAAAATATATTTTATCATATAACTATATATATATAGTTTATTAACATATTGTAGTGTATCTGTTACCAAGTTTTTGGCGGCCATCTTGGATTTTGGTGGCCATCTTGAATTTGTTTCATATGTGATGAAAGCTGATGTGCAATGGAGCATTAATCCAAAATGATTGAATATTTGATATAGCATTTAGTGTAGATTCCATCCTCTGTCAGGTATTTTTGAAAGTGTCAGGGTACTTCTGGATTCTGTGGGGGCCATTATGGAAATTGCTGATTTTTCATGAAAAGCTACTCATCTGCGATGTGTATCGTATCTGGTTTTTCATTGGACCACATAAGGTATTGAAATATGCCAATAAGAATTTGCCCCTAAAAATGGTACCGACATCTGCCCCAGTTCATGGCCTATTTATGTAAGTCGCCCTGTTCGTATTATTTTTTCATATTTGATGTCTATAAAACATTAGATAAACTAAAAGGTTAAATGTAGGCCACTGCCAATATCTGTGTTGCATTTTCCTTTTCCATCACAACTGTGCGTTTTTAGCATTCAGCTCTCACATGCCTCCAGACTTTTTAATCTTGAGAGTAATGTCTTTTTAATGTTTTGTTTTGCTATCGCAATGACTTTATCCCTTAATTCATAAATACAACATTACATTTTGTTTATTGGAATAGTCTTATTACAAATACAACTTGACTTGTACATGTAATTCTTCACAAATATAACAAAACACAAGTATATATATGGCAATTAAGTTCAAATGAAAACCCAATCATATACAGTCGCAGCACCGGGAGGGACCTTCCATGCCATGGCTGCTATACAGTGAAGAGCTTCCGTGCCTTGGCTGCCGATTCCTGTAACACAATTGCGTACCTATCGTGAGGAAGACAAATATTAGGGTAAATTATGAGCTCGTGTGAATATTTCCAAATTATTTTTGCAATAAACCATGGCAATCTCTTAAGTCCGCAAACACAGAAATTAAGGGAAAAAAGGGTTAATGACATACATCTATATTTGATTAAACTTAGACTTACCCTAGATAGTCATAAGTGTTATCAGAAGTGATAGCAGCTTGTAAAAGAGCCCATAGTTGGAGTAACTTGCTTTCAAACTGGGATAAAAAAAGCAAACTGCAATTATTGTCTTTTGAAAACGGGACATGAAGCGATTCTTGAAAAGTAAATGAATGGGAACAAAACATTAAAATAGCTTTTTTATTTTACCCAGTTTCAAATTATAGAAGCCCTAAACTATTTCAAATATATAGCAGAATATTGAAATAAAGTGTACATGGAAGATGAATTACTTTTATTGCGATCGCCTGAAAATAAAACTAACCAAATTCCCCTTTACTGGGTACCATTGAAATTTATTGCAATTAGACTATAGGCATTTCTATATCAACCTGAATCTTTTTGTAATATGGGGACAGATCCAGAAGTTGACACAGTTGATGCAATTATGTGTGCCGCCATTTTTTGCCGTTGCTTTCAAAGTGTTAGCAAGTGTCCTATTTCAATAACCTTTTGTTTTGTAAATTGGGCCCGTTGCATGCTCATTATTCACTATATACTTTCAAGTTTTCAGGGTATATAAGTTTTATTATCAAGACAAGTTCAAATTTCTTTGTGATTTATTATAAGGGCTTAATTCTTTGTTCATTGTACATGTTTTGTTAGATAAAAATTCAAATTTGTTATTGTATCATGAATACTCACACTTAACTTTAATATAATGTATGTAGTGCATAGTTCTATTAATAAGGTGTGGTCTTTTGGCTCAAGTATGTTATTGTAGAGAAAGGTCAGTATATATTTCAGTGTAAGTTGATGTTTTTAACCAAAAACTTCAGATTGTAACACACCATGCATGTGGCTTATGCACAAGTGACAAATTCAGTTAGTTTTATATCCCTTTGTTTCTAAATTGGGCCCATTTAATGTTCATTATTCTATTATATAAGTTCATGCTTTTAAGGCATAGAATTTTAGTTTTATTTTCAAGACAAGTTCATTTTTTTGTTATCTTATTATAATGGCTTAAACCTTTGTCCTCTGTACATGTTTTGTTAGCTAAAGATTCAAAGTTGTTAATGCATGTATATTCATGTTTTTTAACTTTAATTTAATAATTGTAGGTTTAATTAGTAAGCATCTTTTTGTTTTTTTTCAAGTATTCGCGATATGATCTATTATAATGGCTTAAGCCCTTGTTCATTGTACATGTTTTGTTAGCTAAAGATTCAAAGAGGTTATTGTATGTATATTCACATTTAACTTTAATATATTGTATGTAGTGCATAGGTCTTTGAGTAAGGTTGGCTAATTTTGCTAGGGGTGTTTTTCGTTTTTTTCAGTTTTCACAGTTCACATATTCAACGATCTGTCGTTCAGCTATCTAGTCTCTCATTCAGCAATTAGCATCTACCAACTTTGATTCAACCAACCTTTAATGGTGACTTGTTCAACCACAGTTTGTATTCATCTGCATCTCTGTTCAACCACTTTGATTGTACCAACCAAGTTGATTATAATCGTCCATTTCCTTTGTTCATTTTGGGGGGCTGCTACAGGCTAGTTTTTCCATTAAGGCTCCCCTTCCATCCTATCGTGGGCAATTTACTTATTTACAGTGGGCCTTATATATTTTAGTTAGTATCACCTTTCAGTTCCCCTATAACTTATGACAAATTTTACATATATGTCTACACCCCACCCCACCCGCTTTTGTGTTAATGCCCACCCCTCCCCTTTTTTAGCGTTTTTATTTTTGGATGGGCATAATTTTGTTAATTGAGCTTCGTTTATCACTTTTTGCTTGTGGCGCTTGGTTTACTACATGTGCAAGACATATTCTCATTGCCATTGTATGTTTACTGGTACTTACCTTAATCAGACATGTGTGTGGTACTTTGGTTTACCACACATTTATTCTTACCCCTTTTCACCTTATTTATGTTAGCTGGTAATTAAGTTTACCAGACATGTGTGACTGTGTATGGTACTTTGGGTTACCACACGTTTATTCTTACACGTTTCACCTTGGTATGTTAGCTGGTACTTAGGTTTACCAGACATGTGTGCTGTGTGTGGTATTTTGGTTTACCACACGTTTATTCTTAACGCACGGGCAGGTGGAAAGCAATTGACTTTGAATTATGCATTCACGTGAGTCAGCTCACATTGTAACTCAGATCACATCATCAGTAGTGTCAGTTAGACCAGTGTGCGGTAGGTTGACATAATCATAGTAGTTGTAATGGTATACAGTCTTCAATCTGTACTTATTGTTAACTTCAAACCAAGTCTGTTGTACAGCTTTATATGGTTTATATGTCACTAGTTTTGTAATTACGCTTATAAGTCTTATCTGGTGTGAACGGTCCTTGGGTGGGGTTTTGTTGGTCGTGTAAGATTACTCCGCATTTTTTTTAAATAAAACGTCAACTCCAGCCAGTCCTCTCTGGGCGAAGGGAATTGACAATTACACACAATTTTTTCGTTTCCCCTCTTTTTTCAAAAAACCAAGCTCATTCCGTTCACAGCAGGAGACATGTTTGTACACTATTATAATTTTAAATCTTATCAATAGCTCACATACGTAAGTATTCTTCAATTGAGTAACAAACTAAAAAAATCATTTTAAGCCCTCATCATCTCTTCAAACCAACTTTTCATCATCTATTTACAGGGTTATCAGTACTGAACATAAATATCTTGCATCTGCAAAATATATGAGTTTACCAAATATTCGGTGACTTACATAAAATCCCTTATTGAGCCCCACTAGCCATTTATCCACCAAGTCTTCAGTAACTTCATTTCCGTACCGGGGATGAAGCTCTAGATACTGTTTCAGCCATTTCCGTTTGAATGCCTCATCTTCCAGTATGTTGATACCAGCTTCTACGTATTAAGAGATTTAATTAAGTAATAAAGATTGATCATCGTAAATGACTATATGTGAATAAAATAATTTTGTATATGTGAAATACCAGGCTTGCAAAAAGTTCTGATTTATATATGCTACAGGATGTCCCTAAGAATAGATTGTCCAATATCACAAAAATTTCATAGTTGTAACGATTACAGTCCAATAGATACAGAAATGTCTAACAACGCATGACTGAATTATCAGTTTTAACTTACTAATTACATAAACGTTTTTGGTATGTGTCAAACTAGGAATAATATAATGGATAATACTTACCTTTAAATTTGTACTGTGGATCTCTGTTTAAATGTATGGCTATGCTGAAGATTTCACTAGAAATTCCCAAGCCATCAAAGTCGATAAAAGTTATTGTGTCTAAAACAATTAACCTGAACATTTAATTAATCTCACTACAAATTTCAAACGTTTAAATGTTGTCCAATGTTGATAGTGCACATTGTGGTTATGTAACTGGTTACCTTTTGTTGGATTGTATATAATGTTGAGCATATGCTCATCATTGTGCCCAAACATGGCTGGAAACTCTTCTAGCAGAGGCTGGTAGACGCTCTCCAAAGCCCAATGCGCCTCTTTGATGACATCTTCTTTGGATGGGAAGTTCTGTTTATATCTGAAATCAATATCACAGTTAAATGAAAATAAAATCATTCATTTTGTGATAAATCCATGGAAACTCGCTGTCTTAATATTTTCGGACATTTTCAATGTTCATCTTCCGAGACTTCTCGTTCTGTCATCAGATGGCAGCATGTGACAGTAAAAAAAAGTCTGTCAGTGTTTGTTGTGGGAGGGGTTCGGGGGCGAGCGTCGTAGTCTTGGCTTTCCCTAGGTCTCAGAAAGTTGTCATGGGCGTGGGATAACTGGTAAGCTCCTTCATCTCTGTTCATGTTCTCAACAGTCTTACAGATGGTTATAGACTCCAAATGAATATTATCAATGTGTTAATAACATAAACCATATTTAGTATTGAGAAGTCAATGGATATATATATGTTTATGATTGAAGATGAATTCTATAATTCTTATTTTGTCAATAATATTATATGGAATTCACTATACTATGCACTAAACTATGAATGGTATGAATCTAAATTACAATAAGTTTAGGACTAAATTTGTCTACAGTGATTTCAAAGGAACCTTTCCTGTTTGAAACTAGTTGTTTATAGTGATTGGAAAGGAAGCTTTCCTGTTTGAAAGCCGTTTTCAGAATAAATTTATTATTTTGTTTGGGATTTCGATGGATTTCGGATTGTTTCTTCCACGCCAAGAAAGAAATAATAGTAATAATAAGAATTGTCTTTATCAGAGTTTATTCACAACAATTGGTTATGTATTTTATACAAATGGTGTATAATTGAGATCAGGTCAAATTGGTAGTTGTATCTCAGCCTATGTGCCTAGTATTGCGATAAGCATTGAGAAGTATATTTTTGATGATGTATCATCATCTATGTATTGTAATTCTAGCTGTAGTATATCGTATGAATAAGTTTTGCTTAATCATAATAGATCATACCTTTGTGACTGCATTAGTTTATCAACCTTAGGATTGTTAAAGCCACCAATGAACATTAACACTATCTTCTTGGCAAAATCCTTTCCATCAGTGATTTTGGACACATCAACGGAATGGAATTCATGAATCTTCTGTATGATAATTCTGCAACAAGTAAAATACCAAACATTTTTTGCAGCACTATTTTCTCATACATTCTCATTAAGATTTTATTTCTGTTGAATTTCTCCAGTAATTGATTTTGACATAATGTACTTCTTTCAACTATTCCAAATGGAATGCATGCTTTAAACTACTTAAGACATGATACGTGTGCATAGAGAAGAAAGAAATTACATCTATGGAGATAATCTAATGTAGAATCCACCTACATGTTTACCGACAAGTGGTTGGGTCTTAGGTACATAACTTTGTAATTCTATCTATGTTATGTTATGTTATGTTGGACGGGTTTACAATGACGTTATGCCAGCTTTGTCTTTTTACTCACGTTTAGTGCTGACTATCATTTAATCTTCAACAGGTTAATTAACATTGACTTTTTTCTTGATGATAAGGGATCGTTCACAAATGATGTCACCTGATGTTTGGCCTTTTTTACCAATATCACTCCCCCACCCCCACTCAAACCCGCAGTCACCTTTCGTCATCTTTGCCTCAACCCCCATGTTTATCCTTTACGCCACCCCTTTTATCTCCCATACCTTTGTTTTTTGGGTTTTTTTCACTTCGGAAGCTACCTCTGCTTTTGTCCTGTTGGTTCATCATGTTTAGGTTAGAGCTTGAATGTTATATTGACTTTAATTACTGTTGATTAGGCCTACTGTCGGGAGTGTCTCCCCCACTTACTTGATTGTGCTATCATAACTATCTTTAATGTCTATGGTAATGTGTTTTTGTTATCCTATTGTATTCTTATATCAAGCAGCAATGAACTTTGGGACAGACCTCAACCTACAGCACACGCGTCACATACAAATACATTTGAACATATATACATAATTTAGACATAATTTTACAAATGTACATGTACATGACTCATATCACATGTCAGAAAGCAAGTTCAAATACTATTAAATGACTGCAACTTTTCCCCCAAAGGTGACATCACCAAAGTGCTCGAGCCCCCTCATAAAAAAAAAAAAAAAATCCTATAACCAGTTGTCATCTTTCGCTACACTTGCATTCCCATGTACGATACCGCTGTTTGAAGAGTAAGTGTTTTTACATGTAAAAGTAATTTCTTTTTTGCCATTTTACTTACTTGGAAATCTTGGGATCAACCAATTGCTGTGGTGTAAGGATTTCTCCTTCTGCAAACTTGTAAGCGTAGCCATTGATGAACCTGCATTAAATATGCACATTGTTTTTAATATTCATATGTTCTAATTGTATATTTATCTAAATACAAAGGAAAGTGTAAATTTTAGCACTGATTTTCCCATCAAAACCAAGCTTCTAAAGTATTGTATCTAAACAATCAAACTAGCTTAGTTCAAGTGCCACAAACTAGTTTAAATACTAACCTCATGAGAAAAAGGATCCACAATTTTAACTACAATAGAAACAGAATCTAACTCCTAATAACAGACAGGTATTTTCTCAAGTATTGAAATGATAGAAATGCACATTGAGGACTGTGATAGGACTCAATAAACTTTGTTTTACATTGTGTTCAAAATTCTGAGTGCATGGAATCATTTTTAGCATTAGATGGAGCTCATACCAAAAATTGTTATTTGTGGTAGGAAAGCGATATATAATAATATAGTTCCAACATATACTAAAAATTCAAGAATTTGATCAGGTTAGATTTTTATTGATATTAGATCTATATGTGATTTTGTGTAGTGGTTCGCTCAATCCCTGTATATTTACATTGTTCGATGATTGTGATTATGGACAGAAATATTTAGAAATATTATCAAGATCTTATCTTTTTCTTATGTGATGCAAAATTTATTAATCTAACTCTTTCATTTGTTTTTATATTTTTACCACAATGCAATGATTCTTACTAAAGCTCTTAACCATCCATGCAAATATTAAACATACATATGTAGGCATAGTAAGGGATGTCAGTTAATATTGATAATTGGTTTTCAATAATATACATAACATAATGTAACACCTCGCATAAACTGGCATTATAACTTGTGCTTTATGCAACACGTGGATATACTGGAATTCCATTTCTCTATCCAAAAATGCAGTACTTGGATCAAAGGCTCGGATAATAATTACATCATCAACTTGCTTTCTTTCGCTCACTGTCCACAGATGATTCATAAGACCACCAGAAAGTGTCTGAAAAATATTATAAGCAACAATAAATAATTCTTATTCGCCCACTGACACCAAATTTCGATTAAATGCACTTCCTTATTCTTCACGTTTATTAAAGGCAAAAGGCAACACAATATAAAGAAGTAGACTGGGATAAGGACTTTCTGGCAATCCTACATTATCTCAGGCGGGGTGTGGGTCTTAACCCCAAAAATGGTATGTGCATGCTATCAGGGTTATGAAATCAGTACCTAGACATTAAGCGCCACGGCCAAAGATATCAGATGCAGAAATATAACGAAGTTCTGAACTAGTACCCAAATGTATAATGCCATAAGCAACAGTTGTGATGTTACTAAAAGATTATGTGAATTAAAGCAAAGAAAATTTTTATTACCAATAATATAATGGTTTGTCAATATTTGCATGAAAATGTCAGATATGTGACCCAAAAATACACATGTACTGAATTTTGAAAATTATGACCAAAAGATATAATGGATGAGGAAATTGTGACCAAAAAGTATAATGGATAGCACAAAGATGCAGCCCTATTCGGTAGTGCGTCCAACCTATTGAAGACCGCCCCCACCCCCTCCCCCGCCCCCTTTAGTACAGTATGGTGTAAATTTATGTGTTGTTAATAGAATATCGATTATAATACCTCTGTCTATATACTGCAGGACAACAAAAGGCCTCCTACACCAGCCTCCTGAGATAAGCAAATAAGGCTTATTTGTGAATTAATAAACTACAACTAGGGTCATCCTATTCTTGTATACATGAGGCAAAATATGTAATTAGAAGATGGCTAATGAAAGAATCGTCCACATCTTGAGTACAGGTTTAAGAAATATGCAAAACTTCCAATGTCAAAAGCATGTAAAGCTGGCTGGAATGCATCATTTTGTTGTTCCTGTTTGTCTTACAATGCAATTGTTAATTGAATGAAAAGGAAGCTGTGTGTTTGAAAACTGGTATAACAATAGGTTTTAGATTGAATTTGGATTAAATTATATATGATTATCTTATTGCATGGTTAGACAAACTACCAAATGCTATAAACCTAATAAACTCTATTTTAAGCAGCATCATACATGGATATCACAATTGTTTTCATGGTTAAAATCAGCAGTTGAAAGATAATTTACATGCATTAAATAATATTCACATGGTTATTGACACCTGTGCTGCTTGGCCATAAATATACAATATGTAAACCTACTACGCACTCTTACCTTTAATGTAACGTATTCCCATTTCCAATCTGGCCGTATCTTCTCTAGAAGGTTCTGAATTGTACATTCTGGATTATGGATATCCAATGCCACGCTCACCTCTACTATTTCTGACATTGTTCTGTATTACTTTGTGTCCATGTGCCATGTAAGTACTAAAACTTCATTTGCATGACTTACTCAAGCATAATGTGGCTTATCATATTTCATTGAAATGGAGATTGTAGTGTGTTCTGATAATGATAAAAAAACGTTTGTCAACAATTAATGTTCGCCAATGTCAAGTATTACTGCGCTTTTTATACATGGTTAACTGTGGATTATCACATTTTATTGAACTGAAGATTGTATTTTTGTATAATGATAAAAAAGAAATTTGTTCACATGGTAAGTGGCGGTCAATGACAAGTGTTAGTGTGCATTTTATTAAATACCTATATATTTGGCCTACAGCACGAGGTCTCATTATGCTTCTGTAGTGTATAGTTTTATTCTGCACCTCTATTCTTGTTAGAATGAATTTTTATACATAATTTTTGGCTTTATCGATTAAACATTTTCGAACTGTTAAAGGCACCTTTTCAACCTCAAAACACCAAAATAAATGAAATAGACTGTGATGGGACTAATAAACTTTTTTTACATTGGTTCAAATTTGATGCATGGAATCATTTTTAGCATTAGATGGAGCTCATACCAAAAATTGTTATTGTGGTAGAAGCTATATAATAATATATTCAACATATACTAAAAAATTAAGAATTTGATCAGGTTAGAATTTTATTGATATTAGATCTATATGTGATTTTGTGTAGTGGTTCGCTTCAATCCCTGTATATTTACATTGTTCATGATTGTGTTATGGACAGAAATATTTAGAAATATTATCAAGTCTTATCTTTTTTATGTATGCAAAATTTATTAATTTAAACCCTTTTTTCATTTGTTTTTTATTTTTAAAATGCATGATTCTTACTAAAGCTCTTAAATCCATGCAAATATTAAACATACATATGTAGGCATAGAGGATGTCAGTTAATATTATAATTGGTTTTCATAATATAAACATAATGTAACACCTGCATAAACTGGCATTATAACTTGTGCTTTATGCAACAGGATATACTGGAATTCCATTTCTCCAAAATGCAGTACTTGGATCAAAGGCTGGGATAATAATTACATCATCAACTTGCTTTCTTTCGCCACTGCCCACAGATGATTCATAAGACCACCAGAAAGTGTCTAAAAAATATTATAAGCAACAATAAATAATTCTTATTGCCACTGACACCAAATTTCGATTAAATGCACTCTATTTTTTCAAGTTTATTAAAGGCAAAGGCAACACAATATAAAGAAGTAGACTGGGATAAGGACTTTCTGGCAATCCTACATTATCTCAGGCGGGTGTGGGTCTTAACCCAAAATGGTATGTGCATGCTATCAGGGTTATGAAATCAGTACCTAGACATTAAGGCCAGGCCAAAGATATCAGATCAGAAATATAACGAAGTTCTGAACTAGTACCCCAAAAGTAAATGCATAAGCAACAGTTGTGAGTTACTAAAAGATTATGTGAATTAAAAACAAAGAAAAAATTTTTTTTACCAATAATATAATGGTTTGTCAATATTTGCATGAAAAAGTCAGATATGTGACCCAAAAAAAATTTCTGAATTTTGAAAATTATGACCAAAAAAATATAATGGATGAGGAAAGGGCCAAAGTATAATGGATAGCACAAAGATGCAGCCCTATTGGTAGTCGTCCAACCTTTGAAGACGCCCCCCCACCCCCGCCCCTTTAGTACAGTATGGTGTAAATTTATTTTTGTTAATAGAATATCGATTATAATAGCCTCTTCTTATACTGCAGGACACAAAAGGCCCCTACACCAGCCTTGAGATAAGCAATAAGGTTTATTTGTGAATTAATAACACAACTAGTACCTATTCTTGTAAAAGACAAAATATGTAATTAGAAAATGGCTTTAAAGAAAGAATCGTCCACATCTTGAGTACAGGTTTAAGAAATATGAAAATTCCAATGTCAAAAGATGTGGCGAATGCATCATTTGTTGCCTGTTTTGCTTTTCAATGCAATTGTTAATTGAATGAAAAGGAAGCTGTGTTTTGAAAACTGGTTAACAATAGGTTTTAGATTGAATTTGATTAAATTATATATGATTATCTTATTGCATGGTTAAAAACTACCAAATGCTATAACCTAAAACTCTATTTTGAGCATCAAAATGGATATCTTAAAAAGCATTGATTTTACATGGAAAT
>CM032667.1:26414883-26495114 GCA_019095985.1 Streblospio benedicti
ATCCAAACTCACTAATTCACAGGCGACTGTGTCAGCAGATCAATCTGACTTTTGCAAGCTTTATTTGTTACATAAATTACTGTCCTGTCCCCCAATGTGACCTGGTTGTTTTTACAATGTTGTACCACCCAAGACAAAGACAACTTGATAAAAAAATATAATTATGAACAGTACACAGATTAAACTTAACACCAGTAAATTTTTGGTAGATCTAGCAATGACAAAATACAGACGTTCGAATGTTTCACAAGTTTTTAGAAAATATTTGTAACATTACAATACAACAATATATCAATCAATAAAGCTTTCATGAACATTTCATTTAAAAGCAGTTAAAACTTATCTGCAAATAAAATTCCATTCAACTAAGAGACAAAATTGAGACATATCACAGCACATTATAAATTCATGATCAGTGTTTATGTAAAACTAACATAAACATCTGGAATAAATAATTTTCGATTAGTTAAACATTGAGTGTAAGTAACAACATGGCACAAGGTTGAAAACATCACATTGTCCGGCAGATGCTAGGCATCGCTGGAACTCGGTGGATTTTATATTTTCACCGAGTTCCGACCGTCGATGGCACAGCTTGGTGACGTGAACGAGCTCCAAACTGATAGCTGCAGGCGACCGAACGAACGCCGGCCGGTAAACGCCCGGAGTCTGTAGCTAAAAGGGACAATTTTGTCACCGATGCAGCACCATACGCCGGCGGAGCTCCGACCGGTGTAGCGCCGACCCCAAAAGTGTAGTTACGGTGGGTGGTCGATGTAACGAGTAGTAACCGAAAATCGGCCGAAACTCGGCCGGAGCTCGGCCGGAGCTCGGCTGGTGTCTGTCCCCACAAAATTGTGAGTATATAAACTGCTTGCTTGCTCCCGTCTGTCTGCCATTCCCGACAGAGACGTGTACATCCCAAGGAACTATCAAGGAACTATTTTTGTTGATATCGTAATATCAGTAGACGATTTAAAATAGGTAAATGAGATATTTTTGCTTTTAACAGTCTAGATATTGTGATATTGAGGCATAGTCTATATGAATACGTGTATGAATAAACTACGACGTTAATTTTCAATATTGATTGAAATTAATGTGCAAATTTTGTGAGGGGGGGGGGTGGCGGTGGAGGCTGTAGATATACATGCCTATATTATCCTAATAACATAGTACATAGTCAAGATTCACGCCTGATCTTTCACATTTTTTGCAGTATGCCTAAAGTTGTAAAAAAAAGAGTTTGAGCTGATGAAAATCAGCCACCAGCAGGGAAGGATAATACAAAGAAGAGGACACTTGCAGTCTCCCAGGCTAAACCGTGTAAAAGAAATCAAAAGAACTCTCCACCAAAAGTAAAGCTAGGTCCTGAAGCTGAGATAGATGGTGCCAGCTGTGCCGGGCCAGAAGAGGTGACAGATAATGAGTCTGTTGCATCCCACGAGTCAGAAATCTCGCAAGTATCTACTCAATCAAAGGCAAAGAATGTGTCGAGAAGAGCAGTCGATGTCCGGACCGAAGAAATTACACCCGAGCAGATGAAACAAATTGCTGATTTCTTTGAGGGAAACCCAATGTATTACGATGTCGGCCATGAAAATCATAAAAATACAAAGTTGAAGGATTGGACGCTATCCAAGTTTGGTACTCAAATCGGGCTTTCTGGTATGACCAAGTCAGCTATTATCATTTTGTTAAAGTTGTGGTAATTATTGCCGATCTATCGCCGTTTCCTGCCAGGGCACGTTCCCGGCAGGACTGCAAAAGTAGTTCTTGAGGGATGCGCGTAGTTCTTTGCCTGGCGCAGTCAATCTTGGCCCTCGTCCTGCTACTTCCACATCTACGAGCACGGATTGGTCTCGCCATGCACCTGGAATGAACTGGCCTCTATCATCTTCTCGATCAAGGTCGGCATTATGAAGATTGGGGTATCGAGTTCTCATGAGGTTGTGCAGAGTCATGCAAGCTTTAACGATCTTTGTTACAGTTGACGGCCTCATCCCCATGGTTGTTAAGAAACACCTGAAACGATTGGCAAGTAAACCAAACGCATTTTCAACCACGCGGCGTGCCCTAGAACACCTGTAGTTGTAAATCCGCTCATCATGTGTCAGGTGCCTATGAGGGTAGGGCTTCACCATGTATGGCCGGAGGGGGAATGCATCATCTCCAACCATGAAGTAGGGCTTGTCCTGGTCGTCATTTGGCAGGGGATCTGGTAGAGGTAGTCCAATCGTTCCCTCACGCAGACCTGGCTCCAGTGCTTACCTGTTGAACATGCCAGCGTCGGAACATGACCGTGGCGAGCCCACGGTTGCCCACAAGAACTTATAGTCAGAGTCTACCACTGCAAGCAAGACAATTGAAAAGAAGCCTTTGTAGTTGTAGTAAAGTGAACCACTCTTTGGGGGATTTTTAATGGCAACATGCTTTCTGTCGATTGCACCACAACAATGGGGGAAGTTCCACCTGTCTCTAAATCCGTCAGCCACCAGACGGCAATCATCTGCTACCTGTGGCGTTACCCACATTTCGTTTATGTACTCCTCATAGATTGCCAATGCAACCTCCGGGATGAATAATGAGATGGTGTTGTGTGGGACACGAAATGCGAATGCCAGGTCATGGTAGCTGCTTCCTGTTCCCAAGAATCTTAAGGTAATCGCTAGCTTTATCCCGGGATGCAATGGGGCTCGATTACTGCAATTGACGAGTTGAAAAATTATTAAAATACGAAATTCCAATCACATATACAAGTGCCTATGGTGTTCCACCAAAAGAACGTGACTAGCGTTTAAGCTTCACATAAATCATCTTCAGTGAGTATTGCAATTTCAATTGTAAATATAGTCTACATTTTATTAATACAAATCACTATTATTTGACTACAGCATTTTAACAACAGATCACTGGCGTCCGTCCATTCTACAATGGGCTGTCTGTCTTAACTCCCTTTTCCATGTTTTAAAAGTAAAGACTTACGTTGTACTCTTGACAATATGCGGGCCAACTCTTTCAAGCAACTCATTAAACATCTGTGGTTCCATTCTGAGGTAGGCCTTGAAATCGCCTATGTGCTCAGCCTCAAGCTCCCTCATGAGCGTCTCATATTGACCAAACATTGGTCTGCGTAATATCCACTCACGCACCCACCAACGTCTTTCTCTTCGGCCGATTCTCTGTCGCTCCCTCTCAACTTCTTCAAATATTGCTGCTAGAACTAGGTTGTAATGAAACCTCGCTTGAGCTAGATCGTGTTCTAACAACGCAATTCGAAGTCTTCTCGGTGCAGACAGAATGAGCAGGTTAGGTAGGGTGGAGAATATATAGGGGGATGGGATAGCCAAGTATTTGTGCCCGAGCCTCGGCCGGCCACTGTTCAGAGTCCTTTACCAACTCGGCCGGTAATCCTACGATGTCCTATAACCTGCTCGGGTGCCGGCCGCACACCGCTCGATGCCAGGCAGACTATCGGCCGGTAATTCTTGTCAAGTCGGCTGCTGTCCGCTTACGGGACACCGGCCGATAGTCGGCCGTTCGCCTGCCGAGGTGCTTTCCGGTGTGAAAACGATGAGGTAGCGATGTGAGAGCTCGGTGGGAACTCGTCAAAATTTTAACTCCAACTTAAAATTTCCCCGAGCAGCTGACCGATGCGGTTTTTAGCACCAAACGCCAGCCGGTGTCCGTGGGAGCTCGGCCGGTGTCTGGCGAAAATGGGCAAAAATCGCATCGGTGGTAGCTCGGTATTGTGACTGAGGCATAATGCTCAAACATTTTGTGCCGGAATATAGGTAACTAGAATTTTCTCACTAGGGATCAATAAATCTCAAAATTTATCGCTCACTGCGGTTTTTTTAATAATCATTGTCACTTCATTTGAAATGCATTGTATTATTGTTATGATTGCATGGTAGACTTTATTGTTATGATAGAAAAAAAGTTAACTTAAACCATCAACAAAAAGATGGGAAAAAGGAAGAGAAAGAATTTTGGGCATGCACTCACAAACTGGCCACTTTGGTAGTGAAAAACTTTCCCCAATAAAATATGATGTAGCACTGAGTGAGAGCAACTATCCACATGTATGAAAAATAAACAGCTGCAAAGACGTTAGAGAAAAGAGAATATTAAAAAAAAATGATAGCCACGAAATTTGCAAATTAACTCATGCTCAAGCGTTTCTTGTTTTACAGTACGTTGTAACCAATATTTGATGTAGATAGAAATAAAGTTTGACTACAATGTTTATTTCATATCTAAAAAATAATCATGCCTTCTTGAATCTGAAAAAAATGTGCCTTAAAATTGTTCTGAGTTTCACACTGTAGAGGATAAGAGGATAAGGGGAAAGGGATGTGGGGTTTCATGGAATTGGAATGTCGGGAAAATGACAAAAGATTTGTGAGATATGGGAAAAAAGGTCTCCAAAATTAGGGATGTGGGAATATTAGGCCAAAAACAATGGAATGTTGGATTTTTTTTTACCCCTTTTACCCCCCAATAAAAGCGGTATTGTTGCAATTTAGCATACCTTTTAAGAAGAACACTTGATGAAGTTGAAATCTATCAAATAAATGCTACAATAATTGCTCAAAAAGGGATGTAAAATTGGGTTAAAATTTAAGACATTAATAAATAAAAATTAAAAACACACATGGTTAGACATATTGCATCTTTGTCATATCTCATGACTATACTATGAACAAGGACATGTAAAGACAGTGTGAGTGATCAAGCCGTGAAAACCGACGATGATTGCATAGACTTATCTCCTTATGATGTCGGAGTGTAATGTATGATCACTGTGTAAAAAGGAATTAATAGTATTTTTTTCTTCTTAACAAGTGTAGTACAACGTATATCATACGACTGTCCTGGTGGAAACAAGCGGACACGTTGTGTCTACAAATTAACACATAATACGGCCCCTTCTTGAACTTTATCTTTACCTCTTGTGCACATGAGTGTCATTAGTATCGGGTATATCTAGTGCAATGCATAATATGATAATGACTGACTTAAACCATTTAAGGAAACAAACTAAACTTTAAAGTGTGAAGTGGGAGCTGGAAATCCCACGCCACACCCACCCACCCACCCTCATTTTAGACCGCCTTTCAAATCACAATAGGATACCCAACTGCCGTGACTTGAGAAAATTCCCCGATACTCTGATGATAGCACATCAGGAGAGTACTACATTACTACATAGGATGTATGTGTGTGGGGGGGCAGAAAATAGGACCCCCCACACTCAATGCAAGAGGCAACGCAGACGGAACAACTCACCTACACCAGAAAGGACTGGCCATATGAGTGGGGGGGGGGGGTATTAAAAAAAAGGAGTGGGAGTAGGGAAAAAGGCTGAAAAAAATACGCATAAGAGGATAAGGGGAAAGGGATATGGGGTTTCATGGAAGTGGAATGTCGGGAAAATGCCAAAAGATTTATGAGATATGGGAAAAAAGGAAAAAAGGTCCCCTAAATTAGAGATGTGGGAATATTAGGCCAAAAACAATGGGATGTTGGATTTTTTTTTCCCTTTTACCTCCCCCCCCCCCCCCCTCACATAACAGCATAACAGCGGTATTGTTGTCAAGTCCTCTACTTCTTTATTTGTAACATAAGTTTTGTCCGTAATTGCAATAATAGTGCTTGTAACACTTCTCATAACAAAATAGCCGATATTAACTCCAAGCTCCTTGCTTGTACGATTTGCAGTGACAAAACTTTCAATGTGACTCCCACCTGCAATCCCACTATACTGCACATTCCTACTGTGCAAGGAGGGCAGTAGAAGGTTTTTCTTGGCCAGATGGCTTAAGTTACATTACAATACATCGCATTATATTACACTACATTACATTGCATTGCATTGGATCACATTATGGAAGGAAGCAAGCAGCATGGTATAAAATAAATAAAACCAAGCGAATAATAGTAGTCTTTTTATTACTTGCTATTTTTAGTTGAAATCAAACTTTGTACAATATCTTACAACTAAAGATGGGGAATCATTTTAGAATATATCAATGCTAATATCTTATCTACATCATCGACGTCTGAACCATCTTAAGCTAACCATTCAATCATATTTTGTAAGAATGATACACAATAAAAAATACTGGGCAATTGATTATCAATGATTTTGATATCATCTGTTACAAGTGGTTTGTAGAGTGCTTTTTACTAATCAGTACAACATAATAGCTTCTTATAAATGATAAGTATCCATATTAACCAATGTATAACTACAAACATGTTGTTTGTGACTCAGAAACTGAACATGTACACTAAATCTGGAAAAAAAATCCGAAGGGTAGCAGAAACTGCACTAAAAAGACCGTTTCTGGGCCGCAAACGCTATTTTTCTATTTACACATTTAATGAATCCACAAACCATCAAAGTACTTCTGAAAGATATCATATCAAGGCAAAACAGCTTGTGTCCAAATGTCCTCAAAAAAATGTATCCAAGGAATTGCTTTTTTTGGAAACAACTAGGGCAATTCCTCCAGTGAATTTGTATGGACATTTACTGTCTAAGACTTCCCAAACATCATTTTCTATGTCATACTCCGAAATAGTGTCAGAATAATCTTCCCAATCATTGCTGGAACTTCCCCCAAAAATTTGTATTTTACCAGAATACTTACCAGAATTTACCAAAATTGCTCCTCCATAACTCTGAATGTGTTGTGGTGTGGTTAATGAAGACCATGTAAGAGTCTCTACACAGAACTTACAACAAATCTTTTCAAATCCTCCCAAGAGATAGATCTCGTGATTGTGTGTGATTGCCGATGCTCCATATGTGTTGGTGATGTGGTCATTTAAAGCAGGACCCAGCATCCACTTATCCCGTACAGTGTCGTAGATCTGCATACTCAAGCCATGTTCTAATGTGATAGAGGCATTCGGTTCCATCTTGGATAAGATGACATAGATATGACAGCCGCATCTTGTCACAATTGGTACACTTCCAGGAGCATGTAACATTGGTTCTACAAATCTCCATCTATTATTCATCACATCAAATACTTCTACTGTGCTTAGGGCAGAGTTGTCAACCCCTTGTCCTCCTAGAATATACGCATGTTCGTTGATAGCTACAGATCCGTGGTCATATCGACTTGTTAGCATGTCAGGGACTTTCACCCACTCATTAAAGGTTGCATTATAGAAGAAACCACCTTTTGATGCAATTGAATTTTTTATGACACCTCCCGTTACCAATATTCCTCCATCAAGAATACACATGCTGAACGCTGTATGCAGATTTGAATTAGGAAATGATGCCAAATTCTTCCACTCATAATTTGTTGAGTCACAAATTACAGTGTTTGATACTCTTTCTAAACCACTCTCACAACCAAGTAAAATTATATGCGTATTCTGTTTTTCTTTATTCTCTGGTTTGGAACAATATTCATTTTGAGCAAGATGATGGAAAAAGTCTTGCCTCATCTGATTAGCACTTACATCCGTAAAAACATTTTTATTCTCTTGGATGATATAATCTAAAACACTTATTGACGAATTCTCTATACGTATATGCTTTAGCAAATCATTAAAATGCTGATTTCGTTCTACTTGATCATGTTTAATCCAAGCAAGACAAGCCATAAGCTTCAAATCTTCCTTCAAAATATCAATATCATCCATTGCGATGTAATTAACAAGTTCAGCAAATGATAGATGAACAAAATCGTCACTCATAATGACAGCATTGAACTTGCTCCTCATCACCTCCCTTGCTTTTTTCACCAGACCTTCTAAGCCATAAAGTAAGCCAACATTACACAATCCAAGGCAATTCTTCACATTCAAATGTTCAATGAGGTAATCTTCTGACTT
Source organism: Streblospio benedicti (assembly GCA_019095985.1). NCBI lineage: Eukaryota > Metazoa > Annelida > Polychaeta > Spionida > Spionidae > Streblospio > Streblospio benedicti. Next base: position 26,422,744 of record CM032667.1, read on the forward strand.
CTTCTTAACTAATGGCATCAGCAAATAATCTGCCACGCACACAACATTTTTAACATTGCTGTATTCCACAGATATTGTTCCTGTATACATATATTCCACCAGCAACTTCAGTGAGTGATTGTCAATATCTTCTAATTCAACTTCCCCTGTGCTTGCTTCACTCATCTTGGTTGTGAACATCGCAGAAAAGTATGGACTTGCTGCTGCTAGCACCACTCTGTGACAGGCAATGGAGGCACAGTCTGTAAAAAGTATTCTCTAATATATGAGATTTTAAGCTATTTGCAATATCTTTGATATTTCAAAGTGGTGTCTATAACCATTGTAATTGAACCTTTTATTTAATCTTCAAATCTGAGTAAATATATATAGACTACTTATGAGGAACTAAATAGATGCATTTAAGAACTGTTAATTTGTTTTCTTTGGAAGATTTTCGCTCAATTCTCATGAGCTTTGTCTAGCCGAATGAAAGAAATCTTCTCAGTTGGTCATTTCAGAAATGAGCAAAAGTCTTGGCAAACATGACAGGTTCTTACAGGTATCTATATGGTTTCTCATGAATATGAATAAATGAATAATGGAAATCAACACCAATATAAATTCGTTAATATGTGTATCTCTTCAATTTAATCACAAACTTCAAACTACCTATTAAACTGAATCTTTGAATTTCAGGCTCTCACAAACACATGCTCACCTGATCTGATAGTGAAGTCAGTGAAACTCCCACTCTGCTGGAGACTGTACAATGCGGCATGGAACTCAGTCGTGTACGACGCATCACTGGTTATCACAAGAGGAGGTGGCAGGTTCGAGTCCACCATCTTGTGGTCTGTGCAGAAACTCATGAGGCTAATGATAAGATTATAAAATCTATGCACATTTAAACCGGTATTGCAGGCCTTGAGAAATAACTTAACTGAGATTACCATATGATTTAATGTGACATTCGTTTTTTCTGTACATGAATTTTAAACCAGCATTTATACGTTTGACAATAGTCAATAGAGTTACCCATACTTTTACCAAACAAATCTTGGTCTATTGTTGCACCTAGATACTTTACATTGGGTTTGGATTCAATATTTACATAATTGCCAGTAATATTTGGAGAGGATACCTTTTTAAGTTTTTTTTTGAACCAAATAAAATGGCTTTCTGTTTTGCCAAGATTGGCAAGAATGCAAGATGTAGAGATTAGTATATCTAACCAATTCTTAATTTTATTCAATTCATCTGACAGCTTTGATTCTATTAATCTGATATATTCTACATTGTGACTACAATAAAATGAAATACATATTTACCTTGAATTTGGGACAATCACATATAAAAAACAACAAAATATTTTCAATTCCACTCCAACTGTTAACCGGATATGAATATTTGGGCGGCAGCTATACCTACGTCATGATACTAGCTACTGCATTCTGGCGAGGCGGTGATACTGTAGTGTACAAAGTAGTCATTTGTACACCGACTGTCCTGGTGGAAACAAGCGGGCACGTTGTGTCAGCAAAAAAACTCGTTAGGCATCGACCATTTGATCTCGGGGGGGGGGGGGGCAGCTATTTTCACTATAACTTCAATTGTTTTTTCTCATGAAATTTGACATCTAATTCTTCTTTTCTTAGATTACTGAACCTCAATCATTTTCTTTTAAGCTGTATCAAGCTGTATTTAAGGCCCCATAAAAATAATAAAATGTTTCTCGTCCCCTCCCTCCTGTGTATAGTGCAGCCTCCTGAACATTTTTATTGCCTCCCCAGTGATAAAAAATAAAATGGCCCTCCCGCCTGGCTGCAGACAAGACGGCCCCGTCTCTGTCATTTGTTTGCTAGATCTATGCACGCTAGATATTATACTTTTTTAATTTTACTATATTATACTATGATAGTTTGTTATTGCAACTCAATGCAATAAAAGTTGTTTTATAAGTGATGTTTTATGATTTTGATAATAGAAAGACATTGTTCACATACAATCAAAACACATGTAGTTCATTCATGGCCCAATATTCAAAATGAAAGATTTCGCGCGGAAGAAAAATAAAAAATAAAAAGTGAATCCCTCCTCAATTTTTTCATAATACAAGGACGGAAAAATCAGCAAAATAAAAAATAAAAAATAAAAAATAAAGTTGACCTCCCTCCTATGTGTAGGAAAATAGGCGGGACGAGAAACATTTTATTAATTTTATGGAGCCTAAGCAAAATTTGACAATTATTTTTTTTCAAGCCAAATGAAACCTTATTATTTTTTTCACCATTTTTTAGCCTTATGGTCGATGCCTTATACTGCCCTTTCGTGTTGAACTTTATTTTTACCTCTTGTGCTCATGGGTACCATGGGTATCGGGTATATCTAGTATTATATTATAGAGCAATGCACAGTATAATGATTGAATTCAACCATTTGTGGCTATGTTGTACAAACCACTCCAATCACATGCTCTGCAAAATTATTATGGCCGGCGGTGCACATAATCTTTGCTGCAATAAGGAAAGAAGTTGACTTGATCTAAAAATAACCAATTAAATAAAAACAATTCTGCAAAGGCACATTCTGAGTGGGATGCAATTATAATGCCTTTTCTGATAGAAATATCTAAGAAGGAACCGTGTAGTGTACTAAGGGACGGACCATTCGATATTGGGGGGGGGGGTGACAAAATTTTCCCCCAAAAAAATCTGCCTCCGATTTTGAAAGGAAAAAAAATTGTCCCTGATGTTCACCCAAATTTGTCTCACTTCAAGTTGAAAATAAAAAATTTGTCTCTAGAAAGTTAAAAAAAAAATTGTTTCATTTGTAAACATTTTGTCGCCCCCCCTCCAAATATTGAATGGTCCGTCCCTAAAGTAGATCTATATAAACAGTAGGCCTATACCACGTGATGGAGCGACTATCATTAATTGTACAGGGAGGGGGGTCATTTGTATTTACGAGAATAAAAAATTGAACGCCCTTCTTAATTCTTTGTTGAAGTTGAATGCCCTCCCCATATGATTATTAAGAAACTGAGCGCCCCCCTCCCCCACTCACACATGTACACAAGTACATGGGTGCGTTGTGATTAAACTAAATAGTTTATTGAACTTCCCTGGCAGGAAAAATGTCAATACTGTGGTTGGGATGTATCTCTATTTAATCATATATCTTTTCAGAAGAGAATATTTAATCATTTCAGATAGCTTTTTGTAACTAATATAGCTTAGGTAACACTGGAACAAAATTGTGTTAATAACAATGTTTAGCTTCATATGCCAGATTTTATTGAATAAGCACTTACCTACAAATTAAAACTGTCCATAAAATACAAACTAATAGTTTTTGAGTCGCTTCAGGTAGCTGAAGTGAAAGCCTTGTATTCACTTAATTTTATGTTTGTGTGTGCGTGCGTGTGTGTGTGCGTACGTGTGTGTGTGCGCGCGCGCGCGCATATGTATGTATGCATGTACGTATCTATGTATCTATGTATCTAAGTACATATGTCCTACAAATTTGTATCCATAAAATAGTATTTGAGTCGCTTCTGGTAGCTGAAGTGAAAGCCTTGGTGTTCATTTAGTTTTATGTGTGTGCCAGTGTGTGTGTGTGTGTGTGTGTGTGTGTGTGTGTGTGTGTGTGTGTGTGTGTGTGTGTGTGTGTGTGTGTGTGTGTGTGTGTGTGTGTGTGTGTGTGTGTGTGTGTGTGTGTGTGTGTGTGTGTGTGTGTGTGTGTGTGTGTGTGTGTGTGTGTGTGTGTGTGTGTGTGTGTGTGTGTGTGTGTGTGTGTGTGTGTGTGTGTGTGTGTGTGTGTGTGTGTGTGTGTGTGTGCACGCGCGTGTGTGTATGTATGTATGCATGCAAGTATGTACGTATCTATGTATCTACGTATGTATGCATGCATGTATAATGTCATTTTTATATTGATTGTACATATATCCTTACAAATTTGTATCCATAAACAAATTATATTTGAGTCGCGTCAGCAGCTGAAGTGAAAGCCTTGTGTTCACTTAGTTTTTATGTATGTGCGTGTGTGTGTGTGTGTGTGTGTGTGTGTGTGTGTGTGTGTGTGTGTGTGTGTGTGTGTGTGTGTGTGTGTGTGTGTGTGTGTGTGTGTGTGTGTGTGCATGTACGTGTGTATACGTATCTATGTATCATGTACGTATGTATGCATGCATGTATCTACGTATGTATGCATGCATGTATCTATGTCTCCCGACAAGCTAGAGCTTTTACCGATGAACCAATTTCGTTCAAACTGTACACATCTATGTTCTATGTGGTATGAGGCGACAAGTGATTCGATTTTGGGCACAATTAAATTGTGCTTGCTTTCTACCAGGCCATTTATGACATCTTTACTTGTATTCAATGCACTCAAGCTAGCAAGAAAAATCAAAATTCCAACCAAGCAGCAAAGTCTACTTGGTGCTATTTGCTTCGACAATGGCTATTATAGTGTGCGGGTGGGTGGGTGGGTGCGAGGGGGGTATAAGACTTTGGGAAATGGGAGATTGGCAACCCTTAGTTGTAAAGCAGTTAACTAGCCCCTGATAGAAAAGTATGAAGATACAAACTAAATTGATAAAATTGGACATTTTGCAGAAAAGTGGGAGCAATACCGTGACCACTCTCAATATATATGACTCTAGGTGGCTGGGGTGGGGTGGGGGTGTCGTCAATAGGTGTGTGTACGTGTGTGTGGGTGGGTAGGGGGGTTATAAGGGTACATATATATGATGTTTATATATATGATGTATATGAAATATAAAGAAGGATTGATTTAGAAGTATTTTCGCAGTGGCACTGCTATACAACGCACACCTCAAACCCGCACTTAAAAGCTTTACTTCTGTTTGTGTACATTGTGGTGGTAACGAGACACGTTGGGAGTAACCGAGTGTTGCTCCCAAAGGTTGCATTCAGGTCATCTCACACAATGATTATTAGAGGGGAAATTCATTAGAATATGTTGCTACCCAGAACACCTCTTGAATTATTACAAAAAATACGAAATTATTTTATTAGTTATTGACATAGAACTAATGTTGGGAGCAACGTAACGCCTACATGTGCCCGCACAAAATACCAAAATAGCATGTTTCACATATAGGCCACGACCTGGGGCAGATGTCGGTACCATTTTTAGGGGCAAATTCTTATTGGAATATTTCAATACCTTATGTGGTCCAATGAAAAACCAGATACGATACACATCGCAGATGAGTAGCTTTTAATGAAAAATCAGCAATTTTCATAATGGCCCCTACAGACTCTAGAAGTACCCTGACACTATCAAAAATACCTGACAGATGATGGAATCTGCACTAAATGATATATCAAATATTCAATCATTTTGGATTAATGCTCCATTGCACATCAGCTTTCATCACATATGAAACAAATTCAAGAAGGCCACCAAAATCCAAGATGCCCGCCAAAAATTTGGTAACAGATAAACTACAATATAATGTTAATTCTACTCTCACTGTTCTGCCAAGCAAGCTCCTACCACTGTATTGACATAGCTGAAGAGAAATCTTCCATTTTGCTTGTGAATTCAATTCTACTCTCACTGTTCTGCCAAGCAAGCTCCTACCACTGTATTGACATAGCTGAAGAGAAATCTTCCATTTTACTATATCAAGTGGCCCTGACCGGGACTCGAACTCACGACCCCAAGGTTGTGAGACCAGAATGATACCATCATCCCAAGCAGCGGGCTGTTAAAAGGTTACTCGGACGAACCGATGTCTCTGTAACCCCCAGCCTACATACTTGGTCAATTATCATCTCAACCCAGAGGTCCGGGGCCCGAATCCGAGTAACCTTTTAACAGCCCGCTGCTTGGGATGATGGTATCATTCTGGTCTCACAACCTTGGGGTCGTGAGTGAGTTCGGAGTCCCGGTCAGGGCCACTTGATATAGTAAAATGGAAGATTTCTCTTCAGCTATGTCAATACAGTGGTAGGAGCTTGCTTGGCAGAACAGTGCTATTCATTTTGATTAAGCAAAAACTTCTGGAAAAAATCATGTACAGTTATCCATATAATCACAGACCTTAACACGGCTGGAACATTAGACCTCCCAAAAATTTCCGTCCTCAGGTGGGATTCGAACCCGGACCTCTGGGTTGAGATGATAATTGACCAAGTATGTAGGCTGGGGGTTACAGAGACATCGGTTCGTCCGAGTAACCTTTTAACAGCCCGCTGCTTGGGATGATGGTATCATTCTGGTCTCACAACCTTGGGGTCGTGAGTGAGTTCGAGTCCCGGTCAGGGCCACTTGATATAGCAAAATGGAAGATTTCTCTTCAGCTATGTCAATACAGTGGTAGGAGCTTGCTTGGCAGAACAGTGAGAGTAGAATTGAATTCACAAGCAAAACTTGGGAAAAAATATGTACAGTTATCCATAATATAATGTTAATAAACTATATATATAGTTATATGATAGAATATATTTTTGTTGTATATTAGCATAAATGATGATATAAATATGTATCTTAGATTCAATTTATATAAAGGAACTTGAAACATATATTATTAAGTTTATTCCTAGAAACAAACGACATGAAAAACACGTTTTTAGTCTTTTATCAGATATATGTATATGATACGGATGTTAGGAAATATTTAATATGCACACATGGAATTTACAAATTGCTCTTAGATGATTCATCATGAATTATTATCTATGCATTAAATAAGAATATAAGGGCATAAATTAATCCTCAATTTGAGAGTGTGGACTCGCTGTTATGCTGGGTCATATCAGGTAAGTGGAAATGATTTCCTCAAATCAAGAATACATATTCTCAAGTTTTAGAGAACATTGCAATAATTTTTTAAGAGAACAATTGCAATAATAATTTTAAGAAATATAAACAATTGAATAGAATGATTCAACTTCCAAAGATATCATTACTGTATAATTGTATATTTAATAGCATAATTTGATCATGCAATTAAAGACATGTTACAATGTAATATTTCAATGACGTTTGAAGTTTACAAAGTTCTGTACAACATAATCCGTTTGGAATACATGGACATATTTGCTCATTACAAGATCGACTGCACTTGGATGCCAGAAATTGAAGGATGGCATCTGGAGCAGTTGCCACATCTGACCAACCAATTACAAGTTGCTCATTATCATCTGCACTCTCCATCAACCATCTCCTTCCTGCAGGAGAAGGAACAAGTTGACTTCCTTGCAACGACAGCTTCCAAATCCTCGCTTGTAATTTACTCATAGACAATGTCGGTACAATGTTGTGGTACATGGAGGAAGCTGAAATGATTTAACTTTTTTTAACAAAATAGCTGGTACCGCATTAGATTTACACTAGCTGAACTTTGCCAACTATATACATGTAGTTGGCAAATAAAAGATTCTAAATCTTGAAAGTGCTCAGCACTCAGGTCCCAGTCGACTCCCAACCTTTTAAAAGCCTACTTGTGCTTTTGGTTACTTTTCATAAGTTTCAAAGCACAAACTTTTCCTTTCCTTGAAAATGTACTTACTGAGTCGCAACCAGTTATTTCATGCATTTCAATCAGTGCTTTTGTGTTATCTGGCCAAAACTGATTTACTAAATTTTGGACTTCTGTTTTGGGTACCACTTTTTATATAAATGCGATATATAGATGCAACTGCGAATTTCATTTCCGACTGCGACAAAGAGGACCAGAAGATCAGTGTCATCTGATGCAACTTTTATTGCTTTATTCTCATTTGATGCAGCATGAAATAGGTGCCTTGTATCTGCCTCTTCTTGTGTAGATTTAAGTTCATGTACAACCTCTGATCCAACATCATTCATTAGGTAGCGGTCTTCTCCACAACTAACATACACTTCTTTTCCTGATAATCTTTTGTAGAGCCTAGGATGGTTTCACTCCTGTACTATGACGGTGCTTTCTAGAGAATGTTTGCAAATTCATTCTGGTAAGTGGGTCATGGCATTTATTCACTGGGAGGCACTTTCTAATCTTTCCACCCCGAAGGTTTAGTAAATCTTCTCTCTTAGTCTGTTAGATTACTATCACCATATCCAGGAGGATCTCAACCATTCAACGCAGCTCATCCAGAAGTAAGACAATTGGCCATTTTCCTTGCACAGAAACTCTTTGAATTTCAAAAAAGCTTCATTTGTTGCTTAGAAAGGAGCATATTTCCGAGGTCTTTGAATGATTTTTCAGAGAGATCTCCAGACATAACTGTCATGGTAGTCATCCAACTCTGTAAATGCTCACATTTATCACAATCATAATTTTCCAGCAATATTGGGAATTGTTTCCACATGAGACGCATTAGTGTTTCATAGAGAAGTTCATGCAAAATGAATGGCACGGTTATAATTTCAACCTGAGACTCCTGCAATGTATACTCCTGCAATGAGACCTGACTCAATACATAGATCCTGAAGACCAGCATCTCCAAAGTGCTTCCCTATGATTGCCATTTGAGTACACATTGTATAAAAAGCTCAAGGTTAGGGTATAATTGCATCAAGTTTGCTGTGGTTCCACAATATTTCTGTGGTCTTTGCATAAATAGCCTCACCATACACCAGCACAATACTATTCAGTTCAAGATTTTCCTTAATCTTCTGTGAACAAACAAGTATCTCATGGAGGGTGGGGATATTTCAGTTGCTGGTGCATTGATGGTGGTATATGGCAAGGTGTCAGAAGAAATTTGGATGTTATGTGTGGTTATATTAAACCCAGGCCATCCTGCAACATGTGCCAAACACAGTCTAGTCAAAATCCAAACAAAGTTTTTCATTTTTGGTTCTGCCAATTCTTAACATCAAGTGTTACATAGGGTCAGGCTGGCGGCTTTACTCGTCCACCAGCATTATATGCTGGCAATTGATGTATGCTCACTTCCAGTGATCCTTTTCTTCATAGTGCTTGAGTGGGCTCTCTTGGCTGACGGTCACCATAAACTCTTGTTTGCACAGCAATGCCATTGACACGGTGTGATGTGCCAGATCCACTCTATCCATAAAATGTTCTAAAGCGCTTAAACAAATATATGAACATTAAAACAATGATGCAGTCCTAAAACAACAGTTAAAAAGACAATTATATTAATACAATATCAATATGTACGTAAACAAACCATTATATTAAAATTACAAGTAAAATGCCTCTTTAAATAAAAATGTTTTAAGTTGACGTTTAAAAGAATTAACAGTGTCACAGCTGAGGCAAAGGTCGATCAATAACTCGTCACGTATGGAAAGCGCCTAGAGAGCGTTAAAAAGAACCACCTCCCGTCAGATGTCTACAAAGAGCGGGTCAGAAATTTGACAGCTATGACAGCGGCGGCCAAACGCCGTAAGAGGGCCTGCACCGAAAGAATGGAGACCACCACTCGAGAGAGCCGACTTTCCCCCGTAAAGGGGAGCTGGGGGGGTCGCCTCGCGAGCATTAAAAGGTGTAATGATCTGATGGCGGCTTGGGCAGTGTATGTTATATCTGTTATTGGTAGTCACAAATCTTTACTTGCTCTCTTCACTCATAAAATGGCCCCCACTTGCTCAGAGTATTAACCGAAACATATGCACATAAGATCTCCACACATTGCTGTAATAACATTCTATTGTTTTATCACAATCAGAATAGATTGTCGTTATGAAGAACGCCCCACTACTATACCATGAATTTGTTTTGCTGGAAGAAACATTCCGTAGCCACGATGTACCAATAGAAGAAATAGCTTGGTATTATGACTTCTTCATCCCATCCCTGGAATACAATAAAGCTGAAGAGCTGAAGTCACGCATAATCAAAGGTTGATTGGCATTTTTCAATGGGTTTGTAAACGCTTGCAAGAAAGCCCATCTGGATGAGTTGGTCGCCAGCTTGACACACGAAGACGTTCGCTTATTATACAGATGCGTATGGGTATGAAGATCGCTCTGTACAAGGACGTGGCAAAAGCTGGTTTACAAGCAAAGCAGATTGTACCTCAGAAGCCAGGAAATCAAGACCTAAAGACTGGCCTGATGCTCCAGAAATGATTTTAGGTCTGGAATCAACGTGCCCGTGCTTCATACATAACATAGATGATGATTTCAAAATTATAACTCCAAAGTGCTTCTGCTTTAAGCCGAAGATTCCTGAACAATTTAAAAATAAAGATCAAATTACTATTGACGGTCTAACCATTGTCAAAACTATATCAACATGATTTGTAAAGAGATTCATTGGATTTCTTTTTCATATCAACAAGTATCACTAATTTTGTGCTAAATCCATATAAACTTACTATAATTGTCTTAATATTTTCGGACATTTTCAATGTCCATCATCTGAGACTTTTCTGTCACCAGGTGGCAGCACGTGACAGAAGTGGAACTCGGTCAGTGTTTGTTGTTGGGGGGGGGGGTGGTTGAGGGCGTGCGCGGTGGTTTGGGGCTGCCCTAGGTCTCAGAAGGTTGTCGTAGGCGTGAGATAACTGGTATGCTCCTTCATCTCTGTTCATGTTCTCAGTCTTTCGGATTGTTATTGACTCTAAGATTTGTCTGTCCAGTAGGTTTGACTCCTTGCACACAATTTTATCACTATCCCAATCTGGTACGTGGTTGAGGTTGTTCATGTGGTCAGTTATGGCTGATTGGTGAACTTCTGTGGTGCTGAGGCGAGTGGCTCTGGTGCGCACATTTTTATGGTCATGTGTCTCCACATTTCTTTGATGCTCCTTGAGCCGTGTGCCAAACACGAGAACGGGTCATGAGTCCGTCAACGTCGACGCGTCTCTATAAAGCGCGAGTGAGTGGGGTAGAGATAGCAGAACGATCCTAGCCATGTCTCAGTCAACGTCGTCAGTGACCAAAGTAAAGGAGGGCTTACGCATTGTCGGGAACACCTTCAGGACGAAATCACTCTGGCGTACTGGCCTGGAAGAAGCTCCTGGCAGCCCGATACATAGTCGGAGAGTGCGTCCAGGACTACATCAGCAGGGAGTGGCCCCTGTAACAGACTGGAGCGGGTGACGTGCGCCTCAAAATGTGAATATGCGATTTCTTATTCGCACCACAACTATTTTTTAACCAAGTAGAACATATGTTGAATATTCATCTGCTCGAGTTTGACAGAATTATCAAACCCACTTCCCGCTATATACTCACAAGCCCCTCATTCTCTCAAGCTTTTACATTCTCGCAAGCCAAGCACCTCCCTCCCCAGCCAAGGCAGCCATATACTCAAAATCCCCACAACTCTCCACCCCCTTTCTCTGGCATTCTTTCAAGCCAAGCTCCACCACCCACCTCCCCATACTCTCACAAGCCACCACCATCTCTCAAACTCACTCCCCGCCATATACTCACATATACTCACAAGCCTCTCATTCTCAAGCTCTCACATTCTCTCAAGCATAGCGCCCCTCCCCCCTCCCCCAGCCATATACTCAGAAGCCCCCGCTTTCTCTCAAACCGCAGCTTTCTCTCAAGATACCTTTTTTCCCTCAGGCGTTTGCTCACAGGCCCCCATTCTCTCAAGCCAAGCCCCCCCCCCCCCCAGCCATATACTCACAAGTAGCCCCCCCCGCCCGCCCCAACTCATTCTCTCATGCCTACCCCCCAATACTCTCATGACAACCCAGCCGCCATCTCTCAAGCTTACTCCTCGATATTTGCCCTCAAGCCCCACCCCACCCGCATTCTCTCAATCTCTGATGAAAGTATATTATGTTTAATTTGTATTTTGAAATTGTTGTTCTTATGTTGTTATCTTTATATAACTAGCCCTTAGAGTCTCAGTCCACGGGTCCCTGCCTCGTGAAACAAAAACTTCAAGCACCGCCCCCCTTCGAATTCTGGATCCATCACTGCCTTGTATGACTCCTATGGAATTGAATATTCGTACTCGGATGCATCACAGTCGCGCCATTCACCCAACCATGTACGCACGTGAGCAGGTGACGGGGTCGGCGCTCCATTCCTCGCTGCGGCACGTGAAGTTCGTCTCCTGGGCGCCCCACCAGGCGGCGGCGGCGGGCAGGTGGTGTCGACAGTGGCAGCGCACCGTCACTACGGCGTCTGGGTCAGCAGAGGTCAGGCCCGAGATGGCGGCGGCGTAGAGGGTGGGAGGTGGACAACGGCCAACTACAGGGAGAGACAGCATAGTGAGGATGCTAACACATGCAGCCCAGAAGAGCTTTGCAAAGTGTCTGCACTGCAAAGGAAGTCATCGTACCCCGCCCACTTTACAGACTCCTCAAGTTGCTGCTACACACGTAAAGTGGGATCCTATCACCAAAAACCTAGCCCTGCGGTTCACTCTACACTTCAGTGTGCCGTTTATTTAGTAGACACAATCACACGCAAGTTGCCACTCATTAGGTCTTATATATCCGACCAGCGATAATCGAATGCCCTCTGCTAAAGATCTGCATGCCTCCAAAAGTGAGCGCATGCTTCCAAACCCAATAAACCGTGCACGAGTTTTATTCCACTTTACTCCTTTTTCTACAGTCCTTCTAAATCAAACCATGGCATTGGTATTTACATAACGTTATAATTACATCATAATCAGAAGACCACTGACTCACCCCTGCAGTCCGGTCCTACATCTGGCGTCCACGCACGTGACTGTCGCCTCCGTCCGCTCGTCCCGCAGCCTCGTCCCCGCCCGGCACCGGTACAGGGCGACCGCGCCTAACCCACGGCTCCCCAACCACGTCACCATAGCATTCTCTACGACGGGCAGGGGAGACGGGCATAGCAGCGCTGCGGCACGAACATGGTGTTACAAGATTTAACGAGGGCAAACCCTTGTTAAACACATGCGGTTGAAGTGTCATGTTCTGTTCCCTGGCCAACAGGACTCCCCAGGGAGCAGCGGGCCGCCTGGAGAGCAGGGATTCCCTGGCTCTTCTGGGGCCACAGGTCTCTCTGGAGCCACAAGGCCCACCGATGGGAGGCATCATCTTTGTCTTTCAAAAGACTTTATATCTAATAGTATTTTGAATTATTATCAGAACCAGCACCATTAGTGCCATTGGTTATATTTTTTAAATGAATATCTGAAAAGCTGGTTAGAATATAATAACGTCTAGTTGTAATGGATACAAGTAATGCCTTTTCTCAAAATCAGAATAGATCAGATCATGTATATTCCAAGGAGATTTATTATATAATAATAATGAATATGAATGAAATGTAAGATAATGTATACAAATTATATAATCTATATACAAGGTTTTTATACAGGTTTCAGTAGGTATGTTCTCACGTCATCTTGTTTTACACTATATGTGCTTCAATGTGCTTCTTTTTCACATCAAGTGTTGTTTCTATGTGTAGGCCCGCCTGGTCAATTGGGCGCGTCTGGTTTTCCGGGTGTCCCGTGTTAGTGATTGCTAGTTATCAGTGATTGCTCAAAACTGTGTAAATTTCAGATATTGTGTATGCTTACAAAATTTTGGAGAAAAGGCAATTACACAGGACTAATTTTACAGATGTGATATTGTGCCTATGCATTTTTAAGTGACAATTAAAGAACACTTATTTCATGAATCTCAAATGCTTTATTTTAGCTATACCACCAAATATTGACTATAAAATTAAAATGGAGAAAACAGTAGTCACATAAACAAATTAATTCTCATTTTAATTTTTCAATATTACTATTTAACCAAGGTTTTTTGAGTGAAAGTGTTGATGGATTATCGTTTAAAAATTCTACTTTACGTAATGCCATTGTCAAACCAAATAATAATACTATGTCAAAAAAGTGGCACGTATTGATATGCATTCTTTTTAATAAATTAATTAATAACAAGGGCCGCAATCTGAGAGCGCCGAAAACTGGTTACGTTACCCTTTATATACAAGACATATTTCAAAATTCAAAGTGACCTATATATTAGTTTAAAATCCTTTTTTGATTTAGTTTGAAATCCATTATTTGTCAGCTCCTGCCTCTCATAACTGCATAACATTGTGAAAGTCCATAAAGTCTCAGCCTAAATGATTGTCTTATGATCCACATGTGGCACAGAACATACCTGATTTGGCACACAGTCATACATAGTGTGCATGATAATACAATCTTGAATATACAATGAATAGTAGACATTACAACATAAAATATAGGTAAACATCATTTAACGGACAATAAAGTAATAACTAATGCTAAGACTATTGCATGCATTATCTTGTAGATTGTTACAAATTCTTGAATAAATCTAATCTACTCTAATCCAAACCAAGCATTATGTAAGAAGTGTTAGTGTAACTGTACATTATGTGATATATGCGTATATTTCCACATTTTATCAAACATACATCATGTATATACAGTAGAATCTAGCAATCAGGGACAGTAGTGTCTCTGTAAATAGTCAAGGGCGAATTGAAATTGTGCTATCAAGGATGAGGCGGTCCTAATCGTGGGGTGTCACCAGGGCTAGGTGTCACTGTAATGATATACCTATTACTATTCGTTCTGATAAGCGCATGATGTGCTTACAAAAAAACAACTTCAACTTAAAAACAAAAACACAAGAGATGTCTATTAAGCGCATCCTCAAAAATTTATGCAGTTCATCCATTTCTTTTCATTTTATCGCTCGCTTTGAACGATAAATGTCAACATGTATGAGCCGCGAACTTTGTTTCACAATCGCCCGAACGAGATTACGTGGGTAACCAAATAAATATGACATCAGGTAAGTGATATCTTCACAAAAAAGCAAGATTTGTTTGATTTAATATGTGTAAACAGGGGAAGGGGTGTGCTTAATAGGGCAGGTGCGCTTATAAGAACCAATACGGTATTTGAATAAAACAATATATATAAATGTTACACATATGAATCCCACTTGATTTTCACCATTACCCGCCTGTTATTTATCAAAAGATTTAATAGCATACATCATTATTCTCCAACTGATTTGATTCCATCGTGTTAATAAGCATTGTCTTCTGAAATCCATCTCCAAATACTGGCACATGACCTATAACATTTGTAGGCCTCTATTGTCATTAGTCAGAACTGTCTGAGTCATTAAGATCTTCCAGCTGTTTTATAGCAACGATCTCATCAGACTGTGTCACCATCTTCATCTCGCACATTGATGTTGTGAGGAGAAACCAGCTGGGGGATGATGTCTGCTGAGGCACCATGATATACAGCAACATGTAATGGACATTGAGTCAACCTATTACCCACATTGACATCAACCCCGTGCTGCAGTAGAACTGGCACCAGCTGCCATCTGTTCTGTTTTACTGCCTCGTGGAGCACTGTGTCACCATCTTCATCCTGCATGTTGATGTTGTGAGGAGAAATCAGCTTGGTGATGATATCTGCTGGGGCACCATAACATACAGCTGAATGTAGTGGGGTTTGCTGAAGATCATTACACACATTGACATCAGCCCCGTGCTCCAGAAGAACTGACACCAGCTCCCATCTATTCTCTCTCACCACATCATGGAGCGCTGTGCATCCATATTTATCCAGCATGTTGATGTTGTGAGGAGAAATCAGCCTGCTGATGATATCTGCTGGGACACCATGATATACAGCTGAATGTAATGAGGTTTGTTTAAGATCATTACACAGGTTGACATCTGCCCCATGCTGCAGTAGAACTGGCACAAGCTCCCAGCTTCTCTCTCACCACATCATGGAGCGCTGTGCGTTCATATTTATCCAGCCTGTTGATGTTGTGGGTAGAAATCAGCCTGCTGATTATATCTGCTGGGGGATTATAATGTGCAGCCAAATGTAATGGGGTTTGTTTCCAGTCATTACACAGGTTGATATCTGCCCCGTGCTGTAGTAGAACTGGCACCAGATGCCAACTTCTCGCATACACAACTATATGGAGCACTGTGTTTCCATCTTCATCTTGCATGTTGATGTTGTGAGGAGAAATCAGCCTGGTGATGATGTCTGCTGGAGCACCATGAATTGCAGCTGAATGTAATGGGGTTTGTTTAAGATCATTACTCAGGTTGACATCAGCCCCTTGCTGTAGTAGAACTTGCACCTGCTCCCATCTTTTCCCTTCCACTGCCTCGTGGAGCACTGTGTTTCCATCTTCATACATTCTGCACGTTGGTGGTACTTGGTGAGATCAAACGGGTGACAATGTCCATTGGTACATCTTCACTGAGGATTTCATTGCTGGATTTTGCTTCCTCTATCTCTCTGCGCTCCTACCCATTTCCTTTTTCCATAGTTCTTGGTAACTTCTGCTGAACTGATTTCTTTCTTATGTTCATTCAAATTTTTTGTTCAATTCTATTTGTTTAAAATGCAGTTAAAAGATAATGAGGAGAAACACATACTGTTAATGTTAAAATTATTAGTCTAAAAATGTATTCCAAAATGCTTTGTATAATAAACTTTCTATTAATTAATCATTAAAAATGCTTATTATTTTATCTTCTTAAAACTAAATCCTTATTAATCAAATCCATAAAAAGGGCATGGTTTTCGTATCAGCATTTGACATGAGCTTAAAATCCAAAATGTTTTAAAGCTACAAACACTTTTCTATTTCAAACAAGCACCTTCACCATATTCCATGCCCTATAAGTGTTTTGCGTATGCATAGAAGATGTAACAGAGTTGCTTATTGACAAGGATATTGAATTACATATACAGTAATCCGGCAAAATTCCATAAGCATGGACTGTACCAGGCAGAACACACTTTCCTCTATTCCCGAGAAGGAACTTCTAGTGGACATGAGACTATTTAGATATAAAAGTGCATGTCAATTTTTTCAATGATATCATTGTCCATTTTTTCTTGTAATATTGTAATATACTTCCAAAGTGTTATTTCTAAATGTATATACAAATTTCTGTTATAGTTCTGTCCATTTGTGAAACACCAAATTCAGTATTAAATCATGAATACAAGTGCATAGTGTTTGATTTAATAGTTTCATCTATTTGTGAAACACTGTATTCATGAATTCAATCGTTACACAAAAAACCTTTAAAGGTATTATCATATCCAAGCCCGGCATCCAAGCTATACTTCATTAACAAAATGTAAAGTACTTTGCCTGTAACAAACAAGATGATGTTCTTTAACTATAAGACCCTGCCTGATTTCATATAATGTGATAAACTCATACATTAGACCCTAATTTTATTGAACCTCTAATTATTTTCACAATTTGCTTGGGCCTTTCTCCTTAAAACCAATTCTAAATGTATATCCACATTTCTGTTATAGCTCTGTCCATTTTTCAAACACTGCACTCAGTAATCATGTGTATAGTATTATTGTCTACCTCCTAACAGTATATATTCAAATTTCTGTAATAGTTTCTTCCTATTTGAAAAACACCCCATTCAGTAATCATGAATACGAGTGTATACTACTATTGTCTACCTCCTGACAGTAGCATAATAAAATGTTTACCCACATATCTGTAATAGTCTCATCTGTTTGTGAAACACTGAATTCAGTAATCGTGAATACAAGTGATGCACACAAATATCTGATGCAAGCTATACTGTGTAAACAACATAAAAGTACTCTGCCAGTAATAAACAACATGATCCATTCTACTTGTAAGACCATGACTGTGAGTTTGTATAATAGTGCAGCCTCATAGTAATCAATATCCAGTGGATCTCGCCCAGCCTTGTTGTGGCAATGTTGTGTGTACTAATTAACCAAAAATAGGTTATCACATTGCTTCGGCTGCAACAAAAGCCTTGTGTGTGTTTCATTTCTATCTGTGTGTGCGTGCGCATGTGTGTGTATTTGTGTGTGCGTGTATGTGTGTATATGTGTGTGTGTGTGTTTGTGTATAAAAAAATGAAAAATATATATAGTCTGCAACACATGTGATGTGTGTGTGAGTGTGTGTGTGTGTGTGTGTGTGTGTGTGTGTGTGTGTGTGTGTGTGTGTGTGTGTGTGTGTGTGTGTGTGTGTGTGTGTGTGTGTGTGTGTGTGTGTGTGTGTGTGTGTGTGTGTGTGTGTGTGTGTGTGTGTGTGTGTGTGTGTGTGTGTGTGTGTGTGTGTGTGTGTGTGTGTGTGTGTGTGTGTGTGTGTGTGTGTGTGTGTGTATGTGTGTGGTGTGTATGTATTTATTCATGTATGTCTCTGGACAAGCTAGAGGGTTTACCGATGAACCGATTTCGGTTCAAACTACACAACTATGAGGTATGAAGCAACACCAAAGTGATTCAATTTTTGGCACTTTGTCCATTGAATTGTGCTTTCCGCAAAGGCGATTTATGACATTTTACTGGTATTCAAAGCACTTCTGCCAGCATGAAAAAAAATTATTTAACTCAGCAGCAAAAAAGTCTACTTAGTGCAGTTTGCTGTTTTCTACTATGTGGCATGAAGGAGCCAATATTAGACAATGACACACAGGTTATTTATAGCTGATTACGTACATTGTAATTTTGAGTCAACATTGTTCTAGAGGCACTGTGCTCTCTGAACACTTTTGATCTAGTATTAAGCAAGTATATGGTCCCGATGTACACCTCGTCCTCCACATGTCCACACAGCTCCAATGGCTCCCTCTGCAACACTGGCGCTCTTTTATTGAAATGGCACTCTTCTACGAAAGCACCAACAACCTCAACATTACCTTATCCTCCACAGCTTTGCTTCATACAGAAACAGTCTCTAATCAAGGATACTATATTGATAGGATATCCAACTCTGTTACGTCTTATGGATTTTGTGTGATGAAAACAAACGCACGTGCGGGCAGCTGCTAGCGTGTGATTATGTAAACACACGCCTGTATTTCCCGTTGTTTGTCATAGATAGAATGTTGTGGACAAATATTTATTGTTTAGTATGTTACCCATATAAAAATGAATAGTAATTCATAGAGGGTTTTTCATTACAAAATGCTCATGTATGGTTTTAATATGTCAAAAATAAGATATAATTTTATAGCATATGTTCATTCATTTTTTTACATGATAATATTCACAATACTTCTGTGTGTCATACTCCAACATTTGCAACACATTGTAAAAGAGATTTGCATCACGTTGTTCTGTTAGTTAGTAACAGAGGATGCCTCCTTTTTTGTGAGGAAACAAAAGCAAGCCATTCAAACAAACGAAAATATTAGAATATGTACAGATTCAACTATATTATGTAAGGGACCACAGGCATGTGTCGCGATGTGTGTGATACACTTCAGTGAACACTGTTACATGTACTATCAGACAGGATCATTAACACCCTCAGTTTGAATGACACAGCTTTTTAGTTATGTCAGCATGGCCAAGTGGGCTAATGATCCTGCCCTGGGTAAATACGTGGCACAGCGGTAATGGTCCAAGGTTTGAGTCCAGGCAGAGGCTATGTGACATAGCCTTCTATGGACTTCTTACAAATGGCTAAACTTTAAAACTTTCCTCCTTTTTTTTCGAAGAGATGGGGAGGCCAACATCTTGTTGGCCTCCTTCAGCGTGTGATGAAGTCTTATTTTCACAAGTAGGATAACAAGGGCACATTCAAAATTACAATTTATACATGAAATACTAGCTAAATCATGACGATAGTAAATAAACCGTTCTAAGGCACAAACAACTATTACATTACACTGGAACCTGCCCATGTGGACACATTCTTTGTAAGAAACCCTGTCTTATACGGACACGTTTTGCTTCCCCGCTTTCGCCTTGTGTAGGCTACAAGAATATTTAGCATATATTGCAAGTACATGGCAAGTCTCCCGGGGGGGGGGGGGAGGGGGCGTCTTGCATTATCGGGGTTAGTATGGATGTGCCTCCAAAATGAGTTACCTTTTTCACTCTCTTGGTATAGACATGACCCCTTATTTTCCTTTTTTGTTATAAACACATAGGCAGATCCAGGGGGCGGGGGGCACGCCCCACCCCCCTTTTCCCACCAAAATACTTCATTTTCTTAGGGTTCTTCATGAAATCACTTAAATGCGCCCCCCCCCCCTTTTCCTTAAGTGCGCCCCCCCTCTTTTCCAAAATCCTGGATCTGTCATTGAGACATGAGCCCTTACTTTTACATTGTTTAGTATAGACATGAAGATGTAGTCCCTTAAATGTAATGAGATCATTAGATGTTAAATTTACCAGTTAATATTTGGTAGAATGGTTGAAATTATCTAAGAATGTTGACCTCATCCTAGGTGTACTAGTTCAATCAAATTGTAACATTAAAATTTTGAAATGAATCAATGGTTATTACGTTCTTTAATGTATAAGTGTTTTCAATTGGTATAGAAATGGGTCCATTTTTTGCTCATAGCTGGTATATGGATGGGTACCATATTTTTCCCGCAGAGGCACAACCGTACCTACTTTCAGGTAGACACCCCCCCCCCTCGGGGGGGGGGGGGAATTCTATTCATTCACTTGTCTATGTGACGAGACATGTCACTTGAAAATTGATATTCATATATAAGAAAGGTTTCCGAAGTCTTATCAAAGCTAGAAAAAAAGTTTGAACTATATATATATAATGTCTGGTATAGATTGTTATAATAGTGTGTCACGTTATTGACGTATTCTTAACATAATGGTGTATTAATTTATGCTCTACGGACAATTTCCTGATATTTCTGCACGTTTTGTAGAAAAGATATGTCCAATCCATTTAAGTGAATGTTATCAAAGAGCGTTAAACAATCGCTGATGTGATAACCACACAATTTGCTTTAGATCTAAATCTATAAGTGGGAAAACAATGTGGTTTGTAAATGTTCCTGTGAGGTTTTTTTCTGTGATGTCTGCGCCCAGAAATGGTCTTATGTTGTGGATCATGGTATAATGAATGGCTTCTCATTCATAACTATTTATATTTCTAATCATAAAATTGAAATATGTCACGTCAACATCGGCCAATTTACTTAACCATTGCCTTGTTTGTTGTACTAAATACACGCTTGCGTGTTACGTGACCTAGTGCTGCAAACATTGATCGCGTTAGCTGCAGTATCCTATCAATATACTATCCTTGCTCTATAATACCAACAAACAAACCACTTCATTCTGAAACCCATAAGTACTAATTCTTTGTACACGAACAATCAGAATCAGCCACCAACTCGTAGAGTGCCAATATAAGAAACCTACCGGTTGAAACCGTGAAAGACAAAATCAGGATTTGAATCACCCCATTTAAATTGGACCTAAGTAAATAAGAAAAGAAGGACACTGGTGTAGAGCTGATATTAACCCACTGCATGCCATAAGCATTTCATCTTTGACTTTGTAGATAGCCCTGTATATAGCAACCTTGGACAATTTGGTCCTTAAGATGTAGGAAGATGGGAATCACGCTGAGATTCACAGAGTATAAATTAGGCTGACATGTCAGTGGCGCTGAGCTGGGTAAACTTGTTGGTGGCCTATGAATAGGCTTTCCCTTCATTTGCAGTTTGGTTGACTTTGTGTTTGAAAGTATGTATTGGATGTGATAAACGTTATAAATACCATCATGGAGGACAGTTGGTTATAGCATGTAAAAGAGGAATAAAGATGCGTTACCCATGTTCACAATGTTGAAATGTGCATTGTGGTGGGATGACAATTTTTCAAATAATTGCGCTGAAAGTTCCTTATTGAATGTAAACAATAAAACCTAACCAAAACATCAACAACCATGTCATTTAAATCTGATGAGGTTAATTACCTCGTCTATAGATATCTTCTGGAATGTGGTTACGCTCATTCAGCTTTTAAATTTGCAAATGAAAGCCTCCTAAAACAGTCAAACATCAATGGAGACAGGGTCCAGCCGGCTGCGCTGGAGAGTTTGATAAAGAGAGGCATAAAGTACACGCAGGTGGAGAACAGCATTGCTGAGGACGGCAGCGAGGGAGAGGTGGAGGATCTCGGTGTGCTTGAAGCAGTAATACCGCCGGCAGAGCTGCAGGAGGCACGTTGTATGGCGGCCCCGGCGGTCCTCTCCACCAAGTCAGGACAGCAGCTGGACAATCAGCAGCTAGCCAGTGCTGCCAACACTACCCAGCAGATCAGACAGCAGACGCCCGCTGATGAGACTGTGGCACATATATCAAATGGCTCCACCAATGGAGCTGCCGCTGGCACAGGAGCGCCAAACATGGACTTGGCTAACCACACTGATGAGTTGGCGGACATGACCAATGGCGCTGGGAGTCCCTTTGCACTCGAGGCGACTATACTAGAACGCAACAGTGACACGGAGGTGTACGCCTGTGCATGGAACCCAACATGTGACCTTCTTGCGTCAGGATCTGCTGACTCATATGCAAAACTATGGAACATGAATGACAACACCAATAACACAGTGCACTTTAAAGTACTTCAGTGCACAGAGGAGGAAGAAACGGTTGATGGCAGGAAATTGGACTCCTCCGTGACAGCAATAGAGTGGCGTTGTGACGGGGAGCGGCTGGCAACGGGAACGAAAAGTGGCTTTGTGAAGGTCTGGTCAAAGGACGGCTGTCTTGTCAACACCGCCAAACCGCACAAAGAGCTTATCTATACACTCAAGTGGAACAATAAAGGCAACTATATCGTCACGGGCGCTCAGGACGGAACAACCAGTGTTTTAGATGCAAGCTCCGGAAACAGCATGCAACAGTTTGCTTTTCACTCCGGGCCCGTGCTGGATGTGGACTGGCAACACAACGACAGCTTTGTGTCATGCTCCTCAGACACACTCATCCACATGTGCTATCTGGGTTTGGACCAGCCTGTAAAGACATTTCACGGCCACACCAAAGATGTCAACTCTGTCCAGTGGGATCCGAGGGGTGAGCTCCTAGCCAGCTGCTCAGACGATATGACCGTCAAAATCTGGAACTTGAAAAATGACACTTGTATATATGACTTGAAGGCGCACAATGAGTCGGTCTTCACAATACGGTGGTCACCAACAGGACCAGGAACTGCCAACCCCAACGCTAACCTCATGCTCGCCAGTGGGTCGTTTGATTCAACCGTGCGTCTCTGGGATACAGAGTGCGGCACATGCATCCACACACTCACCGGGCACAAGTGGCAAATCTTTACCCTGGCATTCTCGCCCGATGGAAAGTATCTTGCCAGTGGCTCGCAAGACAAGTACGTCCACATCTGGAGTGTTCAGAGTGGTTCACTGGTGCATAGTTACCTTGGGACTGGTGTAATCACGGAGGTGTGTTGGAACCAACGGGGTGACAAGGTTGCCGCTTGCGACTACGGCGGATCTGTGTTTGTATTGGACTTGCGAAAATAGCTGCATCATGGTGACATACATGAACGCAATCTACGGCATACAACATGTTAGTTGCGGCTAGGAGTGATAAAGCACATGCAGATACAGTGACATGTTGAATGCTCAAGGAGTCGTAGACCGTCCGCACACTGCTTTGCCATTGAACCGAGTGCACAGCAAGTCCCATGGTCGCTCCTCCACATGACTGCTGCTGCTACTTTGCTGCTGCTGCTGCTGCTGCTGCTGCTGCTGCTGCTGCTGCTGCTGCTGCTGCTGCTGCTGCTGCTGCTGCTGCTGCTGTAATAGTTAGAAGTTTATCGTCAATATGGAGAATATGATATAGATATCCATGTGTTTGATGTTGGCGCCCACGATGTGATGATACTACTGTGCTACCGTGATAATTTGGTGTAGGATGTTGATGGGCGGGGATTGGGGGGCGGGGTCTAGGAATAGGACAGGACTAAAGGATTTTCTAAAGGAATAGGACAGGACTAAAGAGATGGTGTATACTAATAAGAATTCCATTTGTCTGTCAGGCACAGATTAGCATGAGAGTGTTTTTCTTTGTTTAATCGCTAACAACCATATGATATCATCTTTTAACATTCCAAAACGTTTTAAGTTTTTGATTTTAGTCAGAGATATGCATAAATGTTTGTGGTGTACATATTTTGGAAGTGTCTTGACCGCTCACATGAAGCTAAGAAGCAGTTTTAAGCAAAAGAAGTAGTGTGCATATTTTAAGCAGATGAGTATACAACATGAACTTTAAAATAGTAGTTTTGTTTCACGTACCTGTACGGGAATTGATATGGCACTGTATTGGTTCATAGTTCATATTTCTCAAGGTAGCTGTAAGAGATCATGTACAATTGGGTTCAATTGGGTTCAATCATTTGTAATTGTATAGGATTTGAGATGTGCCTTTACATTGCTTTTGCACAGTTCACATTAGGCCATTCAAACTTGATTTCTAGGATGACGAAAATTTTCATTTCAAAATTTTCCGTTAGGTGGGTCCAAATAAAAAAAGCTGAAGACGGAACTTGTCGTAAGGCCGGGTGAATATTAAAAAATAATTTGCGTAGAATTAAGGAGGGAAGGGGTGAAATAAAATTAAAAAAATATCCGAGAACTTCGAAGGGAAGGGTTCCGCGTAAAAATCATGAATAAATAATAAGGCAGGGGATTAAAGATACCTTTTCTCTTGCATGATTTTATGTTGCAATTTATTTGTCTTGCTTTTTTATATACATTTGTAGGATTCCTTTAATCCACCATCTTTGCTTTGTTGAACTGTATGTTTGTGGTTTAGAAATGTTTATTATCTTTATGTAACCCACATTGCCATTTCATTTTATTATTATACTTTTTATGCTTTAATAACTGTATTTGAGGAGTACATGTCACTAATTGAGTGGTTGGCCCGCACTACGTCAATGTGTGGGTATCCTAAGAACACTTTTATCACCTAATCCTTCAAATTAATTTGTTTTTATCGCATGTTTCTCAAATATATAAGGTGGAAAGGCTGAAAGAATTACCTAATCTGATTAATCTGAATTTTTGTGTACAAAAATTCATTTTTAATTTGTACTTAAGTTTAGTTCATTTATTTGGTGGTCATGGACCTCGACTTAGGCCGCCATCTTTTACTAATTTCATTCACGTGTTTCAAATGTTTTATCTAGTTTAAAAGTGTTTTCCTTCCACTTCCCCACCTCCACCCTTTAGATTGTTTCTACTTATTTATAAGTCTGTACGTAAGTTTTCATACTTGCCACAATGGTATTGGTAATTATTTTCACTTCTTACTCCATATTTAAGATTTTAATTTGTTCTGTAACTTCATTGAATAAAATTGCTATTTTCTTCCACACTGCTGTTCGAAGTTTAATGACTGATCAAATGACAATGAAGAAGACCGTATATTGTTCAGTGATACATGTACATGTATATACGTTGCTTTTATGACCAACACAATTTTACTCAATAGGATAACTTCACAGTTTGTAATCTTCATGTTTGTTATCGTCAAAAATATAAGATAAGATGTTTTATCTCTGCAGTGAGATCCAAGTATAACACACGCATGCTCATCAATCCATGCATCAAACCATAATGATAATGTAGTGAATGATAAAATTTGACATCTTCAACTTGCTTTGTAAGCTTTACAAGAATGGTTCGATCCTAATCTATTTCGGGCTATTATTCAATTGACATGCTATTGAAACTATTGCAACAAAAAGTGGCTCGGACACAATCCATCCTGATAGATTAACAACATGCCCAACAAACGAAGTCAGTGGGTGCATGTCTGATCAAGGCTGGCACGATTGGTGAAGCTAAATATAGCGTCAGGTGTCAGACAGTGTGATTGCGCAACACAGCATATAGGCGAAGTCGAAGTGTGTGTCCTTCGTCATTGGAGATTAGCGAATGGTAGCGCACCCGACTATGACATATAAGACCGGTCTGAATCTAGCCGGGAGGTCGTAACTTCAATTCCACAATCTTCAAAATCACCTTTACAAGTAACACTGACTTTCGTTTCAATTGGTGGAAAGAGGTGGACCTGGGTGCTTTGGTAGAAGCCACCGGGTAGCTCCCCGTGAAATTGTCCATTGGTAGTGGGCTGGCCCTGTGTGCAAGACATTGGGGGAGGGTGCTATGGCCCGGGAATTTCGAACTCAGGTAGATGGGTAGTGTAATCCGACGGATGATGAAAAAGTTAGATCTGAGAATTCTTACAGGTCTCTCGGTCACCGAAAGCTGACTATGGGATGGTGCACGCAGGGAAAATTCCTGATCTGATAATAGTGTTCGGTATATTGTGTTCCTGTCCGCCTCCAGCTCGTACTGCCCGGATCGGATCTGGCGCTGGTATGGGGGTTGTCGATGGAGTGGGGAGTTGGGGGAGGCTGTAACAAAAAGTGGCTCGGACACAATCCATCCTGATAGATTAACAACATGCCCAACAAACGAAGTCAGTGGGTGCATGTCTGATCACGGCTGGCACGATTGGTGAAGCTAAATATAGCATCAGGTGTCAGACAGTGTGATTGCGCAACGCAGCATATAGGCGAAGTCGAAGTGTGTGTCCTTCGTCATGGGAGATTAGCGTAATGGTAGCGCACCCGACTATGACATATAAGACCGGTCTGAATCATAGCCGGGAGGTCGTGAGTTCGATTCTAAATCACCTTTACAAGTAACACTGACTTTCGTTTCACTATATTGATATTGACGATGCGCAGGGGTTTTAAAATCTCACTGCATCAGGTGGATGAGCTACTGCTGTTGTTGATGGCATATTCATACATTCTGAGACTGGCTTTTGGTGACTTCACCTAAACAGCCAACTGATGTGGTGCATTGTGTGCGCTGTTCATGTAATGGTTTACGCTCTTTCAACTGGTGTTCTAAATATTAGAAAGTCTTAATAAATGTCTTTCCCAAATCAGTAAAACTATTATTAACGCACAAAATTAAACTAGTTTATAGAGACTTGTATGTAGAAAGTATCATAATGAGTTTATTTAGTTTATTAAGTTTGCCACATTTACAGATAAAATTTATGATATAAAATGCAGGCCGTTAACAATAATGTTTAAAAACATTAGAATATTTAAAATTACCGTAGCAGATGGCATGGGTGGAAATAAGTTCCACCCATGTATATGTTCTAATCACAGTTCTTTAAACTACATTCACATTCATTTAAGTATATTTAAACATTTTTGTGTAATATCCTAAGAGTGTTACAGCGCAATTTTAAAAAAGAAAAAAGAAAGCACTAATAAAATACATACTAATTACATGTCAACTTAATTAATTATATTTTTCTGTACAATAATTCTTGCATAGATATTTATATGTAACATATCTTTTGGCTGATTTGATGTCATTTGGTACATTTTTCATATATTAACACGGGCATATTGGAATGTGTTCTTAAAATAGTTAGTTTTAATTTTACATGTAATTCTAAACTCATTTTTGTGTCATGTAAGCCTTACTTAATCAATAAAGCAAGGTATGTATCTCGTAAGAACTTCCTTAGTTGTTGAGCCCATAAAACCGAGACATGCTCTCAGAGAATTCTCCACCTTTAGACAGGTATTGGTAGAGTTTATCGGGATCCTCGGTGAACTGGCCACGCAAGTACTTGCGCTTGGCAGCGTCGATGATTTTCATTCTCTCTGATGTCAGAGCATCGATGTAGACGTCTTCGTCCGTGTCAATCAAACCTGAGTGCGAGATAAAGTTATGGAGCACATGTCCAGAAAATAAGGTTGGTATTGTTGGTTATTACGTCTTATTCTGTGGCTGGAGACTATGAAGAATATTTAAATTTTCTTTATTGTAGTTTTTTTTCAATTACATGTTCTCATTAATTAATAAAATTGTTCTCCAAAGATTGTTTTAAATTCCAAATTAAGTCTCCAACCACAGAATAAGACGTAATAGCCGAAAATGATATCCACAATCAAACAAATTGCAAATGAGATTGGGATTGCATGTGAATTTGAACATGCACAAAATTCATTTTGCGTTTGCAGAATGACACAGCAATTGATTTTATAATAAATAGCACGAGCGTTGTTCAAGTATTAAGGTCCCATGGTAATTTGCAATCACATTTAAGATAAATTATACACGTTTGTATGGTTGCAAATCAGGTTACAACCTGAAAAATATTAAGCACAACATCCACGAACTTGTGCGAGTGAATACAAGGTTGTATAATACTCAATCACTGCTTACCTGTGGACTATTTGACTCCCAACAGCAAGTAATTAAATGTGGGCTTCATTTTCTTTTGTTTTGTGCTCCGCACAAAGTGCCCATTGAATGGGGAAAAAACAATGATTAACCAGGCTGATTAGTATAAGACCCCCAATGACCAATCACTGGTTGTTGATTAAGTCTTAAGCTCCCTGCAGCAAGTAATGCCTTCTTTTGGTGGGCAACACCGCCATAGCATGAACTTACTGTTGTGTGTAAATACAGGTATTACAAAAGATGGTCAAGATCGCCAATGACCACTATATGTACAACTGCAACCGGCTAATTTCAGTATACAAAACGTGCTGCAGACAACCATGGGCCGTGTTTAGAACCAGTGATAGAGGGAATACACTTATGACCCAGTATTCGCGTACGAGAAGAGTACAGCAGGGCGAGTACTCGAGTAGCAAAATTTCTACCCATGGGAACCCTAATAATATAAGCAGTATAGCCTTCTGAAGGTTACTATGGCCCACCTTCAGCTTTATGGTACGGAAGCCACGTATCTAACCGGCGGTCAAGGACACTGAAGACGGCAAACGTTTTCTCACTGGTCTCCGGTTCTGTGGCTTCCTCTTTAGAGTCATACTCCACAATTAAACCTCCATGCGCAATTGCATTTTCTACAGTCATCTCCTCTCCTGAAATAGGCAGAGACCGAGTTATATATTGATAGGGAGTAAGATAAAGACAGCTTCACTGTTAGGCAAATTTAAAGACCTGATTTGACAAATCACCAATAATGCATTAGACGTGTATAAACAAGAAGTGTATAAACAAGAACTGTTTTCAAGTATGCTATAGTGTTAGTGATAATTCTGTCATGATTTTAACGTTTTACAACCATTAATTCTTCTCTGATGGGCAAGGGTATGTAAATGGGTCATTCCCAAAGCGTATTTAAGATCCATCTCTATCAAATTACAATAATCATTAAGTGATGCACACCTGTGTCTGGGTTGCGCCACTTTTTGCCCTCATTGTCGTACACCCCGGCTTCAACCGCCTCGCCAACAGAGAGCTTTTTGCTCCCCGTTTCGTGGGTCTATGATGGCGGTTACATTGTATGGCCTCGTTTCTTTGGAGCACTGTATGGAACAACAAGATCAACCAACGTATCTTTTGATGGAAATTCATTTATCCTGGATATAACATATATAAGTTTAACAATAGTTTTTAGACAAGGATAATACTCAGTTCATACACTAAGCTTTCAATAGCATCCGCCATCTTGTTCACAGTAGACACTGTGTCCACTGTGAACAAGATGGCGGATGCTATTGAAAGCTTAGTGTATGAACTGAGTATTATCCTTGTCTAAAAACTATTGTTAAACTTACATATAAGATCAACCAAATTGTGCAAAGAGACTTTATGTCACATTACAGGATAACATGAATTGAAAAAAATGAATTTCAAGAAATAATGCCCATCTACCTTAATGCTGACAATGCCAAGGGCCTGCTTCTGCTTCTGCACATGATCGCTCTTCACGATTACCAGTCCTCTGGCAATGGCCGTACGGATGGGTATCTTCTCACCGGTCTTGCGATTAATATACACTGCACAAAAACAGACATTTACCTTTGGGTAAATTAAATACTGAGATATTTACCCAGATATACATATACAGTGTCATCAATCTTTGTCTGTGTTTTGCATCCCCTGTGCTTGAAAAGCAGAACAAACGTTAATTCAATAATACATTCATTTAAACAACTACAATAGATTAGAAATAATATAATCACTTTTTTAAAAGCTAACAGCTGCCTTGTGCACGGATCGAGGTTGTCATAACAAACAGCCTCACACCTAGGGATTCCCGGTGGTGTGGTCCCTACCCCCTTGGCCTCCTCTCTCAGCAAGGGCAGATAGGCTTGAGGCAGATCAAAACTATCCATCCTGTTAAGACTGGTCCTCTTCACTTTAATATGTATACCTTCCACCATCTTTCTGTGTATGTCTCTATTTTCTGTATCAACGATTTTAACAATCTCTACTATTTATTTCAAGTTGACTCAGGGCAGATTTAGTCTTTTTCTTTTATGTTTTATGTTCCTCCATTCTTTCATCAAGAGATCTTCCAGTTTCCCAATATACGCATTTATTCCTTACAGTCAACTTGATATCACTCCACACTTTTCTTTCAAATCTAACGGGTCGTTTGGTCTAACCATAGCATCTCTGAAATGTTGATCATATTTATCAAGTTGACTATAAGGAATGCAAGAACATGTATATTGGGGAAACTAGAAGATTTTTTGGTGAAAGATTGGAAAAACATGAAAAATCAATGAAAAAGAATGACTCTAAATCTGCCCTTGGTCAACATGAAATAAATAGTGGACACCTTGTCCCTAAAGGCTGACCCACCTCAGCCTAACTCTTTTTAACGGAATCACATAGAGGTTACAACGGATTGTACATGCAGCTAAATCTTCTATCACATTTGGTATTCATTAAAATGTGTTTGATATAAGCAGCACTGTAAAAGGGTGATGCATATTAACGATTTTATTCAGTTATATGCCGCTTAGATATTTAATTAATGTGCTTCATAACATTGCAAAAATAATGAAATAACAATAGACCTTATTGATGATTCCAAAATACATTTTCATCATTTTAATTGCTTGAGATTGTCATATTGCTAATAATAAAGCTTGTTAACATGGACATATGCACCACATGTTTAGAGTGTAGTTTGTGTCACATTTTACATTTTTACAGTAGAAGGCCAATTAAAAAATCCACCAAGTGAGACCACTGGAGTGACTTTATGCCAGATCCATGTGTGGTCTTTACTATGGTTGTTCTGTTGTCATAAATTCAAGTAATGTACCTCCGCTCTTGGCATCTGTCATGCAGAGTTCGCCGTCGTCCCCTACCACGCTTAGTCTATGTCGTATCTCGCCCTTCGCAAAGAGCCACTTGGTTGCATCCCCTATGTCCTCGCTCTCACTCTGGATATTCACCTAACAGTCAGACACGTGGGATGGTGTAGAATCCCAAGGGAAACTCATAGTCGCCCTCAAGATAACTACTATAGATGAAGAAAAGTTAATCATTATTATGTGTGTTAGGCAAATGACTCCTTAATCAAATCTACACTGACCCTTCATTTGCCTCGCTTCAGCAGCTGAAGCGATAGCCTTGTGTTCACTTTGTTTGTATGCCACCAGTCATCATGTATGTTTGTTTCTGGACAAGCTAAGGGTATACCGATGAACTGATTTTGTTCAAACTTTACACAACTATGTGGTATGACGCGACATCGCAGTGATTTGATTTTGGGCACTTTGCCCATTAACAGGTGCTTTCCACATGACCATTTATGGTCCATTTTGAACATTTTCTGCAGGATCTTTGATACTGCTTGGATGAACACTTTCAAACTTGGTACAATACTTACATGCCTACTATGTTCATTTTTGGCATTTTGCCAATCAAACTTTATCTTCCAGAGAGCCATTTTAATTATTTATTATTTTTTATTTCAGTTTTCCACTATACTTTCAATACTGTTTGAAAGATGACCATCAAATTGGCATAATGGTTATATTTGATTAAAAGGGCTCAGGGAGCGCAGCATCACCTTAATTATGTCAAGTCATGGGCAATAGATATTTACTTTAGCCATGTTTAGAAAGCAACTGCATTCAAAAGTCAAGAACATTGATTGCAAACTAAACATCTGTATTGCCCATTAAACAACGTTATTCTAGCGACGGTGTGCTCTCTGAGCATTTTTAATCTAGTTATAAGTTATTGAATACTTTGCTGTCAACAAGCAATAATCTGAAAAATTGGAAAAAAGGGTGATATGTCAGAATGTCCATATTCAGATTTTACAGAAATCAAAATCACACGTTGCTTCATTTACTTTCTGAATGTGGTCACTTAGAAGAAACATGGACATTTGGGGGAAAAATATTTCAAATTCACATTGATGATAATATATTAATATTTGGCGTTGAAGACAATAATTTAGTAAATAACTCTATTTCACTTATTTCCTATATGATATAGAAAAAGTATGTAACAGATAGAAACCGCATATCAAATGTCCTGACTATTAAGAAGTATCTTCAACTAAAACTAGAACTATTTCACTATAGTCCAGATTTCACTCCATAAGAAGTTTTGCAAAAGCCGTATGATCAACCAAAGAACTCCTATGAAAATTCAAAATCAAATAAAACAGTAACTAAAAAAATAAATTAAATTTAAAACCTTATTCAGGCCTGTAACATTGTAGATACAGTCTATATCCAATAAAAACGCTCGTGAAAATGTGTGATTTTCTCTTTTTTCCTTAACTGTTGTTCTATAATGATAAAAATAAAATAATAGAAATAAAAAAATACACAGTCTGCAACAGATGTGACGCAGTTTACCATGAGCCTCTCGATCATGTGAAGCTAGGACTAATAATAAATTCAATTATTAGTCCTAGTGTGTGAAGGACTAGAATCATGACCCTTTGAGCGGCATCCAAGTTCGACTTTCTCATGAGAATTTGTATTTGGAGCATATGTATCTGGAATACATATTGTATGGAATATTCTATATTATCTATATTATGGATCTATTAGTGGCTCGCTGCGAGTGCAGCGAACCGATCTCACAAAAAACACTTTGTATGTATATAATTGAAATATTGTTACTGTAATCTTCAACAGTACAAAGATTTATAGTCTCCTGTACTACATAAATAAAAGTTGAACTTTTAAACGTTTTATGCTAATTTACTGTGTTGAAATCTTGTATGGAAAACGTTGGACCTTGTAATCTAAATGTAATGTAAATAGATATACGTTTGTCAATTTCTGTTACAAATTCTAATAGAAAGTCTTATAATGTAGAGTTTAAATTATAATCATAACGACCTCTTTCCCGAACCCAACATGCTATTCGCTAAGAAAGAAAAAAACATTTGGAGTGTGTTGTCTTTACCATGTAGGGCACAGATGTTTTCCATTCCAGAATCAATACACACTACCTGTGTAGCGTACGCATTATATGTTTAAACAAAGTATGCCATGTCTATTAGAATTGTATTTATTTTTACTATGATTAGTGCTGTACATAAGCAGTTGTAGATATGTTGCCGAATGAGATGGTTGTGAAATAAGCTGAACGTGCTATATTCTTATATACTGTGCCGTTGGTGCTGCTTCTGGTACTGTTCTTACCTTGAGTGTCATGCCCTGGAGGTCTTTGCTGCCAGCGCCAGTGGCCTGCTCCATGGCTCCATGCTTGTTGATCAACTTCACAATGCGCTAGGGTGTATATTATACAGTATGAAATATCTATTACCATCATCCATGGAGTATTTCAAGCAATATTCGTCAAGATTGTTGGTAAAAGTAAGAAGTGAAGTTTACCTCATATGTCACCACGAGTGTGATGAGTAATGTCACTATCTCCGTCACTTGAAAGAGGCACTCAGCTGCAAAACATAATGCACACGAGTTAGTTTTTTTTCTTATGTAAGACTAGTCGGCAAAGTCATTGTGAACATTTGTACTACTGTAATTGCTTTGCCGTTGTTTTTGTGAGTGAAAACGTACAAAATAAACATTAGCTGTTCTTATATAGTAGTAGACGTAGCTTTGACAGGTATTGGGTGCATTTTGCAGATGTACAGATGTATTAGATGTACATCATTGTAGACAGTGTGCATAAAATCATACTTTGCCTTACCCCCGCCAGGCCCAGCAATGTGATACCAATCTTAACTCTATCTAACAGTGCTGGACACCATGGGCTAAACAGCAACGTGTGTGTTCTCACCTTCATCCCCTTCCTGGGGCGCATCACTGACGACCCTCTGGAGCTTGTTGAGCGCATCCTGCACAGCGGGCCAGTCCTCATGCTGGCTGTACACGGCATCGTATCTCTGACGGACTGCAGTTAGGTCTGCCAATAAACGCGTCTTGGTGTCTAGACGGATGACCTCCAGGCAATGGTTCTGTAGAGGGTAAAATCGATGTCTTATTCTATCTCAATACATTTTTTATGATGAAATTATAACGAGAGTTA
This sequence comes from Streblospio benedicti, assembly GCA_019095985.1. Taxonomy (NCBI): domain Eukaryota; kingdom Metazoa; phylum Annelida; class Polychaeta; order Spionida; family Spionidae; genus Streblospio; species Streblospio benedicti. The sequence continues at coordinate 26,456,778 of CM032667.1, forward strand.
GGCTGTGAAATGGGTGGAGAATTGCGGTTGTAATGTGTAGTAAAAAAAATAAACATAGAGTGTTGAAAATATTCATGGGATTAGTTTTTCAGGGAAACGGAAGGGGGTGATGAGATGGTTATGAAGAAATATTTTCAAAGTGATTAAGTTTAATGTTTAAAATAAATATTGAGATTTATCTAATTCTTGCATTATCATTATATATGTTTTGATGAGAAGACTTTATGCTCAAAATTTATACAAACGAATCAATAGTTTAAATTTTGGCTATTATGTAGCAATAAATATACACGTACATAATGAGCCCTTATATACCTATTATCTAATAAACAAATCTTTAATCAAGTCTTTAATACGTATTCATAAATGGAGGAGGCGTTTGCCTCTATGTCAAAGACACTACCGCCTTCTTGCATGAGGACCGGTTCAGTGAACGCTTGGAAATGTTGTGGATTGAACTGTAGCTGTCAAGATGATCAAAGAGACTTTTATACGTTTCTAGAAGAATAATGTAGCTCGGTGCCCGAGTTTAATGATATAATAATAATATTTTTTTTTTTTATACTAGCATACCATTTTACGTGCTACCGCTAGTTTACATGCTCATACTTAGAAAGACATAAACGTACTACACTATCTATACACATATATACAAACTTCATATTGCTCTTTCGCTAATTGATTTACTATCTAAGTTCATATTTAGAGATTGAGTGCAGTTCTGAAAAGGTAACGGTCTTAAGCTCTATTTTAGAGTCATCGCATTGAGTAATTGCCCTCATTGAGTCCGGCAGTCCATTCTACAACTTGGGATCAGCATAGCGGAAAGATCGTTCTCCAAATCTCGTCCTAGCTTTCCCTGACTGAACTAAGTTTGCATTCGAGGATCTAAAATGAGGGGACGGCGTGTACGGTTTGATGAAGTCTCGTAGATAACTCGGGTCTTCACCCAGTCTGGCTTTGAATACCATCACACATTTTATTAGTTATCCGCTGTCGTATTGGCAGCCAGTGGGGGTCTTATGAGTGCCGGAGTGATGTGATCAAGCTGTTAAGACCACAAACAATACAAAAAGTTTACGTAATATACGTGATTTTTGTACACGTTGGAGTTTGTTTTTTTTTTCACAATCGCTTAAGCCATATAGCAGGCTATTGCAGCTGCCCAAACGTGAACTTAAGAAAGCATGCATAAGGGTGGCTGCTGTATCTTCCGTCAGATTAGCACGTAATCCTTGCAATGTTCCGTAGTTGTAAGTAGGCCCCTAACACTGATTACACAGATTTTTAATGTGTTGAACCATCGAAAGGTCAGTATCAAAGATGTCTGCGATGCTTTTGGCCGTCTTTGAAGAATGGATGACTGATGTACTTACATTTACTGTCAAGGGAACGGAGATTCTATTGATGGAAGCGGGTCTTCCAATCAACACATATTCAGTTTCCCCCTCGTTGAGTTTCAAGTTTTATGCATATAGAGATCTATGATTTGGACAATTTCAAAACTGACACTAGAGGTCACACAAGTTTGATTTTTTGAAAGAATCTCCATTCATGCTTAATTTAACACAGGTGATCACAGAACCAGCAAGAGTAACAAAAACGTGAATATATTATAGAGCTATTCTTTGTATCACATTCTGCTAATGTTTCACAATCTTGAGTAATTCCAATTCGTATCACTGACCATTTTATGACTTATTGTACCTGTCCATATAATTATAATTCTATCAATAAACATAATACTGTCAAAATTAGGTCTATGAAAAACTATGGTGATTCCGTTATAGCTAGCCCCATCACACATAATATTCAATTTGTCAAGGTCGTGCACCAAATGATTTTAGATGTGCTAAAGTGGTTCCACTGTAAAAAAACAAAAAGAAAAACAGACACAGGAAATTATAGATATTTTCCCATTCTCAGTATAACATAAAACGGAAAAGGTTTTCTATAGTCAAATGGAAAATTATGTAAAACAATATAGTGTATTTTATAAACTTGAATCTAGTTTTCAGCCTGTTTTTTTAACGGAAACTTGTGTGATATATCTTTCTGATTATATAAATCACATGGATACGATAGAATATACTACGTGCGTGCGTGCGTGTGTGTTTGCGTGCGTAGAATACTTTCTTTCTTCTGAACTGAATGTTACTGTTGGGAATTCCTTAATCCATCCATCTCAGGCTGTGAGGAATCTAGGTGTGATGTTCGCTAACTCATTGAAAATGTATATGCAAGTTGTTTTATTTTGCGCATTACGCTGATGGTATCATTTTGATATCGTTGTCTTATTCTATATTGTTTGGGAGACCATCAGTGAATAATTTAGAAATTTTATCTATTTTATATAAAACGATATCCTACGTTTCGACATTTACATGTCCTCTTCAGAGAAATATCAAATACATCTACACAGTGATAAAATACAAACGAAACCTGGATTATTTTATAATGTTCTATATTACTTATGTTATGGGTCTATTTGTGGCTCGCTGCGAGTGCAGCGAACCGATCACACAATAATTGTTATATTTGTAATGGTTCAAAATGAATTGATTAGATATATCCATATGCTAACATTATTAACATTTATAGTCTTTTGTGCTACATAAAAAAAAGTTGAGCTTTTATTTTTTTTATGTAAAGTTTCTTTGCTGAAATCTTTTATTCAAAACGTTGGTATTTTTAATCTAAATGTAATGTAAATAGATTTACGTTTGTAAATTCCTAGTACAATTTCTAATAAAAAGTCTTATAATGTAGACTTTAAATTATGATCATAACGGCCTAAAAGCAATCCGCATAGTTCTTTGATTCAGTACTTTTTGTCGCATTTTATCTCAGGCGTTTACTATCTAATAGAATATTGAACGGCTGATTGCGGAGATATTATTGATTAAAAACACGTCCTTTTTCACTCAAAACATCAAAGACATCTTGCGTTTGCTATTCATGATAACATTATATGCGAGCCATAGGCTATTATAACTACATATAACCTTATGATTTTTTTTCCATTCACATAGCATCATATCAATAATTGTATCAAAACACAAAAAATATTAGATTCAAACCAGTTTTACTTTTATGAACATAAATCTGACGTGAATACTTGCACACTGGTACCTCATATTGAGCTAAAAACGGGTCACGTTTTGCACGTTAAAGTTGATTAAAACATCATGACGGTCAGTTTTTTTTTCTAAATTTGTTTTAAATGATGGGGAACATAGGCAAAACAAAATATGTAAAAAAGAAGAAAATTGGCCGCCTGATATTGAAGTTATGGATTACACAGTACACTGTTTGGCCCGTTTATGACACACGTAAAAGTGATAAGAACCCGTGGTTGGCATGATTTCTTTACTACATATACATATAGAATATATTCCTTATTTAGGGCCAGTCACGCTGGGTTTAGCGACCATATCATGTTCAAATAATCATGAACATGTTATGGACATCCATGGTTACATGGTTGTCAGTGATGTTGACGTGTTTAAGACGTGCTACAATAGATTTATTCACGTAGCAATACATCAGAACGTCATTGGACGTGGAAACAGGTTTTGAACTGTTCAAAATTTAGCAGTGTATAGAGCCCCCCCCCTTCCCCCATATAGACAGTGCTTCAGCCGTGGAACTGTCGCCGACGTACAAAGCGTACATAGCACGTTTTAGTAGAGCGTATGAGGTATGGTTAGTAGTGGATTATATACTCTGAAATATTGTTGCTGATTGTGTGCATGTATTATTCCGAATAATGCAATTAGATATGCTTCAATTATCCAATTTCATCACTAAAGATGTATACATGTTGACGATTCGTAAGTGAATCTGCACTACGTCAGATTGCATGGAAAAAATGTTATACGTTACAGCGGCTTATGTGCGTTACGATGCAGCGTGCGTGCGTGTGTGGACAAACTAGACCCCCGAAGTGATTCGATTTTGTACACTTTGCCAAATAAAGTGTGCTTTCTACAGGTCCATTGACAGTCCATTTTCAACATTCTTACTGGTAGTGAATGTACAGTGGAAGATCAATATTATATCAGCTGCAAGAGTCTACCTGGTGCTGGTTGCAGTTATTTGCTGCTATAGAATCAATTATGTGTAGTATGACGGAGCCAATATGATTTAATAGACACTGGAGTACAGATTATTGTGGTTGAGTATATACATTGTAATATGGAGTACATATTATTGCGGTTGAGTATATACACTGTAATAGTGTAATCAAAAATGTAATGAGTACCATAGTATTGTAGTAAATATCTTTATTGCCTATCCGTCAAAGTTGCTCTAGTGATGCTGGACTCTCTTAGCACTTTTTATCTAGTTGGCTATAGTCATAAACATACTCCCAGGTTTAGTGTTTAAGATGTAACAGTTCCAAAGGTGACCAGTTTTGGTAAAGGTTCATTTAGATATAATACAACTCAACTTGGCATTGAGGTGAATCCATCCGTGAACTGTTAAATTTTAAAAATTCAATCTAAAAATGTTTTTAACTAATTGAGGAGTATGGAAGAAAATAAATATATTTATTATTAGAGTTTAATTTATCAGTAATATATCTTGTACATGTTTACTGAATAAATCTAATATAATCTAATCTTTATTCCTATGCTGTGTGTATTTCATAAGTGTAAATATTTGTAAAGCTCATTCTAAAGCATTCAAAGTGTTCTGCTATAATACACTACCTCACAAACATGCCATTCTTAAATATGATGTAACTTAAAAAAGGCAAACAATGTTGTAAAATTATAAAATAGTGGAGTACAGTGGATAATTTTTGTCACATAAACAGTGTTTTTTTTTTTTGCACACTACGAGGTTCTATGGGTACTTACATAGTCTTTCACTATCGTGGTGATGAAGTGTTTAGCTATATTGACCACCCTCTTGTAAACCTGAACTCTCGTCAGGTCGTACGTCTGTCTCAGGCAGCTCGTTAATCTAGAACATAATTACAGAATCATGCGGTGTCCAGTGTTGTCCAAACATGGACGGTGCTAGACCTAAAATTGACTAAATGACCATTAACACCTTTCACATTTGAATGGACGACTGACATAGAGTGCTGTAGAACCTCTTTTTTACGACCACCTGGGAGGACGGGGTTAAAAAAAGAGAGGCAGTGTCTATAGGGGTGCATGAGAGTCTCGAGACTATTTGATTTGAGCTTATCATAACAATGGTCACCGTCGAGAGGTGATCTCATTTAATCGGAAGTTCTCCTGTAAATAACTCCACAAAACATAATGAGCGTCACAACAAGCAGCAGACCTGGCCAGTGCCGAGGCGGCCTCCGCGTCGGGGGCAGGGATGAGACACAACACGGCGGGCAGCGTGACCTTCTCGCCGGACGCCAGCTCCACCTGTCAGTGAGAGAGTACATCACCAGACCCAGAACCATTGCATGGATCAAATGCGTAGAATCTGATCTGAAGTATTGAAGGTCTATCTAAATACTAACCTTCCACTTGTACTTATCTTTATTGCAATAGACAAGTATGCCCTCTTCTTCATTTAAGCTGATCTGAAATTTATGATTTATAATTATACAATATAAGGTAGACATTAGAGGATTCTTTCTGTAAGTCCATAAGGGGATATCACGCAGCCACTGCTCATGTGCTGGTACTGTGCAATGTCCGGTTGGTCTTGTGCACTTACTTACGACAGTTGAAGTGGTTCAGGATTCGAGTTACGTATCCCAGTAGAGGTGTGATATGGCCTTACAGACTTGCAGAAAGAATCTTCAATATGTCAATGCTTACACAGTTCATTCGATTGATATATCCATCCAGCCATCAGGCTATTTATTTTGTTGTGCAATGAGATGTTCTATGGTATTATGTACATCAGACTATATTCAGAATGACTGCTATTGGACTGTTAAAATGTTGCTCTATCACGGGTATACAGAGACAGAGAGCATTTGGTAAAATATTAATGCTCATGCTTATGTAAGTAGAACTAATAGACGCAATTCAATTAGAAAGTTGTCAATGATACATCATGCCACACTATGGTACACCCTTTCCCCACCCACCCACATTTCACATGGAGGATGGTAGTTGCAGATGCTCCCGTTTACGACATTCACGGTTATCGTGGGTGATCTAGCTACAAGTCTGGAGATATCTGACTGATTTGGTAGTTCTAGGAGGAAGAACGAACTTCTTTCAGATTCTTTCAAGTCATCTATATTTTTAAAAAGAATAATAATAAGCAATTTTAAAAACCCAAACGCTGTTAATATTAGCTCAAATAGACTGGCAGGACAATAAAAATGGATAAATACATGAAAGTTTATATGAAAGTATATTAGTTGTATTTTGAAAAGGGAAGTTTTGTCTCCAAATTTGAATAAATCTATTGCAAAAGTTTAATTTGGTAATACGAAGCATTTTAGATTTTTTAAAAAAAACATGTAATAAATATTTTTCCATTTCAGACGATCCAACTCGAAATGTCAAATCTTCTTGAGATTCTGGAGCTACCTTGTCCTCTATGTGAAATCGGGGTGGGCTGCGGTGGGGTGAGCGAAATTGGAATAGTGTGATAAAATTTAGACTAAACATTCACTCGTATTCAATTTATTGGTATTCAAACCGTGCGTATATATGTTTAAAAGCCATCATGCCAAAGTATTTTTGGTGTGATAGACGTTAGATTGAATTAACACACACATATTCAATTTAATTGCTACAAGTATTCAGACTCTGTGCTTATGAGTTTCAAAGGGTATTGCTGACCCCTGCGTTTCTGTATGCACACAGCAGCCTGGCGCCCACTGGCTGTTCTATAGTGTCGGTTCTCATGTGGACGGGCACCACGTGTTTACTCTCCTCACTGAGCCGGGTCAGGTTGTCCTCCAACAACATTAGCTGCTTGCTTTGTGACTGAAAATGCAACAATAGAATGGCATGTCTGTTATGATTTATATGAAGTATGCTGTTTTACAACGCTCGGAGACAATCTCGTAGTAACTTGCAACATGATTATTGTTGTTCGTGCTTGGTATATAGAAATAACATACAACGTGAGTGACGCAATCTCCAGAACACTTGACCACTCTACCTCCGTGAGCTGGACAAACTGCTGCAGCTCCACCACAGTGTCAACGGTTGCATTTTTTATTTCACCTCCCAATCTACAGTTGAAATGCGTCATCATGCTCTCTAGCTGTCCAATCTCATAGAAATACTGCAAAGCAAAACAGATACGCTCATATGTGTAAAATCTGTAGCAACTGATAAAGAAACGCTATTTTAGTAAAGGGGCCGTGGTCTTGGAAACTCTTACTGAATAATGACTACTTTTCGAGAATTGACTATATCATAATATAGTTCGTCTGCTGCAAACTTGCAAGATCTTAACATACAGCCGACGTTACAACAATACGATTGGCGGTATTAACAGCACCAAGCATTTATGTGATGTGTGGTGTGTTCAATGTTTATTGTTACGTTAAGGTGGGCATTACTGACCTGGTGGTAGTTTGCCGCATTCTTGAGATGCACGTCGATACAGTAGAATATCCGCCTGATGCTTGACCACTGGCTTCTCATTGCAAATCGCCGCTTCTACACGCAGTTAAAGAGAACTATTTAATAATGTTTCCACTTGATACATTGGAATATTAGCTATTTCCTGTGACATAAGCTCAGACGAATGTGAAAGGAGTTTTTTGTTCTATGAGATAAAAACAAAATCCAAAAGAATTGTAATGACACTAAACTAAGACCATATTGAACATACTTGTTCTTTCTATGAACAGACATGGCTTCATAATGCACACGACAAACTGCAGTGAGTGTGAGACCGTTAAGAGTTTTGACAAGAGCAAGGTAGATGTGATCACCTGGAAGCAGTCGATGTTGTCGCTGCTGCGGTCGTCACTGAACACTTCATCCTCGTCATCCTCCACCACCGTCTTCATCTTCATGGGAGTTACAGCTGTCTGATCACAATCTCTCTTGGTGGCACTTACAACAGCTGTCTCATCAAACTGACAGGCCAGTGTCTGCAGCCGGAGCAAGGGGGATAATAAACACGTAAGATGTGAAATATCCATAACACATCTTAAGCACATCTTTGCTCTTATGTGACTGAGCTGACAGAATCATGGTAAACCAGTACATTCAATCAGATGCCAAACTCAAATAGTGATCATTATAGCTAAAAGTTCATTACATGTTAACTTTTTTAACTATTCTACTTGCTCCAGGTCCCATGGTTAAATGACTGTCCTGATTTGTAATCGCATGTTTGTTGGTTAAGTCGTAATTTTGCAATGCATCGTGGATTTGCTATTAAAAAGAACGTTATTCAATTATTTCAAAGTCAAATACTAGTTAATTGTAATAATTTACTCACATTGCATGCTTCTTCAAGCCGACATATGGCCTCTATTTGTTCTCTGCATTTGGCGGTGGAGACCTATAAATGTTTGCATTATGGTTTTGCTATAGATAAGACTCTCCCACCCCAAACTCGCAAATTATATCATTCCGACTACTAAAATACCAAATGTTACTATGATAACTGTTATTGTAGTATTAAGATGTGATAGAAAAACTTCCAAAGCAATGAGCATTTATATACTGGACTTAATAAGTTTTGAACCAAGCAAAATGGTCTTATTATCGAGATGATCTCCTCATGGAGCGAGTCTTAGATTGGAAGTTCTATTATTTACTCCTCCACACCCACCTCTTCCTGCGGGGGAGTGAAGTAGGCTGCAGCCCTCAGGGTGTCAAACAAGTCATTGATGAGCCCGCGAACCGTCCCGGACCCGTCCCCACACACGCCTGGCCCCGCGGCCCCGGCAGAGTCTGGAGGATTAGGCAATAATGAAATTTAATATTGATGGGTGATTTTTTTTTGATTATGACACCTTGATATCTCACGCAACTTTGTGTGCAAAATTAAAATTACACCGACATCTTATTCAAATTTTATGTTCATTGACATAATGAAGCTCTTTCGTGGACTGTACACTACATAACAGATTTGGTATAACATATTGCAACATCTGTTTTTTGTGCGATGGCTAGAATAAACAATCTAGTTAAATCATTCTACGATCAATAGTAAACTATACTTAAGTGTTACTTTTCACTTTATTAGTTTTTTGTGACTGATTTAACATAATTCGATGTGTTGTGCAGTTTTATGTTTTTGTTTTTAAGAAGATACAATACATCCAACTGGATATTCATGTATTGAACTTCTAGAAACATGTGACTAACTGGAAACATTAAGAACTTCTTGAGTAAGTATACTGTACTTTTTATTCTCAAAATATGTCCTTTACAATTTTATAGGATCATACAGCTGCAGCAGATGAGGATCAACAAGCAGCACCAAATAAAACCAACCAAAAAGGCTTAGTTTTTTTTTCAACCAATTTGCATCTGATGCATTCACTGACCGAAACAGAAAGACGTCTGGTCACATCCACTTTTTTATCTGACCATGATTGCGAGGCTTATGGCCAGTTTTGTTGTAGAAATAGAATTTCGGCAAAATCGCTGACGTTTTCAATGAAGTTTTGATGATATAGGATTTAAATGCAAGAGTTTTAGAAAGGATATCATTATTCATGAAATATATATTTTTAATCTATTTTTTATTTTTCAATAAGAATATGTTATGTGACATTAAAACATATTTTTGAATTCAGTGAATGAACAAACTTTCAGATTGCTTGCGGCATACTAATTTTTGTAGAACTAATTCTTGTGACCTCATATAATGTTGTGTGTTGAAAAATGTGTTGCAATGATTGTGATTATTTCATATTGCACTTCTTAAATAAAATGTGCTTATTAAGAATACTGGGGTGGGTGTGTGAATAAAAGGGAAAAGTGAAAATTTCTCCTCACTCGTGTCCATCTTTTGATTAGTGGACGATTGATTAGAGGGTTCACTGGAAAGTGCACTGTCAAAAGGGTCAGATATTAACAAGCTTCAATTCAATAAATTCTGTTATTTTAGATTTATTGAAATAGATAATAAAATTGAATGAATTTATTTTTTCATTTTGAAAAAAAAAAAAAAAACGTTTAATGAATTACTATGTTGGAATTGACATGGTATGTAAGTTTTCTTTTTCATATTTTATTATTAAGCGTGTAAATACTACAAGGAAGTGCCAATTTCACCAAATATTTCATGTATATTGTTTATTGTGAACATTTGCTATCAAATAATAGAGTAAAATATCTATTTGATTTTTGTAATACAAAAAATTCTAAATACGTGCTGTCTGGATTCCAAGCAGTCAAATATATAACTCTGTCGAGATAGCTGGTTTCTTATATTAGAAAAGGTCTCGTATTCTTATACCAATTTTATATATATATAAAGTCTAATACTCTCTTGGTGTTACTTAAAATCTACCTGATGTAGATTTGCTTATAAATCTAGGGAAGTTGATGAAAATGAGCTCTTATTGAAGAATATTGACTGGGGGTCGGGAAAATTATTAATCATGTGTATCATTAAAATGTGAGCTTTTTGACTTCAACACAAACTATTCAATATACTTATTTGAATAATTGTTATATTCATGATTAAGTGTACATAGTTTTGTCCTAATAAAGTTCATAAACAAATGTTCTAGTTTGTGTTTACCACAACTGTGATTTCAGATCAGTTTACCCCATATGATATCAACTTACTCCATGTCTTGGAATAACTTACCCCACGCATGGGATAAAATGTTAAAAGTTGAAGACTTACTTTATGTTGCTGTAACTTTTTATCTGTACGGTTTTGAGAAAAAAACTTTATTGTAATTTGCAGGGTAGAGGTTTAGACAACCATTATAAAATGAATGAAATTTTTAAACCAATTAACCCCTTTACTTCAGCCTTCGGCGTTTGAATGGTGCAAATGTAGGCACGTTTGGAACTGTAACTTCAAAACTACATAACCGATTCTCAAAAAATAAAAAGGTGGCTCGAGATTTCATTGAGATTAATTTGACTGATGGAAATATAATAACAGTAGTATTGTAATGACTTCAGTACAGCTGCATAACAAGGAGATTTACACTTAAGTGTGATATATCCGTTAGAATGGACCATATTCGGGACTGTCTGAGCCAAGCATAACAAGATCACACTTATACAAGGGGAAAAAGGCTCAGATGTGTGAATTGTTCCAATAAAATGATATCCCATATCCAAATTTCTGGGCCTTTTCCTCGCTTCCATTACAGGTTGTTAAACTGTACTTTTTCAGTTGTTTTCAGTCCGTTTCCCCACACCCCACTACTGTAAACGGAGATCCCACGACTTTCTTTTTATTCCAGTTATATCCCCTTTGAATCTACAGGAGTCTCTCGGATCATATCAATTTAATCTTATATTGATATTTCCACCCCACCCACGAGAGAAAAATGTACATTTAATGTTCACAATTACGTGTACACTTTGATGGTAATAACTGTTTATGGTATACATTTACGTTTGACTTAAAATATTGACAGTTTTATCAACTTATGTAGACATCTTTGGTATGATCATCTGCCCTCTGGCGAGGCTAATATATGACCCAATTCTCGTCTGCAGCCAGGATTATTGACCGCCGGACATCGTTTATTTTTTTACAATACTTATGGATTTGAATGTAAATCTAATGTAAGAAATAAACTCACTCTTATTCTTATTGGTATTCGTATTCGTATTCTTGGGCAGATGGTCATTCAAAACATCTCAACGGAAGTTGACAAAACCATCAATATTCTAAAGTAAGATTCTGTGTTGCGTTATAAAAAAAATCATATAAAAACATTGTGCTATGCAAATGAAATATTGAACAAAGGAGAAAGCCAGTACGCACTTGCGGTCGCGTCCTGCGTTTAGGGTCGGCGGCAGCGTCCATCAGGTCCAGGGTGGAGGTCACTTCCATCACCTGCTCACGCCTTTCCGTCTCCAGTGTGGTGCTCACCTCCGTCACCACGGTGTGGGAGCCTTCCAGCTCCACACTTCCTTGCTGCATGTACCTATACCAGCAGCAGGGCAGGAGACAGTGGTCGTGACATTAACAAATGCTGTGTAAACCATGGTAACTATATGAGTTCTTATAGTTAAAGTTTCGGTCTCATCGACTTCTCAGTGAAATGGTTAGTGTGATTTTCAATAGAAATATCCACTCATATCTTTACAATTATTATTCACTTTGATTTCTCTACAGTAAGTTAACCGTACATACTTATCATACTAATGATTTCTTAACATCTAGATTCACCATATAGAGAAGCTACAGACCTACTCTGATGCTGCTGTTTGCATTAACCAGCGACGTTTCGGTGGACCTTCTACCTGCTTCAGCCTTTGATGGCAAAGTGTGACCCATCAGGTGACTCAATGCAAAAGCAAGTTGCACAACAACTTTGGTGCATTTTGCCATCAAAGCCAAAAGAGGGTAGACGGTCCACCGAAATGTTGCTGTTCATGGCAAATAGAGGTATATGAGTAGGTTTGTATCTTCTGCATATGTACATACTTAGTTTCCATAGACATTGTGGAACGAGCTTTCGTCTGATCTATGCGGAATCACCCAAAATGCTGCAATGATTATCGCATTGACGTGCGAGTCTTTTGATATTGAAGTGAGACGAGTGACGATAATGTGTTTCGTTTCAGTCTAGCTACTTACTCTACACAAGACAAGCCTTGTTTTTGTTAGTGATCAAAAAATATTCTTAAGGGCACATTTATCATCATTTTTTGTACACTATTTATCACCCTACTTTGCTCGAACATGGTCTGGGGCCCATCCCATGTCCTGCCACTATTAAATGCTTGTGCTTCAATTTCCGCTTGCAAACATCTTGATAATCTACCAGTCAATAGACTGATTAATGGCGCTAAAACTTTGTGTTTACGTTTGCGACAGTAAAAACCCACATAGTAGCCACAGTATAAGTCTCCCCCGTGTCACCTACCATAGCGACTGGTCTGCTGTGCAAGACTGGGTGGTGTACCTATGGGGACAGGAAGTATCTTTTTTTTCGTGCGGACACTGAATAGAAGACAACCATGTGTACATAGCCCTTAATTAACCTAAACTCATCTGTAGGCATCAGAAACCGAATCAACAAACGCTTAATCTACCATCTACCATTGTAGAATGGAACTATCAAAAATCTAGGTAACTACAAAATGTGTTATCTTTTGATAAGAGATCAGAGATTAAGCAAGCACTTTTAAATTTATCAAAAGGTTTTTTAATGAAATGTAATAGTGATCCATTGTATCAACATGTTCTTCAAGTTGTTTAAAATAGACAATCCATTGTATCAACATGTTCTTCAAGTTGTTTAAAATAGACAATTAATGTGTGTATTTAAATATGCATTCATTGGCAACACTTTCACAGCATCAGTATTTTGGGAAGTAAATTCGTTCAAGGATAACTGAGCCCAAGATTGTATGCTTTTAGAATATTCATTGTCCATTACTAGCATGTTAAGCCATTTCTTTTATATTCGATAAGAGGGTCGTAAAATATAGTGGTAAACGTTTGATCTCAAACCTCTTTTTCCTACTTTCTCGGCAATCTTTCTCTTCTTCTTTATCTTCCTTCTCTTTGATCTCTTTTGCAGTTCATTCTGACAATCACTCTCTTCTTTTCTTCTCTGCTTCCATCTCTCTGGCAATCATCTTGCCCATGTTTTCCTCTTGCTAAATACTATGTGCTCTATACACCTGCACATCTTCCCTTTCCTCCACTTCTTCCTTCAAATAATTTCTTAACCCCTTATAAACCGTGTAGCGTAATTGTATCTCTACTCAATTAGCGTAATTGAAATATGTACAAGTGTATTGTTATATTGTACATGCCTGAGCTCATGGAGGGTCAGCCAAGTTCCCCTTGAGGGCAATATTTTCTTCAGATAAGGTGAGACCTCGTGGATGATAGCCCGAAAGCAGAAAAACCAACGCGCCCTGCCCCCAACCAAAAAGATCAAGATCCTGTTGTAGGGATGTAATTCATCGAATATGTATCTATGATATATTCAAACTAAAATCATAAAACATAAGTATGCCAACAAACAGGACAAACTTCTCGTCTGTTGGAAGTTGGAACCTACTAGAATGTCATGTCGTACAATAAATTGCGCTAAATTGAAATAATCCGGACGGCATTGTCGTACAAAGTCGTGTCCCTAGCGGACTCCTAGCATAAGACGTGCCCCCAACCCTCCCGGTGACGACGAAATGCAAATTTATTGCCACATAAAAACTGCCAATTCCACAGTTGCCATAGATTACGACTTGGTAAAGGCCTGGTGAAGATGGCCACAAATTATATTGGGGTCCTGCCACGGCAACTGATTCCGACTTGGTGACGACCTGAGGAAGACTTGATTAGGACCATATCACGACATGGTGAAGACGTGGTGCCGACTAGGTTGAGACTTGGTAGCGACATGGCCCTGACCATGGCGATGTGTTAAGACCTGGTTAAGACCTGGTAATGACTACATCAGCACCAAATCTGCAGCATGTCTTTACTATGTCTTTACCTAGTCTACATGTAGGCTGGATCTAGTCTTTACCTTTGTTGAAGTCGCGACATGCTCCCGACCAAGCATACTAGGTAACATGGTCCCTACTTGGTCAAGTTCTGGTCCAGCCTTGATAAAGTCATGGTCCCAACTTGGTCCCAACTTGGTCCCGATCTAGTATTGATTTTTTTAGTGGTCACAAAACCACGGTGACCACTGGTGACAAATCAAGTTCCACGTGCAGCACGTGAAATTGAAATGTCGCCATCAAAATTGGCAGTGCATCGCGACTTTTTTCAAAGACTAGACAACGACTAGCTCCCAACTATGTAGACTAGTTCCTGACTTGGTAATGACGAAAATTTTAAACATTTTGACACTCTCGTGGTGACAACTCCACTTTTTGCGCCACCATGCGCTAGTTGGTGGGAGATTTGAAACATTGCACGTCATTAGGCACTCTTTTTAGGACACTTGGCATTAGATCAAATTTCGATATTGCGCACTGGAATCATTTGTCACGGCCCTAGTGGGCCCTAGTGGAATCCTAGCATTAGGTATTTACAAGTACAGGGATATGCCCTTTTCGAATGCACTGTACAATGAAATATCGTAAACAAGGTCGTCCAGGACACGGTCACCTTTCTCACGGGCGGCACGCACCGAAAGGTATGAGCTGTACAAACACATAGAGTTCTAAGTGGTCGCCGCAAAGCGGGCTACCCACGCTGCTTCAACTAGGTGAAACCCTCGCTAAAACATGACGTCCGATGCGACGTTTTGTGGTGAAAGTGGCCTCAGAACATTTTTTGCATTCATTCATTAAAAACGATAAGTATTATTGACCTTATTACACAGACAACTCGGTCAACGCGTTTTATCAAATTTTGATACATGTAGCTTTTCTCCGGATATGATTTGTGTGTCTGTACTTGTGGGTGATTTGACATCTGCACGGATGTCCAATCTCTTGGTGAGCACCAGCATACAGACTGATACCTATTGTTGGCTTGTTTACTGTTCATTTTTTTCTATAACTTCATAAAAATGCAAGAATCTATTGTTCCATTCATTTGAAACACCTCTTAAAACAGCACTGTTGATCTTTAGGTTTTATTGAACTATATTTATATTGGATAAAATGCAGAATAGTCCAGTAACATATCATTTGTGAAGGCAGTGTCAAAACCAAGCATGATTTTGTATCTTATTTTGGAAATAAATGCAACACTCATGGCTTATCACATCAAACTGACAGGACTACTTATCTGCTAAACAGCTTCGGCATTCATCGCTTTTTGCTATAGAGTGTTTCATGAATCTTATCATCCTGTCTATGTACACTAAAAGAAGCAACCTTTAAGAAATCATGTGTGCATTTGAAACATCCTATATATCAACATGGCGCCCGGTTGACAAAGGATATTTTGTTTTCAATAGATTAATATATTGTCAATTACACATATAAACAATACTACGGGGTCTTGATACATTGTACTCGTAAATGTTCATGAAACGGCACGCAATGTCATGAAGATTAATGGGATGTTAGATTTACTGAATTCAAGAACATTTTTGAGAGTTATTGTTGAGGCCAAACATATGTTTGAATATATTTTTGCGAGTGTTATCCTTTTTTTCTGCTTATCAGCAGGATATAAATGAATGCCCTAAGATCGTAATTTATAAATCAAAGCACCATGCCAGACGCTGTCAAAAGCACTTTGTCAGTGATAAATTTGGCTGCCTTGTTCTGACAACCCAGAATGCGCCCTTTTGAGCCAGAGTGACACTGTTTCTTTGATGAAAACGGTATCTGGCCCTTATCACTATCTTGCGATGATTTCTTCGGATCAGGCACAACTGTTTTCATATACTAACCGGATACACCGATGCACTGGTCACAGTGCATGTTGCTGTGGTCTTGGTTAGCCTGGCTGAATTACCCGCAGGGGAAGCCGGTCCTCCCTTCTGTGTCTCCGCCCTCAACAGCAGCGTGAGTTAACTCAGAGAACTGGACTACCTTGAATCTGCTATCCAGCATCTCCAACCTACCCGATCGGCGAGGTCGGTTCCTTGTTTTAAATTGTCACTTTTTGGGCTCACTTTTAGGCAAAAACGAAAGTTAATATCAATGTGGGTTTTTTTTATTTCTTTTTTCTTTTCTTTTTCCTCATTATGAAACCTTGATATCTCAAGCACTTTTGTGTGCAATATTAAAGTACACCGATATCTTATTAAAATTTTTATGGTCATTGACATAATGAAGCTCTATTGTGGGATGTACACTACACACTAGATTTGGTATAACATATTGTCATATGTGTTTTTGTGCAATTCCTAATATAAACAATCAAGTTAAATTCTTGTTTTGAACACTATTACTGAAGCAATATTTTCATTGACATATCTCCCAAGTAGTGTATGCAAATGAGAAAATTCTGAAGCAATTTTAACCGTTGGAATGAAATAACTGTTACGTGGATGCAAATGTCAAAACTACAGACAGTAATTTGAATTTTATCCAATCTCCGTTATCAGTTTTTGAGCGGACGGCAAATTATGAATGATGTAGATATTATTGCGTTACTGCATATTAGGATTTTCTAAAGAAATCAGGCGTGCCAATTCTAGAGCCGTACGACAGCCGGATGGCAACTAATATATATATAATCGCCGTACGCAAGACCAGATAGACCTACGCCTAACACAAAAGTAAAGAGCTGGAAAAGCTAAAAACTACTTCATAGCATCACCGACACTGAAAGTGACGTAAAACGCAGAAAAGCTTTAGCAACGTCAGTCCTTACTCGAAATAGAAAAGTTTATCACAGAAAAATCGCTATTGACCAAAAGATCAGATACTACAGAATGTATTATAGACATAAACAGCATCTCAAAATTAATTGAACTATGCACTGACCGTATAGAGAAAAAATAGACATGTTGCGGTATGCAGGGGAATCCGGCAACTCAGCTCTAGCTGTTCAGGATATATGAGGACTTCTTGTTTGAATATGGTCATATCATAGAGAGATCCAGCGGAGGGGGGGGGGGCGCCGGCCTTTTCCCACCAAAATACTTCGTATTCAGTATTTTTTTATGAAATCGCTAAGTGCGCTCCCCGCCCTCTTTTCCAAAAACCTGGATCTGCCATTACACATGGTCATTTGTATTTTTAATTGTTGCATTCAAACATAATTTGATTTTTTTATTTAAGAAAAGGTGAATGGTTAAGATGTAACCAACAATTCTTAACCTAAAAGCTAAATTACTTCAGATTTCATAGTTCTCATAATGTGCATTCACAATACAACCAGGATATGTCTTGTGCCATTCCATTCAGAGTATCATGGGATGGGGAGAAATGCTTTACACATGTACTTTTGTAGCTTCAAAGAGAAGTTCTGGCTATAAAATGTATCTATACAAAGAGATGGAATGTTCATTTGCAAGTTTTAGAAATATCATGGGATGGTGTGGCATATACCTGTATGATGGTAGTGTCCTATAGTTTTGTTTCTGAAAATGCTTAGTTTATAATCTTGTTGCAAAAGGAATGGTTCACTTGGTGTTTTAATCATGGCTACAGCAATATTAGTTACTACAAACTATGGTTAGGAAAATATTCAATCCATGCTATGATTTTAAATTTTTTACTTTGAAATTATGGAAAGTATTGATAGATGTTTGAAAATGTAATAATGTACAGAGGTGAGACACTCAAATGAATCTTTCTATAGATGATATTGCTGTGGGTGGGACAGAACAAATTCACATGTAACATCGTGGTTTCGAAATGAAAACAAACACTACATTTTAAACAAACAAAACAATAAATAAGCAAATTATGTTCAAATACAGCATGCAAAAGTAAACAATTTTTCTTTCTACCTTACAACCCTTCATATCGGGTCACATAGCAGTGAACCAGGAAATCTTGAGCGGAACATTTTTTTATTCATTTTCAGGATTTCCTCCAAATCAATACTTTTCAAAATTTTATGAATTTGAATTATATTGCATTACCAATGTAATATTATGAACTTATTTTTCAAATGAGGACCTAGCTTTGAAATACCACCAGTATTTTCAAGTGCAACAGCTCAATTATTGAAAATATTGGGCGTCTTATGTATGTGGCAGGGCACCACCGCCATTTATTCACACTAGCTTTTTGTAATCTCATTCAATAAAAAAAAAACAACATCTAAGCCAAATTTTTAAAGCAAAAAAAAAAGAAAAAAGGATTTCAAGATGTTTGCAGTAGTTGTGTCTGCCATGATAGCACTGTAAAACAGGTTTCTGTATGGGCTTCTTCAATGAATAAAGCTGAATATGGCAAAGCAGTTCAAAGCTAAGTATGTGAAATGGAACATATATTACTATGGATCAATCTAAAATACGATACCCATTACATAATATATCAATCTAACACATAAATCAATCCATCACAAAACGCAAATATTCTATGTTCAATAAAATGCTGAATACTGTAAAACTAGAATAATTCATGGCTATTAAATTTTGTGATTTTCATCTATAAATTATTTTGTGACTATTTAAATTGGCGATTTTGGTCCATCCTGGACCTCCTTTACATAGACTATTATTACAGCCTTTGTGTTGACCACCTCTGTAATTGGACCATTCTTCATGCTCCCAAACATTCATAAATCAATCAAAATGAACCTCCTTATGAAGACCACCACTGCTTAGATCATCGGAAATTGAACCCACGACCTTATTGTCATAAATTGCCAGTCGGGTCTGATGGCGGGTGTTGAGCAAACTTACCTCCAACAGGTTGCACACTGCTCCGTGGTACCTCACACATTAAATAGGGACAGGTCATGTGAGTGAACGCTAATGTGAGTGATAAACACATCGGCGCTAAGGTAGCGATGTTCTGTATGCACCCCAGGGGTTGAGACAGATATAGTGTAATAAGGATTCCAATGACATGGTGTTGATGTAAAGTCACTAGAGCACGACAAATTGTGAATTGCGTCTGTAAATAAGCAGATTTACATTTATAGAATTTTAGACATCACAGATGGTCTCATTGTTGGTTATTACGTATTTTTCTCCTAGGACATAATAACCAACAATCTGTTCGAGATCACTTGAGGTCAGTCCCACAGGTGGTCTTAATGGAGGTTCTACTGTACATAAAAACATCACATGAAACATCACAATCACATAAAAATACATATACTGTAATTAACTAATGCATTGACAATATCACATGAATGAAGCAATGCATCTTTAAATTCAACAATTCTACATTTCTATATTCATGGCCATGGCTGCTACTCAGCACTCTAGTACTGTCCTGACACCAATTTTAGTCCGCCACCCATAGCAATTTATTCACATTTATTCTGAAAATAATCACACCATTTAATGTAAAATGCCCTATCTGCACAAAAGTTATGCATTTCTAAGCAAGCATAAAGATATGTTCACTAAAAATAAAAATAATTTTCAAACTTTACATTTAGAAATAACACCATTGCATTTAGGTCAATCTAATCAAGTACATGTACAATCCATTTCACACTGAATCATTAATAATTCTTATTGGGCTAGAACATAGTGGAATGAAATTGGTTGGAAGAGTAGGACATGCCCATAGCTATTATATTTAATACTTTTAACTTAGAACTCATCTTGGTCAAATACCATCTCATAAGAGGAAAAACATTTTCCCATAAACATGAAAAAGAAATCAAGGAATGACTAACTTTACACAATATAAATCAGATTGAAGTTTTTTTTAATAACAATTCAGCTGAAAAAGCACCTTTGTTTGCTAAATTATTACACAATACTGCTGGCAAAGTGCTCACAACTGAATCATCTTAAAATTATTGATTTCAATGGTGACACATTGTTGAAGAAGCAATCGCCCGGGCCA
This sequence comes from Streblospio benedicti, assembly GCA_019095985.1. Lineage (NCBI taxonomy): Eukaryota > Metazoa > Annelida > Polychaeta > Spionida > Spionidae > Streblospio > Streblospio benedicti. The sequence continues at coordinate 26,477,246 of CM032667.1, forward strand.
AACTCACATGATTGAAATCACATGAAGGCTTTTACAGGTAGTCATTGTTATGTGGTTACAAGTGACACTAAGCATACAGTGTATGCAAAAAAGTCAGAAAACCCTGTTGTATAAAATTATGTGTTCACCAATATGCATGCGATATACATAGAGTATTTTGCTACAAACATGGGTATACATATAATGATTTAAATATTGATTTCCATCATACTCACCACTTCAAAATTGTAAATAATCATACAAAGCGCTAACATTTATAAATGAATTAGCAGTAATTCAAAGATTATTAGCGGGTGATGGTAAAGGACAATGTCTGAAATGGTCAATTTTTTTTATCGCTTTTCAAACTTTAAAGATCAAGACGTTCAACATAAACTGTTCAACTGTATTGAACTTTTAAATAACTGGAAGGCAGGAAAATATGTGGTGCTTACAAACTTTTCAAAGCACAGTGGCAGTCAATTGACGAGATCATTGGTACCCTCTCACCAAAAGACCTTCTTCCCAGGTGGCTGGTCCTGCTACACAGATTTGTAAATAATCCTGGTTTCTTTCTACTACTGTGGTAGCACTTACTATTGTGTATTTTAAGAGTATATAAATGCACCATTCCTTTTCTGAACATTTGGACAATATTTCTTATCAAATATCTTGCCCATAAACACAATATCCCACTGCGTCAGAGAGCATGGGTTAATACAAATAGCATAGAGCCTAGGCATAAAGTTGCAAAGATGACAGAGAAAAAGAGAGTTAAGGAGAGGAGTCAGTCGGGTCTATCATGTTTGAATGAGCAATTATCTTAAGGGAAAACATTGGGACATTGTACCTATTACAGGCAGCATTCTACCTATTTGAAGATTCAGAAAACATGTGCATGACATTCTAGAATGCAAAAAAAGATTGTCTCACCATGGCAGGTGAAAGAAGCATTTGATATTTTTTGTAGTTAGACCACAACCTGCAAAGGAGAGCTTCGCCAAAAAGTACCTATGAAGTCTTGACAATTCGATTAAAGATATTTTGAAAAGTATCCACCAAAAGTACTACCATCCATCTCACAGCCAGCCTATCATTTACAGGTCACTACAGTTGAATGGATTCCATTGATATGATGCAAAGATCTTTGAGGACATGAAAAGCAGTGTAAATAATTTACATTTCATACCTTATTCTTACTATCACTATCTAATAACCATATAAACGCTAATAATTCATATATATGTTAGGGTGTTATATAATATTACAATGTGTTGAATGTCATGGATATGAATATTTAAATCACGTTATGCAAACCCATGCTATAATGATTTGGGTCCATGCCATAGGTGCACATTTTAAATTTATTTATGTCATTACCCTGGTCAACAGCTTATTGGTGTAACTGCAGGTTGGTTTCATTTTTCATGAAATTAATTACAAAAGTTCTGTGTTGCATCCAATGAATATATCAAAAGTAAATGAAGTTAGTTACGATGCTTTGAAAATTTTAATTTCACAATATTTCGTCTTATCCAAGCTTCTTCATTTTGATTTGTACATAAGAAAGCCTGGCTAAGACGAAATATTGTGAAATTAAAATTTTATTTATCTTTGATTCATTTTTCATACCTACCGCCCATGCATTACCCATACAGGTCACCAATAAAAATTCAATCTAATTCTTGGATGGTGAACCCATTTAGTTGTGAATGTGTTGCCAGCAGTAGTATTACAACCTCGACAAACTGTCTTGAACTAAACAATTAATACACGAAAATCATAAACTCTAATCTGATTTAGAAACATAACACTGATAACATCCATTATAAAATTAAAGGAATTGATAGTTAAATTCCATATAATACTCTGCTATTTACCCATATTTTCTTTTAGCATTTATTGAAATTAAAGGTCACTTTGACACTTCTATTATACTATACTATAATTCATTTGACCCTTTAGACATTTTTAACACTATGCTCATTCTGCAATAAGCAAGAATCTATATTTTGTATTTTTACAATTTTATTTTTCACTATACAACAGCTAATGTCTTATTTTGTTTCACCTTTCTGTGCTAAACCAGTACAGTAAATGTCCTAAAATTGAGCAGTGTTAGTGGAAAAAATTATGTTGTGCATTCAGTTTTTGTGAAGTATACATAGAATTTTAAGTTATTAATGGAATGTTCTTTGTAACGAATAATGGGCACCATTTTGGAAAAGAACAATAGAAATAACTTATTCTCTGGGTTCTTATCCATCATTATCATTCACATAATTTTGCTATGATGTAAACAACCAGTCATGTACATGAGAAGCTGCTACCTGTTAATTAGTGCAACTTTTAGACACCTTTGTCAGTTTTAGACACCTTTCTTTGAGCCAACCACAATGGCTTACCGTATCCCCGCGTATTAAAGCACATGTGCTTATAACTGAATAAGTGCCTTTTTGAGCTGTTTGGACAAGGTAAAATGTTCTCTCTTAAACGCACATGTGCTAAACTTCGAAACCTAAACACACCTATATCGGCAATGAATAAAAATTCAATTCTGGACAATTATAAAGATAAATATTTCTATAACATAGACTGTTACCCGTGGATATATGTTATATCTACTACGAGTATGCTGGCGACGATAAAGGTGGTGACATTTGACTGCATGCACGAAGCTCACCTCTTAACATAAATTGAAATTAATTATAGCATATCTATTCTAGTAATGATTCCTTTGTACTCACTATTGGTATACCGAATTTCATAGCTTACTAACATCGTACAAACCTGATTTAATAAATATTTGACCTACGGAAGTACGCCATTACCAACCGTGTTCAAACACTAGAGACATACCAAAAGCATTTAGTGATTGAAGTCGGAGTCCTTTTTGATTTCTTATGCATTATAACGAGGTCGCATTGTGTAAAGCTCCTACAGAATGGCATATCATTTGCAACAAGAAAGCTGCCGGTAAGATATTTTCAAAATATATATATACATAATCAATTAATTCTCACTTTGGGTGTATTCTTGATGCAGATTAACACAAATATACATTGTCAAACATTGTTTTAAACTCCCATCAAAAGTTTGTATAGACGATCATTCTCAATCATTGATGGAAACTGGTGAAATGTGTCAGAACTCCCTAATATCGTCCAAAGCATGTTTGTGGTATGTTTGTGGTATGTCCACGCATGTGAGTACGGGACTTAAGGGGTGAGTTCGTTTGTTTTCACGTGTCTCTGATCACTTGTGGGTGTTCAGGGCGGACATGCCTGTCAAAACACTTTTGAAGGGAAATTGATTTTTGTTCTCTGTTATAAGCACATGTGCTTAAATTCGAAAGTTAAGCACAGCTTTGATGTTAAGCACACATGCTTTAATGTGCGGGGATACAGTATGCTGTAATTGCAGAGGTGCTATTCCAGTGTGTCATACTATGTCTAGTACTCTAGGTATAGTATTCTCAGGACCAGATGAAATTTAAGTAACACACATAGTGGTGCCATCGTGGTCATTTTTTGACTGAAAACAAATCTGCAGAAACCTTCGTATGGAAGGTTTTTTGTATTGAAAGCAAATGGGATTCTTCTGTTTAGGACATTTACTGTATGCAAAATAAACAAGCTAACTAAACTGCAATTTGAGTGCAACTTTGACCCTAGCTACTTTTCAATAGATATACTGCACATTTTTAAGCTCCAGCTAGTCCTCAAATAAAAACGACTATATCAGGCATAACCCTATATATTGACAATTATGTAATATATTGAATTTATCATAGCAGTCTTCATCCACTTTGCGCTCATCAATTGTTTCAGGTTGGAGAAGTTTGTCACATGGAGGAGGCATTGAGGTTGGACTTCCAGGGAAGCTGAAAGATCTTCCTCACAGACTTGTATTCTTTTCTATACCTGCAACACAGAATCAACAGATTTTTAGAAAATAACATGGTTTTCAGATATGCCTAATCAATATTGGTAATAACAGTTCATTCTTTTTTTTAAAAGTTCATGGAGTACTGATATAAATATATCGATACACATTCCTCCCTTGTGACTAACCCATCACCTGAATTCACCTTAGATCTTCGACATCTCAGCAACACAAGGGCAGTGGTTTTCTCCCCAAACATTCACAGGATTTTCATAATCATATAGTTCAACATGCTTTCTTTTAGTTTTATCATCAGCAGAATGTTATCTCCAGCTTCAATCCATCTGGTCTTTCCATGCAGTAAATCACTGAAAATTGAATGAATTCACAAGGTATGGTTATGGTTACATACATTGTACAGAGAACATACTGTATACTTGTTCATTAATGTGCATGTGCCTAACATTAATCGCCTATTTAGATGCTTTTACAACATATTAAAAGAAACCTTGATTGTCATGTTAACTTAATTTTCAATGGGAAAATGAATAGGCGATTGTTTCATGCTTTTTTTTAATATTATTATAGATTTATTTACATCAATATCATGTAAGGGACCAATCAGTATTTACGACAGGGTGGGGTAGGAGGATTTTAGGGCGGGCCATGAACTTTTGTCACAATGTTTGGAGGGGGGCTACCAATTTTTTCACACACTTTTGAGGGGGGGCTATCAATTTTTTCACATAAAATTTACCCCTATTTTTGAGATTCTGTACTAAAATTTACTGTTTGTTTTATATTATGGATATCAATCAAATAGGATTTGAGTTAACTCACAATGAATGCGTAAATTGTATGGGGGTCATCACATGAAATTGAGGGGGGTTAGCATTTTTTTCACAGAAATTGAGGGGGGCTATAATTTTTTTCACACCATTTTTGGAAAATCCTCCTACCCCACCCTGTCATGAATACTAAATGGTCCCTAACTATCAAGGTCATGTAACTCTCGCAGTTAAATAATAATAATAATAAACATACAAATCGAAATACAAGTACAGTATAAATATCAATAACTTTCCACAAAATGACAAAATAACAATTTTCCACAAAATGACAGTCATTACTAATAAAATTCATAAAAATGACAGAATATGCCATTCATATGTATAAATAACAAATTAGTATTTAACTTTTCCAAGGTCATATAATAAGTATAAATAATTCTTTCAATGCTATGAATTATATTTTCAATTTCTAATCTTTTTCCATTAAATCTGCGATTAGAATTTTCTTTAAAAATAGAATATATTATAGAGAATATAAAATAATATGCAATTATTTTATCATTTAATTCGTAGTTTAAAAAGCCACATAAAATTGATTTTCAATTAATATTGATATCAATACAAGGTAGTGCAAAGAACTATTTATATTTATGGGCAAAGCCATCACTCATTCATTAGACAGTGCATATTAGCACTTTGACTTAAAGCCTTTCTACAATCAATGCTCTCAACAGGCTTGCATCCATTGTGTGTTCTTTTGTAATGTTTGGCTGTATGTTATGGTTTAGGTGACATTGAAATGCAAAAATGTCACTTTTTATGAAGCAAAAGGTAATTTTAAAAAAGCATTAATTGGTGGTATCAATGCATCACTATATCAGGGTAGATAATGTATGGATGTCAAGTTTTATTTCAAATCCAAGTTAATGCAAATAAAAGATACATTTTGTTGGTAGATTGTAGAAGGCCATAATAAACATAATGGGAGGTGGGTATATAAAATCAAATCAGACTATTTTACACAATAAAGGAAAGCAGCATATTGTTTGTAGTATTGATACTGAGTGAGTTCAAGCGGGATTACAGGTGCATTGTTAGGGCCCCCCCTCCTTCTGCCGTAATTGTGGCTAGCCTGGTGACAAAGCCACTCAAACATAACACAGGGGATTAGCAAAATTTTATAATCCATCAACCCAACTAACTATTCTACAGTAAAATGCTAGTATCTATTAAAAATTGTATATGCAACTGATAAACAGATTCTTCATTATAATTAAGTTGATTTTATAGCAGCATTGGAAAAGAACACAATCAATACATGTAGGTTGAAAAGACATGGATACTGATTTGAAGTTATATTTTTGCGCCACCCTGTAATGGTGGCAACTTCAAACCTTTTTGAAAAATTGTGATGTTCAATTTTTTTTCAGAAATATCATTTACACAGCTCTAATTATTTGTCTTTATTATTAATTATATGCATGGTTTATAGATAAATAAAGAACCTATAATCTTAATATCGGTAATTCTTTATTATAGCTATACAACCCAATATTGTCTATAGAATTAAAAACTGACAAAGCAGCCTAAACAAACAAATTAATTCAAATTTTATTTTTTCAATATTGCTATTTGACCAAGGTTATTGGAGTCAAACTAATGATGGATTATTGTTTTAAAAATTCTACTTTACATAATTCCTATGTTAAAACAAATAATAATAGTATGTCAAAAAAGCGGTAAGTATTAAATATAAATAGTTTTTGATAATAGTAATAGTTTACCATTCTCTACTGTTTATATATGTTGAAACTTATGACGTTTCGCCATGGTGTACTACATGGCTTCATCAGATGTTGTTGTGTGAGTATCACAACGAGGCTGGAGTAGCTGGAGCAGTACGCGCGGTACCTCCCTCCCTCTGTTGTTATTTAGGGCCGGGTTCCTCTGGTGTAACAAGGGCTTTAGTATCTGTCTTTTGTTTTCCTTCCTCTTTCCCCAAATTTTAAAAATTGTTGTCTATTAAAAAAGTGTGGCCTGTCTCTTGGATGTGTTCTGTGATGGCTGAATTTGGGTGTTTCATGTCTGTATGTTTTGAACCTGATCTTAAATTGTCTTTTGGTCTCACCTACGTACTGTTCTTGGCATGTGTTGCATGTTATCTCATAAATTTCCGCATTGGTCTTCTTTGGGGTCTTATCTTTTCGGTTTTACAAAGGTATTGCCTGATTTGGTGGGCTTGGTGTGGTGTTCACTCCATTTCTCTTGAAAATTCTGACAAGTTTTTCTGTCAGACCTGGAATATAATTGATGGGAAGGAGTTGCTACTTTTTTTTTCAAAATCTTTCTTTGCTGTTTTATTCTTTTTGGGGATGGTAATGGCCCAAGGTTTATAACCATTGATGGTTAAGACTTCTTTTATGTGTCTACTCTCTTCCTTCTTTTCTTTTGGATCTTTTGTGATACTCACACAACAACATCTGATGAAGCCATGTAGTACACCATGGCGAAACTTCATAAGTTTCAACATATATAAACAGTAGAGAATGGTAAACTATTACTATTATTATGAATCCACCTACTGTCACTAACCTACATTCGATTATAAATAGTTTAATTAAATATTTAAAATATTTTGCCATAATTGCTTCATATGTGGACAATCATATAACATATGTTTTATACTTTCAATTTGATTACATAAATCACAATATTTAGATATACTTTTTTGCCACTTATTTAACATTGATTTAAATAAATTTGATTAGCTGAAACAATTAAAAAATTAAATGATGCCCAAGTAGAGAAAATTAGTCGATAGACCCAATGTTATGAAATTGGGCATAAACGAATTTGATGTGATCGGGCAAGTAACAAATTTTTTTTACTTGTCCCAATACTGATCCAACTTGTGCATATGTTTTATAAGAATATCTTGATGTAATTATTGAATAATGTATTGATGCATGTTTTTGTTAACTAAAATGTTGCTGCAGAATAAAGTTTTCTGTTTTACACAGGAGATAAATTATATTTTGTGTTATTCTACAGTACTGGGTTGGTCAGAAGGATGAAGAAAAAATTTCGAGAATTACGCTACGATTCCTTTAACCTTTTTCCCCAATTCTTGTCATTGTTGTGACTATTACGAACGTTCTGTAGCTTCCGTAAATTACGGCTTTCTTCATAACTCGCCTGAAGTTACGTTTATTCAAATTGTTCCCCTTATATTATGCATTTTATGGAGGTTCCCGTAATAAAAAGAATATTTCTAAAAGTTAAAAATCACGCGGACATTTTGACAGATTTTCGTTTAATTGGGTGTCTGTACGGCATCCGCACTTTTGCTTTCACTTTGTGGCGGGAATAAATGAGAATGCCCGAACAAATCCGAATATTTATGAGCGAAAGATGGATGCCATTGTGCGGGAAGTGTAAGAAATTATTCTGATTATTACATTTTTTCTGTTTATTTCGATAATCGTAAGTATTGTAGTTTCGGTGATTGAGCAGTTCCAAGAAACCATGATAGCCGTAACTTTGTTTCCAATTGTTACGAATCATTACGTTTCCTTAAAGGCAATTCTTCTAATTTTGTTTTGGTTCTGTATCCTTTTGACGAAATCAGTACTGTATATGACATTTAAATCCTCAGAGTTGTAAAAAATAAGTAAAAACTAGTTTTTGATGTGTTAAATATGATTTATAACTTTCAAACCACTTCGCCATTAGGCAGGTGCTTTGGAAAATGACTAGCCCAGACACAACTTTCACTTGCCATGGGCTAGTGGGCTACTGGTAATATAAAGCCCTGATAGTAGTTTTTAACTGTACGTTCAGTGCCAATTTTGAGAAACAATTAAATAGTAAAAGATGTACGTACCAGACGCCTGGTTCCTGACACCAGTGTGATCAACTGCATGAAGGTGGTAAGAAATTCTGTACAACCACTTGTAACCTTTTACTTTCTTATTGAAAACACCAATAATATTAATTACAAATCAAAAAGTTCTGCATAACATGTTTGTGTGATTTTAAGTACTACCATCCCGTCACATAATTACATCATAACATAGAACATGTAGTCACAGGAGAAAAGTAGTCTTCCTAAATGGGAACTTAGCCCCGTTGGACAATTTTAGAATTGTTTTAAGAATTCATATAAATGTTTGAAAAAATAATGGTCAAAAAGAACAAAGTCAATGATCGTTTGTGCAGCTTATCTTTAATAGCAATTAGATATGTAATGCCTTGTTAACTTGTCACCAGACAGAAGTTATTTCTTATATATGGAATATTTCAAGATACTTATAGTTAATTCATGTTTATTGTAACTTTGTAACATCCGCCTTGCATTCATTATTTCATTTCAATAGAAACGCAGTTCATGTGCAATTAATTTTCGCTCTGCAGTTTAGAGATCTCACATGCAAATTGGAATCAGTTGTATCATGACAAAGTGGAATAGTTAGTCATTTATCATCACAACTTGTGACAAAATGTGAGTTTCCTGTGTGGATAAACATGATTATCATTAATATAAAACTATCTTCAATATCCAGAAGCTCTGGAGTTTTTGCACACAAGCAAGAGTATTTGACGCCTGAATTTAAAAGTGCAAAAACATATTTCCGAATGCTGATAAACATTCTGATAAATAATGTAGAAATATAATCAGTATCCTGTTGATTTCTTAAAAAGATCAGATCATTATTTCATTTCAAACATGTTTTTGATGTAAGCAAATGTGAAATCATATCTCACGGCTATATACACAATATACATGTATAACCGTGATTCAATGCCCTACTGTTCTTGAAAGTGGGTCACAAAATCCAACCAACCACAAACTCAATTGCTGAAATGTTCAGCAATGATGTCCAACGTCAGACGTACGATCTCATAAGGCCAGGTAAGAAGGATTTTGCTTTTGACATACAGCGAGTCTCTACAGCTTAACAAATTGCTCCAGTGAAATGCAGCTACTGAACCCACGGATAGATATTGTAGCATGGAATACCTGTATGTATACAGTGTAAAAGAGCCTGGCGATGATGTAAAATCCCAACTAAAGTATTTTTACACAATGTACATTTGACAAAGTACAACTGTTATATTGTATTGTAAAATTGAACCCATAATGAGTTTTTCACAATTGCACCAAGGGCAATTGGAATTTAATGTCCCCTCAATATTTACTGCATAAAGCAATAAAGCAACAACAGATATTTATACTAGTACATAAATCTACCTTTTTGAAACCAATCAGCAGTCATTTTACAACTTCAATATTCAATAAGTGTGTGCTGTGAAGGTAATTAGGTCTAAAATGATAAATTTATTATGCCAAATCTCCTACCTTCCAAGATCAATCAATGTTAATCTTTCAACTTTATGTACATGACCTGTAAATGATAGAATGTCGTACGAACGTGTGGTGCTTTCAGTCAAATTTTGTCCAAGATTTCCATTGTAGGTGAAGGTTTTACTACAAAAAGATTTTCCATCTTATCTTTGCTTCTTGTGACTGCCACAGTAGACTTACTTTTGGGCATCTTAGATTATCATGCATCATTAAAGAATGAGTTTTCTGAATCTCCCCAACATTAGTTAACAATTTCACATTTTAAGCATCTGATGGGATTAAGAGGTCTAAAATCATCAAATTATTACACCGCTTTTCATGTACTGCAAGATCAAACAATGTAAATATTTTGCATTACATTTTGAGCCCATAAACAAGATATCCCACTGCCTCATACAGGATGTGTTAATAAATGTAGCAAAGAGCCTAGGCAAAAGATGCGAAGATGACAGAGAAAAAGAGAGTTAATAAGACAGAGGAGTCACTTGGGTCTATCATGTTTGAATGAGCAATTATCTGAAGGGAAAACATTGGGGCATTGTCATGATGCCTGATATCTTTTGTAGTGAAACCTTCACCTACCATGGAATGCTTGGGCAAAAGTACCCATGAACTCTTGACAATTGGACTGAAAGATTAACATGGATTGATCTTGGAAGGTAGATGTAGTATAACAAATTGATCATTTTAGGCCTAGTGTGCTGACAGCAACTTCAGAACTATACATTTTCAATCATAACTAAAAAATGGTAATGAATATCAAAATAAAAATTATAGGAATGAAACACGATTTTTTTGCCACATCTACATTGCAATTTTGATTATTCTGATTGTTTTACATAATAGTGAACACTTGCAATGAAAACGGCATTTTTCTAGAGTCTGTGAGAGACAGTCAGACATTTTGAACAAGTCAAAATTGGGTATTAGGTAATAAGATTGGAACAGCAATGTTTATATTTTGATTTGCATACACATGGGTAGTCACATAATTGGTGATACATAAATGTGTATGCAAATCAAAAATATAAACAAACTTTGCTGTTCCAATCATGGTCCTAATCCCCAATTTTGACTTGTTCAAAATGTCTGACTGTCTCTCACAGACACTGAAAAAAAACCTTTTCATGACGGTATGTGGAGAAATTAACATGCAGCCTGATCAATGTCCAAACGGATTAAAAAGAATCAGGCACGGTCCACAAACTTGTTGAACTTATATATGAATACAAGTGGAAAAAACATGGTCCAGGAATATGGGAGGCTGTGGTTGGGGGTAACATTGCATGCCTCAAGTTTAATTTTAAGAATAGTGTCACAAATTGTACATTATGAACCCACTAAACACAAGGAGCAGTAAGCCTGGCTCTTGTATGATCAGCTTAAAACCATACAGAAGGAGGTTTCCTCATCGGTAGGTAAGGAGCTGAACGAAAAATCAGAGGTTTAAAACGGAGCCAAATGGAGCCAAAACGGAGCATTTATGTCCGCCCGGAGCCTCATCCGGAGGGGATTAACTTCGATCGATATTTCTCTTTCTGGCCGGCATATGAAAAATGACTTCACATGAGAAGTGGATTTTGCAGCCTCCGTTTCAGTGCCCGGAACATGAAAATCGCTGGCTGTAATGGTCCACGGATTCTGACTTTGCCATTTTTCGAGTGAATTTTTTGAGATTCCGGCAGGATGTTCAGTAATAAAAATGGGGGTAAGTGTTCACTATTATGTAAACCAATCTGAATAATCAAAATTGCTATATAGATCTGGCAAAAAAATAGCGTTTGATTCCTATAATTTTTATTTTGATATTCATTACCATTATTTTTAGTCATGATTGAAAATGTATTGCTCTGAACTTGCTGTCAGCACATTAATTACCTTCACATCACACACTTTTAGGTGTAAAATGACTGCCGATTGATTACAAAAAGGTAGATTTATGGATTAGTATAAATATCTGTTGTTGCTTTATTGCTTTATGCAGGAAATATTGAGGGGACATTATAAATGCCGATTGGTGCAACTGTGAAAAATCTTATTATGAGCTCAATTTTACAATACAAAATAAAATTGTACTTTGTGAAACTACATTTTATAAAAATACTTGCGTTTGGATTTTACATCATCGCCAAGCTATGGGAATCTATTTAACACTGTACACATATTCAGTGCTTCAGTAGCTGCATTTCAATGGAGAAATTTGTCACTATAGACTCAAGCTGTATGTCAAAAGCAAAATCATTCTTACTTGGCCTTGTAAGATCGTACGTTTGATCTTGGACATTGTGGCTGAACATTTCAGCAATTGAGATTATGGTTGGTTGGATTTTGTGACCCACTTTCAAGGATTGTGGAGCATTGAATCACAGCTATATATTGTGTATATATAGCCGTGAGATATGTTGATTTCACATTTGCTTACATAAAAAACAGATTTGAACTGAACATATTAATATGATTTTTGGAATAATTCAACAGGATACTGATATTTTAACGCTATTTATAAGAAATGACTATATCTGCATTTGAAAATATCTTTTTACACTACTAAATTCAAGCCTCAAATCCTGGCTTTCTTGTTTGCAAAAACTCCAGCTTTCGTGACTTGTTGGAATTGTGATTACCCCAGCTTTGTTACAAAAATAAGAGCAGGGTTCTTAACATTCCTAAAACATAACCAAATATTTAGTCGCTATTACCTACTGTTTTGATACACATTTCAAATAATAATTCATGTACACTCATACCACCAGGTCTTCCCAAAAATTACCACATTCATTTTGGATTTCACCCTATCAGTGTGAGCACATATGGTCATGAGTCCCTATTTTATTCACATTTGCATAAGGGTAGGATGTTGTCATAACAAAAGATTACTTGCACATTTTCTTGTAAAAAATGCTAGATTTTTGTCTCGCACATGACACACCTGATCAAAATTTGTTCATCAGATTTTGCATAAAATGAGTTGCAAATAGTTTTTCTTTTTAATGGAATGTAATTTTTCAGCCACCCTGCAGATGGTTTCCACATCCCAGGAGAGCAACAATTATATTGAGATGCTTTTACAACATATTAAAAGAAACTTTGATGGTCATGTTAACTAAATTTCCAATTAGATCACCACATGTGAAAATGAATAGGCGATGCTTCTATGTTGAATTTGAATGAATTTGATTAGCTGGAACATTACAAAATTAAATGATGCCCAAATAGTGAAATTTATAAAGTGGTATTCATAGACAATTTTATAAGTCTATGATTTTTGAAATATTAATTTTGAGCTTACGCTAAAAATGAATCACAAATGCAAACATATTATGCATCACATTTTTTCAAGTGAAATGGTGTTTCAATAAATCAGCGTTTGCCCAGGTGTCGACTTCTTTATTACTTGTTTTCTGTAAAATATACAAAGAAACCAATAGCAAAGGTGGTAATTAGGGAACATGTACATGAATGATATACCATATTCCTGCGCATTAAAGCCCATGGGCCTAAAATCGAAGATGGGCTTAGTGTTCAAATATAAGCCCATGGGCCATTAAGTGAGAGTAAAAATCATTTTCCTTGCCAAAAAATTGATAGTTACATGCACCCTGAACCCCCACAAAGACACTTGAAACCAACATAATACACCTAAAGAAATTCTGTACTCGTATGTGTACACATACCATGAATATGCTTTGGGCGATATTAGAAGCTCCGACACGTTTCATTACTTTCCATCAATGATTCAGAAAGGACATCGATATAAACCTTCAATGGAAGCTTGAATCAATGTTTGAAGAGATTTTTTGTGTTAATCTGCATCTAGAATACACCGGCAGCGTTCTTGTTGCACACGAAACGTGAGTCTCTAGGAGCTTTACATAACGCGACTTCGTTATTATGCATAAGAAATCAAATGGACTCGGACTATCGACTGTTAAATGCTTTTGATATATCTCTAGTGCGTGAGTATGATTTATAATGGCGAACTTCCGTAATTCAAATATTTATTAAATTAGGTTTGTACGATGCTATGAAAATCCTTGTGACAATTATGAATACGAAGACAGCATTGCTAGAAAAGATCTGAAACTAATAATTACCATTGATGTTTAAAGGAAAACATCATGCACACCGTTAAAAGTCAGTACTTTCATCAAAGCCTGTGTAGGTAGACTAGTAGCATACAGTAACACGCAAGAACCCATGGTTAAGAAACTTTGTAGTTCTATATAGTCAAAACCCAATGCTTATTTATTGATGAAATGGGGGTGGGTGTAGAGTTCGAATATACGCCCCTGGGCTTGTAAGTTCACAGTTCTAAAGTTAACAAAAACTATTTTAATCAAAGCAAATATGACGACCATGAAAAAGTGGTAAAATAAAGAGGTTTGGCCATATTTTTAGTGCTCTGATAGACTAAAATCACCAAAATAGAAGTGATGGTATACAAATTAGAAGCGTAATCACTCTATTTCCACTAATTTAGTGACTTTTGATTTAAAACCAACACTATCATTCATGATGCAGTTTCATGTTTGGGGAACATTTTGGCTTGACACTATACCTTAAACATTTCAACATGAAGGCGCAAGAGATTATGACAAGTAGATCAATGTTGAAGAAGGTTGGGCATAGGTAATATTTTAGTTATTAACTATCCTGCAGGAACATTTTGATGACTATGTAGTTCACATTGTGTCACTTAAATTGAATATCAAATATTCTGTATATTTGGCTTGCAACACTAGATCTCTATCAATAGTGTATAGACCCTCTAGTTTTCTTTTTCGGCTGTATTCTTGATAAAATGAAATTTTGTTTTAAAGTTAAATTTTAAAACAAGATTTAATTTTACCAAAAATACAGTCGAAAAAGAAAGTATACACTATTGATAAATTGAATATCAGCCAGATTCAATACAATAAGAGAAAAGACAGTCCCAAGGATTGAGCATGATGAGGGTGGAAGGGAATACATTTTTTTTCTAATCGTAGTTCCTGTCTAAAACCAGCAGGTGGCAACAAACAATTGCATTCTGGGGAAAAATAGACAAACAGTATCAGTCTTTATCATTTCTTTCTGCCACGCCGTAACATCACAGAGCTTTGATTGATTGAGACTGCACCACGTGGGTAAAAATTTTTGTAACTATTTGAGACACCTTTGAACGATCTACCTAAATATTTCATATGAGACAGCGAAAAAGCTTCATGCATATGCAAAACAGCTACATGCTTGGTTTGTTTGTCTATCTATTTCCCATGATTCTTAGTTATACGAAAACTGGTGTATGGAGGAGACATGTATGAAACTTTTGCACATGATCCAAATCATTATACAGGCACACATATAAGCCTTCTAGTGACAGCTTCTTATATGTATAGACTATTCACTCCATATGTATTTTTTAAGAAATATGCTATCATCTTAATTATGACAGCCTGTCACTTTCCTTACGGTCATCAATATTTTTATTTTAATACTATCCAGTTTTGTTACATAGACCGTAAAAAATAACTAATGTAAATTGTGACATGTCATAATTTACGCTCACTTAAGTTGTCACCACACAATCCAAAATTGTCTTTCTGCCATAAAATTTGACCACTGTAAATTGTAATCATGCACAGGACATCCACATGTCTTAGTCTCTGGAAGTGTGCAGTGCGACTGACAACAATAAAATGAACTTGAAGAGTAAATGCATGTCAAGATGCGTATACAGGTGACAGACAATAAAGTGGTTCACGCATTTACATCTTTTCCATCCATTCAAGGGCTCGGGAAATGAAACCAGCTTTGACTGCGTTGGGCAGGCTAGGATGGTGGCAGAGAGACTGGTTAGGTGTGAAATCAAAGCTCTGTGTGCATAATAGGTCTGTTAGGACGAGAAAAGGGTGTGAGGTTAAGAGTCCATGTCAGTCGTCATTTAATTGGTTTCAAGTTGTGTTGCTTACATTTTACGGCAGCTATGCTATTTTATGAACTTCGGTCACAATTCACGTTAATGTAAATTGTGACCGGTTTTTTGTGGGTGTGGGGTTGGGGGGGGCAGTATAAGGTTTTCAGCGGTTTGATGGTTTTGGGCCATCATAGTATGAACAGTGTGAAGACGCCACCATCAAAACTTCATAAATTACAAGCCAGCTGACATCACTACTGAAAGTTATTGTGGACTGTCCTGATGTAGGACCTATATATGAATGCTATGCACATACTGTCCCATCTGATTTGATAATGGATACCGGTTTAATGTCCAATTGTAATTAAACCTATGCTGCCCCTTCTTCAAGTGTGCCTTATATTTATATTCCTAATATGAAAAAGCACAGCATGATGCAAAGCAAATTTCATAGTATGCATAGGATTATGGGTTTGATTCCATCTTGCTTGCTTAATGTGTGCTCCAACTCAGCTAAAATCTTTTGTAAAATAAATATGAGTTTTTAAATTTGTTGATTACATTCGGTTTAATATATTTTATTGCACATTTAATCAAACATGTATTTGACCAACCTTGTAGGTAGTAGTTTGAGACATCGGCTATATAGTTTTTTAACAGATCTGCTGCTTGGGATGATTGGTTTCAATACAGTGGTCTCACATGAAAATGGGTTGGAATTAGAGTCAGACATTTTGAAGGGAAACTTGATATTCAAATGGAAAGCTGGGAAATACACCTATAGTCAATAATTGGTGATACATAAATGTGTATGCAAATCAAGAATATAAACAAACTTGGCTCTTCCAATCATGGTGCCTAATCCCCAATTTTGACTTGTTCAAAATGCACTCACAGACACTGGAAAATGCCATTTTTTAGATGGTAAGTGTTCACTATTATGTAAACCAAAGTGGAGAATAATCAAAATACCAAATGTAGATCTGGCAAAAAAAATTGGTTTTCATTCAAACATTTTTTTATTTTGATATTCATTACCATTTTTATTATGATTGAAAAATGTGCACTTCTGAAGTTGCTGTCAGCACATTAGTATCGGATATAGACAAATGGAAGCTGTCATTATGCTTTATCAATAAAGTTTTTTGACATTTATGCACCCACTGCGTTTAATCAGTAATAAAATTGGTATTTTGTTCTTGATATGATAATATTTTGTTTCACTCAAAGCCAAACATGAGAAACTTTGCATATATAACTCCTCATTACTGCTGTAGGTGAGATTACAAAGATATTTGAGGATAAACATGATGCAAAGGGTGGCTATTTTTCAATTGCAATGGCTGTACATTATGGTTATCCAAGATAGCGGAGGGGGTGTTTCATCACTTTGAATTTTCTACAATATTTAAGTTTCTAATAAGTGTTTAACAGTAATTATGGGGTAGTGCAGCGCATTATCACATTGGGAACCTTAGGAATCATTGTGAACTTACAATGGTGTTTTGTTTTGATATTTGATAAAATAATTTCGGCGATGATACGCGTAATGATTCTTACGGTTATGGCTCAAAGCTAGGAGATGAGGACCTTTGTGGCCATGAAGAGTCATCAGCTCTTGAAGAAAAAAAAACGAAACAAAAAACGAGCAGACACTGATGGAAGAACTTTCTTCCCATATAACTGTTCTATCAGTAGATCATGCACATATTACAGACCTCCCTAAAATTTATAGAGAAGTGCAGGTGACAATATCTGGTTTATAAACTTGATATTTATTGATCTCTAATTGATTGCATATTTATGTTATCAATATAAAATATAACATGTGTGTAATAAAAAATATAATTTCATATATATAGTTATTTTTTCATTTAGTAGTGATTTCTTCATTTTAAAATCTGAATATGAAAGTTTTATTATTTATGTACACAATGCAAATATAATCATTAC
>CM032667.1:26501048-26533937 GCA_019095985.1 Streblospio benedicti
GTAGTCTCTTCTTGGAGGCACTTGATCCTTGTAGATACATTATGCCTACTCTTAATACATGTATTACGCCCATGCTCCTATACTATATGCACAATTGAATTATGAGAGATTATAATTTCATTTAGTATGGTAGTTTTTAACTGGACGTTAAGTGCCAATTGTGAGAAACAATTAAATAGTAAAAGATGTACATACCAGACGCCCGGTTTCTGACACCAGTGTGATCAACTGTACGGACGTGATAAGAAATTCAGTACAAGCAAAACCTATTCACTTTCTTATTGAAAACACCACTAATATTAATTAAAAATCAAATAGTTCTGCATAACATGTTTGTGTGATTTTAAGTACAACCATCCTGTCATATAATTACATCATAACATCGAACATCTAGTCACAGGAGAAAAGTAGTCTTCCTAAATCGGAACTTAGCCCCAATGGAGAATTTTAGAATTGTTTTAATCAATGTAATTTCTTGTGAACTTGTCACCAGAAAGAATTTATTTCTTGTATATGGAATATTTCTGTAGATAATTCTTGTTTTCCGTAATTTTGTAACATCTGCCTTCCATTCCTTATTTCGTTTAACAAGAAACACATTTTAATGTGCAATTAATTTTCTGTCTGCATTTTTGAGATCCCACAGGCAAATTAGAATCAGTCATACTATGGGAGACAGTAATCAAACATTTTCATAAGAAATTAAAATAGTCTTCTGTCATCACAACTTGTGACAAAATGTGGGTTTGCTGTGTAGATAAACATGATTATCATTTAATATAAAACTGTCTTATTGTACTGTGTATCAAAACAGTTTTCAAAATTCAAATGAAACAAGGATGCTATAGTAGGTAATAGCTACATCATAGTTGGCTATGATTTGGGAACTTTAAGAATCCTGCTCTTATTTTCATAACAAAGCTGGGGTAATCACAATTCTAACAAGTCACGAAAGCTCTTGTGTTAGGACTCGAGCAAGAGTATTTGAGGCCTAAATTTTAGTAGTGTAAAGATATTTTTGAATACAGATAAACATGCTCATAAATAATATAGAAAAATACGATCAGTATCCTGTTGATTTCTTCCAAAAACCAAATTAATATGTTGAGTTCAAATCTGTTTCATTCATGAAAGTGGGTCACAAAATCCAACCAATCACGAGCCCAACTGCTGAAATGGGCAGCTATGATGTCCAACGTCAGATGCACGATTTCAAAAGGCCAAGTAAGAATGATTTACCTTTTGACGTACGGCGCAAGTCTATAGCATGACAAATTTCTCCAGTGAAATGTCGCTACTGAACCCACGGACAGATATTGTAGCACTGAATATGTGTACAGTGTAAAAGAGATTCCCATAGTCTGGCGATGGTGTAACATCCAAAGGCAAGTATTTTAACACAATGCAGTACAAAGTACAACGGTTATATTGTATTGTAAAATTGGTCCATAATATGATTTTTTCACAATTGCACCGATGGCAATTGGCATTTATAATGTCCCCTCAATATTTATTGCATAAAGCAATAAAGCAACAACAGGTATTCATTCTAGTACATAAATCTACCTTTTTGTAACCGGTCAACATTCATTTTACATCTAATAAGTGTGTAATGTGATGGTTATTAGGTCTAAAATGACCAATTTATTCTCCTACCTCTCCTACCTTCCAAGATCAATCAATGCTAATCTTACGTCATGTACATATGTACATTGACCTATAAATGATAGTATGTAGTACTAATGTGTGGTGCTTTCAGTTAAACATTCCAAAATCATCTTTACAGTCCAATTGTCAAGAGTTCATAGGTACATTTGTCCAAGTTTTCCATTGTAAGTGAATGATCCCATTACACAGATGTCTTATCTTTTCCTTGCTTCCTACTACTGCCATTATATGGTGAAACTTAATATTGTGCAATCTACCATGAACGAGTTTTTTGAATCACCCTACCACATAAATACTTATAATTTTTTGCATCAAATTTTGAGCCCATTAAACAAAATATCCCACTGCCTCACAGATGTGTTAATACACGTAGCAAAGAGCCTAGGCAAAAGATGCTAGAAGACAGAGAAAAAGAGAGTTAATAAGACAGAGGAGTCAGTCGAGTATTATGTTTGAATGAGCAATTATCTGAAGGGAAAACATTGGGACATTGTGCCAATTACAGGTAACATTCCAGTGTTGTGGAGATTCAGAAACTCATTAATGATGCATGATAATCTAAGATGCCCAATAGTAAATCTCACCATGGCAGGCACAAGAAGCAAAGATAAGATAGATATCTTTTGTATTGAGACCTCCATATACATGTACAATGGAAAGCTTGAACAAAAGTACCTATGAACTCTTGACAATTGGACTGTAAAGATGATCTTGAAATGTTGGACTGAAACCACCACATATTCATACGACATACTATCATTTATACGTCAATGTACACAAAGTTGAAGAATTACATTGATTGATCTAGGAAGGTAGAAGATGTGGTATAGTAAATTGATCATTGTAGAGCTTATCATCTTCACATTACATACTTAATAAATGTAGGAATTGACCACGAGATTGGAGTGTCAATTGTGAAATTGAGCATGCTCAATTTCATGATTGACACGACAATCGAGTGGTCAAATACCATTCTATCATGACTAAAATTCACATTGTATGATTCATTTTTATTTTGAAATAAATCATATCATATCAGTCTCATTGTCATTTGACCGGGCGACGTCAGCAGCTGTATAGAAAATGTGACGGTACTAGTCTAGTGTAGACTGTGGTCTGTGACGTCGCATGGTCAAAATGGCAATTAGACCGTTATATGATTTATTTCAAAATAAAAACGAATCAGACACTCATTTAGTGTGAATTTTAGTCATGATAAAATGAGACTGGTATTCGGTTAAAACCTTTGAATTTAGCGTAGTTTCGAAATTATCCACTGTAAAAACATTTGTGAATGATAAAAGACCAATATGCGATTGATTTTTGACACCAAGAAATAATAAATACAACAACTATAGGTTAGTGATTAGACTTTGGTGTGGTGGTGTCGTAGCGTGCAGTCAATCTCTGGAAGCGTGCAGTGACCAATCAGCGTGGGTTATTGGCGGTGATTTTTGCACGGAATGATAGAATGTAAAATTATTGCTGACAAAAAGGTAGATATAAGTATTTTTATTAACACCTGTTGTTGCTTTATTGCTATATGCAGTAAATATTGAGGGGAGATTAATTAAATGTCAATTGCCACTGGGGCAATTGTGAAAAAAATCTTACTATGGGTTCAATTTTACAATACAATACACTTGTACTTTGTCCTGCTTTGTCAAAGTACATTGTGTAAAAAATATATAATACTTGCATTTGGATTTGATAGACATAATCGCCACGCTATAGGAACCTCTTTTACACTGTACACATATTCAGTGGTATAATATTTATCCGTGGGTTCTGTATTTTTAAGAATGATGATCTGCATTTGAAAATATCTTTACACTACTAAATTCAGGTCCCAAATACTCTTGCTTGTGTGCAAAAACTCAAGAGCTTTTGTGATTTGTTGGAATTGTGATTACGCTAGCTTTGTTACGAAAATAAGATCAGGGCTCTTATAGTTCCTAAAACGTAGCCAAATATATAGTAGCTATTACCTACTAAGGCATCCTTGTTTAATTTCAATTTTGAAACTTGTTTTGATACACAATACAATAATTCATGTACACTCAACACAGTGCAGTGTGAATGATTGTGAATGATTATAGGGGAGTGAGGTCTTCCCAAGAAATTATCACATTCTTTTTGCATTTCACCCTATCAGTGTGAGCGCATATGGTCACTTCCTATTTTAATCACATTTTGCATAAGGGTAGGAAGTTGTCATAACAAAAGATTATTTTAACATTCCTTGTAAAAATGCTAGATTATTGTATCTTGCATGACACATCTGATAATGATTTGCAGATCAGATATTGCATAAAATGAGTTGCAAACCAGTTTTTCTTTTGAAAGGAATGGGTTTTTAAAAACCACCCTGCAGATGGTTTTCACATCCCAGGCAAACAACAACTATATTTAGATGTTTATACAACATATTAAAAGTAACCTTGATAGTAATGTTGACCAAATTACCAATTAGGTCACCGCCTGTGAAAATGAATTGGCGGTCATTTCAATGTTTGGTTCGAATAAATTTGATCAGCTGAAACATTAGAAAATTAAATGACAATGCCCAAATAGTGAAAATTAGAAAGTAGCATTTATAGACAATTTCAGAAGTCCGACTTTTCAAATATTAATTTTGAGCTTTTGTTAAAAATGTATCACAAAAGCATACACATTATGCATCACATTTTTTTTCAAGTGAAATGGTGTTTCAATAAATCAGTGTTTGCTCTACTAGTGTTGACTTCTTTATTACTTGTTTTCTGTAAAATATACAAAGAAACCAATTTAGCAAAGGTGGCAATTAGGGAAAATGTACATGAATGATGTATATGCCAACAGGAATTCCTTCCTTAAATAAAATTACATGCTCTACTTCTTACCAGATATGATATTGCAATCCGTTAAAATACAAAACGTCTAAAGTTCAAAAGTTCAACTGACAAATTTAAGGAATTCAGCCTAAAGGAACCCAAGATAAATAACATACCTATATAGAAACTTTCAAAGGCTACGGATACTAGTATACGCAATTGTGGTCATCACAGTGCCATTCTCGCGACCCATCTCTCGATCTTCTTATAGCAGCCACCTCATCTTCATGGCCGTGGTGCAAGGTTAATTTTGTCACCTGTACATGAATATCATCTAAATTTAGAACCTAGTCTACAGAAAATTGCGAAAAAGTAAAAAGACCGCAACGCATTTCAAAATACCATAAACTGTGTCTGCATTAATGGGATAAACTGTAAATTTTAATAGGGAAATTGTCCAGCAAAAGCGTGGGCAGCGTCAAAATGAATCATAGACCGAAGTCCGCAGGCAACTACGAAAAATGTGACTGAGTCTTGTAAAATAATTTCCAATTACCTACACAAATTGCAAAATAAAATCGTATAGCTGAAAACAAAGAAAAATACCTGTATTAAAAAAGACAGCAAAACAGAGCTTTTTGCTTTTTCTACTCGAAAATTATATTGCCTTGAAACCACGTGCAGAAATTCAGTATCCGTGCTTGAATCAGCAGTCTCGACCCGCAGAGCCAACAGATCGTGACGATACAACTACAGTACAACATCTGGTTGTGGCCTTGCCTGAAATATCTACACTAGAAATTGGAATTTTAAAAACCCTGAGATCTTTTAAGTGCATCCACCCCATCCCACTTTTTTCAAAGCCTGAATTAGCTGGATATGGCCGTTTGTCAGGGTAGCAAACGATAAATGTGAGTGGTATAAAGCATTGTAAGTTGCACACATGACATTTCAAGAGGTTTTACTGCAATTCAATATTGAAATGCTGCAGCAGGGTCACAGTCAAAGCACTGAGGCGATGCAAGCGGGATTAATGGAAACAACATGCTTCAGTGTCCATGCAATATATGATCCTGTAGCACCACAACGAGGGGTTAATGGTGGTGATATAGGTCCCTGAGCTTTTTAAAAATTAACTGTGGAGAATCCATTAAAATTAACGGACGGATCTACAAATTTGTTCTTGAAGCGTGTTCAAAGTACAGTAGTAAAGTTAACTATACATAGCCGGGAGGGTATGGACGATTGCACCTATTCACCCCATCCTGCGCGTGTACGCGTCGAGGCTTGCATGGATTCCAAACACCCTATGAAAATGAAATATTTGGGGTGAAAAGGGGAGAAAGGTGCCAACTGGATTTGCCTATACATCTAAACATCAACATGCATGTACAATTAATTGATGATTTAAACGAATCATTTTAGGTCATTAGAGGTCGTTATGTTCAAACCTAATCTTGTGTTTATACAATGCAATTTTGACAATTTTAATATCACAAATGAAATAAGCACTCGCCTAAATTGTCTGAACATGATGAAAGAACTTAGTATCATACTTTACCAAAACAATTTCTAATTATAGTGTCAAACTGACGTCCCTGAGCACAATGTGTGCTGAAAGTGATGTTGGAGGTGGTGTTTCCCTTATGCCAAAAAATTGTCAAATATGAAGATAAAGAAACCCCAGATGGCTCTCTAGATTCGCAAATGAATAGGGCTGTATTTTTGACAAAATGATCTAATGTACGGAAATTTCTCTCAAAAGACAACTAAGAGAGCTAGGGCAATTCTCATAGCTTGTATATTTAGCCAAGCTGTTAGTGTATTTGGCCTGTAAACAATAAATCTATATCTAAAATAGTTTTTTACACAATGGTGGGCACATAAAGGGTGTCTTCAAAGACGCTCACCTTGGTTTCGACTAGCGATTCTTACGTGGATTTCTTTTATTTCATAAAAGCTTTTCTTTAAAAAAACACTGCACCACTTTAATAGCCTACATCCACACTGGCGGTACCCCAGAAGGGTTGTACAAAGCCATGGTACAGATGGAATTTTTTCCAGTATGCCAAGTACACTTTTTCAATTTCTAGAGCCCTTCTGAGTTATAGCTGCTAGAGATTAAAACAATTCCCTGTCTCTCCGCAACATTTGCATAACTCTGTACGTGTGTACACGGCATGTCAGCTTTTTGGCGACTGGAACTTGTGCTTTGGCATGGAAATGTGCTACTGCATCCACACTTCACAACGTTTTTAGGATTTCATCAGGTACTAGACTAGGTGTGACATCTGATGCTACAGTCACTGGTTTCAAAGAGTCACTATCTTTCACAAATCCATCACATTCTGTATTCAAGCTGGGAAGGCTGTTGTCAGTACAATTTCGCCACATTGCTACGTGCAACTGCTCTCAGTACATTTTGCAAGAATGACTCATTAGTTGGAGGTCGGTTTTAAGATTTGGGCCACTGGAAACACTAGCAACTTCAGCTGATCATAGCTTCTGTCTTGCGTCAGTAAGACTTGTGCACTCAGGGTGTCCATAACAATCCAATATGGATGCTGTGGCCTGGCTCATTACATCCTCAACAGAAGAGGAAATATTATAGCGTAAATCCATCTATCTTGGTATACATTTACAGTTTATTACTTTGAACCAAAAAACAATATATACAAGATAACTCGTAAGCTTTGTTGCACTATTCAGACTTTTATGTTTGGTAATATTGACAGTCTGAAGAAGCCTGGGTGAAAACTTATAAGTTTTTTTGCATATATTATCATTCGGTTCAAAGTAATAAACTGTATATTCAAGAAGAGGAAATGTTGCTAAAGCATCCAGTGGATACTTACCTGTCCTGATGGTGTTGATAACTATGGGTTACCTATATCATACCAAATCAAAAACAAAATGACACAATGATAAAAATATCAGCGTCATCACACATAAACAGGGCCCTGCTTCAGTGTTTCTTTTGACAGCTGATATATGCTTGAAACGCTACCAAGACATCATATACCCATTCCCGAATAGCAGCAATGAGCCACCATTCCGTCTGTGTCACCAACGTAGGTCGTAAGCCCTCTCTGAGGTTGTAAATAATGTTCAACCTGCTGGCCAGTTTGCTCAGGTCTTCGTAGAGGTATAAAGTCACAATTCATGACAACGTTTTGTCAAAGAATATTCAACCATCTTCTCGCTATCACGGTTAGCACTGGCCACCTGTACATGTAATTAGGTTCCATTTAAAACAAAAAAAACAAAAAAAACAAAAAAAACAAATAGTAAGTTTCCATTTACTAATAAGCCCTGAAGGGATGTGTATACTTTATGCATAATTTAAAGTTTCATGATTTGTATATACTATGTCACTTTGATAAATGAAAAAAAAATCAAATCAATGTCATAGATCACCACACACTTGTGATCAAATTTGTTGATGAATCGTGGATGACCCAATGTTGACTTAAGTTCAAACCCTCGGTAGCTGGTGGAGTGTGATTACAAGCGCAGACACAAGACCGCACCACTTCCGTGACGCAGCGTCACACTGGGTTGGGGGTGGGGGTGGGGGCACACTGGGTAAGACCACCATCCTGCATCTCTCCTGCTCCCCAATCACACGTTCGCACACCTCTGGGGACTGGGAACTGGAAGAGGACAGGACACATCTGAGTGCAGATGACATCATAGAATTGCTGACTGTCGATCGTGTGGAAAACTAAAAAATATTCGATGATAGAAATTATACAATCAACAGATGGGAGGGGCGATAGAAAGTCCCGTTTCACACAGAGTGGCTAACCTATTTTTGGAGTGGGTAAAAGTAACAACAATCAACACAGCCCCGGTTGAGCTCAAACCTAATATGGCTTCTAGAAACCACAGTTTTAATTGGCAGATTGCCCAAAATCACTTCGGTGTGTCGGCTCAAAACCTCATAGTTGTGTAAAGTTTGAACTTCGTGTCGGCTCAAATCATAGTTGTGTAAAGTTCAGATATGTCAATGACGCCTTAGAAGTAGTCAAGAAATACCATATTGAAATATGGCCAGTCAGGACAGAGCACCTCAATCAATAGACGACACAAACAATATCAAATTCACGTAAGGTATGGAACAAAATAACAAACTTCCCATTCTTGACACCCGGATAAATAGAATAAAAAGTGGTACATTGTATGATTGAAGTTGACAGTTTTACAGAAAGTCATCAATTACAGATCATGTCGCTACTACCAACCAACCATGTTATTCATTGGGACATGGTTATGGTGGTGGACGACCAAGAATAGGATAAGATCTGGAAATGGACCAAGGAAGAAGTTTGGATCCGCAAAATATAGAAACTCAACGAGGACAAGTAAAGTTGACTTAAAATCTCAGTCAGCTGTCAACAGGATGATCGGCTACAGCACCACATCATTGTGGCCAATAGACGATGTATCATGTGTATACAGTTTTGAGAAAGTGTGCATTCAGCACATAAGGCAAGTTTCTACACATTTAGAAAAAATATAAACATTGTTCACCATCGTCGGTTTTCACGGCTTGATCACTCACACTGCCTTAAAGTCCTTGTTCATACCAATATACCAATATACTGCGTATATAGTCTCGAGATATGACGATGATTGTTCACAAGTGTAATGAGTTTTTTGACAAGGTCATCAGTGTTCATGATGCAAAAACTGTCTATCGTACTTCTTAACAACCCAGACACTTGAACATCACAAAATAACCCTCTTAATAGACTATATGTAGTCCATAGAGATAAGCTAGCATTGCTCCGTGGCGCTGAATGTTTAATGATGATTGATATTACAATGCATGTTGAATAGCACTAATGGGCAAAACAGAGACATATCTAAAATATTCATCTATTTCAATCATCGATCATCTAGTCCGTATAGATAAGCAATGCTCCATGACGTTGAATGTTTAATAGTGATTGTTATTACAATGTATGTTGATTATCACTAAGGGGCAAAACGATAACATATCTAGATTATTCAACTGTTTTGATAATTGATTTCTTAACACAACTTTACCTCGTACGTACATTCGAGCTGCCTATCAACGGCTGCTTCCTCTCTACTCTCCTGATGTCAGTAGCGGGACTCGTTCACTGACAACTTCGTTCCTTGTATTGGAAGCAGCGGACACCATATTGTGACGATTCGATTCACACGGGCGTGGATTAATCTTCTTGAAAACATGTGACTACCATGCTGAAATGTAGATTTGCCTTTGTTACATCGCGAACAATGTTGTTTACCATGGAAAACAATACAAGAAGAGGAGCTTTTTTAATGATGTGGATTCTTCTCAGTGTTGTGACCACATGTACAGCTCAGTGTGCATTTTCGGAGCATGCGTCTAATGTCACAAAAATAAATGTGGCCAAATGTGGGCTGACATCAATTACAACCGCCGAACTGACACGTTTCACGAGACTAGAGGGTTTGGTTCTGTCCGGAAACAGCCTGACTGCCTTCCCCGACCTGACACCCGTGGGCAATACGATTAAATCGATCAACCTCAATGGGAACCGAATCAGTATCAACAAGGACATGCTTCAGTCTCTCACTGCATTAACATCGTTGCTTCTGAATAAAAACAAACTGACAACTTTTCCTGACCTATCGCCATTGGGCAGCACACTGAAGAAACTCCAAGTGAATCATAACCAAATAAGTGATATTAACAGTGATGTACTCATTTCTCTCATCAAATTGCGACATTTGGATCTCTCCTTCAACAGTCTGACCACGTTTCCCGATCTATCACCTGTAGGCAGCACCTTGATGATTCTGGACTTGGAAGACAACCACATTAGTGAGATCACTGGTGATGTGCTCCTGTCTCTGACTGCACTCGAACAACTTTTTCTGTCTGACAATACTATGGTGACGTTCCCTGACTTGTCACACATAGGAAGCTCATTGAAAGTACTCACCCTGGGTTACAATCAAATCAGTGACATCAGCAATGACATGCTTCTACCACTCAACAAATTAGAACAACTGTCTCTACCCTCCATTGGTCTGTCAACTTTTCCTGACCTGTCACCCATAGGTAGTATACTGAGGGATCTCAATTTGCAGGACAACCATATCAATCACATCAGCAATGAAATGCTTTTGCATCTTAAAACCTTGACAGTGCTGTATTTGTCCCGAAACATGCTGACCAAGTTCCCTGACCTGACCCCATTGAAAAGCACTCTGCAAACACTCTACCTGGATGACAACATGATCAGTGAAATCAATGATGAGGCTCTGTGGAATCTTACCAACTTGGAAAGTCTGGATCTTTCCAACAATATGAACCTTACACACTTCCCGGACATTGGTGAGTACGGAGAAAACTTCAAGCAACTCAACATCTCTGGCACCAGCATCTCCTATCTGACCCCATTACTTCATGAAAATATTGTTAATCTGGATCTGTGTATACAAAGAAGTGTGAATGTCTGTAAGTGTGCCAATGCCTGGCTGAAGCAGATAGGTCCAAAGATGGCCAATTTTGAGTATGATGATAACACATGTGACGGTCATCTCTGGTCAAGAATGACAGTGGATGACATGAATATGAAATGTGATAGAAAGAAACACAAGCCATCAAAGTATTTCATGCACACAAAGGTAGTGAAAACACAGGTAGCACTAAAGCCATCCATGCTACACACGTATGAGGCCGGGAAAACAAAATTGAAGTGTACCATGAAATGTCTAGACACCCCTGGCTGTGTGTCCTTCTATTGGCATACTCTTCAAGACCGTCTGGGAGACTGTGTACTCATAGCGCCAGGAAACAGCATCCGAGAGGAGTCGGTGCCTTA
The DNA here is from genome assembly GCA_019095985.1 of Streblospio benedicti. Classification (NCBI taxonomy): domain Eukaryota; kingdom Metazoa; phylum Annelida; class Polychaeta; order Spionida; family Spionidae; genus Streblospio; species Streblospio benedicti. The sequence continues at coordinate 26,512,375 of CM032667.1, forward strand.
TGCGAGCCAGAACATATGGTCCTACTTCGTAGTCGTATAAAGTCATTATCATCATATCCGTTGCTACAGGACATTGGACCAGAAATTTTGAAACTGTTTTGATAATAAATCTAAACTTCCATGTTGTCTTCAATTAAAGTGACGAGTAATTTTCTAAGGGAAAAATGATATGTTTTCAACATTTTGATATTTATTATACTGCAAATAATGAAGAACAGCATGTTTTGAAATGAACTTTTTATCATCAATAGTTTTTTTTTACTATAACACATTTTGTGGTCATTAACCTGTAATAACAAATTGTGACTCCTTCTTTACAGTCCTATGAAGATACAAACTGATACATGGTTTACATAATCAAATTTCAGATTTTTATAGCGTAATTGATAGGATAAAAAAGTTTTTCCACATGATATTTTTGCAATAAATTTTGTTTTTGAAACAATTGCGTTATTATCATTACTGTTTATATGAAAATAATGACAGTTGCATTATGTACATACAAATGTTATTTTTATAGTATATTTCATACATTTCATTTGAAGCATTATATGTTAGTGTCATATCATCTTGACCTTCGAAAGTGTACAATATGTTGACATATATGCAATTAAAACACCTGATATCATAGGAAATAAGTGAGATATTCATAACATATATACCCAAGTTCCTATATAAGGTTAATACATGCTTTGTTCCTAAATTCAATATTAAATGAGATAAATGCATTGTTATATTTTCTTTGCCCTTTGACCCCTCTGAAGGTCAGAATTGAATTGGATCCTAAGCTTAATTTCAAACCCTCATATCAACTACCAAGCATGGCAAGTTTCGTAAACTCTTCATTAAAGTGAATGATTAAGCAATATTTTGGATTGGCTGGGTCTCCCACCATGTGTGCAGTCTGAGTTACGGTATACCGCATACTTGTATACGTGCCTTGCGCTACAAAGCAGTAAAACTGGTCGGCTGATTTTTAGAAGCACCTGTGCTTATTACATACACCATACATGTGCAAATGAAGTAATGAAGTTTACCCTTCATTACTTCATTTGCACATGTATGGTGTATGGTCAACACTTATGTTATAGCTTCAATGACGATTTTCTGTATCTCAGTCAGCACGTCCAACTGTATGCAATCGAACCGATTCTCCCGTGTAACTGTTATTATGCAATGACATTGACTTGATGCATACTTATAAAAACGCCTACCTTGCTCTTCTTATTACTAGCTTTTATACACTACATTGACCTACTTCTAGATGGTAGGCACAGTACAAGGTAAACTCTTGTGGAGTAACAACTTTGTGTACAATGATTATTCTCTATATTATAATCATATGTGTGGGTATAGTCTGTCTCTATAAAACACTCACAAGAAATAAGCTTTGTGATGCTATCCCAGGACCTGCAGGAATACCAATTTTAGGAAACGCCCTACAAGTAGGAATACCAAAGCCGCATCGGCTGCTTTCTGAATGGGCAAAAAAATATGGCAACATCTACAGGTGGGTTGTTGCTTTGGCTTATGTTTGATACTTGATAATATTGGATAAACAGCTGTATAGTAGTTTTGCTTGTGAATTCAATTCTACTCTCACTGCTATGGCAATCAAGCTCCTTCCACTGCGTTGACATAGCTGAAGACATAGCTTCCATTTAACTTTATCAAGTGGCCCTAACCTGACGTATCGTACTCACGACCCCAAGGCTGTGAGACCAGAATGATATCATTAGCAATTTACTGTTCTCATACAGCTTCAAGATGACTAGTTTCTAGTACGTTTCTACATATTGTGTTTTCAGCACACACGTGTGTTGTTTTTACTAGACTGTCCCTGTCATTGCCAGGCTGGATCTGATGGGTAAGCCCGTGCTCGTGCTGTCTGGATCACGGGAGCTCCATGAGATGATGATTGAGAGGAAGGAGTTCACTGGTCAGTGCAGTGGTCTCTATACAGAGCTGCATGTAACCTACTTGTCTAATGCCATATAAAGGCGCAATCTCATATGGTCTCTTCAATAATAGCCACAAATCTACTGAATGCACCACTAAAACACTATAATATAGCCCATAGCTAATTGATTGTAGATTGAAAAAAAATCAATGCTATTCTGTGACTTGTAAATTCAATATTGGTGAACTATTGTTGGTACTTTCTTTTAAAATGTTAAAAGCCAGATCCGTTTTTTAAAGAAAATAGCTGTATCGATTAACTGTGATCAATTGGAAAAATAAAATAAGAATATGTGTGTAACATGAACGGATTTATAACATAGTTTGTTTCAATTAAAGCAAAACAAAAAGGCAATGTTGGAATTGTTAGCATGTATACTACTGCAGGCAAGCCGGAGAGTTACCGCGCGTCTGTGCTGTACCCGCCAATGTGGGGCATCATGGACGCCTCGCCGCTCATGCTGCGCCAGAAGCGCGTCTTGCAGGCACACCTCAAGGTGTACGGCGAAGGTGGGTAAGCAGCGGCGGCTGCAGCGGCAGTGGCAGCAGCGGCTGCGGCGGCGGAAGCAGTAGTGGAGACAGCAATAATAGGGGTGTTTGAGAAGGCATTTATTAGGCCATTGCCCGTAGAACAAAGCTGAACTCTACAAATAGGTGAGCACGGGCCTGCATTGGTTTTACTTTTAACTGACAGTGCAGTGCTCAAACAGTGCAGTAACATATATTAGTCGACACCGAAACAGTTTTCTCATGCAATTAAATAACAGAAGCACATAGATATTTTTTAATTTATTGACTTGAGTGTAATTGTTGATGTAGAGGATTCTTTTCTCCTGTCCTAAAGTCATATCGCATAGCTTGCTGGTACTCAAACCACATATGGAGAGACTGCATCACCTATTCACCAACCACTTAATTTAAGAAAGGTCACAGTTCGAGTCCCAGCAGAGGCTATATAACCCTTTGCACTTGGAGAAAGAATAATCTATGTCAATCCCAGATATGTCAAGAGCAAGATCCTATGATGAACCAAACACGTAATCCCTGGAACGAAAGCTAATGAATGCTCTATAGTTTATAAACATAAGCAGATGAAGGGGAATCTTTTTAAACCCCAAAACTTCATTTTATAGGGCTTTTGCATCTCCACGAGCCTGCTTGGTTAAAGAATCCATGTAGGTGTGCCCCACACTTTCCCAAAACCTGGATCTGTGCGTGATAAATAAGCAATACATAAAACCATAATGATATATTTCAGGTATCAGCCACATTGAGAATATTGTCAACTCCGTGATGAAGGAACACCTGAAGTTGTGGGGCACCAAAGTCAACCAGCCCATTACCAACCAAACACTGGTCTCCCAAGTCTTGATCGACATATTTGAAATCCTCTTGTTTGGTAAGTCTGGCTTTATGACTGACGAAGAAAAGAGAGACACGGACTACTATGCTGGAATGTTCTGGGAAACTCTCGACCAGGGAGCCGCTGGCACAATGCTTGATACATTCCCATGGCTACGGTTTCTGGGCAATGGAAAGGCTCGCGACATTCAAGAAGTTAACACTGCTTTTCGTCGACTTTACAATGAGTGGAAGTCCCGGATAGCAACATTACCTGAGTGCGAAAGAAAAGAAATGCTTATTTCTAAATATGAGGCTTGTGTAGAATCCGGAGAGATTGACCAAGACACGGCTATGATGTCATTCTGGGACGCTCTGGCCAGCGGTTACAGCACGACCAATGCTACTTTTTCGTCGCTCATCAACATCCTCATCCACCACCCCAACGTCCAGGAGAAGTTGAGAGACGAGGTTGTGAGGGTCATAGGAGACAGAGACGTGACGTACGACGACAGACTGGCACTGCACTATCACCAGGCCGTCATTTATGAAGCACTAAGGTACAGATGAGTCTTGTCATAGTGAATTAGATGCAGAAACATTTGCCTAGAATACAATCTGACCTCTTCACAAATTAATGTACTGTATTAGTTTCATAATCCAGTCAAAATCTGAAATAGGAGATGCTCTCCAAAAGCGCTACATGTCTGTGTTTTGTTTTTTAATTTCAGAAGTACACATATTGAATCTTAAGGCTGCAGTGGTTGAAAAAATCATACTGATAAAACAGCATTCATTATAGTCTGTCATATAGCCCCGCATGAATTTTCTGATACTTTCGCATATACTATAATCTATATTACGTACGGATAAATGTTCTAAAATATTATCACATATTGTTGGAATTGCTAATTGATTTGGTTATCTTGCGTCTTCAAACGTTTTTCAACAGAATGATCAACACCATCTCTATCAGTGGCAGAAAGTCGGTGCAGCCCTCAGAGCTGGCTGGGTACAATGTGCCTGCCAACACGGATGTCTGGATGAACTGGTGGTGGATTCACAATGATCCCGAGACATGGGGCGATCCAGAGCAGTTCAGGCCCGAGAGATTCCTCGATGAAGAGGGTATGACATCTTCATTGTTGATTTTATTTGACTATTCATGGTGGGGCGGTATCCTTATGATAATTTACAACTACATAGGGACCTCCGTTTGATACCAGCCAGTCTTATGGGACGAGTCTGGCAAACGAGCCCAATAAAAGTGTCAGGTGTCAAACAGTAGGTCCGTTTTTCTCTAAAAGTATAAGTACACCCAACCACATTGCGTGTACGTCAGCGTGTACGTTACAATATGATAGGACAGAATACACAAGCCTCCCCCTCCCCCGCAGGCTCGCTGCTGGCCGCCGACCATCCGCTGCGCCGCCACTTCACGCCGTTCGGCATGGGCGTGCGCGTGTGCCCGGGAGAGGTCTTCGCCAAGGTCGGCTTTTTCTTAGTTCTTTCCTTTGCCTTTTAAAAGTGTTTTATTTTTGTTATTTTCAAAACAGGTGTTATACACTCATTCTTTTGAAGCCTCATCTTGAAATGAACAAACGCGTAAGCTCAGTACTACCGCCCTTTTCAATGGCAGTCTCACTACCTCCAGCATAACGGCGCAAAAAAGAAAAAAGTCCAAAGTCAAAGTGAAAGTAACCATATATAGAAAATGAATGTTGATTACAGTAGAACCTCCAATTTAGACCAACTTTATAAGAAGATTGTGTTTCACGGTCTCAAGCCTTTTAAGGGATCCGGGGACACCTCCATACACAAACCACCTCTATATTGAGACATTCTACGACGGCCAGCCCCCATGTGGTCATCATTGAAAAGTTCTACTGTACTATCTACCTAATTTGCAAGTGCATTCATTGAGCGTATAAGTACATCTCCGTGCGCCCGCTAGGTGCGCCTGCTGCTGATGCTGGCCGGGCTGGTGCGTGAGTTCCGCATCCTGCCGGACGCCGCCTCCCCTGCTGCCTCCCCTGCCCCCGCGGCCGCGTGGCACCCCGACCACGCCCTGCTGGATGGCCTCGTCCGCGTGCACCCACCCTACACACTCATGCTCCAGCCGGCGGCCAGGCCAGGGCGTGGGTGATGAGGTCTAGGGTGGGTTTGGGGTTTGGGGTGTTTGTATGTTTTTCATGGGGGACGTTTAAAGATGTGGTTTTGTGTTTTTTTTCTTTTTTCTTTTAGTGTGTGGGTGGGGTGAGATTAGGATTTTGGAGGGTTTTGAGATGAAAAAATAATCATTATCCATTATCAATAGATGGGGAAGTGTTGTAAATAGGCTACTGTCAGTGTATCCATCAGTTGCGGTGTACCTATTTGTGGACAAGAACCAAGTTGAAGGAGCGTGTGTGGAAGATACATATCATGTGCACTGCGCATCTTCTTGTGCATACAATGTACTTAGTCTGCTCATACAACATGTAGTAGTACATATGTGTACATATTTATCCTATTCAAAAATGCCACATCAATAAGGCATGCTTGTATTTAGTCCGTGTGTAAGGTCGATTTTCGTACGTACATATAGGCTTATGCTATACTGTGCCCAGGACACAGTCTCGAATATTATCTGAATCTGTCGTGAACATCGTATTGTAATTGTTTGACCACTGTCAGTAGGGGCGCTGTAAATAAGCTTTTCTCTTGTTTGGTAAACGTCTATTATATTGTAGGATTTAAATTCTGGAATAAACCTTCATGACTGTTAAACTCGGGTTTTACTGAGGGAATATTAGAAGAAAATGTATTGTGTAATGTTGTATACAATAAATCTACAAGAAACCAAATTTACAATTGTATTTATTATCGTTTATCCTTTATTAAACAATACAAAATTTTAAATAATCTACAATATGTCAAACGCCTTTTAATAGTTCACTACACTTACCCAGATGACTGGTGAGATGAGTTATGCCATAAATAAGTACAACCGTAATCTGTATATGTCATTATAAATACACGATATATAACAATGCTTATCAAATATAATTTTGTCAACCATTTTTTCGCATTTTTACTACAAAAAGGGTTGTAGTTATGAGGGGTCAAGAAATTCCACACCCATATTTATTTTCACACACCCCCGTCACCCCTCATTTTCGCCCCCCCCCTCCCAATTACACATTTTTCTTTCTGGGACCTTCCATCTTGTTTTTGCCTTTTCCCTCCACAGCCCACTTCCCTTTCGCTTGCCACACCTTAAAATCGTACCTTTTTATTACGCTTCACTTACATCATAACCATAATGCAGGTCAATGCTCAGGGGAGGGATGGTTCAGATAAACATGCCTTGGGGGACATGTTTCCTTCTAATATACTGTATATAACCTTTTAGGGAAACCTCGTAAATGTATTTACTGAATAACTGCCCGTGACAGAAAAAAGTGACCCCACCCCTCCCCTACTTTACAAAATGCTGAGCATGGGCAGTGTCTTAATTTTAGTTTGAATTTATGTATATACATGTACATATTTTCAAACATTGATAACCAGCAAGGAAATCGAAAAATGAAAAAATATAACTTCAGCCGTATACTGCTGAATATGTAAGACATACTGCTGTAACACACCAAAGTTCACAGGTTATATATCCCACTGTGTACGATGTGAGTTGTTCTGCTAGTGGACCAGCTAACAATGGCCCGCCGCCACTAAGCCGGGTCCCTCGTACGGCTTGTCTGTGGCCGGGCGGCCGTGGCGGTCAGTGATGGACGTCTTGCCGGTCACCACGCGCCGTCTGTAATCCAGCGACCCCAGGAAGTAGAAGCGGCGGTCACGTGACGCGAGAAGGCGCGAGACGTGCACGTGCTTCTCCTTGTTGTGGACGCGGATCTGTGGGTGGTGATGGTACGCGTGAGAGGAACACAGTCGTGAACACATAGGTAGCTTTTGTTTTCGAAACAGATGCATGCTCTATATACAAACATGTTGCAATGCAGCGGTGCTAGCTTGGCTCAAAGTACCTGTAAGCAATTGCTCACAACCCCAAGGTAGAGGGATTGAACGACCTAAATTTTAAGGCCTGCACCCACGTTTGCCTTGTCATATCAACAGGTGGACCCCACCTGCCCGTACCACATTGCACTGGATCTGGATAGATAATTCACAAATTAGCCAGTCTCAGATAAGAGACTGGCCTCCTCTAATGAGGCAACGCGTGAATGGAGAGAGGGTACGTTCTGCCTAAGGGTTGGCAGATAGCCGACTCAAGTACCAATATGAAATGTCTTGGCCTACATTAGAAGCTATGGTGCGCTAAAGTATTTACCACCCTTTCTGATGAAATATGCCAACATTGTCTCTATCTCCACTTGTAATCATGCAGTAACCGTGATTTTTTTTCACCAATAGGGGTACGCTAACTCTAACTTGGCAAACGATAAGCGTCTACGCACTATATAGTGGAACCTGTCCTATTATGTGGATGCCTTGGGGAGATGTAAACAGTGTGCACATCATAAGCGGTGTCTAAGTGTCTAGGTTGCACTGTACCTTGATGTGTCCGGTGAGCTTGACCGCCGTCTTCCACTTGATGCTCGTCTGCGTCGTCCTCTCCACGAAGCGCATCATGCCCTTGTGGAGCGGCGGCACCGTCATGCGGAAGTGGTAACTCTGCGGCGGAAAACCACGTCGTCAGACGACCTTATGTGTTTCTTATCAACACCAATCTGACTGGTGATCATATTTGTTTAAGGTATAGCCCTCGGTTAAAAATTTACATGGTTATGTGTTTTTTTGTTCTTATTATCATGCCAGAAGGTTTGTGGTCAAGGTAATCATTGACGTTTGGATATTTTGATGATGGACAATGACTCATGACAAAACTGTAAACAGTAAATTTAATTTTGTGATGTGTTTGAAGCTTTGTATCGATCATAGGACACACAGTAAGGTGGTAACAAGGTGGGAAATATACAGGCTTTTGTGAAAGAAGATTTTTTTAATATCAACACTACCAGTTGACATAAAACCCATACTCAATTGAGGTTGTCTCCTCTCGGAGGCTCGTGACACTCACTTTATGAGGGTTTGGGGCCTTATTATAGGGGTGGTCCCATGATACACTGTAGGCTGCTACCTGTTTGTTGTCGGTCCGTTCACTCTCCACCCTCCCCTGCGTAAAGATGGACGTGTTGTACGTGGCGGCCATCTTGGATTTCATTCTACTGCTGCCTACCATTTGGAGGAAAGCGGACGCCACCTCATTGTTGTCTAGATTAAGCAGCAATATATTTAAATTACTGTTAAATCTTCGTAACAGATAAGACATCATCCCGAAGTATCAGTGGTAAGTGACAATAATATTAAAACATGACAGCAAAATAGCTGATGAATTCCTATACAAACTTGCATATGGGTAATCACTTTACTTTGAAATATTGGTGTTTGACATTAAGAGTTATTTCTATGATGAGTCTTTCTTCAACTACAAATTTAATCAAGGTCACATGGATCGTAGAAGGCAAATTCAAACAGAGGCTAATGAATAGCAATTCTTTATTTTCCTCATTGCTTCCACTAACAGTTGGTGGTTGCACTCTGCGGTGTGTTGCCAATGACCATAACAGTAAAATGATTGACGTTAAATAGATTGAATGAAGCCAGATGGGTACAGTATATATCCTTTACTGGTGAGTGTGTCAAACATAAACACATTCTCATATTAACTATTTCTTAATGACTACTGACCCAGCCGCCCACCTTGGAAACCCCTGTGTTTCATGGTCTTGTCCACCACATTGATATTGATGCCATAATCGGACAGATTATTGTCAACATCAGAGTGCTCATCTACATCATTGTTTGACTGTGTGCTTGTAGTTGTGGTCTAAAACAAAACATCACAAAGGAATGGTAGTTCTGAAAAGATCGCATGTGACAAGTCACAACGTATACATTTGTTTCGTGTCCGCGATCATCACTAATTAATTATGTCATTCTTTTATCAGGTGGTCTAATGTTTAAAAACATCTATATTTGATCTCATCTGTTAAAAATTTAGTAAATGTTGTTGTGAGGGACCTTACCTTGTCCATCCTGTGCACGTTGGCATGTGTGGTCTCCACACCAGTCTCCGTGGTCAGTTCCGACTCACTGGTAGTCGTCAACTGCCAATGTTTGAATGAAATATATAACTAGATTAAAAATACATAGCACTTAATACACGACGTGTCACTTGTAGGTATAGTCTTACAGTACAGCCACGGCTAGTATATCACGTTGCTAATGTATGAACAAGTGTTTTTACAATACGTTTTACACTAAGTTATCCCACAACGCTGTCGAGGGAGTCAACAGAAATACAGCAGAACCCCCTATATAAAGAGAACACCTCTTCAATAAGACCTCTTCTGACAGACAAAGACACCAACATAAACCTCCCCAGACAGAGCAACATTTCTTGCTTTTTAGTCACTTGAGGCAGCCACACCACGTGGTCCCATTGGTAGAGAGTTTCCCACCGCACCTCGACGGTCCTGCTGACGGTGTCGCCCGTGCTGCTGTCCGTGAGGTCGAGCTCGAAGTCGTGCTCGAGGAGCGGCGAAACGTCGTCGGGATCCACGCGCTCGAGGGCCGGCTCCAGCCAGAAGCCCTCCGTCTCGAACGTGAAGCTCTGCGGCTCCACATCCACCGGCTCTACACGGCGGCGAGTGTGTGATTGAATATACAGTGGAACATGTCCACATACGACAAGCTTAATTGTAAATGTATACACAGAGAGGATTAGAATCGAGTACACCAGCAACAATTATAGCAGGCATGACTAGTGTTTGAAACTTTACACACCCCGCCCCCATCCCCCACACATACAGATATTATAGGTGCATGTAGTAAAGGACAAGTGCTCGCAAATAATTATGCGATAAAATTAACAGTCTGTATACATATATCGACGTGATTCCGTTTACTGCTTCACATTGTGTTACCTCACGCTATAGGCAGATGTTAGTTAATAGTAGGGCAAAGAGTGTGGTGTGAAACTCACCCTTACAGACGCGCTCGTACAGCTGCAGCGTCTGCTCTGTGGGCACAGTCTCTGTGGTCGTCATGGGCGTGAGGATGAGATAACAGCTGAAAATATGCACATAACAGGCTGACCTACACAGAGAACAGGCTGACACACAGAGAACAGGCACCATTCACAGAGAACAGGCAGAACAAACACAGAGAACAGGGTGACATAAAAATGATGTGCTGCAAACATAATAGCTTTCCGCGAACATTGAAGCTGAGTACAGTCGTACACAGTACGTTGAGCTAGAAGTATTTAACCGTGTTTCGCATGAATTCTGTAAATTGAATACAATAGCTGAGCTATCCCAAATCATGACATAATTCTTCATAGTAATGTTACTATAAGTGCTTGCGCCATTTTATCTTTGGAGCAGAAGACACTCACTCTCTGTTGACGACGTGGTGCGCCACTCCGCGGCAGTTGGTCTTCTCATTACACAACTTCTGGCAACGCTCGGAACTACAACACAATGTACAAATTATCATGGTTGTTGAGTTTATATACGTAAAATTAATTGCATGACTATCAACATTGGCTTTGTATGGTAATGAATTACGTTCAACGAAATTAATCAACATTGGATGCTATGGCTGATGCTACCACTTAATCAGATTCATGCCTGAACCTCTTCTGAGTCTGGTCTGAACCCGAGACGTAAAGAAAACGGCGACCTTTAAAAAAAGACAGCCCCCACAATACATTAATCATGCAACGCATTGCAATCAAATGGTCCCGCACAAGAACGTCCTAAATCTATAGCAGGACGCAGTGTTTTGTGAAGATTGTAGATGTTCCATTCTCACCACTTTGCCGCTCATTCTCGATTCTGATTGGTTAAGAGACATGCGAGAAGAGTGTATTGATCACACTTTGCCGAGGTGATCTCACTACTTTGTGAATGGGAAACAAAGACTTTCAGATGCTCATTAACATAATAAATGCATTACTACGACGTGCAAAACAGTACGCAATTCGTGCTAGGGTGTTACAAAATACGGTGCACGTTATTGTTTGGAAGGTTGACGTTTCAAAGCATAGAATAGAATAGAATTTTATTTCGCAATTACGCGCCCCCTATGGAGCAGTATACATTGAGAAGAAAAACTAAATAAATATAATAATAATAAAAAAATACCAAAATACATTAGGGTATACATAAAATGTAATACATCAAAATAAAATACAATGCAAATACATCAGTTAAAATACAAGTACAGTGCAAATACATTGCATTACAAATACATTAAATTACAAATAGAATACATGAGATAAAATGCATATACAATATAAATACAGGGAAACGTATTATAATTGCACATGTAATCCATACACACATATATAAAAAAGATTTTATATACACATAATTGTACATATAAAGGTTTGTGGATACTATTAAATGGATTGGCAGCAGTGTCGCTTACCGATGTATGCCAGACTAGTACTGTCGTCTCTTTTCCATAGCGTTGTGGATATATTGTGCAACAGCATGTATAATAACCACGTCTTTGTTGCTAAGCAGCCAACAAAGTTGGTCATCGATGGATAGTTGCTTAAAGTTTTTACTTTTATCTAGTATGATTTTAAATAATTTGTTTCTTTCATTATTGTATAACGTACATGTAAATAAGAAATGTGATTCATCTTCTATTTCCTTAAAAGCACACTTAGTGCAGAGACGGTCCTCAAGTTTCACATTTGTACGCCTACCCATTTCAATATTTAGCCTCGTGTGCACTAAGTCTGAATTTAGTTATTTCCTTTCTAACAGTGGGGTTTTTCACTACGTCTAGGTATTGTTCATACTCAAAATCAAGCTTAAATTTTCTGAATGTACGCAGCTTATTCCCATGCTCAACCTTCGATCTTATGTCATTATTGAGACTATTTCTCCAGAAATTAGTATATCTGGCTTTAAGCTTTCTTTTTATCGTTATAATTTCATAGTCAGTAGGGGCTGCGTTAGATTGGTTGGGGAGAATGGCTTGTTTTAAGTGCCATGCAAATGAATACCATGTGTGCGTGCCTTTCATATGCATTTCCTTGCTACAGTTTAGTGCATCCTGGACAAGTGGGTTTGTATTTTTTTTGGTTTCTATGAAGCTCCAGTATTTTAGTAGATGTATTACAGCATCTATATATAGTGGGTAGATCCCCAGGTATCTAGATTTGTTGTCTTAGTGGAACCTGTAAAAATTTTTGCAGAATAAGGGCTTTCTACAGGTGAGGTCCTATTATTATATAGTGTTTCTATATTGTTTTCGGTTATCTTTTTTGTAATTCCTTTCACCAAACAGGGAGTACGCCCAACCTTCGCACCCATATAAAAAGAACTGGTTTTATTATATGGTTAAACATGTGTATACAGGCAGAGGGTTTTGGAGAGGGAAGTTGTTTTTTTTGAAGTTTGAAGGTAGCCTTCAAAACCCTTTTTATAGTGACTCTACGTTTGTTCAAAGGTTCCATTAATTAAGAATAACACCTAGATAGGCTTCTTCCACTAAGTCCAGTCTGGCTTTTTATTTTGTGGGGATTGAAAACTCAAGTTTTGTTTTTGGTGGATTAATGTCAATCCCCAGTCGTTACGTGCCATGGGCCAGTTTATTTTGTAGTCCTTTGCCTGATTCGGAAGTACTACAAGATTTGCTAGGCAGACAAAGATACCCACCAGATAGGGTGATCTCCACTATAACATGCAGAATTTTTAGGACAATTACGGCAACACTTGGAAACTCAGCTCACTGGATAAGCGGCGATTGTTTAAATACATTTATGAAAAACCATCTTGCCCATTTGAACTATTTTCAAAGACTATAATCCCCCTTTGGACATTTTCTACATTCTCAAACAGGAATGCATCTATATTCAATAGTAGTGTGTAGTACACTGACTCACATTCATGTTTTTGTAACATTTCATGACCAGGTCGATTGCACGAAGGAACCCCCCCCTGTACTGTCCGTGCATTCGCCGCATGTCACAAGCGCGGAAAACGTAAAATTCTGGAAATAAAGCTACGCACGGTCACTTAAAAAATTGCGACATATTTGCACGCAAATGGACATATGGGCAGACCCAGGTGTTTGGGCATTTTGTAGCACTTTGCCAAGGATCGTGTGTCCACACACCTGCAGACAGGATCGGCAGCTCCATAAACTCATTCTTGGTGGTGAGTTTTGATGGATTCCAGTTGTGTCATTGAATATTTTAAACATTCTTACAGAAATGCAGATATAAATGTTTCCACACTCACTAACCCCATCTATGTTTATGACATTATGTGCTTGCACGCTACCCCGAAAAACTACCACAATTGGGAAGAACAACGCATGTTAAGTGCTGATCTGATCTTCTCCGATTTGAGCCAGAAAGTGTCACAAATATCACCCGTTCTTAAGTTATACACTTCAAATACGAGCAGGTGTAGTATAGCTCAAATGTGAGCAGACGAGATCAGCACTCCTCCTCACTTGTGCCCGGCAGCGTGTGGCGGTCCTCTTCCCTCATCCACGGCATGTTGGCGTGGCGCGAGAACAGCACCTTCCTGATGCGCCTCACCACCTGCTCCGCCACGTCGATACCTGCGGTCACACAGAACATACAGGAGAACGCTTCTCAACCTCTCTGTCGTATCCGCCTCAAGTGGGGTCAATAAAGAAGCGGTCTCTAATATATTGGCGGTTATGTTGGTCTCTTTATGAAGGTTTGGGACTGCAAGTAGTGGTTTCAGAGATGGTCTTTACCTCGTGTGGTTCTTTATTCTTTATTGGAGGCTAGAACTACATACTGTATACATGTACTTATAATTAGACTACGTACATGGTTATGCAGACGACACACAGTTGGATATATATTAAATCATTAGGGGGCGGGGTACTAAAGTGGTGTGCGTTTATCTAAACCACCTGGATCACACAATGTATGTGCATGTGCATTAAAAACCTATGTGCGTGTGTGCGTGCGGCACGTACCTCCCACGGAGTACACGGTGTAGGTGTGGTGTCCCTGGTAGTGGCCGCCGCAGCACTCGTCGTCCTCACAGGCCGTGCTCGTCACGGCGCCCGGACACCTCTTCGAGCAGAACGTCCCCGCGCCTGGTGAGAACACACTGTCCTGCTGAGCATACGCTTCAAACTTTTTAATAAGACCTAAAATGGTCTCAATAGAGGTAGGGAATCCCAATCAAATCAATCATCATCGGTATTATAGGTCTACACAGAGAGGATTAGAATCGAGTACACCAGCACGCGTAGTAAAAACTCATTAGGTTCCTGCTTGTATCATACCCTGTTTGTAATAACACGTAACAATAAATGCGGTAATCCCATTAGAGTTATGATTTGTTCATCCCTTGCTATGTGGTGAGGGATGAGAATTACAGGGGAAACGTTCTGCTGTAGTGGGAACTCGAATAGCTAGACACACGCTGCCCGCATGTTGGTGTCACTCACCGGTGGCGTTGTGATGCAGTACGCTGCCCACCATGGTGCGGGGGTACGAAACGCTGCAGTGGCACGTCTTAAGGTGCGTGGCGGCAATCACGTAGCCGCGCCCCTTGCAGTACTGCGCGCAGTCGTAGTTGGTGTTGGACTCGAGCTGCGTGCTCTTCCCCATATCCTCCTCGATGGACGTGTAGCAGCCCTAGAGAGACGTGTTTTGATTCTCATGTCTCGTCATTTACACGGTGGCAGATGAGATTAGGTTTGGTTTTGTAAGTGAGCCTCACACGCGATTACCAAGTCGTTTGTGCGTAGAGGGTGACGGTGTTAGGCCCGAACAACTAGTCATTCTAACTGCTATAGGTTAGAGGTTATAATGATAAACTATGACATCTATTGTTCCAAGTTTTCAAGTTTCTAAACCCCAATAATATATAAACTGGACTGACCTCCATTCTCACCCCAAACTTCATAGCGCACTCGTGCGGATGTTTTGTTCTTCAGGATAGTGGCACACTGTCCTGAGTAGCGGGCGCACAAATGTTTATCAAACTAAGAATTAAAGCATGCCAACCACATGCCGATCCCCTCTTTTTTCATTTTTGAAATAAGATATGTTTAAAACAAATCATGCCATCCATACGGGAACAAACCTTGCGGAAATTTAAAAGGACGTACGTAGACAACGCAGAAATTGTTGAGGACACCAGATCAATTGAAAGGTTACGGTGATGTGCATGTTTTAGATGACTAGGGAAACAAAATCCAAACTGCTCTCAATAAAATGCTAAACCCAATTATATAGATCTGAGGTTGCGTCTTATTCAAAATTCGTCATTTGCACTTGTTCGTCCACTATACCTACTTAATTACGGTTAATTATACGAATCTTTGCATGCATCTACCTGAAGGTTCATAGCCTGTGACGTCATCATCGCAAGACACGTGACTATAAGCGTGGTCCACATAATTCTGAAACAGCAAAACAACAAAACATTAATATTTCTTTTTTCTCGCTTAACATCTTTTGCCGTACCATAGAAACTTAACTTCGGTGTGTGGTGCTAGCTGTATATAATTGGTGATTGTTACTTATATTACCATTTAAGCGAAAGAAATACACAATATATACTTTTTCTAACACTGCAGTTCGCCAAAAGCAAAAGTGACTTTAAGACAAATACAGTGGACTGATAATTAGCATGTCACATGAGCCCTAAAAACCCAGACCGTGTGACTTCTGCTTGAGCACTAGAGATGTTGATTTACAAATAGATTCTTGAAATGATAAGTGTATGGGTAACGTTACAGCAAGTATGTGCACCTTTCATAAAAAGTGCAAAATGAAGATTGAGATGACACCAAATTTGTTGCGATAAGAAAAAAAACCCCGAAGCCTTTCATCTGATTTTTCTACCTTTCCTTCTTTATTGTGGAACTGTCTCAAATCTATATATAATATATGAGCGTTGTATTACACTAACTGATGCACTTGGCTTTGGTGTAAAAATACTAATTCGAAAGCCACCAAGTTTAATGGTTTGGTATTATCAGGACTCAAAGGCTCTAAGTTACAGGTAGAGTCTACACGTGTCTCTGTGATGATGGTAAATAATGGGACTTATCAGTGTTCACCTATGACAATCTAATCAATTAAAACTATATGTAACGTTACAATTAAACCAGTCGCTTAACACACAATGGACATATTTCATATAAATCTTCTTCTGAAGCGCCAACGAAGACTGCTGGTAATATTTTCATTTATATCTAGGTTATTCTGTAGTTTGATATTAGTAAACATTTTCTTAAAGCAAAATGCGGTATGTAATGAGGTTACCTGTTTTTGTGGGATGCAATCCAATATTGTCAAGAACTATCCAAATTAAGAAATATCAAACTGTGCTGTCTACTGGTTTGTGTTAGGAATGATAATGTTGCACCGCCCAGTTCTCTTTGTGATGGAAATTCCTTGAAATAAGCTGGCGACCGAAAGAAATTCAACACACTCACTCAAGTACAGTAAGACTTTCTTTTATTATATATTACCTAGCTTTTCACCACACACCACATATGTGATATCGTAATAAATCTGAGAATCAAATGTGCAGTATACTGTGGCCTATGATTATTACTTAATATAAAATGCATGTACACATGCTTTTAAGGTGACTCAGTACAAAGTCAAATTTCACTGTACGCATCCTGTTTGCTACAGAAGAAAACATGCATCAAATCACAACACCCGTACTAGAGCAGAGCGATTCAGGATACAGACCCGGGGTTTTTGTGCATAATCATGGGAAACATCCTCGTCTTTTTTGTACAGGTACTATCTTCAACATTTTAAGGCCTAGTATAGGGCAGGCCCGTCAATGTTCGCCCATTTCCATGTTCTCTGGGTATATATTTACACATTATCGCACACATTATTTGATTAAAATATGCACAAAACGTGAGTAGCCTACAAAAACAGAAAGTTAGAAACAATATCCAAGTAAAAATGAAAAATGTTTTATAACTTTTTATGCTTTCAAAATTTAGATATTTGAAGAAAGTTGCGACTTAAATATTATCCATAGATAAAGACTCTTTTTATTTGAAATAGATATGTTTTATGTAATTTTTATATGTATACAACATGAGGTAAGTGTTCAGTGTGAAAAGAATTAGTGTGAAGTCGGATTAGCAGCACGTCTTCACGTGTCTAAACATCACCACCAACCAAACAGACAGCTTCACCAAATTTTTAGACAACGTCAAAATTCTAGATCGTGATGAAAACCCATTGAGCAAAACTAAAATAATTATAATAAAAAGGGTCAAGCTGAACGTCAACAGCCGATGGCATCACAACACCATCTCGTGACGAACAGACAGATTGGCAGCAGACTGATGAAAACGTAAGAACAGTTGAAAACTCTCTCGGGTATACTTTAATACAATTTGCTCAA
Source organism: Streblospio benedicti (assembly GCA_019095985.1). Taxonomy (NCBI): domain Eukaryota; kingdom Metazoa; phylum Annelida; class Polychaeta; order Spionida; family Spionidae; genus Streblospio; species Streblospio benedicti. Next base: position 26,530,140 of record CM032667.1, read on the forward strand.
ATGCTACGTTCAAACCACAGATTAGTTAACTAATCCGTGTTCAAACCTTTGATGGACCAGTCGTTAGTATAATACGGAGATTGTCGAATTTGATGAGCAAGTGTGAAATCGAGAATAAACTTAGGTATGTGCGTGCACTGACAACGACGTGAGGAGCACATTTCATGCATATTTTTATCAACTTATATAATTCATCTCAAGAAAAAAATATATATATAATTCGGAATTTTAATTGGACCAAGAAATGCCTCTGAAGTAAGCGATCACGAGACATGTCCTTATGGGACTAATAGAATCTGTCTATCTAGACACTTCCAAATGAAAAGGGCAAAATTGAAACAAGCTCTGCTTTCCCCCCGTTGCAGACAGTGTGACCTTTCTGACAGTTTCTGTATTGGTTATGCATAAACAATGTGCTGGAAGTGGCGAGGTGGGAACAGGCCACCAAGAGGCCAGCTTACTAATACAAACGCCACGTTACATTGAACTAAGCCTGTCTGAAACTGTAAGATCTACACGCATTAGATGAGAGCTTTATATCAAATTAACTACATTATCAGCCACGTGTTTAAATTTATGTTAATTTTCATAATAGTTCACTTTACCTTCGAAACTTTCCATTTTTGAACGTGCTTACGCAAATTTCTTCAATTTTTTTGTTTTATAACAATATTACAATATTTTGACGTGACTTGAAAATAAGCGTGGAAACTACACCAGCACAAATTTTGATACGTATAATCACGTTACAATTACCGCGAACATGCCTATTTCAATATCCAGTATCATCTTCATTTACACTCTTATTGTCGCCCATCCTCATTGAAGTAATTGATATCTAAAAAGGGGGCATGGAAGTAACTTATACTGTAGGTGTGTTTTCTCGTATGTTTTTATACATGTAACTAATGTTTTATATATACATTTTTCATAAACAATCACATGAACACGATTTTGTTAAAAAAAAAACACGAGTAGTTTAAAATTTACCCTTTACATGTTCCGTATTGTCAATATTTTGTACGTATGCCAAGTAAATTAGTAGTGAAGTGGCCATAATCAATTGAGACCATTCCTTAAGTGCTGCAATAAAAGGAAACTGCCCACAACCTGGAAGCCCCGCGGGACCTATCAGTCTCGCGTCTATACAGCATGAATAATAAATCGGACATGGCAGCGCGAGGCTAATCATGATATAAGGCTGAGTAGTACGAGGCTGCTTCTCACCCACATCTTCTCAGTGTATTGATCGTCCGTATACCATGTACACGCGCAGTGAGTGCCTGAGGTCTGGAGGTGTCTATTACTTACAATAACACCACCAATCATTGCCGATACTGTACATTGAACTGTTTAACCTAATCGTTAAAATGCCGTCTACTTTAGGTTGTAGGCATGCATGCATGCACAATAGAATGTGCCTTCCAAAATAGCTTCTTTTTTTATTTTATTTTATGCAATAGTGCTAATACAGCTTGAAACGTGACGTCCAAAGTTGATGCAATGTTGTTAAATTTTCGTATTTTGTCAGTTAAAATCTTTTTCATTTAAAAACGCCACGTCCAGTTTTAGTATTTACTACAACAGATTCAATGATGCACGTAACGCGACTATCAAACATGGTAAAATGTTCAAATAACTAGCGAAAATGAACTGTGTCCTTTGTTGGCATTTAGCCAATGAAAATGTGCATTTCAGAAATCCAATTCAGATCGACGTTCAGCGTTTCTGAAAAAATAGTTACAATACTGCTTGAAATGAAATGCTCATAGTTGATTCAATGGTTTTATATTCAGTGACGGTAATCGGTGTCTAGATTTGATGGTTTGCCATTAAAGTGTGCCTTCCAGAAAGCCTTTGGCCCTTTTCAATTGCGCATGAATCAACGCCATGCCAACAACGTGGCCCTCGTTGAGCAACGTTGATCTAGTCACACCGACATCAGCTTCGTTCTATTGCACATCCAGAACAAAAATGAAATAAGGTTATTATTTATCATACATTGTATGGTTTTCTTTGTTTCGTAACGCAAATACAAAGACAGCCGCAAAAGTAGAAATATTTCAAATACATACTGAACACCTCCTCAAACGAAAATCTTGTGTGCAAGTTGTTCACTTTCTGTTTTATTGGATGGACTTTTACACCGGTTCAATGACGCAAATGCGGGTAATAAGATTTCAACTCCAACTTTATTGTAGACCAATACAATAGAGGGCGCCTAGTCAAACAAGCGCAGTCATTCCCCTTTTCATTTGTGGGATCTCCCCTTCCAGTTATATTTTTAAAAAGTGCAAACCTATTCTAGTACAATCTATTAAGTATGACATTTGTTTGGGTGCAAACTGTCTAAATACATATAACTGTATGACTATAGATGAGTGTATGCTAATGGCATAATTTACAATAGTTCATTATCTTTTTAGTAAATGCAGCTTTTATCTAAAAATGATGCGACTTTAGACTTACAGTGTATGAAAAACTATAGAGGCAATATAATTACATGATATAAATGCAGCATTTGTCATGACACAAAAACGTCAAACGAATCCAAGTCTTTAAGAACATGCTAATAGAACCAGATACAGTTAGCACCAGTTACCTCCCACATTACCTCATGTAAACTATACAATGTTTCTTCAAATAATTGACACTATGAGCTAAAATATATGCATCTGGGTACTGACATTTCCATTACAATATCGCTACAGTTAGTGAGCTTTATACACCTAAGTAGAATGCATCAAATTTTACTAAATATTTATGCATATGAAAAGTGTATCACGATGCAAAGTGTAAACGTCATGATGTCCAGTGCGTTTGTACAAAAACATTTTATCAAGGATAGTATAGTCCATAGTACTACATACTCAATAATTAATATAATTATTATATTAATCCTTGATATATATTGATTATAGTCAAAGCACATACAATTAAAATAAACAAATGATATATTAACGATATTCAGACTCCAAAGTCTTGTTTCAATTGGCCATTTTTGACGCCATCTTGAATTACTTAGTAGGCAAAATACTCAAGTATGTTGATTATCAGCTGATTAAGTTTTTACTTGATATGTTCAATTAAAGTCATGATATCATCATGATATTCATACCCCTGACTGCGGGGTTGTTTTCCCAGCATATCTTGCGGGTCCGAAATGTTGTTTTGCCAGCATCGCACATCAATTACAGGGCTTCAGTAAACTGAGGAATAAAGTAGTGACAGGACATAAACATGAACAGAGATGCCAAGTTGGAGGAGCTTGAAAGGGGAGACATTATTTTTGAGGTAGAGGCATTTGGCGGCGAAGGGCGCCATAGGCGCGCAATGAATGCTGGGGCATGCCCCCCCCCCAAAATTTTGGTAATTTTAATGCCATTCTGTGCATTTTAGCCACTTTTGAGGTATTATTTGTTTGAATTTTGATTTATTTTAGGGGAATCAGTAGAAAGGGGGGAGATTAGACCTGAGGGGGAGAGGACAGTCTCCCCAAACATGATGAAGAGCACCAATGCTCCCATAATATGTGGGATACATGTTCGAAAGGTCCATAGAAACCCAGTCCGAATAATGAATTTTCAATGTGACGTGATGACAGACGATTACCAATAAAAACACAGCTAGTTTACCGGCTAATCCATAGGCAATACAGTATAAACTAGGACACCACAATGTATACGAAGTAAAACATGTGCGTAGCTGGTCCAACCTAAAACTACAGCCAGATGCCCTAGTTCCACCGTTGTCATATGGTGACGAGACAGATGGACACGGCGCTGAACGTGAGCACGA
>CM032667.1:26534037-26565018 GCA_019095985.1 Streblospio benedicti
AAATACTTCTTGTGGTACGAATGCATGTCAATTGCTTGTCATTTGAGTTTATCTATATTCCTTGTGTTTTTGTTTGCCAAGTGAGATGCCATATAAAATGCGGTGTACAAAAATCTAAATCTTATTACAGCAGCATTCAAGAAATCAATTAATGCAAATGCATTCGTAAACCATACATAGAAAAATAAAATTGTATCATAACAAAAGAACAAACCTGCAGTTTCCTTAACACTGAGCACAGCGTGTGCCAAGACTGTCCCACATTATTGGCGAAATTGGAGTAGCACTTTGACCACGCTTGACAGCCCCCAATCCATGAGGAACTGTGGGGATCAGATAATAATAACTCCAGATCTTTGCGAACGAAATATCCCTCCGAAGCACTTGAAATTGATACTCTCAATAAAATGATCGCTAAAACAATGCGCAGATACATAGATGCTATATGGGAAACCATCTTAGCTAGCTATGATTACAGGTTGTTTTCCTGGTAAAGTTCCCAGTCAAAATACGATAGGCAGTTTATTTTACTTTAAAGGGTTTGCGGTGGGCTTGGGGGGGGGGGGGAGGCAGGAGCAGGGTGGTGGCAATCCTCTACCGTAACCTAACGCTATTGTATTTATTCATCCTATCATATCATCTCTATCATATCGCCAATGCTAACGTACTGTCGTCTGCTGCAACAAAACTGCTACAGAGCAAGGTTGCATTATGTAATTGCTGCGAAGTAAGTATGACTCACAGATGCATTACAGAGCAGAGTATATTCTTCAACAATGTAGAATTTTGCCTTCGTAAAAATATGACTTTTCATATTAGCAACAGAAAGATATGTGGATATTAGGCTTTATTATGATCAGAAATACATGATTATTTATTAACTTTTTTATATGTACTATAAGACAGTTACTTTAAAAACACTTTCAATACGCTTTCATATCCAAAGGAATGAGACAGTTTGGAGATGCATAGTTTATTTTGTAAACATAATTTATGTGTACATCATACATACAATACATTTAATATTACACACAAAACAGTTTCAAGTCTAAAGCGGATTGAATTATACAAGTATCAATTGTTTATCAAGCAAACCAAATCTATGAATTCGTTGTCAAGGCCATAAATGGGACCATAAATAAAATCTTATAAACTTCTATGACATTCATCAGTAACTGTTCACACATATAAACCCAAATAATATGCAATATCCAAATCCTTATAAGGATTTGGATAGGGACTAGGATAGTTTTATTTCAGACATATTCATGTAACATCCATCCATGTACGCAATGTCAACATTCACATTAGACAGATTATATTATTTTGAATATTTAGACAAATTATATTAGTTTGAAGGTTTAATTTTGTATATTCTTTAAAATTATGTTGATGTATATTTGTATTAGCTTATATGAAATAGTGAATAGTTGAAAATATACAAATTTGTTAATCATTCCCTAAGGGTAACTGCTATTTGGATCTTTTTGTACAAATTAATACAGATTGACTTATTTGCAGTGTAAAGTATAAATCAGTGAAACTGAGGATGACAATCATTAAACATTTTTACACTTCAAATAGTCAATCCATAAAACCATATAAATATTTCATCCATGGAGGTTCATACTTCAATGTGATGTACAAAACCTTCAAACTAATATAATCGGTCTAATGTGAATGTTGACAACATCTGTATTAATTGTTCCTATCGTGTAGGTTTCGCCTTCTATTATTTTAATTGGTGTCGGGGCACTGTTATCGTCAGCAGCATTACCAACCCTGAAATAAAATTAAACAGATTTGCCAATCAATAACTTATGTGTAGCCTTAAAATTAAAACAAATCTGAAACAACATGGAGCTGAAATGGTGTTATGACTGCGCTGGGCTTTAAAAATATTCTAAAGAATCTTGTAGTTGTAAACTCAAAACTCACTATTTTTGCATTTCTCCACTAAACATACAACTTTTCCATTTACAAAATGAAACAGTTTAAACCCCCAAAGTAGTCAAAACTAACATGAGTACTTCAAATTCAAGAAGAGACACAAGACACATCACTTCCTAAGACCAAATGTATACAGCAAAGATTATTGCATTTACAAATATTATTGTTTGTGTTCAATATTAATCCAATATTACTCTATTTTCAAATAATAAAATTCCTTGTGAGTCATAAGTGTCTTATTGTGTACTCTCAACAGCGGTCACCAGCCTTAGATGGTTACAGTTATATTTCATCTTCCTGAGTTATTCATTCAGTGACAAATTCCGTTAATTTGTCACAAGATATACGCTACATGCTATAAGTGTACTCACCACACAAACCAAAATGCTGTTGTGCTACAACTTTTAATAGTCATAGTTATGGTGGAATCCTTTCTGGTGAAGTTCAACTGGATCCCCTGAACTTCTACCACCGGTGACATGGAGCTGTCACATGAGTTGGTCCACACTAGTCTTGTTGCCGATGTAACACGAACATCTGGTTCTATCTGTAATGTACATGTAATATTACACACCAATAACTCTTATTCAATCATTTTGATATTTTACATTAGCCAGAGACTCAATTGCCAACTTCTTTGCCATTAATATTACTGAACTTGCCGTGGTCATTGTTCTTTTATTTGGATTTTAAGTAAATATATGAATTGATATTATATTATTTGCATGTTATCTTTTTATCCAATGTTTTTAAGGTGTGGACAATGTAACTATTTGTCCAATGTAAACAAATATTAAAAAAAAACTCCACAATTGTTTTTAATTTGAATAGCAATGTCTTATGTAGAATATCAATTTTTGGGGGTTACCTAATATACATGTACCTCATTTCCAAGAGAAAACTTTGTTCACATACACACATTTACAGGGGCTGTTTAGGATATTTTATATAATACATTTATACTTAACTTACAAAAATAGCTGAAGAAAAAGAATATTACCATTCGAGAAGTCCTATCAAATAGTGAGCACATCAGCTGCTGAAATATCCGCCTACCATGGCCAGGTGTATCTAAATGGCCCTCCAGTTCCTGGATCATAACGGGGTTTCCACAATCCCTTACAGGACAGAGAATGACCCTTTGCTGACATCCCATCATGTGTCCTGTGATTTCACATCTAAATACAAAACAAAGGACATATTTAGTGTGGGAACCTTATATTTGCCTGTGTTTGTTTTTGCATTATTGTAAAAGCAGTTTTAATTTTACTATAAATATATATGTATTTGCGCATTGTAGTACTGCCATAGTTGTACTTATTACATGCAAGAACATTTTTCTTTTATGTTGAGGATGTGCCTATGGCACGAAATACGTATTTATTCAACAAATCTTCGACTTAAAATAATGTCTACATATAATGTACATTATTTGAAAACCCTCAAATATGCTTACCTTGGCATGACTTTGTTGCATAGTGGGCAACTAGCCGAAGTCTGTGTGTCGTACACACATGCGCTTTGGTGTAGTCTGACAGAGGCTCTTTTGTCTTGAAAATCACACCCCACATTATCACATATAGTAATGATGGCATCACATGCAGATATGTGATTATTGAACATCCCCACTTTCCCGATCCATTGGCAGTCTGGTCTAGCCAAACAATGGCATTCCAGCTTGTTGTCGATGGCCCTTGCCATCTAAAATAAAGAAATAAACAGTATTTCACAAATTGATCAATGAGCAAACCAACTTTAATTACATTGAAGTGTGCAAGGCAAGTAGTAAGCAGCTACAATAATTAAACAATACAAGTGTAGAATTCCATTTCCCAATTAAACACTATTTTACTGTTATTAAGTATAATTGAACACACTCCTAATTAAGAGTATTCAAACTAAGAACACACCACTATATTTCTGGTTGTTGGCAACTGAGTTGATTCTTGTTTACATTCCGGACACTTGTTGGTCACATTGAAAGCTTGGTCTGTACATGTCTTACAAAATGTGTGTCCACATGGCCAGACGACGGGGTTGTTAAAAGGAGCATGACTGTAAATAAGGCAGAAACATGGTTTGATAGTGACAATATTGTGACTTTTAAACTTCATATCAATAGCATCATGGCCTTATCAGGTCGACACTTCATGGTCGACGTGAAGACTGGCAAATTATCAAACGGAAACAGAAACACAGACTTTTAAATTGTATTGAAATGTTCGTTAGTTCACGCTCAGTAAATTAAATCAAAAAGAATTATTTTCACACTAATTAATTATGTACAAATTACTTTTGACCATTGAAAAAAACTTGAATTTCATAATAAATTATGTTTTACTTACCAAACTCCACAAATATAGTCATCATCAATATCGAGTGATGTAATTGAATCATGCCACAAACAAGCCATCGATTTTTCTTTAGATATATTATAACGATGTGAAACTAAATGTAATATTTCCAGATAACTGCGTAAACGGTAACCATTTGCGTTTTAACAATTTGCGATTTTGTTACTAATATAAATACCCCATGAAAAATTGTCAACAATAACGCTTGTCAACTCCTTTACGTTCTGTAGTGCAATATATACTCTCACACACTACCAAAGCAGCGTTTTTGTCTGCATTCTTGTGGACTGTTTTGACCTTGACATCAGGCCCATAGGAAGGGCTAAGGCGGTAAGGCCATGACCTGACCAATAATTTGTGAGGGGGAAAATAATACAGTAATTCAATCATGGCCTTACCAATCATTTGTGAAAAATAAAAATGCACAATCATAGACCACAACCTTAAAATGGTCCTACCAATCTCATTATGCTTCCTATGGGCCTGCAAAGTTTGAAATGATACATACACTCAACATAGTTTGCACTTAGAGACGGATAGTAACATGTCTGTAAACAAAGCAAAAAGCAAAAATTTCTGATCACTTTCAGCAATTGCCATAAATGTATGAAACTGTCACACCTGATTGGTGCTAATCTACTATTGCTAAATTTTTTAGTGTAATTTTACATTTATTGTGTTTAAAATTAAAGTGCCTAATTATGCCCTGGCCAATATATCTTGGGGAAATACTTAAAGACAATTATGTTAATCAATTTGACAAGCAAATCAGCAATAGTCCAATCAAACTTACATACAATTTGGAACCTACACGTTAATTAGTTGCAGGTCATTGGGTTGAAAGGGTGAGTGAGTGATTGTGTGAATGATTAGCATTGTGCGCTGAATGTCTTGCTGCCGATGCAAGCATATGAGAAATGATCAATTGATGATCAATAAGTCGTCCAATGACCTGGTGAATGAGAGCAAGACTGGGACCAGGACTATAAACCACCACATTTACATTTACAATATGCTCATTTTTGCGTGTTTCTTTCAAATAGACTTACCAATATTATTTTGCTTCATACGGGCCTGGACATCATATCCCAGCACACAAACAGCGGTAAATGGACAAAACAGTTATTGAGGGTTGATTTACATGGTGTGGGGGGAGAGGTGGTTTGAACTGTGGATTTTTAGGTGGTACAGTTGTCGTGTAGGTGCACAACGGCTGCCGGGCAAGGACCACTTTCACCAACACCCGCAAGGGGGGGGGGTCACTAGCATCTGTTTTGGATAGGTATGGTCCACGGCGAGTTCACAATGGGTTGTCTTAAATTTTTGTAAAATGGAAATGGGGATCTTAAATATGGTTTATGCCAGAATAAGGGGCCTTAAATATGAAGACAACAACAAAATATCATCATGTTTCAGTTTACTTATAACAAAGGTAACGTATCCCTAGAATAACACCCAGTACCATTACATAGCCAAAAATAAAAAATAAATGACATGCATACACAGTGCCCACATATTCATCAAACATTATTTCAATTTATCATTAAATCACGGCAAATTTATCGAAAAAGACACCTTGCAAGTTTACTGTCTTTTTTGTCAATCACTGCGTGGCAAAATGATACTTGTAATTATTGTTTGAAACATGCAACTACTAACATAAAGTGAAAAAAGTTAAACACGCACCAACAAACACGTCTTTATACTCTTTGACTGCCCCAGTTTATACACTACTGTATGACAGACATAGGTGTCCTTGTTGTGGTCAACGCATTAACCTTCCATTGACCCCAAAACCCATAACTCTAAATGTCTTAGTGAAGAACTATGCATGTATGTACTCTTAACAGCTCCTGTCAAGAGAGCCAAGTACTACATGTAAAGCAAATCCATGCCCCGGGGTCTCTGCTTTGAGATTCAGAGAAATTAGGGTGTTATTGGGGTTTGGCTGCCAAGAAATAGAGGGTTTTTAGATATTTTGACATCTAAACAATCGGGGTTTTTCGTGCTGAGCATATAAACCCACCCCGACTGTGGAAGAGCCACCCCCTCCCCAAGGTTTTGGCATCGCAAATTTCAGTTTCACAAAACGTGGTGCTTCATTATAGTGTAAAACCAATCAAACATTTGTCAAAACAACATGGGCATTTTAAAAACAGCTGGACATGTACATTTATTTGATGTAAACATTTGAACCGGGTGTTTGTGCTTGTGGTTAAGGATAATGAAGTTTTGTGAAATGTTCTCAAGTTAAAATAACTTGGTTTAACTGTGGGAAATGGATTATTCATTATCTTTGAATGTGAGATATGAAAATATGTCACAACTATCTTTCGCTCCTCTCACATGAGCCGTGCACTGGACGACATGCCAATGCAAACTTTTTTTTTTTACTGCAACACTAAAATCAACAGGCTCCGTCATCAGGCTTTCTTCCCAGCTCCCTGGAGACCCTCCGTCACGGGTAAACCGTTACACCAGCATATCAAAGACCTCATCTCATGCTGGCTATTTTCTAAGGGAATCTCGTCACTTCAACCTATCATCATGATCATTGTAAACAGTGGGCCTGTATTGATATGCCATTTATACACTTTGAGCACTTGTACACATTATTCAATAATACATAGCTAACCGTGGCTAACTTTTATTCTTTATTTGTATCTTCCGGTACAAATCCATATACATGTATGGGATCATTCACAAATGACGTCATCCGGCATGGTGGTGGTGGGGGGGGGTAGCGAAAGATGACGAAAGGTGACAGGGGGGGGGGGGGGGCGGGTCTAGCACTTGGATGATGTCACCTTTTGAAAAAAAAGTTCTAGTTATTTAACAGTATTTGAACTTAATTTCTGACATGTTAAGTGAGTTGTGTACTATCTACCACATTGCCTCGTTCGCTTTATGTCCTCAACACATTTGTAAAATTATGTCTAGATTATGGACATTTATATATTCAAATGTATTTATATTATCGCACAGTTAAATCATTGTTAAATGTCAACGCGAAACCTTGACGCACGGGGTAGGGGGATGAGGCAAAGATGAAGTCACTTACCAGGAGGGGGGGGGGGTGCTACAAAGATGACGAAAGGTGACAAGGGGGGGGGGGGGTAAAAAAATGCCAAAAATCAGGTGACGTCATTTGTGAATGATCCCTATGTGGAAATGGTTTTTCTACGGCGTTTAGAAACGTATGACAAGTTCAACTGTACATATCATATCTTGATATCTTGTACATAGCATTTACGACCTTCCTTGAATCGTTTACCCAATCAGTCAAACACGTGCGGTCTTAACCAGCACGTGTGATTGTGTGCGTGAGGTATCGGACACGTGTGCGCGCTTCCGTGTGTGTTTCTGTGTTTTTGTGTTGCTCTTAATAGGGGAACATACAAACATGCATCCAAGCATGCACCCCCATGCTTACACACAAACACACACACAAACACACACACACACACACACACACACACACACACACACACACACACACACACACACACACACACACACAAGATACCCCCACACACATGTAAACATCTGGCCACACACACCTATGACCACCTATACACAAGCATGGACGCACCCGTTCTCCGAGACACACACACACACACACACACGCACCTGTGCACTCACTCGCATGCACGCACCTGCGCGCTGACTCACACAAGCACACACGTGCATGCCAACACACACACACATACGCACACACACACACCCCTCTACCCCACCACATACAGCCCCCTCATCAACAAATGCTAATTAGAGCTCAGCTTAATTCTGCCAAGCAGGCAGTTCGGTCCCAAGAGGCTGTAATGACGCTCATTATCACTTGTGGTCAGAACAGACAAACAGGTATTTTGAGGCATTATTATGCCAAATAACTAGCGCAAACGCAATGTGGTCAGACATTTCATTGGGGCTCATCAATATCTCTCACTATCCTGTGCATCATAAACAGAAGAGCCTCCAAAACAACCCAGGGCACTGGCCTCAAGTGGTCTCTATGTGCAGGTTTGAAATGGTTTAAAAATACAGCAGAAACTTTCTATTAAGAACAACACACACGCGCGCACACACACACACATGCATGCACATACACACACACACATCAACACACACACGTACATGCACACACACGCACACACACACACACACACATGCACACACACACACACACACACACACACACACACACACACACACACACACACACACACACACACACACACACACACACACACACACACACACACACACACACACACACACACACACACACACACACACACACACACACACACACACACACACACACACACACACACACACACACACACACACACACACACACACACACACACACACACACACACACACACACACACACACACACACGCACACACACCACACACACACACACACACACACACACACACACACACAAACACAAACACACACACACACACACGTACATGGACACACACCCACATGCACACAAACGCAAGCACACACACACGCATACACACACAAAAACATATGCACAAGCACCCCACCATCCGCCCAATTACACGCACGCACGCTCACGCACACACATCTTTCTCTGTTAAGACCACTTGACACCAGTCCACTTGGGCACTGGCCTCAGATGGTCTCTTTGTGCAGGTTTGAAATGGTTTACAAGTACAGCAGAACCTTTCTATTAAGACCAACTCAACTCACACACACACACACACACACACACACACACACACACACACACACACACACACACACACACACACACACACACACACACACACACACACACACACACACACACACACACACACACACACACACACACACAAACACACACACATGCAGAGAGAGAAAAACACATACACAAGCACATTCCCCCCCACTTACACGCACACGCAAGCACACACACACACACACACACACACACACACACACACACACACACACACACACACACACACACACACACACACACACACACACACACACACACGCTCGTGAGTGAGGCAACATCAAATATGCCACAACCTTGCCATTATTTGTCTATATGTCTGCATTATGTACTAAAGTAATAAAATAGTAATCTTAACAATTAGTCATACATTGCAAAATATACATGTGTCTTTTTTAATAGTACACATCATTACTACCCCAGAGAACTGCTGATTACATGTGGAATAGAACCTCTCTATTAAGACCATCCCTGTGTTCTTCAATAGAGCAGTTTCCCAATCAGTTTCCCAATCAGTCACTGAATGAATGTATGCATGTCAGATAAAACGTGTGCAGGTGATAATCGTGTTCACTCTTAAACACACACTAGTCTATCTTGTTTACACGAGTATGGGGCCATCTCCACAGGGGCTTTAGTGTTAAAGTGGAGGCCCCCCTGGGATTTCACCATCTGCTGGTACGACACACTTTCACACACAGACCAAATCAAGATCATAGAGATGGCACGTGCTGGACCCTTATAATTCAAGTACAAATAACGCCAATTAAGACCACCTCTATAACAAGACCACCTCAATCCTTCAAAATGATTCCTATGGGAATCCATATAAAGACCAATTATCTATTGAAACCACTTGCAGTCGGTCATACAAGTGGTCCTGTTAAACGTGTTATATGATTGGTTCCTGCGATAAAATATCTTACAAAAATTAAACTAGTGGCTATCCATAAACTAAAATATCGAATACCCGGTAGCTTGTAGTGGTGTGATACATATGATCATGACAATTCATAGTGTGAATTTTGTTCTAAATTTCTTAATATATATAGCACAATCTCCATTAAAAGTTAATTTTTATCGTGGAATGACCATAAACAATATGCATTAGACAGTTAATTGCATTTCATAGTTCTTATGCAACTTTTAAAAATCAACCGGACAGCTGGTTTCAATTAAAAACTCATTAGTAACTGAATCTTCAACTGATAGTAGGCAAAAAATCCGGGTTGTGTGCTAAAGTGTTTAGATTAATGTACACTCCAATATGAAGACTGCTGTACACGATAATAAATTTGACACTCGATATGCAACGCAAGATATTGTAAACCACAAGCGCACATCTACTTCGCATTAGATGACATTCCCACATTGTATAGCTTTGTAGGGTCGTGAGTTTGTTGCTGCTGTATAACAAATCGCGACCTTTCCCACACCAGGATCCATAAAACACAGCCGACAACCCACCTTCTTTGTATTAGAACTACAACGTCAAGTCACCTAAACTTCATTCATGACAATATAATAATATACAAGTTTAAACTGGATTTGCGGAATTCCAGTTAATTTCCTTTTCTGCAACACACATAGCAATTGCATCTTATTCAGTAATTATTTTGCCGGTTCCTTTTGGCGGAAGTCTCCGAGCGTTTTATTGTTGAATTTCATCTGGATTATAGTATTGCAAACACCTTCAATGGCAGGTAATTGTATCCTTTGTAGTTCTTTCATTTTTATCTCATTATAGCTTCACACAAACAGAATTATACAATAAAAATGTCGATAGTGGCGTAAATATAAGTTATTCAATGTAAGCCTGGACTATAAGCAATTACATTTTTAGAGCAAAATCACCCTACGGAAAATGAGATATCAGAGTTTACTAATTTGGTGGAAGATTTCTTCTTGTTGGATTTGGATGAAATCCTCAAATTACAAGACAAGGATTATGCAAATAGCCTCATAGAAAGGTCACAGGTTCGTACATAGTCTGTATTTTAAGGGATTGGTAATATATTTTGTACTATGTATTTTTTCTTCTTTTGAATCTTTTTTTTCACACGCACGCACGCACGCACACATATACATACATATTTATATATCATATCCAACAGTATGAAACTGAACAGTAAATAAATGTAATAAATAAATAATGTAAGTTTTTTCTATGTATATATGTATATATTGCATGTGTGTTTGTGTATCTATATAGATGTTGCTGATAATGGCTGATGACATTTTGAAAAGAATGGGCAATGAAAACGATCTTGATGGAACAGAAGCCAGTATCTGCTGTAGCATAAGAGGGTTTATAGGTTTGTCTACATCTCATATCAAAGAACTCGTGCAGTTATGTGAACATTTTACCATATTTGTTTACCCTTTGAACAGGTTGTTTATGTGGTACATCACCGACACCGATAAACTACGTACAGAATTGTAATGTTTTGATTAATGTCTGAAAATCCATGCTTTTATAGGAAAGATACTAATTATCGAGAGAAAATTAACAGAACACATAGCGTTAATTCCGACTCCATTGCAAACACGTGGGAATGGCGAAAGAGGACGTCCAAAGATCACCATTGAAAGCAATGAACTCAAATTTCTTCGAGAGCAGAGATTTTCGTGGTCCAAGATACAGCATATGTTAGGTAATGATAATCTATGATAATAACATATAGCTTAACAAAATATTCACTTTGTTGTTTCAAGTTGCATGACAAGTTTCAATTTGAAAATTCCATTGTCTAAAAAGGAAGGTGATGATTGTCTGTTCCTATTGTATCTGTATTTTTTATTACTATAAATATAGGACTTTCGCAGTCAACTATGTATAGACGACGTAAAGAGCTTGGATTGTTGAATGAAGAAAGTACACATTATTCGATTATAGACGATAAATGTTTGGACCAGTAAGTGCATTTGCAGACTTTTCATTAGTTGCAAATAAAGTGTTCTCGTGGCTTTATATTACATTGTATTTAATAAGTGGAATACTGTGCATTGAATTGCAATGAATCCACTTGATTCTTTAACACACCCACTGACCTCTTAAGATTCTGTTTTATAGGCTTCGCGATTGTAACCTTTATAATGTAGCTAGTGGTGTTTGATGTTTGCTACTTAAAGAGATTTGTAACGATCTAATATTGTCACTTGCAGAATCATTCTGGATCTAAAAAGTTCCATGCCCAGCGGATGTGGTATTCGTACATTGCAGGGGAAATTGAGAAGCCGTGGAATATTTTTAAAGCATTCACAACGTCGCATCTGGCATTCCTTACAAAGAGTTGACTCACACAATTTAAGTTCTCGTTGGAATATTCCGATCAGACGCTACATATATGCTGTTCCTGGTCTGTATGGTTTATAATTTTAAAGATTACCCTATTATTGAAATTGCTTGTGAATGTTGCTTCAATTGTAAAGTATTGCATTTCAAAAACAGGTGCTGACTATAAATGGCATATCGACGGACATCATAAAATGAAAAGTTAAGTTACTCTTTCTGTTAGATGATTTTTAGGATGAACATAGACACGATTTTTGTTGCCCGGGATCTTGAAATAATCAACAATGGAATAACCTTATTCTTATTACAGGTATGGGTTTGTGACACACGGTGCTATCTGTGGACACACAAAAAGGGTCACTATGCTCAATGTGTCTACTAATAACAGAGCAGAAACTGTGAGAGCAGCCTTTTTTCGTGCAGTTGCAAATTATGGTTGGCCTCGGATTCTTCGAACAGATGGAGGTAAAAATTTATTGCAAACATTTTACAGACAATATACAGTGATAATTCATCGAATCTGCTTTGCACTCAAATTGAATTGCTGAAAGATACACAACAATGCATATATAACAAATACTCAATCTCATTATTGTCCTGAATGTTTCAGGAGGTGAAAATATTCTCATTGGAGAATTGATGAATGAGAGACTACCTGGAAGCTGGGAAGTTGGCAGTAGCACTTCAAATGTACCGATCGAGAGATTTTGGGGTGACTACATGTCAAAATGTATGGAATATTTCAAAGCAATATTCCATAGAATGGAATTCACGGAACACATCTTGAATGCGAATAACCCCGTACACATATTGGCATTGCATATAACCTTTTTACCGAGAATCAATCAGTATGTTCAACAGTACAAAGAAAGTAAGAATAATCAGCCTCATACATCATTGAAAATGCAAACTCCTAATCAGTTCTATGTACAAGAATGCTATAAATATAATTCACATCATAGATTACAGTCATTCGAAAATCAAGAAGAATTAAATCAATGGAAAACTTGGACTTCAAGTGTAGACAATATTTCAAGTTTTAATTTAACTAATGATGAATTCGAAAATTTGAACAGTTATGTTAATGATGGACTTTCAAATGTGTCGGATACAGAAGCAAAACTCCACTTCAGAAGAGCTATACATTTGATTGAGGAGTGGCTTAATGCCCATTCACATTGATTAAGTTTCTAATTATAACACGAATCGTGGAGATACTTTTAGGAGACAGATGAAAACAATGCCCTTAAGCCGTCTTGTTGATCAGCAAGAGTCTACTTTACAAATTATGTGGCTAGCCCTGGTATATTAGACACTGCTCCATAGCGAGCTGGCTAAATTTTCAGTACTAAACAAGTATAATGCATGTGTTAATCTTGCAATAAGTCTGTTGACTTAATGTCCTTATATTCAGCTTGTTTATTTGTCTTGGATTGATATTGTGTTTACCTGTCTTGTGAAAAGTAATATAAACAATATACTTGGTGCAAATCGGGCGTGTGAAATGGATAATCTGGCGGAACGCATGCGGTCTATAGACGCTAATGCTGGTCGTCTGAGAATGATACCATCCACGAGGCGGCGATTGCCAATAAAGCGGACTTTCCTACGGATAAGACAATCCTCTCAAAACGGACCAATTCCAAGGTAATGAAATTATTGTTCTTACACATAATTAAGTAATGACTGGTTTTGATAAAACTTTGCAAATGATATTAAATAATGGTGTGTAACGGTGCACTTTACAATTTGATAGCGACATGTCATAACTGAGTGGCAAGTTAACTGAATTTTTAAATAAAGAAACATGCAAGTTTGATTTCATATAGAGTTAACAGATTTGATAGATCTGATTAGCCCAAAGCAAGCAGTGGCACACGCGTGGCGGAGATAAACACTGATAAACATGGTTCCCCGTGGAAGGTAGTAATAGGGTGCGAAAATTTGAAACTAGATTGGAACCTGCAGGAGGCTAGATAACATTCGCTGATAGGCGGCGTGATTTTAGTAGTGAGCGGTGTTTTTGAACCCCTGTTCTGTGGCAATATTCGCGGGGTGTCAATCATATCCCGGGATGATTGTTCCTAATGACCGTGTTCATTTCCCTTTTTCCTTCTTTTAGGTCTATGAATGAAGAGTATACCAAAGTAATTTCGTTTTGGGCAAGAGATGGCCCTGAAGAAATCTTTCAAAAGGTCAAACACACTTTTAGTTTGCCAGAAGAATGGATGTAAGTAGTAGAAATCCAAATATTGTGCGTTATGTATGTATCTTACTAAAGGCATGCACAAATGGCAGATACAAAATTTGGTTACACTGTAATTTAAGTTTGCCAGTGTCGGTGTAAAGTGGAATCTTCATACATTTTGGTTCCCTTACTGAGATAATTGCAGTTCTTTTAAACTAATGCTATGAAACTCACATGCCATTTGGAACATTTTGAATTTCCAGTGTTTTTTGTAAATGGTAACTCACAAGTGGTTAATGAGACCTTATTTACGTGTGCAGCAGATGTAGCAAGTACTAGCAACATTGACATACACGGGTTTCCAATGTATATAATCTATTAAATTTTACAAATGACAGCTGATGTTGTTAACGTCTATTCCAGAGTGTCCTATTGGAAACCTTTGAACAATCGGCTCCAAATATTTGACGAACCTGTCAGTGGGACCAAAATCACAAGTGTTTTGGCACCGCAGACCAGACAAAAAGTTTATTTTTTTTCAGGTAAAAGTAATCAATCTGAATGAAATTATATCTTCATAACAAAACTTTACTTGCCTTTTCATACTTCTTAATGTCATATACATTTGCTCATAATTTTTTCCCATTTGTATACTTACATTCTTCATACTTTTCTTTCAATTTTTAAGTACTGCTTTTAGGTGAGTCACCAACCGTATGATATTAGTGTTACAGCTGCATATCTTATGTTTTAAGGTCCGATCGCTGAGGAAGCATCAGTAGTTATTGACAGTGCCGAGAATGAAGTACAGGACAATGGAAATGGCGAAGATGCAGGTAATAATTTCCATATGACATCCTTTTTGTCTATAGTCTCCTATGTAATGATATGCATGGTCATATATCTGATTTTGTAAATCTTTCATCTTGGAAATTTCTTATCTCAGAAATTTCTTCACATCTATTCAACTACATAAACGGTACTTACTGTGTGTAATCTAATGTTTCAAAAGCTTATTAAACAGTTTGTCGTTCGGTTTATGTGTAATATGTAAATTTCTCAGTGTGTCTTATCTTGTAATCATTTGTAATGCATATGGCATATGCAAAGTCAATTGACTGTTCAAATAAAAAAATATACTGCTCATTAATACTGAATAATTTACACATTGGGTATGCTCACATTACTGACTCCAGGGCCAAAATATATGGTGTTCTGGGTAGCAGGCATTTTGTACAAATTTAATTCTGGGCAAAAGTATTGTAGGATGATACAAAGTAGTCAAAATTCAAAAATGGGCTACTATTATATGTGAGGCAGAAAACCCTGTTTTAGAAATGTATTCCATGACTATCAGATTTTTAGGTTTTATGATTTGAATTTATTCCATCATATGTTTCAGGAATAGCTATAATTGATGAAAATAGTGGATCTGATTTTGTTGATGAGCAAGTGGGTCCATCTTCAGACCCGGAACCCTCTGGCACAATAACAAATTGTCTCCCTGATAAAGGTAATTGCGTTCCTTTCCTAATATGTATACATATTGTGCAAAAATTATTATGATATAGACATGTACCGTGTACTAAATGTATATTTAACCCCAATCGGACAAACAAAGAAACTAAAGGCAATAGCATAACATAAACTAAGACCTACATGTACTTCCGATTACAATTGTAGTATCATGTGTGAAGAAATCTTACTATGTCTCTATTACAGGTTCTGCTATCAAGGAAGAGACACGAATATTCAACTTGATGGAGAATATGAAACAGGCTGGACATTTAGTACCTCCTCTGTTCCCAGGTTCTCTTGCAGAGGTGTGTCACTATATCTAATAATCAAAGTGACAAACACAGTTGGTATTAAGTACAGCACCTTACAGTGTTTGTTTGGATAAATGTAAACAGACTAGAATTTTTAAATCAAAGTACAGATTACTTGAACCAGTTACATGTACCTGTCAAAGAATTGTCACTCTTAATCAAAGATATATACCACTTGTAACTGCAACGAATATTTTCTCAATGGCAATGCTCAAGTATAGATTCTAAGCCTACAGTTTGGAAGGAAATTACACTTATGTTTAATATTTAGGCGCAGATCCAAGCCATTTACCATTGTAGACCATTGGCGGTTCTTGTGTGGGCACCAGGCAGGTAAGAGTAATTTAAAGATTATTTGCTCCACTTACATGTACGTAATTTACTTAATGTGTTCATAAACTACATAGAACTCCACAATAACTGTCACTAATTCATATCAATATAAATCCACTAAGAATCTCTCTCATTCATCAATCATTATGTCATACATGTATAGTATAAGTAGATTGTGCAATATTTTCAGTGAGATGAAACGTGCATTGGAGGATCTGTCCTCTATTCATGGCAAAGTTATTTTTTGGGGAAGAAAATGTAGAGGTGATTATTAATGTTTAATTTACTGATCAGCTGAAGTGAATGCCTTTTGTTTGTTTCATTTGTTAATTTGTATGTGTCTATGTATGTATTTATAAATACCAGGAACCACCGGCCCAATAGACAAATATCAAACATCAGTACTCGTGATGTTAATGCTTTAACACTAATTGAAAAGTAAACATCTTTATCAAGTCAATGTTGTTCAAGCAATGCTGTTCTCTCTGAGCACTTTTGATATAGTTATTCACTTATATACAGTATGCCATTACATCTATGTATGTGGATGTTCTACAGTGTGTACATCTTTGGTTTGATTTGAACTGTATACAAAAATAACCTACAAAGTGATTGATCTTTCTTCTAGCACCGAAACAGCCCAGTTTAAACTGGCAGGCTCCAGAAGTTGGCAATAAAAAAATGATAAAAGTAGCGGGTAAATATTTTTAAGATTCTATATAATTATATAACATATAGTAATTTGTAACTGCAAAGGAGATGAGTTTTGTTTCACATGACAGGTACAATGTTTTAGAAAATAGGTTTGCTTATATTAATCACTTTTGATTGTGAATCTTCAACCATCTTTTATCTTATGCGCTTGTCCTCAAATTCAGATCGAGAGACTGCTTTTGCTACAGCAGAAGCTGTCAGAGCAGAGCGCCAACAAATTTCTATAGACCGTCAAATAAGACATCACCAAGATATGGAAGTAAGATATTTATTGCTTTCATACTATAGCATATTTTATCATCACTTGTTGTTGAAAAGTGCATTAACTACTTACTCAATACTTTTTTATTTACAGTACGCTCACATGGTAGGCTCAGATATGGGTAAGTTTCTTTGTACTTCTGCAGTTAGAATACCCAACTTACATCTATGGAAGTATCACATCAAAAGCACATATTATACATAAATAGATTACTGTAATTGGGTTCAAACATAGGAGCCTGCATGTTTTAATAACTTTCTTGTTCAACCTGCAAATTTTTAATATTTAATGATTACCATTGCAAAGTTTACAGTGTGTAGATGTCAATTAAAAACATTTACTCATGTCGCCTCGCTTGTTTGAGATTTCTGCGTCAAAACGCGAGGCATGTGTGGCATGTGTGAATAGACGATTTACAAAGAGTAAAATACAAGATTTTACTATTACCATTAAAAGTACTGCTCCAAAATGCTTTTAAAGCAATATATTTGTATCATGTGGAAAGATTTTATCAAAAGCTTTCAAAAAAGTATAAATTTGATGTAGGTTACCTTCCATTTAAAAAAGATATTGAATATTTACGGCCTAAAAATCTATCAAACCAGAGTAAAATATGAAAAATAATTTTAAGTATACTATTATATGTTTTAACAATACAAAATAAAACAGGAAGTAATTATTATCTACTAAAATGGGTAACAAACACTGTTACCCATTTTAGTTAAAACAAACACTGTTCACAACTGCTGATTACATCTGATTATAGCCGTTAGAGTGTGCAAACGCAATGCAACCTCTTTACTGTCCAGTACCACGTTAAGTAATGAATAAAGTGTTGTTCAACCAAATATTTGCAGCTCAAGGTCCTGGCCTGCCTACAATGCAAGATCATGATCCAGCGGCCTCCATTGTTACAGCAAACTGTATAGGTAAGCATGATTGCAATTACAATCCATTACAATGCTTATATTTTAGATTGATATGAGGAGGTCATTGACCAATTTCAAGTGACGTCGGATGCAACATGCGCGTGCAGACCCTAACCAGAAACAATACCCATTTCACAAAACATTGTGTACATCAGACATTTTGAAGGTGTTGTTATTGTGTTGATATTAATATTATTCTAATATTATTCATAATTTTGCAACATATTACGCACAGAAATGTTCCCAAACTTCATATCGCTTGTTTTCTAATATGAAAATCACATTGTATTTGAAATTATTTTTGATGAGTTATGACAGTATTTCTAACAGTACTCATGATTTTCTGAAATTGTATTTTAACTAACAAAAGGGTTTGACATGTTATCCATAGGTATTGCTTGTCCACTCTTATATTAAATGTGTGTAATCCCTTCATCGTCCCTGATGTATGCATGTCTTCTCCAAATATATAACATTGATAAACTTTATATATAGTACCTAAATTTTCATGTAAAATGTTCGGTGAGAACACACAATAGACACTGTGAACATAGAAACTACGCATTTAATATAGTAAACCTGATAAACCTTCAGCGTAATATAGATTGTACATTTAATTTGTTTAGGTCCTATTGCTGAAAATGCTACTGAGATGGACAATAGTTTGGAACATTACACAATGCCAGAAGTGGAGTTTTCTGGCGGAGATGATGCAGGTAATGTAGAATACTTAGTGGTGACAATTTTATTACACGTGATATAGTTCAAAGTGTATATTTTAAGTTTTATTCTAGTCACTTTGTAAATTGGTGAAAACATCTATTTTTAACATACTCTACAACTAATTTTTAACTAAACTTTGATCTGGACTGTGATATTTTACTGTGCATTTTATGCGAAATAAACTGATAGAACAACAATAACGGTAATCGATATAGAATACATGCAGCACTAGTAGATCAACATTTTTGTAAACCAAGAAAGATTACTTCAAATCCATCTCAAAATTCAAACCAAGAAATATTACTTCAAATCCATCTCAAAATTCAAGTGAAATGATGTTCAGTATAGCACGCTTTTTTGTTCAATTTATGATGCTAATCATGTATTAGACCTTAGGCAGATGCAGGGGGGTGCAGGAAGCACCCCACGTCCCCTTTTCCCACCAAAATACTTCATTTTCATTGGGTTTTTGGCATGTCCATCATGGATCGTGCATACAAAACCCATGATATCCTTGAAGTGCGCCCCTCCATTTAAAAAAACTTGGACCCGCCAGTGTCAGGTTATGCTTCTATTCTATTTGCTTGTGATATTTACCATTTACACAGAAGCTGTCCAGATGCTATCACCAACACAAGCAGCCAGAGAAGCTGCTCTCAGAAGAGCAGGTGAGAAATTCTAAGATTAACATTGACAAATGTCAGAGTTTCTTGATCGGTTTGTGTATGAGGCAATATCGCCACGTGGCTCAATTGTTTTGGCACCAGTATGCATGCGATCTTCCAACATTAGTGACTGTTTACAAACAGAAAATGGAAAAATGTCTATTGATATTTACAATGGTCAGACTTCATCTTATCAGATTGTACATTTAATTTGTTTAGGTCCTATTGCTGAAAATGCTACTGAGATGGACAATAGTTTGGAAGATTACACAATGCCAGAAGTGGAGTTTTCTGGCGGAGATGATGCAGGTAATGTAGAATACTTAGTGGTGACAATTTTTAGTTCAAAGTGTATATTTTAAGTTTTATTCTAGTCACTCTGTAAATTGGCGAAAACATCTACTTTAAAATATGCTCTACAACTAATTTTTAAGTAAACTTTGATATGGACTGTGATATTTTACTGTGCATTTTATGTGAAATAAACTGATACAACAACAATAACGGTAATCGATAAAGAATACATGCAGCACTAGTAGATCAACATTTTTGTAAACCAAGAAATATTACTTCAAATCCATCTCAAAATTCAAGTGAAATGATGTTCAGTATAGCACGCTTTTTTGTTCAAATTATAAGAAGGCTAATCATGTATTAGACCTTAGGCAGATGCAGGGGGGTGCAGGAAGCGCCCCACGTCCCTTTTTCCCACCAAAATACTTCATTTTCATTGGGTTTTTGGCATGTCCATCATCGATCGTGCATACAAAACCCATGATATCCTTGAAGTGCGCCCCTCCATTTAAAAAAACTTAGATCCGCCGGTGTCAGGCAATGCTTCTATATTAATTGCTTGTGATATTTACCATTTACACAGAAGCTGTCCAGATGCTATCACCAACACAAGCAGCCAGAGAAGCTGCTCTCAGAAGAGCAGGTGAGAAATTCAAAGATTAACATTGACTTGCAAACTGGAAGACTTGCGTTTTTTATTAAACAATTATTTCTGGTGGTCCAGAGCAAATATTGCTATTTATAATTACAATCACCTTTAACAAAAATCACTTGAAAAAACATGTGTTGATTATCAGTAGATAATAAAATTCTTCTGACTCCACTTAATTAGATAATGCTCAGCCCAAATTATTGTAGTTCTGTAAAATACAGTATCAATGAACATTGAACATTGCCTTTCCCATTTCTAGTGTAAAGAAAATAACAATTATACTCAATGCATTTAATATTTATTACATCTTTAAATATACTATGCCGTCTTGTTAATTAAAACACCGAGTCACATGATATTGCATAATCGAATGATTTTCGCCAGATGTATCGCAGATTTCAAATGACATATGTCACATTTAACATGAGAGAGATAGGGTGCTTCTTGCGTCCACCATGCAAGTTGCGTCTCACGAAAATCATTCGGTTAACATTTTCACGTGTTTTGGTGGGTTTATAGCTGGCCAGTTATTGAGTGGCATTTAAATTTCTCTAGTTATTTTAATACGCTGTTTTTTTATTAAATGAAAGAAACTTTCAGAATGCACAGAATACATCATATTGCTTCTATGAAAGCATACTTGTTTGGCCACTAAGCATAACCTTTAAGGTCGATTGGTTCACAGATCTTCTGATATGGTTGACATTAATAGTTTATAGAATATTGAGGGGACTAATAACACAAGAACAAGACATTTTAAATGGCGATGATGGAGGAAATAAACAACTCTATTCATAACTAATATCCGCTCCAAAGTACACAGTAGATATAAGCAGATAATAGTAATGGACTTCATCTAATCAGAATGTGTATTTAATGTGTTAAGGGCTGATGGCGCAAAATGCTTCCCAGATGGACAGTAGTTTGGATGATAACACAATGCCAGAAGAAGACGTTTCTGGTGGGGATGATGCAAGTAATAACGGTAATCAACAAAGAACACATATGCAGCATCAGTAGATTAACATTTTTGTAAACAATGAAAGATTACTTCAAATCCATCTCAACATTCAATTAAAATGGTGTTCAGTATGGCATGCTTTATTGTTAAAATTTATAAGAAGCCTGATATGTATCAGGCAATGCTTCTATTCTAATTGCCTGTGATATTTACCATTTACACAGAAGCTGTCCAGATGCTATCACCAACACAAGCAGCCAGAGAAGCTGCTCTCAGAAGAGCAGGTGAGAAATTCTAAGATTAATTTTTCATTGCAAAACACAGGTCCTTAGGTTAATGTTTACAACACCATTTTAGTTGGAAATGATTTATGATTTAATGGACGGGGTATATATTATTATATGTAATTAAGTCATTAGACTTATGACTCCAAGTCAGGTTAGGACTATATCACATAGCCTCTGGTGAAATTCGAACCCACGACCATACAGCACCAAATCGCCTAGCAGTTCAGGCTTACTCACTAGTTCCAGTGGCAGAGTGGAGTAGTGAATTAGCCTAAACTGCTAGGCGATCTGGTGCCGTATGGTCATGGGTTCGAATCCCACCAGAGACTATGTGATCCTAACCTGACTTGGAGTCATAAGTCTATTGACTTAATTACATATAATATTACGTTTTAATTGTTGTCCAATCAAACGACATATAGATGTAATGGAGTTATTTCAAACCATTTCATATTGACTTATTGAATAAGTGATTATTTCTACATGCAAGACCACAACAATGGCAAAAACATTTTATTTGCAAAATAAGATTGCCACAGCATTAAACCACTGTGTAAATGAAAGCACTTCTAGGAATTTGCCACATATAAACATCGATCTACAATGTATTCTATTCCAAAGACCTCCTTTGATCTTGAAATGATGATGTACTCAAACATGTATGTTTGATAAACTTTCTTGTTCAACCACACATTTGCAGCTCAAGGTCCTGGCCTGCCTACAATCCGAGAGCATGGTCCAGCAGCATCCTCTGTTACTGCGAAATGTAGACGTAAGCATGAATGCAATTCAATATTATGGATAAGTGGTTATTTCTACAAGACCACAGAGATGGCAAAAACATTTCATTTGCAAAACGATTAAATGAAAACACTGCTAGAAAATGGCAGCATGTATACATCTGTCTATTCTATCACAAAGACCTCATTCTTAAACATTTCAATATGATTTTAGGATGTGTGGGTTACAGCAATGTCAAGAGCCTATGATTTGAAAAGCTCAACAAACTGATTATCTCTAGATCTATAACATTTGAACATAAAATAATTGTGGCCAATTTTCAAAATTCTTTTTTCTAATGGAGGCTTGTGTTGTGTCCCACCTACATGTATTCTATATTGAAAAAAATAATATCTTTTAGAAATCATAACAATTCTAAGTGTGTGCTTATAACTTATTGTATTTGAAATTTAGGTGACCAAAGAGTGAAACGAAACTATCTTAGGGGATTAAAGATGAAAGAAAAGAAGCAAATGAAATTGGTATGTCATAATATATTTGTCTCGGATCACATTTACAAGTGTAGCTCAGGCTTTAGGAGGATGTAAATGTAAATGAGTATACAAATACATTTTTACAACAGTTGAACTCTACATTGTATCTACATTTATGCACTGGGCCATGGGCATTCTTTTCATTCTTAATAAAGGAAACTTTCAGTATTAGAATTTTAGCTCCACCAGGGAGAGATAGCGAAGAACTAATTGCTTTAAAACAAGTGAAGATGGGTCACTCTTAGGCAAGACAATTACAAGTACAAACTAGATCAAAAGTGTTCAAAGAACACTGCGTCGCTAGAACGACGTTGATTTATGGGCAATTAAGATATACATGCATACTGAATTGATGTATACTTTACAATCAAGAAATGAATTTGAGGTGAAAACATGAATGAGAATCAATATATCCAGGGAAAAGATATTTGTGTTGCCATACAATAGTACTATTTGAATAACATACTAATACTAATCAATATCAGTTTCAATTTGAAACCCCCATAAACAATATTTGCTGCTTGGTTGAAATATTGATTTTTTCCTTGCTGGCTTAATTGCATTGAATATCAGTAAGAATGTCATGAATCGGCTTCTAGAAAGCAGTTTAATTGGCAGATTGCCCAAAATCGAATCACTTCGGTGTCGCCTCATACCTCATAGTTGTGTAAAGTTTGAACGAAATCGGTTCATTGGTTCGCCCGCTAGCTTGTCCTGAGACATACATACATGCATACATACATACATATAGTTAGTTAGTTAGTTACAAACGAACGAAACACAATGCTTGCTTCAGCAGCTGAGCTGAAGCGACGCAAATATACCTTGCTGATATTTCTGAAAATCAATAAATGATGATCTTGTAACATCTCAAACTTACCACAATACTTGACAATTATGATTCTCTTAATTGACAGCTAGAACTCATATCTTACATTTAAGGAACACCAAACTCAACTATATATAATAATGCGAGAGAGCACATGACACATGTTTGTTTTTTTAAATTCGCCTGTAATCACTTTCCTTGGACGCTTTCACGCTTTTTGACCATGCTACATAATTGGACATCACCTTTTACAGGTTTATTTGTTCTTCGTGCACTTGCTTTCATCAGCATTGGCGAGAAAACTGGTTTAGAATCACTAATTCATGTACATATAATAATCTGATTTGTTTCTTCCAACACACTTTTAGCCGATTGCATTGTGTTTCCAATGCATTGTCACAAAATAGTCTCCGTAGGAGACGGGCCAGCTAGTATATATAATTCCAAACAGTATTTGCAATAAATTTATCATGCAATATAGTGACTAAACTTTTACTTTGATTCAATTGTCAAATCCATTGGCCATTACATTTCTCAACTGGTTGACTGCACAGATGTGTAAGCCATTAGTAACGTTTTTCATCAAATCAATCTTTTTGTCCAAATCTAAATTGGTCATTGTAAATTACCTGCAAGGTATAATTTGAGATACTTTAGTATTCTCTTTCACTGGATTTTTATCTATTGCACCCAATCATTACCTGCTTTAAAACAATTAGTTCTACCATTTTTGCTATCTCAATTAGTCTCGTGATCTGCATGTATTTTCATGTAGTCTTTCTTTTGCATGCAGACTGTGGCACAAAGGATCAAGGGGAAAAAAGACACAACAATGATGAGAAGAAGAAGGATAGACTAAACAAAAATGATAAGCTAAGTAAAAAGCTTTTTTTGTTTGTTTTCTAACTTTATAATTTGAACAGCAGCAGTTCTTCTGATATTGTTAAAAACTAACTAAGGAAAACTAAACCCATCTTTCTACATGCTGTTTTAATGTAATTCAAAGTTTTTAAGACAATCCGCATGAAAACTAGATGTATGATGAAGACATGTTTTTGACATGTGAAAAGAGGACTCATTGATATGTATATAGCAACATCTGATTAGATTTTGGTGTACTTTGGTCCTCATTCACACCTTAAAAAGTTACACTTAAAATTCTCACTCCAGTTCGAGTCTGAATCGCTGGCGGCATATTGTACCCGTGATTTGGCTCGACTGGATAATAATACTTGCAATTGACACTTAAAAATTACACTTAATTTTCACTCTAGTTCGAGTCTGAATCGCTGGCGGCATATTGTACCCGTGATTTGGCTCGACTGGATAATAATACTTGCAATTCACACCTAAAAATTACACTTAAAATTCTCACTCCAGTTCGAGTCTGAATCGCTGGCGGCATATTGTACCCGTGATTTGGCTCGACTGGATAATAATACTTGCAATTCACACCTAAAAATTACACTTAAAATTCTCACTCCAGTTCGAGTCTGAATCGCTGGCGGCATATTGTACCCGTGATTTGGCTCGACTGGATAATAATACTTGCAATTGACACTTAAAAATTACACTTAATTTTCACTCTAGTTCGAGTCTGAATCGCTGGCGGCATATTGTACCCGTGATTTGGCTCGACTGGATAATAATACTTGCAATTCACACCTAAAAATTACACTTAAAATTCTCACTCCAGTTCGAGTCTGAATCGCTGGCGGCATATTGTACCCGTGTTTTGGCCTCAACTGGATAATAATACTTGCAATTGACACTTAAAAATTACACTTAATTTTCACTCTAGTTTGAGTCTGAATCGCTGGCGGCATATTGTACCCGTGATTTGGCTCGACTGGATAATAATACTTGCAATTGACACTTAAAAATTACACTTAATTTTCACTCTAGTTTGAGTCTGAATCGCTGGCGGCATATTGTACCCGTGATTTGGCTCGACTGGATAATAATACTTGCAATTGACACTTAAAAATTACACTTAATTTTCACTTTAGTTTGAGTCTGAATCGCTGGCGGCACATTGTACCCGTGATTTGGCTCGACTGGATAATAATACTTGCAATTCACACTTAAAAATTACACTTAATTTTCACTCTAGTTTGAGTCTGAATCGCTGGCGGCATATTGTACCCGTGGTTTAGCTCGACTGGATAATAATACTTGCAATTCACACCTAAAGATTACACTTAAAATTCTCACTCCAGTTCGAGTCTGAATCGCTGGCGGCATATTGTACCCGTGGTTTTGCTCGACTGGACATATGTACATTCACAGTCATAAAGATATTGGAATAAAACTCAAAACTAAGATACAATTGTATCACTTATGTGTAGCTAAATATCCTACAAAATGCCATATATGGAAAAATGTAAAACAATATCCTGTTATTCCTCATGAAAATCATAGTTGTTTGCTATTTCTCTGTCTCTCTCATATCTTTTCACAAAGGGTATTTCTACCTCTATAGACATAGATAACAAGCATTAGGAAGCACATATACATGTATGTATGTGAATTATAATTGTATTTCATGTAATCAAAGATGTAATCAAAGTATATTATGGTGTTTGTTTTAGTTAAGATGTTGTAATAGATTATTTACTATAAAACAATTACAATAATGGCACTGAAACATAAAATCAATACCTATTAAATTTTGTTCCAAGATAATCAATTTTTGTTTTTTTAAATAAATTTTGTAATTTGCAGATTTTGATAATAACATGGATTTACGAAATCCACTAGTTCATGAAGTGATTTTGTCAACAACATCAGAACAAACATCAGAATTAGATACGATGAAAAGATTAAAAGAAGTGAAAACGTTGATGTATTGCAATTGATATTGATAGGTATGAAATGTAATATGCCTTCTTTATTTTTCAGGAAAGGCGTGTGTGCAGCCTAAAAGCTCTGAACAGTCAATCGGTATGGCAAGTTGGACTTTACATCTCCGAGAAAACAATGTGCCAACAATGTACAAGTCGCAGAATCTTTGAACTGGTCCAAAGACAACCAACATCAAGACACACTTTGTATTAACTGTTTTAAGTGTTTTAAGATATGTATCTTTTATCATAAATGTCAAGGAACATGAGTGCCCCGGTTCATTTTGTATAGTTAGATATTGGTGCACCTTAGGTTAAATTGACTTTTAATTATGATAAATTCTAGCTTGTGAGGAAGGTTAAGCAAGATCCAACTAACTTAACCAATTATCACTCACTGATAGGTTTGTGTCAAAAAATGATTAGAGCTTGGTGTATTTTGGTATAATTTTAAGAAACTCCATATACAACATACTAGGTGTTTTGG
Source organism: Streblospio benedicti (assembly GCA_019095985.1). Lineage (NCBI taxonomy): Eukaryota > Metazoa > Annelida > Polychaeta > Spionida > Spionidae > Streblospio > Streblospio benedicti. Next base: position 26,561,666 of record CM032667.1, read on the forward strand.
GTTTGTTAACAAAGTCAGATTTTGTTTTACTCTGTAATCTTTTTTCCTGAAGTTATACTTAATTTTGTATTAGATTGTATTCATATTTGGCTTGTCAGTAATGTACAAACACCATTCCAGACATTGACATTAAAGTTCACACTATGGTTTTTCACAAAATTTTATTCAAACACCTTAATTTTGATAATGTTATGATATATGTTTAATTTTGGCTTCTTTAGAAAGTAAAGCCAAAAACTATTCAAGCCGTTAACTAAGTATGCATTGTGTAATTCATGGCAATAGCGGAAGATGTAATTTTTTATTTCAGATCATAACCACTTCAAGATAACTTTCAAGTTTCTATTTTATTTGTATCTTATTGTTTAAAACAACCATCTTTTATTTAATAATGTTGACAAGTTATTCAGTTGAGGAAAATTCAACTTTTCAATCCATTATGCCCTAATATAATAGTAACATACATAGCACTGTGTTATTGCAATATATGAAAATGCGTAAAAGAAAATGAAATGTGTATACAATATCTCTTGTGCCCTTATGTCTGTAATAAGATGATGGTTTTCAATGGAGCCATTTAAATTACTATTTTTTAATAGATTCTGGAAAATTCATTTAATTGTTATAAGGAGTAATTAAAAAATGAAATTTTGCTTTCAATTCTAGTTAAGCTGGTAATTTAAATGCTGTTTGAGTAAATTTTGTTACATTCATCACCGTGACATCTTTCAAAATTCTAATTTTTGCATCTCATAATTTGCTAAGAAATCTGTATCTGTATACATGTGTAAAAGAAGAATAGAAATCCATTGTATACACATTATTGTCCTCTGTTATGATTACAGAGACCATATCTAAATGAAGCTAGATAACTAGAAGAACGTCTTGAAAACTCATTGATAAGTCATTGAATTTTAATGTGCAAAATTTGTAAAAACTACTTAGGAGGCAGCCGGTAATGTGTGTCTCAGTTTTGTATATCTTATGCTATAGGTATAGCTTGTTTTATAGTTTAATTTCATGAAACTATTGTTATTTTGATTAATAGATTTTGTTAGTTTTCAAATATAAATAGTGTTGTCCAAGTATGGATTAATAGTACTATTCATGGGCTATTCATAAGCCCTATTCATGCACATAGGTGCCATAACAAGAAATGTGTGAAAATTGCTTTTTTGAATTATTGTAACTTTATTCAATATGTTTTATTTATTACACTGTAGTCTATGATTTATAGGAATATTTTGTGTTCATTGTTCATAATGTATATATTGTATAGATTGTTTTATAGTTAAATTTCATGAAACTATTGTTACTTTTATAAATAGATTTTGTTGTTTTTCAAATACGAAAAGTATGGTACACTGTAATCTATGATTTATAGGAATACTTTGTGTTCATTTTTTATAATGTACATTACTGTACTTGGATCTATGTGTCTACATGTATGTATAAGTGTGACAATAAACTACTTGATTTTACGCATTTTTTGATTTGATGTATTTTGTTCTACTTTTGCTTGCAAATATCCATAATTTTTCCTTTGAGCACTGTGAGAACAAGCAATAATTAAGAATTAATGTACACTATATATAGTACAAGTACACAGAGATTATGAGAAAAGTACAAGGTAATCATACTGTAAGTTAATCCTTTAATACAAAGGTCTATAAGGGTCATATTAAGTGGTCAATTAAATGACAACTTAATTGTCAGCGCCCCAGCTCTACATGTATTATCACAGGTATTCAAGGCTGGTCTGAGTTCACGTTTGTGGAGTGCCTTCAATGTCAGTAAATAGAACATATATAGGTGTGGACATAAGTAAATAATATTCAATAAAATATAGCTCAGAAGTAGCTACTGCTTCTTAGGAACTGTTACAACTTGCTAGGAGAATAATGATCGTGATACTACTACTACTACCAATAATAATAATAATAATAATAATATATACTTTACATCGGGCAACTTTCCAGAAAGTTAAAGTGCGCCGTATCTAGAGGAAATATCCTCAGCCTTCGTTGAACAAATTGGTCTTTAAAGAAGATTTGAATTCATCCAAATTCATTTCTCTTATGAAATTACAACACATTTGTTTCTCTGATAGTTATAATAGTGACCAGAAATCACGGGAAGATGGAGCTGATACACAACGTGCTCAGTGTGTAGTGAGAAGTATGATAAATAAGTATGATAGCACACAGGCAGTATGATAAATTAAGACGTATGATAGCTGTGGTGCTTATTTGAAACTTCATTGAATTCATACGACATTCCTATATCTCTATTACAGTATCAATTCAATTGTCTTGTGTTTTTATGATACACCATTTACAAAAAAAACAACAACCATATGAATACAGGGAGGTAGCAATGTAGCTTAGCTTCAATCAACAACTAAATAAAGGTGTAAAATCAGTTCACTTATTACCAATTAGGTACCAAATGAATTGCCGTAGTTCGTAATAGGGGTATTTCACGGCAAAGAGGTGTGACGAACTCACCTTTGTTTGGGAGAATAAACCTTAAAACGGTCGCTTCAGTAGTGTGATAGCTTGAAATTTAATGCTGGTAAATACATCTCATTGTATGATTATCGGGGCAAACTTTCAAACATTTTTCTTCCCGCATATTCCCAATTTAGACACAACGTTATCTTGCCGTGATCACCTTTCAAAGATGCATGGTACGTGCCCCTTGTAGCTAATTTCTACCGACTTCTCAACTCTCCACAGCGTCGAAGCACGTAATCGAATGAGTCTACTATATGAACAAAGACTGAGCAGGATCATTCTCAGTCCAGCTCATTGCTTTTATTTCTTTCCCTGAAAGGCTACCTACAATGTAAGATATTAACATTGAAGTGATAATTTATCAATGTAAAGATACAGTGTTAAAATTAGCTGGTAACATGAATACATGAGGGTGTTTGGAGTATCAACAAACAATCATTGCGAACATTTTAAACATTTAACTCAAAAAGACGGTTGGTGAAAGTAACCTATATATACTAGTATATATTCGCAAAAATACGTTGTGGTGGTCGATTGAAACTTAAACTGAGTTCGCGCGTACGCGATGCATCTTAAGCGTGGTAATTTTTCGAAGTTGTACAGAAAGTATAGCAGAAGACATCATAAAATGACAGATGAACAACCGTGTACTTTGAATAGCATCGGTGAGTATTTGAAAGTTACGATAATATTGATTTAAGAAAAGTTTAGCAGACTTTATACATTATCACTTTAAATTCTGCATTGTGATTGGTTTAGAGCCGAAATAAAAGGTCATGGATATCTCCACAAAGCCCGATGCAATAACATTCCCTGTGATCTTACATTGTTATTCGG
>CM032667.1:26573430-26585887 GCA_019095985.1 Streblospio benedicti
TTTGTTTGAATGTCTATTTGATGACGGAATTTGCTCACAATTGATAGTGCAGTGTATTACTTTTATCAACATTTTTGATGTTATAACATCTAATTTTTCAGCCAAGAGGCTTTCATGGAAAACTATTTTGCATCCCAGAGAGATAATATATTCCGAAATGTTGAGGTAAGTTTTATTTTTATTTGGTGCGGGGGTATATCTGTTTTATGGTGAATGTTTTATGTTTTTGTTTTATATTGAATTACCAGTCCACCTTTATCAAACCATCACCACAAATTCTAAATTTGTCATGTGATAGTGTAAATTTAAATTTCTTTGATGTCCCCGTATTTTCCATTCCATGGACAGCACCTTATCTAAAGGATATGATCCATCTAATACACAATTTCATGACATTCAGTCTAGATCTTATTTGAATAACAAAAATACTATGTTATCTGGACCTACTAACACTTCAATTTACATGTTTCAGGTGCTTATCTATGTGTTTGATGTGGAATCTCGAGAGTTGGAGAAGGACATGCACTACTACCAGTCTTGCCTGGAGGCTATTCTGCAGAACTCACCAGAGGTGAGCAGACTTTATGGGCCCGTTGTATTTAAAGATGCTGATGTTAAACTATGATGATTTTAGGATAGCATTAGAAACATCTACTATAGTGACTTTTAGTGTTCTTAACGTGTAAACAAAAACTTAAAAATTAAATTAGAATATTTTTTTCTGGGATTATGCAAAGACTGGTGTATATTGAAAATTATAGGTAGCATGAGTTTTGATCACATTTTCAGGCTCGTATTTTCTGCTTGATACACAAAATGGATTTGGTGCAGGAGGATCAGAGAGATATGGTGTGTGTTTTATTATTCAGTTAACTTGACCACTTCACTTGTGATTTGTGAACAAAGTTTTAAATTACTTGTCATATTACTGATAATGCATTTATGCTCTTCATTAAGTCCTGTAAAACTTACCTTTCAGTTCAATTTCTAAAAATGTATTTATTATACTGTGAAAAGCTACTATATGATTATTGCTTTAAATTCTGGCAATAACATAGACCAAAAATGATATTAAAGCATATTATCAATATATTGGATTTGTAAATTATCAGCTTCAACTGACTGTCTTAAATCACATTGTATTTTGTTTTTTTCTTTTTCAGATCTTTAGCCAGCGAGAGGAGGACTTGGCAACGCTATCCAAACCCCTCGACTGCACATGTTTTGCAACATCCATTTGGGATGAGACTTTGTACAAAGCGTGGTCGTCCATTGTGTACCAACTCATTCCCAACGTGCATCAGATCGAGAGCAATCTGTCACAGTTTGCAAGCATCATCGACGCAGATGAAGTGCTACTGTTTGAGAGAGCCACGTTCCTGGTTAGTTTCATAGTTCTTTACATTGACTTCTATGTAAAAAAGTGTTATTATTTGTTGTACGTATGCAAGCGTTTCCTCTTGTAAGATGGAACTTGGACATTGGGAGTGCTGTGAATCAGTGTGGCATGAAATTTTGGAATGTCAGAATCTAGTTGTGCTTTTCTTACTATCTAACATTTGGAATTATGAATGAAAATTTCAATATCTTAGTCTATATCAAGTTTTTATTTTATTTGGTTGTATTATTATTATTTACTCACTTTGTAACCTGGCTGTTTGGCACATAACGCCCAGCGATCTTTGTTTACAACAGGATCCCATACCTAATCTATTTTATACTTTTCTTGTGTTTCTTATGTGTGATGTATTTTTACTTTGTCGATCGAGTCCAATATAAGAATCATTAATCTTTTTCTTATGAAAGGAATTTAAATCATACAATTCTTTACAGGTAATCTCGCATTGTCAGAGAAAGCCACATGAAGACATCCATCGGTTTGAAAAGATTTCTAACATCATCAAACAGTTTAAGTTGAGCTGTAGTAAACTGGCAGCATCATTCCAGAGTATGGAGGTTAGTGCTAAAAATCATTCTCAAAGGTTAAAATTTTGTAATGCAAATTTAATTGTTGAGAATGCTGTATACCTTTGTAGTGTATCTAGTGGCACATGTCGGAAGTTCTAATATTTTGTTCATTCAGTTCTCGGTGTACGGCAAGGTATTAAGTGACTATCTGGTCTATTTGAATACATGTATATGAAATCTAAACTACTGAATTTTTTAATGAACTTACAGACATTTCAAATAGCATCCACCTTTTTCTGCATTGTTACAAGAATAATATGGTTACATGATTAACATCATCGTTATTATCTATTGTTTGTTACCATTATTATCTCTTTGTACTTTGTATTCTATGTTTAGTGTAGAACGTTGCTGCACTTGCAAATAAATTTGGAGTGACACTATTATGTCACATTGCTACTCATATTTTCAAATTTCCAACTGTGCATTTTTTATAATCAATGAATAATTTATTTTGTGCTTGCAGGTCCGTAACTCAGTATTTGCAGCCTTTATCGATATGTTTACATCCAACACTTACGCAATGGTCATTATGTCAGATCCCTCAATACGTAAGCCTTATTTATATCTAAATGTACTGTTTGATAATTTTGATTTCAATGTAAGAGAAACAATCCTCATTCTTGTAAATGAAATAGTCTCTTACCAGAAATCAGTATTTAAAATTCAAGTTTCTTTACTCTTTTGCAGCCTCCGCAGCTACACTTATCAACATCAAGAATGCCAGGAAGCATTTTGAGAAACTTGAGAGATTAGAAGAGGGGCAGCAGTTAACCTTGGGATAGTTGCTATGCTTTTGTGATGATTGAAATTCAATGTATTGTTTGTGAAAGATTGCCAAGAAAGTTTTGTGTGTTATGTATGATGTATGTGTGTGGCAATTATTGTGACAAAACGTCTTTCAACCAAATGATTTGTTAGGTCTTCAATGGTCGATATCATTTTTACACATATTTTTTCTATGTGTTATAGAATGTGTGTAATATGCATGAGGCTTATTGTAATCTATCAAAACAATGCATTGTTTATTAATTCAAAAATGTATGAATGCTTGTAAGCATTTTTGTTACTTATTTTTTGTTCTACTGTGTCTTCTTACTATGAAGTTATTGAAATGTGGATCATTGTTAGATTCATTCATCCTTGAATTAGAATGTTTATAAATGATTTTATAGTGCTGTATATTTTTTTAATTTGGCTACATGAATGCGGATTGGTTACCAACCCTGAAGAATCAAGTATTTCCAGGAAAAGTGTGAGAAACTGTTTTACCCGGTAATGTGTTGTATATTTCTGGAGAAGTTGAGAAGCTATGTGAAGTAAGTGCACCAGAGACAATATTGACTCGTGACCAACCTTCCTTTGATCGCTGTTACCTCTGTTGACTGTAGTGAATGAATAGAAGGAAGCATTTATCTTATACTTTGCTTTTTGTGTACATGATGTATGGCCATCTTTGCTGATTGATTTAGCTGATTTGACGAGTTCTGCCTTTTCAGAATAATTTTCAGAAAATTTTTACTTTCATGAGATTCATTACATAACTTTGTGAAATCCCTCTAGGCTGGAGTATTTTCTGGTTATGATGCAAGGCACACATGAAATGTGTACATTAAGTGCAATATATTAGTGTAGTTGGTATCATTGTGTAGATAGGAATGACTGAGAGGCTGAGATTGTCGTAATGTGTTATTATTTTTTGCTGAATAATGAAAATAAACTGATTATTTAGTTCATTTTTTTATGTTTGCTTTAATTTGTGTGTAGTCTATTAACTTGCTCTTGAAATGAGCCTAAATTCAAATGTAATCATATATTAAAATAATTTCATGGGTATACTATGCATACGATAAATTCACTAGCTAATATTCACGCTTATGATATTCATGTATTGCATCTTGCCACAACAAGGTAATCATTCGTTTCTCTCTGATTATGTATTATTATAGCTAGAACACAGAATTGGTGAAGATGAAAGTTGAATGAACAAGAGAATGTGTTTGAAAATTCCATTGTCATTGAAGCAATTCGTACAGCGTGATGAAATCTAGGTCAATACTTTGTGTTTACAATCTGACTGTCACGTGCTGGTGTACTTTTTCATGACACTTTTGGACTCGGAAATTAATAATATTAGAGTTGTTAATTTTAATGTAACACCATGCTTTAAAATTAAAATAAGTTATCGAAATACGGTTGTTTAAAATATGGAGCCCGCTCCAGATATAATATATGCAAAGGACTCACCTGATAAAGGTGATGAAAGTAGAATAATTTTATCCCCACTTGGACATCTTAACTTCGTGGACAAAGATTGTGAAAATATTGGACAGGTTCTCATGAAAGTAAACGGTGCTCTTGTAAGAAGATTGGACCTGAGCTTTAACAGAATCAGGTAAGTAGCATGTGATCTACACACCAGAATAGGGGTAGGGTATATTCCCTCATCTTACATCTGTACATGTATAGCTAGCTATAGTTCTCATCTTACATCTGTACATGTATAGCTAGCTATAAGTTAGTTCTAGCACCCAGCACATCTAATTAAACTTTAATTTAAAGGGGTAGTATTATAATTTATAAGACTAAAGTAGGTCTTATCACCCAGCAAAACTAGGGGCACATCACATAATTTTTAGCACTGATCATAAATCATTGTTACAGTATTATATAATACTAGTAGGCCTACATGCACTGCTACTTGGGAGGACTCCCACTATATACGGTACGGTAAATCTAGATCCGTATGTGCTTTCATGGCCGAGTGGATAGGGAGTTGACTCATGACCAGAAGGTCGTCGATTCCCGGTCGGGTCTGGTATTAGGTGTTAAACAAACCTACCTCTAACAGGTTGCACACTGCTCTGTGCTAGGTACTAGGCAAATGCATGTCTGCGCACCTGATTCACCATTTCAAACATCAGTAATCTTTTCTTTTCGCACCAAATATGCAATTTAACTGGTGTTCCAGTATTATTTTGAGATGCTCGTGCTCTCCGTAAAATATAGGTTGTAAAATTATGAATCTTTATACATATTTTTATTTTCCAGATCACTCAATGGATTAGAGAATTGCCCAAACGTAGAAGAATTAATTCTGGACAACAATGAGCTTACAGATGACTTGGATTTTCCTATTGAGCTACATAGGCTGAACACACTTATGATAAACAAGAACAATATCACAACACTTGGAGACTTCTTGGATAAAATCGAGGTTCCTCATCTACTACCAACTAAGTTATTCATACTAAACCATTTACATTTTTTATTGTTTTATTTTCTATAGTAGAAAAAAACATGACTAAAAATCCTAGGAAAAAGTAATAAAAAAAAAGTAAGATAGTTATATTTTTTTACTTATTAAGGCATACTGGTACATAAATGTATACTTGTATGAATACATTTACTTTTCAGGATAAGCTTCCCAATCTAACATATTTAAGTTTATTGGGGAATGAAGCATGTCCAAACCAGCTGTCAGATAGAGAGAAAGGAGAGGCTGACTATCAGAGGTTTGTACATGTAATTCACCAATCAATTTTATCACAACCAATCACAACCACACTGTTGTGATGGAATGGAATTGTGATTCTTTGGGTGAAAAATCAAACCTAGTTTACTGTTTCAAGATATGGTCATTGTTGCACACACAGCAGATCCAGGTTTTCTCAAAAGTGGGGTAAAACCAGTAGATTTTATTTTATAGGCTTAGTGAAAAGCTCACAGATGTCAAAAAATCCTTGAAAAAAAAGAAGGGAGTCACACCTCAGGGTTGCACACACACACCGCCGCCCTTGGATCTGCCTATGTTGCAAATACATAGCTTTCCTTTAGGACGTGCCTCGGACAGGTTGAAACGGCACCGACCAATATACCTATTTTTGAGAAAAAGTGACCCACAATATACAATATCTGAAGAAAAGGTGACCCACAATATACCAATATCTGAGAAAATGTGACCCACCAATATCCGAGAAAAATGTGACACACCAATATATCAAACTCAGATTCTAGTACATGCAGATATCAAGAATGAATATAATGAATATCAATATGTTTTATCCTGATAAATATACTAAAAATGTGAAAAAGCCACCCTGAAATATGTCAAAAATGTTGAAAAAAAGACACCCCAGAATATACAAAAAATGTGAAAAAGAAAGCAATATACCAAAAATGTGAAAAAAGTACCCAGTACGCCGGTACTAATCACGGATGAGATTCCCCAGTACTGCTTTATATACTAAAGCCCATATGCATAAATATTAACAGATGATTTAATGAGATATTTGATATTTTGAAGCACAGATAAGGCTGTGCTCTTGTTAGTTACTTTGTATTTGATGTATTGGTCTGATTGGTATACATTTTCTGCTAGGTCTAATTGAGGTTGCTTGACTGCATTCCGATTTCTAGGTACCGTCACTATGTCCTATACCGGCTTCCTCAACTTAAGTTTCTTGACTCAAGTCCTGTGAAGGAATCGGAGAAGAAAGCTGCCAGGCGAATTGCAGATCAACTTGAAGCAATACGCAAGGTATATAGTGCTGATTTTTTTTTAAGGATGTGCAGTGTGAGCATTGACTAATTACATGGACTGCTCAGCCCATCCCATAGACTTTAATGCTCAATACGCAAGTCATGCTTATCTCCAAGCACACTTATCACAGTCTGCTGTCGGTCAACAACAACATTAACTTACGTGTAAATCTGTTAGGATTAGCAGCTTTTACATTCTCAATTGCCAGTCAACCATGAACTGCTCTATGGATCATACATAAATGTACTTGCTTTTAAATGTTACTACAGTTGTGAAAGTATCTTTTACAGGTTAAAGCTCAGCCGGGAATTTCTGTTGATGATCCTCCTGAGGCACCTTCAATGTACACTCCATTGCCTAGCAACACAAAATCAACGGGAGGACAAAATGCTACTTTTGGCAAGAGCCGATATGTGTATTATGGCAAACACAGCGAAGGAAATAGATTTATTCGGAATAGCGATTTGTGATAAGTTCATGTTTCATAAATTTGGGGGGTTTCCCCCCATGAATTGGTCATAAAATAGAAATCTGATGATGGTTGCCATTAACAACAATTGCGTCAATGGTCTCGGAATCATATAGAAGACATTTTTTCACATACGAATATATATTTTTATGTAATTTAACGTTTACGACCATCCATGTGCCCACCCTCGCGTAACAGCCTTCCCCCCTCTTTTTCTTAAATATCCTTAAGAATTATGTAGTAACTGCACCCTCATGTTACAGCCCACCCCTAGTTTGAGAAAATTTCAATTTGACGGCCCTGTGTGCTTGGATGGTCGTATGCGGTGTATTATTTAGCTCTATTCTCAGATATTAAACGTGATATTGAATAACATGTTCAGTTTTGATTTTTTTTATGGAAATTTAAAGTATAGTATTTATGCTGAGGATGCGTCCTTGACATGAAATATATTCAATAAATCTTTGATTTAAAATAATGTCTATATAGTATTTATGATTATTTAATCATATAGAAAGATTAAACCTAATAATGATTATTTTGGTATGCTTATTGTTATTTCTCATGTAATTTTCATCTTTATGTGTAAAACACAGATGGCTTTATAAAAATGAGTTTATAATTATACTGTAGAATTATAAATATTTGTGCAGTTTAATTTGCACATTTGTGATTTACTGTAAAATTGCACAATTAAATAGTCAGTAAATATCGATTTCCATGAATTAGCAAGCTCAACTCTTATTGTGTATAGTATTCAATTCAAGATAGAACATTACTTTATGCTTTGCTTCTATTAACAGAAAAGTAAACAAGATTCTAATCATACTTGTTTAGGTATATTTATTGCAAAATTATTCTGAAATTCTCTTCCAAAAGTATGGCATCTAATCTTTATCACAAAATTATTAAGATAGCCGTGAAACAAAATCACATAAGTAAATAGCCCCAAATAATTCTAGTTTTACAGTACGGGGTACTATGATGTACCTGTAATTTATAAGTTTATAATGGTATCAATGTTTGCTTTCTATGTGACTGTTATTATATTGTTTATTTCTTAAGAAGTAACATGGAATTTATGATGTATTTAATTTAGATTGTTTTGCGTGGTCATGACTATGAAAATCTGTACTCAAATTAATGTAAATCTGAGATGATATTCCCATAAAATCTTTCACACTTTGAAAAGTTACATGTAGCTAAATGTTCCCATCGCAATAAATGTGAATATATATAATTGATGCAATAAGTAAATATTAAGAATATTTTCATACTTTATTAAACTTTGTACCAGTCATTCAGGGCCAGGATTAGGTGTGAAAGCAGGATGAGTAACCATGCCTAATTTCAAGAAAACTTTCTGCTTGTCAATATGACCACTTCATCCTGACCTTGGTCACTAGTAGATCATGCATGCATAAGTTTTATTACACAAAAGATACCGCAATGCAAAAAAATGAGATTCATTCAAAATAGTACATTGCTGAATGTAAAACAATTATGTTCATGAGACAATGTAATTGTTCAGGAATGTTAACATGTTCTAAATGTTTTATAATGAATAGTACAGAACCTTTTCTGTGACTTGAGTCACTTTAAGAATGTACAGGAAAATTCATATTGAACCCTCATCACGAGGATGCCATTTTTAAATGAAAAAAGCGTTGTTATTTTAGTTGAGCTCTAAAATGCAGCTTTTCCATTGTGCGAATACTGCAAGTGTAAAATGTGTGATAAAACAACTCCATGTAGTGCACAGAAAAGCATGAGCGTGAAAAGGGTCCAAATAATTTATGCAATTATCAGTCCATTATTATTTTACAATGCAAATTTGATGTGGGTGTTCAATATATATATAAAAAAAAAATTTTTTGAAATTTTATCAAAATAAAATATGCACCTAATTGCACTCAAGTATTATATTCTTTACATAGGCCTACTATTTCCTCAATTTGTTTATGTTCTGTATTAGTCTATTAATAGTGTTATCATACATCTATGCATGACAACACATTTTCAAACACAAGGTAACATGATTTCGCAAAAAATAAAGCCTTCAGGATAAAAATTGAACTAATTAACACCCACTGAATTTTAAACGCATATCAATTCTTTGTTATTGTTTGGAACAATATACTATGTGCTGTTAAAAAACACATTATTACACCAGAAGCAATCATTACCACCTCTAAGCTTTGACCAACTTATGTCTGCAATCCAGAGGTACAATAATAATGTGACAACGAAATAGAGCATTAAGGTGGTGAGCTATATGGAATACGTCCACTGAGAAAACAAATGTTTCATCCACCTACGTGCCACTTAGTAAAATTAGAATAACATTGTAATATCTCCATTAAAAATTCTTAGTACCAACAATATAACACACTCTAGATACTATTTCATAATTAGATGAGGCAGAACCATTTAACACATGAGGAAAATGTTAAAAGAACGGTAATGGTTGCTGTGGACGCGTATAGGTCAAATTGTTACAAATAGAGCCGGTCTCTTAAAAACCACATAACATATGGTGACAAAAACGATAATTGAAAAATTAGTAAAATAAATATCATATTCATAATTTGCACCTTTTCCACATTAAATACAATGACATGATTTTAGAAGCGCATGGTCAACGTTTCGACTTGAACAATCAGAAAAATGTGTACAGATTTACATTTATTTTTCTTTAAATGCCCAATTTGGGAAGCAAAACTAGGAGTTCGACTTATTCATGGAATTGACCTTTAGGCGATCCTAAAAGGTAATTAGATGGTTAAACCCAACTCACACCTATTAGACATAAGAAATTTGAAGATAGAAACCGGATTTTATAGCACATATATATATACATAAAAATGTGTAAAAATTTCACATCAATCATACCACATCACATTTGATGAAAAAGTACATTTCACCCTAGAGATCGATTTATCTACATTTCACTTATTTCGTACACATGATAAAATAAATGTAATAAATGAAAAAATAAAAATGTATGTAATAAACATTTGTATATCAAATACCCATATATATCATACTCAAGTTAAAGCTACAATATATTGGGAAGTAAACATTCGAAAAGTTTTATGATTATCAATTTATGTAAACACAATCACCAGTATTTTTTATTAAATAAGTTTATCAACTACTATCAAGTATATATCAATCAGTGTGGCATGCAATCCATACAAATCCACATAAAAAGTCCCTGCAATATCCAAAACACATAAAAAATACTACTTAATTACCATCTTAATTCTCGATATTTAAGATCTCAGTAGATGGGTTTGGTCATGTACAGTAGTTATGACAATCTTACACATGATCAGATCAATCTTAATATTTACATTTCCAAATCAAATGGCCAGTTTTCGAATACTAAAATAACATCTTAAAGACTTAGTCTCTATAATAATGATTTTTTTATTATCTAGATCTTAGGTAATTACATAAAAATCAGATTACAATGAGTTGTGATGAATTTAGTATGTTGACATTCAATGGTTAACAGCTATTGGTACTGCCACACATCTATCAGAATGGTACAATTGTCCTTATTTTCCTATGAACCAGTGTATTATAGCACACAGGCTTGTGGTCAAGTGTATCACAAACAATAACTGAACCTGAACTAGCACTAATCCTCAACAAACTTCAAAGCAAATACTTTGATATCACATATCATCACATTGATAGAAGAGCTATATCTGAATCTGACTGTTAACTTCAATGAAGAAGGTCTCAGCCTTTTTGTCTCAAAAAGGTGCACAGTCTAAAAGTTTTAGTTTCTATTCTAAAAAATGTATATTTAGATTTAAATTATACCACATAACAAAAATCAACTGGACAAAAAAAAAAAAAAAAGATAGGAAAAACTGCTTGATGCAGATTAAATTCGAGATAAAACACACAGTCTTTACCAGAGAAATAAATGAGATACATTGCTCCTGAAACCCTTTTAGGCAGTGACACAACGTGAGTTGATCAGTAGAGATCGGTCCAGTAACAGACCACTGCTAAAGATCGGAAATATCAAATGCAAAATCAATACGCAAAATAACAGTGTAAATACCCAGTCACATAAAAGCCCGCAACCTCAATAGACCTAACAGCAGGTCATGGGCTTTTACTTGAAAGGATGTAAGTATCAATATCGTTCATTTATTTCTTTATCAGGAACTAGCATCTTGTCTTTGTACCTCCAGGTGGACAAGTGCTGTCGGTGGGTGTAGAAATATGCATAGAAACTCAGCACAGCGAGGACCAAGATTGACAGCATAACAAAAAATAACACCTGCAACATTAGAATGGTTAATAGAAATGTTATGTAGAATAATGGTATTTAAAATTCTACATTATGCTAGAAATACTATGGTAATTTGTTGGATTTGTAAACTGTTGTCTGCATCAAAGTATATATATACAGCTACAGACATATATATATACAGACACATATACACACACACACACTTACACATAGTATATATATATATATATATATATATATATATATATATATATATATATATATATATATATATATATATATATATATATATATATATATATATATATATATATATATATATATATATATATTAATGAAAATTGAATGAATCTATAGGAATATAAGTAACCACTGAATAATGGTGAGATAGAGCATCAAACTAACACAAATTTTCATGGAAATCTATACATGTAATTCTTACTTTCCATAAGAATAGATCTGCGTTGCATGGTGTTGGACAAGCAAAATTAGGCAGCAAGTCTGTTTCATCTGTGTACTCCTCTTCATATACAGACTTGGCATTGTCAATCACTTCTTTCATGATTCCTTTTAACAATGCAGGATCAATGCGGAAACCTACAATTATATATCAGACAATTTAGTATTTTAAAGCAACTATGTATTGAACAAATAAGCAATCATAATAGCTATTCTACAAACATGTCAAAGTGCTAATAGTCAGCAGGATTGTTAGTACTGTTACTTTATATATTATGTGGTTCAACCATGTGCAGCAGTGATCTGTGCGAATACAAATATTTGTCCCACCCCAAGTTTGTTCCACAATGTGATATCATCTCCAGCTCCGCGATGATTTTCAATTTTCTGTCTAGTGTCCACTACCAGTATTATTGTGTCCATTTCCACCTCGATCTTGAGACACTTTTGATATAATTTATTTATTCCACAACAGTACCGCATAGATATTTTGACCACATTGTTTTTCATTTGTGTGACTGAGCATTTACTAAATGATAGGCGGCTTTTGAATGTTATATTTTTGCATAATCATGCATCTTTAATCAGATAAAAACATACAAATCTAATATTGATAAAACAATGTACACAGTGACTGAACTAACAATGACATGTTCTAACTGGTGAAATGTTCAAACAGGTCACATTTGCTAACTGTCTAGTATAATGCCGTACCTTCTGCATCTTCATCATGGAAGCTGGT
>CM032667.1:26591222-26811692 GCA_019095985.1 Streblospio benedicti
CTGCTATTATTTGAACAATAGCTTGTTTGATCAATCAAAGTCTCAGAAAGATACTGTGGTTCCAAATGAAATATCATATTCATTTGTACATTATCTATGTTAAGAAGATATATTGACACAAAAGCTTACAGTATACAGAAAAATTATGTATGCAGAAAACGAAGGGTGCAACAAAATCGCCCAAGAAGACACCTAAAAAAGACGTTGAATCTGAAGAAGAGAAAGAGGAGGAATCTGAAGGAGAAAACAAGGAGAAAAGACCTCGCTCCGCTAAGGTAGCTAAGGTAATATATGCTTGATATTCTCTTATTTGCTATTTAGTATCAGTGCAGACATGTCAACTATTCTGAAATTTCAGAATTCTTCAGAATTTTGACACTGACTTCAACCATTCTGACAGAATCATGTATATTCTGAAATTCAGGGGAAATGACCAAATATTTTAGAAACTTGAATGTTTTTATCAAACCCCCATGACACCTGCAATGGCGCATTTGATGTCGATTTTTCTCGCTGTGAACGGTGTATTGTCTCGACAAAAAATGTTGCCATTTGTTAAGTATAAGACATCCTACTTTATGGTGAATGAGTCATATGCCATAGTGCCACACAGTACATTTATTATGATTTGCCATATCTTCAATTATTTGCATTATTTTCATTCTGTACTGTTATTTAGTAATGTATTTGTCTATCAATGCCTGATATATTATTCCATGTTAGATCCGTGCATATTATCGCTCGCATGTTAGTTTGCAAAGACTAGAATCTGCGGCATTGCACGTCATTATGTAAACAAGACAAATGGCGCAACATGCATCGTTGTTTGAAACATATTGATATGAGGGATTCAACTATCGAGTAGTTATATCGGGACTTCTGGACAATGCATACAGTTGATATTAACGATTGATCCATCACTAGTGTTTAATACAGTAAATGTAGTATATATGGTCCAGACTGTATTCATTGAGTTAGTTAAACTACTTCTCGCTATGAATTTCCAACACTGCTATTATTTGCAGTTAAAATTTCTGTGGTTATAGTACATGTAATAATAGATATAATAGATATGTAAAATGTCTTATTTTTTCATACCCAATGCAGATAACAATGTTTTCAACCTTTATTGTTTTGTATATCATTTGTATTCATACCATTTGTGCAATTGGCAGCGTGGACGTCAATCACCCAGAAAATCTGCTGGAAAGGTGCCTTCAAATGTTGATGAGGACGACGACAGCGATGATGATAAACCCAGCACAGAAGAAGAAGAAGAAGAAGAGGAGGAGGAACGTCCTCGTTCTGCTAAGGTAAGATTTGCTTGATGTTCTCTTATTTACTGCTATTATTTGAACAATAGCTTGTTTGATCAATCAAAGTCTCAGAAAGATATTGTGCTTCCAAATGAAATATCATATTCATTTGTACATTATCTATGTTAAGAAGATATATTGACACAAAAGCTTACAGTATACAGAAAAATTATGTATGCAGAAAACGAAGGGTGCAACAAAATCGCCCAAGAAGACACCTAAAAAAGACGTTGAATCTGAAGAAGAGAACGAGGAGGAATCTGAAGAAAAAAACGAGGAGAAAAGGCCTCGCTCCGCTAAGGTAGCTAAGGTAATATATGCTTGATATTCTCTTATTTGCTATTTAGTATTAGTGCAGACATGTCAACTATTTTGAAATTTCAGAATTCTACCGAATTTTGACCCTGACTCCAACCATTCTAACAGAATCATGTATATTCTGAAATTCAGGGGAAATGACCAAATATTTTAGAAACTTGAATGTTTTTATCAAACCCCCATGACACCTGCAATGGCGCATTTGATGTTGATTTTTCTCGCTGTGAGCGGTGTATTGTCTGGACAAAAAATGTTGCCATTTGTCAGAAGTTGCGATGAATAAGACATCCTACTTTATGGTGAATGAGTCATATGCCATAGTGCCACACAGTACATTTATTATGATTTGCCATATCTTCAATTATTTGCATTATTTTCATTCTGTACTGTTATTTAGTAATGTATTTGTCTATCAATGCCTGATATATTATTCCATGTTAGATCCGTGCATATTATCGCTCGCATGTTAGTTTGCAAAGACTAGTGCGGCATTGCACGTCATTATGTAAACAAGACAAATGGCGCAACATGCATCGTTGTTTGAAACATATTGATATGAGGGATTCAACTATCGAGTAGTTATATCGGGACTTCTGGACAATGCATACAGTTGATATTAACGATTGATCCATCACTAGTGTTTAATACAGTAAATGTAGTATATATGGTCCAGACTATTCATTGAGTTAGTTCAACTACTTCTCGCTATGAATTTCCAACACTGCTATTATTTGCAGTTAAAATTTCTGTGGTTATAGTGCATGTAATAATAGATATAATAGATATGTAAAATGTCTTATTTTTTCATACCCAATGCAGATAACAATGTTTTAAAGCTTTATTGTTTTGTATATCATTTGTATTCATACCATTTGTGCAATTGGCAGCGTGGACGTCAATCACCCAGAAAATCTGCTGGAAAGGTGCCTTCATATGTTGATGAGGACGACGACAGCGATGATGATAAACCCAGCACTCCTAAGAAGAACAGGAAGGCTCCAGCCTCTGTCAACAAGGGCAGTCGATCTTCCTCTAGGCGCAGATAGATTTATTTTCTGTGAAGCAAGGAGTTTTTCCTTTGTACGAAAAAAAAACTGCAGTCTGAATTCATTGATTAGGCTACATGGAGGACATAATCAAGTATAAAATATCATGAAAATGTGTCGCATGCTGTCGAAGGAAATGGCTTTAAAAACTGTAATCATGGTTTTAGGGACCATGGTAATTTATAACTATTTTTCAACTCTATACAGAAAGAAAGGGGAAAGTTTGAAACGTAATCATCTATTAATTGCTGAAATTACTAGCAATTGATGTTTCTTTCATACCTGATCTGAAGCAAATATGCTCATCTAATTTGAAGATCCATTCCAACTGATACCTTTCTAAATACAATGCATAACTGTATTTTATTACATGTTTCCATAAAATGACCATCAAACAATTATGTGAACAATATAGCCCGCAACATCATGAATAAACCGGTATTTTTGCAAGGAATTTTAATTTGATTATATATAATATATTTTTATGCCAGTATTTATGACATTGATGTCTTCACTACTGGATTTTATGAAGTTAGCCATATGAAATGCCAAAATTATTGATAAAAATTCACAACAGAGAAGGTATTTAGGATTGAGCATTTTGTAAATTGTATAACTGCCACTTGTTTTCATATGCTAAATAATAGGGATTGTATATTGGCTAAGGCTGTTAATTTCACTAAAATGTTTTGACGGGAACTAGGTTTTTAGATTACTTTGTATCCCAACAGAAAAATCTAATGTGTATTATCATTTTAATTATGTATACCAAAACTCTATTTCGTAATTTTTTCCAAAGTGTCATTTGATCTAAATACAGTAATGACTGCGTAAGAAGGATACAAAATTGTTTAGAAAGTGGAGAAATCATTGTAATACAACAAAATAAATCAAAACATTTTGTAATAAAATTAAGATCATGATAGTTTCTTAGAGCTGCTCAATCACAAAAACTACGACTTACGAAAGGAACTGAAAAAAAGTTTAAAAATCCCCAGAACAATTTCTGCTACTTTCGCACATTGGCGTTCATCTTTGGTCTTTTATTTACATGATTATTTGGATTTGTCTGGGTGTTGTCAAGACATTTCTTTAAATTTTGCTTTTGTACTCTTCTTATGCAGTCAATACTTACTGTATGGTATTGTGAACTTCAAGATTGATTTCTTTTACACAAAGCAAGGTTTTTTGCCTTTAAAAATCATGTAATGTTTCCTAAATAATTAAAAACATTTCATATTTGTTGCTTTTTGTGTCATAGTTCATTGTTATCATATTTTTTTACATTTGAATACCCGGTATTAATTGCTAATCATTGTATTGTGAATAAGGTGTTGATATGTTTTTTGTTTTTTTGTTTTTTTTAAGATACTTTAAATCGGACACGAGTTTCCCTTTAAGACGTCTCTAAATAATCACTTACAACGATTTGATACATTATTTCTAAACTATTTCTATATTTGATTATTCTTTTTTGTCA
Organism: Streblospio benedicti; assembly: GCA_019095985.1. Taxonomy (NCBI): domain Eukaryota; kingdom Metazoa; phylum Annelida; class Polychaeta; order Spionida; family Spionidae; genus Streblospio; species Streblospio benedicti. The sequence goes on from CM032667.1 coordinate 26,595,383, forward strand.
ATTTGCTATTATTATTAGAAAAATAGAATTGCAAAGTTTATTCTTAGTATGTAGTTTCATTATCAGTGTTTGAGCAGATTTCATATGTGGTAGTTTTTCTACTTCAAGGCAGCATTATTGTTGATGTTCTGTTGTTGAAATAAATGTTTTAAAATTCTGTTATAATCGAACTGATAGGATAGATTGATGAAGTCATTAAATTTTGTTGAAATTTTCTAATGTGTTTTTCCCATGTTTGCTTGTGGATACAAGCAGCCTGCTGCTTGGGATGATGGTATCATTCTGATCTCACAACCTTGGGGTCGTGAGTTCGAGTCTCGTCTGGGCTACTTGATATAGTCAAATAGAAGATGTGTCTTCAGCTATGTCAATATACTGGGTAGGAGCTTGCTTGCCATAGAAAATAGACGGAGAGAATATATTTGTTGAAATTAGTTTAAACATTTGTGTTTTGATGGATGAGGGGTTATTAAACCTTCACTGCCAATATACTGGATATTGTAAAATGTAATAAATGTGATGTGTATCATTTGGTATTGTATTATTTTATGAAATGTGATGTGTATTTGTTTTAAACTTTGTCAAGTATAGTTATAAATATAACATGAATATTTGAACTTCATAAATATGGATAGTTTACTACACTTAAATGTACAATTATCGGCTAATATGCCATTTGTAATGTGAATGAAGATAACGCTTCATGTTTATTTCAATAGCGTAATTTGATCCACCTGCTCATATTGCTAATACATATACAATAGAAAGATCTTGTGTCTAGTACATTTAGAAGACTTTAAACCCAAGAGGCCAAGACTGATTAAGATTATTGAATTAGAACATGTCCGTATAAAATAAACAACACAAATTAAATGTCTGGGTGGACTATATATCTAAATACATAATTATTTTCATACATAACACAAATTAAGTTTCAATTGATGCAATCCGCTTCCAAAATGCGAACGCATGTCCACTTGCTTAGTGCAAACCCATTTTGGTTTGATTTTGAAGTTCAATGTAGTTGGATGTGTAAGAGATACATTTTTAAAGAGACATTTACTGCAAACAAAATGGGTCTGCATCATGCTATTGGCGTGACTTCACCAAAAGTATTTTAGGTCAACTTTTATAACCTAACTGGTGCTTTCAGCTGTATTTGGGTAATGTTTAGTTCATAACTGCTTCGGGCTTAAATGGCCCTCATAATGTACTTCTGGCGTGATTTTGAGCCATTTTGGTGTGTTTTGCGGGCATTCTTCAGACATGGCTGGCTGGTGACCAGGGCTCACAGGAGGCAACACACAAGTCATGCAGCCACATCTACATTGCAACCGTCGCCACTAAAAACATCGAAATTTTCACATGCTTTTTAGTTCTTGCTAGAACAGGCGATGTCATAAAAAAAACACTCAAAAATTTTATGGCTAGCCAATCATCAGAATCTATGCTATGTGGTGCAGGAAGATGTGCCAGTAATATCTCTGTCTTGGCTGACTCTTGGGTGCGGGAGCCAGCCTCTGTCTATGATGGTAAATCACGTGAGCACCTGACCAAGTTTAGAGCTGCTATGTAGATGCCCAGAAGAAGAAAGCTCGCTAGGTTGTTGAGACGCTGATACTTAGGCATATAGATCTCTGTGGTGTTCAAGAGCATAGGTAGGCAAGTAGTTTTACAGCTAATCAGAAGAGCCAAATCAACGACGAGGATTCCATCTACAAGTTCTACTCGACCAGGATGGTCAAGGCGGAACAGGTTTTCTGCTGGCTGAAAAATGTGTGGAGAAAGTCTTTGAGGTACAAGGTATCTGATAGAATCATCCTACTATACATGTTTTTGCATTGGGAAGGTCTTCTACTCTTTCATCTCTGTCTATGCACCACGAGTTGGTAGACCCAAAAGCTAAAAGCTAAAAAGAAAATGTAAAATCAGATGCCAAGACAGTGTTGGTGTAGCACCACTCAAAGAGGATGGTATTCTGTACACAGACAACAGAGAACTGAAGGCTGACATTCTCAATAGACAATTTCAAGGTGTTTTTCTAAAGAAAATGACGCACCAATGCCAAACCTAGTCGTTACCCCCTACCCCACTTGTAGTGCTCTGGTAGTTAATGTGGACGGAGTAAAGAAACTCCCATCATCATTGAAAACAAACAAGGCCACAGGACCAGATAACTTGCCATGCTGTGTCTTACGAGAGCTTACTGAAGCTATTGCTCCTATCCTTACCTTCATTTTAAATCAATCCCTCAGAACTGGCACGCTACCAACAGACTGGGTGAAGGCTAATGTTGCACCCACCTTTAAAACAAGGAACAACAAAACTGATAATTACAGGCCTGTATCATTAGCCTGTGTGTGTTGAAAAATCCTTGAACACGTTGTGCACCATGCTAACCCAATTTGACACCATTAACATCCTGACATGTTTACAGCATGGCTTCTGCGCAGCTCACTCCTGTGTCACCCAGCTAATCACCACAATTCATGATCTTATGACACACAGAGACAGTAATACTCAAATTGATGTAATAGTTCTCGACTTCTTCAAAGCTTTTGACACAATACCACATAATAGACTCCTCCATACGTTACGCCACTATGGAATTTAGTAAACAGCTAACCCGATGGATAACTTCTTTCTTGAAGACTCGAGAGCAAATAGTTGTGGTGGATGGAGCTCACTCGGACTGGATCAATGTCGACTCTGGAGTTCCTCAAGGAACAGTGCTCAGTCCACTTCTCTTCCTTGCTCACATCAACGACCTTCCTTCTGCCATTCAGTCTCAGTGCAGACTTTTTGCTGATGACTGCCTTGTTTACCGCCCAATTAGATCGTTCCAGGACCAACTGGTCCTTTAGAGTGATCTCAATCATCTGTAACGCCGGAAGAATCACTGACTGACACTGCTGTATCAAATAGTGAACAAGAAAGTGGCCATCCCTGCTGGCCCCTGCTGATGACATCCTCCTGCCAGCTGACCAGCGTACACATTCATCACACAAATTTAGACATTTACCAGCAAATACAGACACATTTAGGAACTTCTTCTTTCCACGGACAATAGAACTGCATTAACTCGGACACTGCCAACTGCAGTTCTGTAGACAAATTCCTACCAGGCTACATGCCTTGCACAGGAGCGACTGAGCAGCGTTGCATACTCCCATCCATCTGCCCATATGCTGATAAAGCTCTGCAGCTTATCATACAGATACAGATACAGAGCTGAAATGAGAAAGAGCAGTTCAGCTGTAAAGTGTAATTGCCAAGTTTCCTGCTTCGGAAGTCCTGTTTCTGGTTGGGGACTGGAATGGTCATGTTGAGTCTGATAAAACAGGGTTTTAGGAGGTGTATGGTGGTTTTGAACAGGCGAAAGCAGAATTTGAAATGCTGAAGACGAAAGAGTGTTGAAATTTTCTCGCAAACAACCTGGTTGTAGGTAACACCCTATTATTCGGAAGGAGTCTCAACTACTGCTCGTGAAAGCACAGGACTTCGATATATCTCTTACTGTACTGGAAGAATTTAGAAAAACCTGTGATTGATGTGGAAGCGATCCCTTCTGACAAATGTGCTCAACAGCATAATCTCATATGACATCTCAGTCTGCATACATACAGAAAGAGGAAGTTTACCCTACAGTTCACATCTGTTCCTGGTAGCTACTTGATTCGGTGGTTGTACATCAAGTCCAAAAAGCCTTTAGAGAACTGTCTGCTGCTATCGACATAGACTTTCCTTGTCCATTGGAAAACGCATGGATCAAACTGAAATTCCCACTGTTGGAGACTGTCTCTGAAGTGTGTGTACTGTATAAAAGCCGCTGCTGGAAGCCTGACCTGGTGGTGGGAAGGCAGAGTAGAAGCAGCGTGTGGCCAAGCAGGGTTGTTTGGGGTGCTAAGTTTGAAGCCTAGAATGAAGTGTTCCGTTATATCTATTACAACGCCACTAGACTGTTCAAGATTGCCAAACAAATGGTGATTTCAAATGAGGTATGAGCCTACGAGGCGACACTGATTTTTTGTCAATTGTCAACATTTTCTGCAATAGCTTTGCTAATGCTTGCGAGAAAGCATTCAAACTTGGTACAATGCTTACATGCCTACTGAACATCAACTGTGTATAGATATATTGATAACGAAAATGTAAAGATTAACAATAAATATGTATATAATGAGTACATGCTACAAGCAGGTAAATGGTTTACGAGTGATTTATATAAGAACTATGGGTTGATGAGATGAGATCCGAAACACATTAAATGCTCCTCCCTCGCATTCTTCCCGCTGTCCCCTATCCCTCACACCAGCTCCCGTCAGTATGCAGGTCTGTGACAGATTAGTTACACCTCCATCACCTTTCTCCGATCGTTATATGTCACAGCCAATATACACACTACATGTATATGGCAATGGTGGATCCCTCTAATATCCCTCCCCTTGCTACGCCTGAGAAATATGTGCGGAACAGATTAAATGTTCGACCCTCCCCTTCCTTCCGCCGCCAACCCCTTTTCTCTCTCCAGCCCTCTACCCCATCTAAACAGGTCCAGAAAAAACTAAATGCATCTCCATCACCCCCTCCCTGATGCTGTTTGGGTTGAAACGGATTAAATCTACTCCCTTCCTTACCACCAACATTACCCCCTTCCCCCCTCCCCCCCCCCACATGAACACATACCCTTTCTACCACCAAGCCTCAACAAAACAGGCCCAGAACAGACAAAATGCACCTCCATCACCACCCTCGCAGGAAAGGATTTAAAAGAGATCCAATTTAGAATTTTGCATAGACGGTTGAATACAAATGTTTTATCATAAAATGAAGAAAGTATAGTGCTTGATGTACATTTGGCTTCTTATATGTAGAAACAATTGAGCATTTATCATTTGAGTGCGTCAATGTTAAAGAACTGTTAAAAGAATTTAATGTCATTATAAGAAGATGGTTTGGTAAAACATTGATTTTGATTCAGAAAATATCATATTAGGCTATGAATATGGAAATGTAAAAGATAAAGTGGTATTAGAAATAAATAAGATGATTATAAAGTTTAAACAATTTGTATTGAAAAATCAAGAAAATAATATCATGCCTAGGAAATAGAACTTTGTGAGAATATTTTGAAACTATACTTATTTTAACTTATTTTAGTTTATTTTAATTAATCAATATTATGAATTGCACGTAGAAATAGAAAACAACCGGTAACTAATCTAGAATGATTTAAACTTTTATGTATGCGAATGTATTGTAATTAATGTATGTATTGATTTCTATTTTTTTCGAGCTCAATAAAAACTGTGTTTGATTTTGGTACTTTGACAATTAAAGTTTACTTTCCAGCGTGCCAATTTAATTATTTTTCATTCTATTTTTCTACTATATAGTTCCAATACTGTTTGAAACATGACTATAAAATTGGCATAACCCCCCCAGTTAGCCTGGGTGCGGAGTCCGCTCTCCGCGTCCATTTTCATTAAAAACAGTGGCTAAGTCCGTAACAACAGGGAAAATATCCCCGATTTAACCCTTTCATTGTGGGTCCGCACCCGTGGAGTCCTTCGGCGTTTCGCGGGGCCTTGCGTTGTCGACATGGCACAGTTTTGCCCTCCGCGTCCAGCTCCGCCTGCAGATCAAGCTCCGTGAGACACCACTTCTTGGGAGAAGTGTTTTTTCACGCTGCGTCCACCACGCGCCTACTGATTGGTATTGATTAAATTCTCTTTGATCTTTGCAATATACAGTCAACGTCGTGTTATTCCGAAAAACACCGTTAGACTTCGCAAAAGTCGCCGTTACACACTCCGCATTGGACATCGCCCAACGCCTTCGCGGTATACGGACGGCGGGGCCGGACGCGGTGTTTCACGATCCGCCCGCGCCATGTCATTTTTCACTCCCGCGGCGTTAATACAAACGTGCTTAGAGAGTACAGCAATACCATATGGATGTCAATTAATGGGCAATAGATATTTACTTCAGACATGTTTAGAAAGCATCTGCAATCCAATGCCAAGAACATAGATTTAGGGTGAATTACGTATGCGTACGCATCATATAAGAGCTCTTTCTGCTTTAAACCTGCTGATTATGTGTCTTAATTAGTGTTGGTATTTATTGTAACCCAGAAATCTTAATTGTATGAATACTGTAAAACCATCTATAGAAACTTGTTACAGTATACAATAAGGCTTGAAGATAATCTGATAATCTACCTAAAAGGTTTTGATTGGCGGGTTGGCCCTTAAACAAGTGCTTGTGTATTCGTATTAGTGCATGGTTCTGTAACCATGAAATGTATTACTCACCAGAATAGCTTTTTATATAACTATATATTTCATATTGATAAAACAAGCATTTCATCAATTAAAAATGTTGTACTAAGTCGGTATGTGATTAAGGTTTTATTTTAGTTTGATTAATGAGGAAACATTTATTCTTTTTAAAGATTGAATGATTCAAACACATTTTATTTATTTATTCTATGGTGATATGTGTAATCTAACTAACGTTCATGAAATAAAGAAAGTATCATATATTTATATGCTATAATAAACAAAATGATTTTTCTATAAGCCTTTGAGCTTCCATTCACATGGTTCTCTCATGAAAAATTATAAATTACTCATGCAACTAAATAGGGTTCTACAAAATAAACACAATATTGTGAAATCATTTTCCATTATTTAAAACTAAAACTAATATTTGATACCTCCTAAATTTCATCAACAGAATCAAGTGCAAAGTAACTCATTTTTAGATCACTTACTTAACTGACAACAATATAAGTGTAACAAACCAATCTATGTCCATAACAATCAATCTATCTAACGGCATTTTAATACTCACAAAGATCCAAGTCATTTGATGTGTCATAGGAGACAAATCAATATGGATGGTGATATTGCCCTTAATAAAAGCTCATTTCATTCCAAGTACATGGTTATTCTTGCATATATAAAGTTTGTTTGAATATCAAATATCATTCAACATGAATGGGAAGATTGGTACATGCCAATTGGTAATTAACAATAATAGAAAATTATCTGTTGGAATGGTTAGAATGGAATGTAAATGAATAAGTATATTTGTTTGATTAATTTGTCCTGTCATGTATTGTACTACATATGCAGTTTCTAGTTTCCATCTCAAATGTGAAACGAATATACACGTCTGATCTTAGCTTACAGTTAATATGTGCAAATGATATAATACAAATTTGCCACATATCAGTGCTTTGGGTACACATTAAAAACCACGTACATTTAAATTTCACCTGTAACACCCATTTCTACATGATCATTTTTAAATCAATTCTACAAAATTTGTTTTACTACTATCAACTGTTCGTAAACTATACACTTACAAAACCTATCGTCGAAATATTTTTGCTAATTTATTTTCTTTTTATATTACTGTTAAACTAGAAACAAAATAGATCCACAACAAAACATAATATATTGCTGTAATATTGTTTAGACCCCTTTCAGTCTTTAAAAAAGATTTACTTACCAGCCTGCTATTAGGAGTTGTAACCCTAGTACGTCTTGTACTATAGTTTTACTCTAAGAGGTATTACAATATATAAGTTATGATACTTGTACAGTAGCTAGAAAATTTGAAAAGGTCCCAAATGTGTATAAACAACATTATGTTTTGTCTTTGTTGTTTAGTCTATTTGATTCTATCTAAACAGAAATATATAGTAATAAAATGAATGAATAACGATGAAATATACTTCTGTTTACCTGATTTCATAAAACGATTGTAATTATTGAAACAATAACATGTATACAGGTCAACTAATCAGCTATCTACAATCTTACAATTCCTAATCTCATAAGCAAATATCACAAAAGTCCACACACAATAAAAAAATCCTGCATTTGACAATAATGAGTCTAGATTCTTCACAAAAATGTATCACAATAAACTAGTGCAAACTCATTATCTATATTTCACAAATGTAACAGCAATTTCAACACTTAGCACTGAGTAGATTATAAAGGTTCTATCCAGGTCTACGCCATCTACATCCTATCTATAGGCATCACAGTTATTTCAAATTATACCACAACAGTTTTTTTTTAAATTCAGGGTTGCCAGTATTCTAACCTAATTGGTCACTTTTGTATGTATTACACATGCACAGAAATAGATCAACGAGAAAAAGACTATTCCAATTCAACAAAAATGTATACAAGGAGTTTACTATGCTAGTACCCACCAGTTATTTAATCTTGTCATATTATATAAACATAGGAATCAGTGTAATATACTCGTCGTCAATTCATTCATATTTACGACTAAAAGAAACAATATTCAGAAGCCATGACTACAGCAAAGGCAAATATTCAATTTAAGAAGAAAAAACAGTAAACTAAATCCTATGTCTTGCAATGGTAGGGCATTCCATTAGTTGTAATTACATTTGGACAAGATGTTAACTCAACGGCTAATCTACGACGAATAGTTTTTAAAAATCTAATACTGCATTACCAATGGATTGTATTGTAGATTTGAGACGTTGATGGTTAATAACGTGATGGCTGTGAGAAGCAAAACCAACCCCATTTACATGTATGTATGTTCCAGGAACAAGAACAACTTAAGTTTACGTAGACTACTTTTGTTGGAGTTACAATCATCTTAACCTGCACAATGAAATTGTTGAAAGAAGCAGTTGAAACTTCTCCAGAGAAATATTACAAAAAAATGTAAAATAGTAAATAGTTTGAAATCACACACAAGAAAGAAGTAACACACATATGTCATGTATTCACTCACCCAAATATGGGTGTAAATAGATGCCTGTAACAACACCAACACTGATTTATTCATCAACAATAATTACATATCCTGTGAAGCTGGCTTCTTTTTCAACATTGACATCGGGATTTCGACAAGCGTTAACTCCAACCACTCTAGTCATTCAATCACATGATAGATGGACCTTGACTTTCCACCAGCTGTTTTGTCGTTCAGATATTCGATGGCGATTTTGTTCATAAAGTCTATTTGCTTGTGATAGCGTGTGGCATAGTCATCGCCCGAGTGGTATGAGTATTCCTCAATTGGTTCTAACCTATTTATCACATCCAGATGACCATGATATTCCTCACCCATGGAGGGGTGAATTATGTCAAATACGTCGCCGCCAGGGTCGTGGTGCACAATGACATGCTTTAGTTTAGCTCTGAGGACCCCCGATCTGTAATCATACACGACCTTTTCCAGGGGTAGGTTGTAGTTGCCGGCAGTGCTCATGCCCCCACTCCTATGCTGTTGGTGGGGATCACTACCACGACTTCTGGTGTGATCATGCCCGCCGTATCCATCGTACCCCACTGCAGATGATGTATCCCTGCCACCATAGCCCCCAGTAGAGCCATCTCTGCCATAGCTCATACTCGCCCTATCCAGACTTCTAGCCCTGCGCTGACTCTGAGAGTCCACGTAACCATCGCGTCCATATGGATCTTGATTGGTGGGATTTCCATATTGATCATACTGTGCTGTGGAGGTACCATGAACGCCAGCTGGCTTATCGATCATCTGGGTCCAATCAATATCAGAACTATCCTGAAACACCATGTTGCGCTGCGGGCCGCCCGGTTGATTGGCACCCCACATTGTCTTTTGACCAGCCGGCGTTCCTGTGCCATACAGATCCTGACCTTGTGATAGCTTAAATTGTACTAGCTTAGGAATTTGTGCACATTTTTCCTGCAGCTTGCTTATCTTATCTTTCCAAGCATCACCACTTCCATTTGTAATATCTTTTATTATAGTACCATGCTGACTGGTTGATGTTATTCCAGAGTTATTGAGTCCGCCACCCATGCTTTGTGTTTTTCGCTGGTCCATGTCCATCATGGGATCGTTGGAGAGTCCGGTGGTTGAGGAGTAGCCTCCACGACCACCCATCATTCCACCGCTCTCTCCTTGATTCTGGTAGTTCCACGTCTCATAGCCACTCTCCCGTAACATCCGCAGATCCCCATTGCTCATACGGGTATTGCTGCAATGAGAAAAGACAAAAAAACATGGATATTAGCAAAACTACACCATTGTAGCAAAATGATAGCTTCCAGCAAGGTATAGTCTATTTTGCAACTGGATGATGGTGTGTAACAATATCTGTTTAGTAACTGACATAGATCATCAAGAGAACATTTTTCTGCCCACGAGAATGTTCAAAAGTAAAGTGCTTTTTTTAAAATAAATGATTTGATTTTTAAAGATTCAAACACTTAAGGTCTAGATAAAGTTTCGAGAGTGTATTGTTGTACAAGCAGGTGCATGGTACAGCAATACATTTTCATTGACATCGAAAATTATTCAATTATCGAGTACTTCTACTAAATACATATCAATGCAACAAAATGTTAGAATATGTTCTACAAAACTATCACCCACAATGACGCATCTTATATGTTTATCAAATGCTATATAAGAGAGTAATAATATAATATTCATAAAAAAGCCTGTGTCAATACAAGGTATGTTTGTTTAGTGCCTCTACACTGGTTCAAAAAGCAACATTTCAACAACACAACATCTGACAATTTCTTTGCTAGCGTTATTCCAGCTCAAGTTTATCTTTATATACTATTAGGGACATAATAGGAACCAAAAAAAAACAACAAACCCACAGAGTTAATTTTGAACAGTTACAGAATTTACAAGTTAAAACAACATCTATAAGAAACCTCCACATGCTTCCCGACAAAACGATCAGTTGTTAAAACTAACACTATAACCAAATAAAACTGAAATTCAATATGGCCCGAAGCAATGCTGCAAATCATACCAAATCACTAAATATTGTTGAAATTATAAAGATGAAAAGAGATCGGTATTTTGCAATATGATGCTATTGCACAAATACTGGTTGAAAATGGCTATGAAAAGTACAGAAATGTAGTCATGCAAATGACAAGGGGCTTACCAAACGTCTCGGGCAACAGTCACGCTGAATGCGGGAGGATTTTAATGCAAATAAGGGAGAACATTATGGACTATTTACATTTTGGATACATTTTGGATACATTTTGGATACAGTTGAATTTAAGTTATTTATTTACAATGGATTTTAGATCCAAAACAATATATTGATATTAGAAATAAAGAATTTGTAAACACTTAAATTATAGTGAAAAATTGGTTAAAATGCTTATGTGTGCTAGATTTATAAGATTAACCGCGTAACTTCATGTTTGAATGATGCCTTCAATTATACATTTTAGAAGAGATCATGCATCATATTATAAGCTAGACACTTTATTGAACAAGTGATGTGATCTGAAGAGATTAGATAAAACATAGTCACACTAATGAAATATACAAAATATAGTTCATAATGTAGGGTAAGGGATAATTTGAAAGAAGCACCAATAATTAAAAAAAGAGAGATAATATAGATAGTAATGCCCCACATCATAGCGGCGGAAAGGTGAAATGCATGGAATTGAAGTGAATCAATACAAGAAATGATAAAACAATAATGAACATGCAGAACTATTATTAGGATTCTTAATTTGATAATTCCACCATAGCTAATAAATCAACCCTGTATAATTAGCTATATTGGTCATTCTCGAATATTTGACAGCATTAATATACTCTTAACAGCAGTAACCATTTGGATTGGATGATATGAGTCATGCCATTATCAAATTATAATTACTGTTCTAAAGATTAGGGTACTGCAAGTAACTTTTAATTGGCATATTTGTGTTGCTTGTGCAAATATGATAAACTATGTGAAATTTATTGCTTCTAACGTTTAGTAAATGTGAAGAATGCGTAGAATTTTTGTTTGAATACAAAAAATTAATATTGTTAGTGTTAAGAAGTGGACATCAGATCAACTAATAGAGATACTTTTGGCCATAGAATAATGGTAAAAATTACAATTATCCTAGTTTTTCAAACTCAAAAGACATGGCACATTAGTTACAAAGATAAATCAGCAAGGTAATGTCCAGCTTGAAAAGTTTACGACATGTTTTTTTTCTCCTCAGAACCATAACATGTTCAAAGGCAGATAGAAATACAAATACAGTAATCATATGATAGATGTTTTGTTTCAAAAGTGTAAGTATAATAGTCATAATAATTGCAGTAAAATTCAAGGTCGCTGCTGTTTAGTTTTGACGTCATATTTTCATGAATATCTTTAAAGGCAAATGTTGTTTTCATTAGTTGTGAATGGAAATATCTTTGGGGATTAGTAGCCCCGGATACTATCACCATCACAAGTGACCATAGCTAGCTCAGCGTTATGATCTGGCTACTGGCAGGTGTTCTAGCCGCGATGTGGTTAAACACATGGGGATGCATGCAGAGGAATGGTGCAGACAGAGGCTAATTACCTGAAGTGTTGCGGATTAGGGTTAAAGAGAGCTATTTGTGAGTCCGACCGCTTGCTAAAAGAATTGCTGAAAAAGCAAAAAGAGATTAGCATTAGACACACTGAGAAAACTCAATTAAAAATCAGGAGTTTGCCGCAAAAACTGCATAGCTGAAAATAAAAATCAACAGCAAATAGTGAACAAGATACCACACACCTAACTCTGATCTGAGAGTGAATGGTCTAAACGGAACAGTATTCACATGAAATGCGATTTCTACAGCTACGTGTTCATGGATTTTAAGTGGAGTAGGATAACAAAAAGTGATTGAAACAAAAGAAAACCTGAATGTTTGCATACAACACCGTTTAATGTTACATGATTTGCACATATTCATATATTTTTGCGTTTGTGTTGGCAGTTTGAGGCTAGCAGCACTCCCGATTCCTGTTATTTTTGAAATTGTGTTGAATGTAATAAAGCAAATGTATTGAGATGTCAACCTCATGTCATACGATTCTTGTATAAGCCCGGGGAGAGGCCATGATCGACATTGATGTACTGGGCAAGAAGACCCACAGTTGCTATACCTATGGCATCATGTTCATTATGAACTGTGTGTGACAAAATCTCATACATACATCAGGTGGACATGCTTTCAAAAAAGCTGCTTTAAAGTTTCAACAAAGGAATATATGTGCTTATGAACAACGTCAAAGATTTCAGTAAAGTAGTTTTTTTTTCTCAATATATTGAAACATTGTGGCGGTTGTTAAACTTTTGAGAATGAATACCCAAACAAAACTATGCATTAAAGTTGGAGTTATAATGTCCCCTGGGCTAATGGTCTGATAAAAGCATTGACGGTGATACATTTTCTAGCTTCCATAAGCACGTGTCCTTTACAAACAGCAGAGCACTGACATGCATTGTGCGAGGTAGGGCATGGCGCAAACATACCTCGAATTAACCATACACATTCTTACTTGTCTTTGGGAACCATCGTCTGGATAATAAGAGGATGCAGCATGGTGACTACCCATGTAGCCCCCTGACTGAGGTCTGAAAATGACAACATGCACGCTCACATAACAGGAGAGAAACAGGATAACAACAACACCTGCCTATCAGAGCAGGCTGTCGATCATATAGCATGCTACTAGAGACATTCAAAGGCTGATTTCAGTGGTGGTCTCACAAAACAAGAAAAGGAGGTAACATCACTATTTAGCTGAAGATAAACATTATGAAATCACATACGAGGACAGATTGTAACCAGCACTGGGTGTTATCAAAAATGACATGCCCAGTACGTAAGAGTCCTAGACTCTGACAAACATAATTAAATCATCTGCTTAATGTAGCAATAGCAATTGTTATACTCAAATATCAATATTTTAAGATTAACTGAATGGGGCCATTTTTAATTATCCATTGAAATCGCCATAAATGTAGGTAAAAACCTACAGCGTACGACAAAGTGCATGTAACATAACACTGGGTAAAATTGTGGTGTGAACATATCCTCATAGTATAATCTGTAATGCCTATTTCACCATAGAATTAGATTTTTTGAGAACATAAAACTAATTCATAGGGACACCCTGAATATGCTACAAGCACTTTGTTATGTTAAAAAAACAGATGCGTATATTATCAAAATAACGATCGAATACCAGTACATGACTGTGGATTTGAGTAGCAATTTAGAAAACAGCCATTCTGTTTTCACGAACAAAATGTTCCAACACACACAAGACCTTGGATTAAATGGGAAAATGTCAATCTTGACCCGCGAAAGCTTGAATTATTTAGCAGTACCATTGTACAGCAGGAGGGGGCTGAGCCAATAATGATAATGAATAGACTGAGAACATTGCGAGATATAGTAGAACTACTAAAACTGGACGTGGTAACTGTTGTCCTGTAGGATTTGAGATTTGCGTGTATTTTTGTTTTCAAGATAATGCCCTCTCATTTATTTACATATGCAACAGGTTGTTAGCAATAGATCACGTATCACTACATGTGCAAGTTTGTAAGATGAAATTGTATTTGGATTAGAAAATTATCTGATTTGGAGGCATGTTTTTAGTATTTATGTCTTAAAACAGTAGATATTCACTCTATATAATATCGGCTCGGCACGAGCCTCTATGGACGCAAGTTTTGTGCAATATATTGTGCCCTTGATATTCAGGGTGTACACATTGCATTGTCTAATGAAAATACATATATTACACAACTAGATCAAACGTGTTCAAAGAGAGAGAGCATAGAATTAGTGGCATATTGATAACTCATGCGTAAGGATGCCAATGACCTGGTGTAAATGACCTGGTGCCAATGACCTGGTGCCAATGACCTGGTGTAAATATGTAAAGTCGCTAGAGCACGATAACAGTGAATTACGACTATAAACAACCACATTTACATTTTACATTTTTACATTCATGAGCAGCAAAATGGCTTGGAAGGCACACTTCGGTTTACCAATTACCAACACTGGACAGTGGACACAGATGATAGCCATTACTTAAGGAAATATTCTACCTAATTTGTAGATCGCCTGGTCAAAGGCATTGAATTTATTTGCGAAAATGTCGAAATCGAACTAAAATGGGTTTGAGGAAGATGCACTTTAATTGGCAATGGCCCAGAAATCCACTCATAATAGTTGTGTGACAAAAATGCCTCGTTAATAAATACTGTAAATGTTCAAGAGACATACATAGATACACAGATAGATAGATAGTCTAGACACAAAGAAACGAAGTAGAATTCATGCTAAATATATCTTGAAACAACTTTCAGAAGTAATGATTTTGTTTTCATTGACCTATTCTTATAAATCGACCCATCAAAACCATATTTGGGAATAAATTCCACAAGAAAGATAAGTCGTGTGATACGACATGGCTGATGTAGTTTGTTTTAAATAAGAACGAGACTAATAACACCACGTTTTACGGAGAAGCGGATAATTCCCACACGGACCCATGTTTTTGAATAAAATCAAGCTTTGTATTGCAAAGAGGCCCCAAAAATAGAAAGTATAAAACCTCATTCTTAGTATGGACTGAGCTTAAGCCTTTTGAGCCCGGGCAGTAAGGTCAGGGATAAGCGTGGCCGCAATAATCATTATGCCAGATTACACTCGCCGTAAACTTCCTGTTTCATGTATTTGGTTCTCACTCAACAGGAGATGATAGTCTTCACATGCGTGCAGTGACTAATAGAACTATGTTTTAAAGTTGACATTCCATTCAAAGGAAGCGTTGACATTAGCTTGTAAAATGCATACAAAATGCTTTCAGCGATTGAATATTTGAGGGCTCAGATGTGCAGTTAATTTCGTAGACATTGCTGAAACTCCCTGTGATTCTATTTCACCTGATAACATACATGTAGAAAGTTGCATGCTCCATATATAATGGTGATTGCAACATTCGAATAACTTCAGCTTTGGGTTTTGTGAGGTCATATGTAAAAATAGTTTACGTGTACTTGTGAAGAATATTATATAGAATGTATTGATACGTTTAATTAGGGACACATAGTGTAAGAGAAGATGTTTAAATTTATCTATTCACTCACATTGAACGTAGGTTACTAGAGAATTATTATTAGGGGCATTTTAATTTTCCAGACTCAACTACTATACGCTTTTCTTTAATTGACTCAACAAATGTAAATTTTGACCCTTCATTATACCGGTTAAATTGTAACAGCTGTCCTTATAGTGCATGCTTGTCTACTTTCCAGAAGTATTTTTTCTACAATAATATTATAAGTAACTACCAGAAACCTTGTATATATGAGAGATTAAGGGGACTGTGAACTCTTTTCTTAGGATTTTATTAAACTTTGATTTTCTCACTCATTATTGCTTCAATTCTTACAAATTACACCTTATTTTGTAGATAATTATCTCATCTAATGACACACCATGTTTTGAATTGTATAGATTGATGAAAAAACATTTTCATAAAGCAATTAATGAAAAAATGACAATTTTGCCTGCGAAGCATATAAATGATAGTACAACATCGAAATGACCAAAATCACTATTCAGTTACAAAATTTGTATATTTATCTAGAAAACCTTGCCTCAAATTTTTTATATTTTCCTATTTATCATTTTACATGCATTTTAAGTTTTAAAACCACCTATTTTCCGAATTTTCTTGCAAATCAATAGAAAAATGTTCATAATTCATCAACGAAATAAAAAAAATCAAAATCCCTAGTAAGGTTTTCTTCAGAATGCATTTATCTTCAAATATATACACGTTTCTGAAACTTTGATTTAATGGTTAAGGAGAAATATAAAAAGAAAAATTCATCCACTATGCAAACTTAGTTTTGAGAAAATGGGCTTTAAACATGGCCTGTCAATATACATTGATAGTAGTTTTTGTCTATAAAATGTATCATATAAGAAACACTATTGATGATAAAAGGTTCATTTTAAAAAGATGTTGTTCTTTATCATTTATAGCATACAAAACATTGAAAATGTAAAAATTTAATTTTTAGCCCATATAGCCTTATAAGCCTGCAAAGAATGAGTCATTGTTTTTCACTCCAGCTTGGTCTTTACAAAATGCGTTGTAATGGGAAAACTATTGAAGATAAAAGGTTCATTTCAAAACATGTTGTTCTTCATAGTTTAAAGTACATGTATAATAAATATTAAAAAGCTGAAAATAGAATCTTTTTCCCTGAAAGAGTTCACAGTACCCTTAAGCTTACGTATAGCTCATGGGACTTTTCTTCGTAGATCTTTTTAAATACGCATCCCCTAGGTTTAAATTGGGTTTAATACGATTTGTGGGTAGTTATCAGTACTTAATGGAATTTCAAAATCTAATGCTTTCCATTAAATCTTACATAATTCAAAGAAATCTTGCATAATCCTATCAAATCATAATTGACGAGAAAAGTTCATTTCCTTTCTTGAAATTCCAACCTCAGTACGGGGAATGCTCGGACAAGTGGTTAGGTTTTAAAGACTAGATGTGGGCGTAAAAGTTGGTTATTGATGGTGGTGATCGTTTCGGGATGTTGTTAAAATTTTTAGCACTTATATGTACCATTGTGCCTTTCTTAAGTTGTAAGTTTGAAGGTGTTGATGAATATGCAAGTCGTTTACGCTCCACTCATCGTCAACTAATGCTAATTCTTAGATAGCAGAGTATCTACTATCTTCTTAAAGCGTTCACGTGGAGATCATATTAGTGGATCGTTACTATGTATGACAGCATACGTCATTGAGCATGGCTACTTCCGCTCCACAGACCACGTGACAGGAGAAAGCAATTTAGCGCTGAAAATAAATCTTCTTTGGCACGTTCTCTGACACCTGCCCACACCAAGAAGGCGATTGAATCTCCTGAATCAAATACCAGCTACAGTGTCTCCAACATTTCGGAAACATTGCACCCCCTCTCCCCGACCCCCCATCCACACAAACAAAACAGTGTTAACATACTGAAATACATACAGATACACCACTTGGCTCACTAAGTTTTCTATTCTAGATATCTTAAAGATATCAAAGAACCTCAAACAGCAGGAGCAAGCTTAACATTTACATTGCACACACCGAACCTTCCCCTGATTTGCTCAAGCGCGTTGTTTTCTCAACGATTGCTTGTTGAAAATGCTATCTTGTTGAAAATGATATCTTTATAAATTTTTGGGGAGTTGGGAAATGGAAATTGTCAAACTAAGCATCAAAGAACAATGTAAAGTCTTAAGCAACGACTGTAGTTCCACTGGTATACACATTATCTTATTGCGGTAGTACAATTTCTTAAAATAAAGTACAACCCCCCCCCAAAAAAAAAAAAAAAAAAAAAAACAAAAAAAACAACAACACGAATAAGTTAGTGCTAAATCCCGATATTGAGAACAATTTCACAACAAATACATTTTGCTTATTTTATTTGACAACTGTATCTATATTGGGATGATGGTATCGTTCTGGCCTCACAACATTGGAGTCGTGAATTCGAGTCCCGTTAGGGCCACTTGATATATTCAAATGGAAGATGTGTCTTCAGCTATGTCAATACAGTGGTAGAAGCTTGCTTGACATAATAGTGAGAAAAGAATTGATTTCACTGGATTCCCATGAATTAATAAATCGAATTCACACGTCATGTCCACTGAAAGAGAGCCCTCACCACCAAAATGTAAATTATTTCAAGATGTTGGGCCACAGATCATTTTTTTGCATATACTAAAAGTATATCTTTATATAGATCATACGGCTTTTGAACAAATGCTTCTGTAAAGTGTATGCAGAAAAAAGCTCAGGGGAAATAACCTTGAATTTGCTTCGTGAGGTAATTGGATTTGTTGATTTCTGCTCTAGGCCACCTTCATTATTTATAGTGTCAGCAGCGCTACCCTAGGGGACCGGCATTTTTGGCTATATGGGGGTTATGTAGTACTGATGAAACATATTTTCTATTACTCCATACGCCTATTAGAGTTATGTATATGTAAAGAAGAGGTAATGTGCAGAAAGTTTAAATAAATGTCGCGACAACGTTTATTGCGGGTGAATTGGGCGGGTGGGTGGGCGGTGGATGTACGTGTGTGGAAAGTGAAGCAGGGAGGGACAAGTAGAACAGTATTTTCACCGGGTTACTTTCTATTGAGTTATTTAGTTACCAGTAAATACTATACCCAATATTTTTTAATTAAATGGACTATCGAAAAGTGTTCTATAGAGCAGCTCAGAGATTGCAAGTACAAGCAAAGACAGACATGCCAAACCAAAGCTCAAATTTCCAATAAAATGTATTGTTTATCAAGAGATATGATATTTCACTGGTTAACATGTGGAAGACACTAGAGCAAACGCATTTTAGTTGACGTATAACAGCGTGATCATCCACATCTTAGGTTTCATCAAAATCGTTGGTGACACTGTAAAGCTTTTCTAGATATCAAATGAAAATTATTTGATTGGTTTACGCTTGATTAAACTGTGTATTCGTTAGACATTTTACAACAGAAAAAGGATGTAAATGAGAAATTGCTGAGATACTCAAATACACTTTGTATAAAACAGCTAGATTTCAGTCAGATAGTCAACACTTATTTCGGGGAGGAAGTTCAAGCATACCGAGATGCACAGCTAAATTGGTTAGAAGCCATCAGAACAATTGATGATTTTAGGGAACAGCAATTTCATCAAATCACTGCCTGGTTGAGGAAAAGGTCTCAATAACTGCATGCATTTTGTAGTGCTATTTGAGAAATTTCAAATAAGATATAGAAAGAAGGTAATTCATAATACACGCTGAGTTCTGAATATATAAATATACATTCTTGGTGATTTAAGGAAAAGATAGATATTGGCCTAAATAGTTTAAGCATGCAAACTGCAAGCCGACTAACTTTGCTGAAATACATTTCTTAAAACCTGATAACCTGGCAATGACTTTTTAATTTGTTCTATAGTTCAACACCACAATTAAAGATGGGAATAAAATGATGACTATGCAGGCTGCTCTGATTTGAACCATCATGACAAGTAGCCACGCCGAATTACCTCCATGAGAACAAACATTGCTGTCCTTCTGACGTGCTTACAGTTATCACATCAACTAGAAATCACATTAAAATTTTCTAATATGTAGGAGACACATTAAACTATCAAATCAGGAAATATCTATACTGCAATTGCGCATCATATCGTGCAATAAAAGTGGTTAGTGCTGTTGTTAGGTCGTCTGAGCTACAGCGACCATGTTAATGTTATTTGTGATGTGGTAGCTGGCAGCAGGTAAGAAAGTAATATTAGTATTGAGATGAAGCAGGCTATATAGAGGTACGGAGGTCTAAATCTAAGTGTGAATAGTGTAAACTCACGTTCTCTGTGGAGGGCCCTTGTACAGCATTGGGGTTGAATTCCAGCGGGTCGGTGAAGTCGCTGAAACAAAAACAAACAGCGTTAGGTACAACTTAGCTCACATCAGATTGGGTAATTATATTAAAACACACTGACATCAAATGTAACATTGTTCAATTTATATTTGTAATAATATTATGTGAATTTGTATAAAAAAAACAAGACACCCCCTCAGAAAAATATGCACTTGTTATTGCAATGTTCAATTTATTCAAATTCTAAAGGGAACTATATGTAGGGCTCTTCCTATTTGCAAAGGTCACTTTTCACATCAGAAACTGTATCTTTGAATCATAAGAAAATTGATATCATCAACATTAGCCCTATGATTTTGATTGTGTAACAAAATGTGTATTTCTTCTGACAAAAGGGCGGCCATCTTGAAAATAGCAGCCATCTTGATCTTTTAATTGCTAGCGTTATAAATGGAGAGAGGATTATTTGTGGCAAATTTGTAGCTTTCGCCTGGAAGTAAACAATTCTATTGGAAATGTGGCAGTTATCTGGGGGGGCTTAAAATTGCGCATGGGCTGATTGTGGAGGGTCACTAACTTCCTCAATACCATAAAAAGACAGAAACTGGTGCCTCACACTTGAAAGAACGGTCTAAGTCTCAGATTGTAGGATCATTAGCTGTTTACTGATGCACACCCTGTAGCAAAATATACTTATACACAACAAAATCCTGTTATTGCTAAATGTATCATATGGAAACTGAGACAAAATCCAATAAAATTATTAGAGATGAATATTTTGTCATAATTAAGCACGGTGTTGAATATAAACGCTCATTTTGGGATATTTGAACCATGTTCTGTCTTTTAGGTAAAACAGCATAACAGCAGAATCCTCTTCGTTACATTCATTCAATCTATGGCTTCACAAATCTTTCTGACAGCTTTGTGAATCCCACCAAATAGTGTAACACACTTTTCATGCAAATTGCTTTGCAGTCTTTGGTTCCATCCACTTAGCATCACTTTTCATTTACCAAATTCACACAAATGGATTGTGAGTAAAGCAGGAGTCACTGCGATTTTAGCAATTTTCGCTATCCTTGGGAGTGTAAATTTTACACGCGAACACAAATTTGTTTTTCAGTCTCTAGTAAATTATTTCCTTATCTACTAGTATGGTATTACAAGCTCTGGGTGATCGAGACTAATCACCTAGCCGCGAAAATGGGTACTGCTACGAACATACTTCTAATATTTCCATTTATCAAACAATCCTTCAATCCTTTAAGTCCGAAAGAGCCAATGGTCGCACTAGAAATTGTCATCAGCTTGCTAATGATTATAGGAGAGGGAGGTCACGTGGTGTTGGTATAAACCTCCAGAGG
Source organism: Streblospio benedicti (assembly GCA_019095985.1). Lineage (NCBI taxonomy): Eukaryota > Metazoa > Annelida > Polychaeta > Spionida > Spionidae > Streblospio > Streblospio benedicti. The sequence goes on from CM032667.1 coordinate 26,617,020, forward strand.
CAGGTTAGGTAACCAATGAGAGCCTCGGGGGTGGAGGGACCGCACTATTTTTTTCAAGCTAGGTGAGTTATTTTGCGTGCAGAGAGGTGGCTCTCCTCTACACGGAACACGCCTTTTATAACGAGGCTTCCGAACCTCACACTTGGTGTCGCCACCGTCTAGTAGTGATACTTTACTGTGGCGACATACTGTGTGGAGATCAGCAATCCAGTTGCAGGCATACGACGTAATAGTGTTGGCGACACTAAGTCTGCCGTAGCCGGGCCGCGAACTCACGACGCAGGCAAATCACGTTTTGAGGTTGTACGCTTTAACTACTGTACCACTGAGGTCCACCTCACAAATCTATATGATACACGTACTGCGCCTGCGTGCTAATATGCCCATCGGGCTGTGTACTACGCATAATAGGTTGGTGGTCATAATAAGACAATATCATGGTACATGTAATGCCAATAAGGAGACCCTGTGTGCTACATTAATGAGGCTATTAATGCTGCATACGCTTTCTCTCTAAGGACTACACGGACACAGTATACTAATTATTGTAACTCATAGGAATTTACTTTATATATGCATATTTTGTATGTTTGAATTGTGCAATGACACACTTCTATATTCTAGAGGTCGATCTGAGTGAACGAATCCATTAACTTAAAATTAGTTGTGATGCACATGAATTCACAAAAGACACACACAGAACAAAACCCACAAACCCGCTTAACCATAACGATTTACCTCATTGCGTTGTAAATACAATATACCCAGTTATTCTATTGCTATTCTAGACTAATTAACTTGGGATGCAAATTTATTGGCTATTTATTGAATTATGAGGCAATGGTTTCCCTGTAGATATACATATACAATATCTTGGATGAGATTTGGGCATCGGCGTGTAATTTCGATCAGATAGAAATACAAGAATTGAAGTAAAGTAAGAAAAGCAAAGCAAAGTAGAAAGATTTTTTTTTTTATAAATTACTTTTGCATTTGTGCCTTTTGTGGTCAATGTCGCGATTTTTTCTATGATTACCGGTATATATATATATAGTAATTAACAAAAAGAGCCTAATAACTTGCAGATATTTGCCACCTCCACTGATTTTATTTGCATTCTTATTGAATGATGTACATGGTACTGGGAATTCGTAAATGATAATCTATCGATTGGAATAATGGAGATCACCAAGTCTAGAATCAGTCAGATCTAGCATGAAAGACTATTCTGACGTAAACACCAGACACTATTTTCATAGCTTATCTTAGGGTGAAGGTGGTTGGGTCAATTATCGAATTTATATGTAAATAGCATTCGATTAATCTTCAACTCTACGTCGCATGTAATAATGCAAATAGCCACTAAGTTATATTACGTAGATAAACTTGTGTACCATATCATATTATATTTACTGTAAAAACCCGATATAGGTTTTACACAAGAATGATACTGAAATTGTAGAAAGTGTTGTGACGCCCGAATAGTCTTCTTTCTATTGCATTACATGGGAAAACAAGATCGACATATTCAGTAAGAGCAGAATTCTCATGAGTTTGCTTCTGACAAATCTTGGAAGGGGTTAGCACGCTACCCTCATCATTTGCAGGAACCAACTAATAAGTCTATTGATTCGCATGTCACTCATACATGACTTTGCTCTACAGAAATCTATACAAGAGGACTTAGGGTTTCTTCATAATCTTTAGTCACACAGCTCAGTTAAACGAGTACAATTGTAGAATATAATATGTTTGTGTGTTTGTTTTATGTTCACATCGATGTTATGCTGCAATCAGGGGCATAGTTTTCAAACATTTACTACGTACGAGTTGAAAAAACAACAACACAATTTGAAACACAGTAATGTAATATAAAAATAAATCAAATTCCACGAATAAACATCTTAAATTAAGATGGTACCTGAGGTTTAAAACTGAAATTCATAACTGACCATAACTTTGAATCTAACCCAAATAGTGACCAATACCATCAACAAATATGGCGCATTCCCACATCAACACGAATGATTTTGTTTCTTTTTATCACCAATTCAGGTCTCACCGTTATATTAAAAAGCTGTATCAAACTATCTTACACGTTAGAACATACGAGTAGTACTATAGTGTTTGTATCAATTGTATTCGAGCATTTTGAAGTAATATGAAAAAGTGTTATACCATTGAGAAATATAATAGCACATATTGGTGCCTGTAAGGGCCTGTGGCCGTTACCAATAACCCTACCCAGAAAAAGTATTTGTGACATGCTCATGATGCTGTACAGACACTACTTGCTAGTTGTAGAATCACACACCATCAACATAATCTAAACACATATTTTTTGTCAATACGCTGTTCAATGTTAGGCAATATAGTTTTGAGATGAGTGGTATAAACAGCAAGGTCAATAGTAATGTGGTGTCTGGTCATGACAATGCTTTCTATATATGATTGATAATAAAGGTCGGTTATGGACGGCAATATTGTAAATCATGATGGACAATGTTTACGATCACACTCAGTTTCCACATGCACGATGACTATGAACAAAAGCACCATACCAAATGTACAGAAAGAATAGCCCCATTACCATGTGTTGGCCCCAAGCCCCACAGACACGTATCAAAGGCCATAACGTTAGATACATCTATTATTCAAATGGTTGCCACATACCGTTGTATTAATATACAACAGTGTGCGCGCCTATACAAGAAATGTGTTTCATTTTGATAAAGGGTGATTTTTGTCAGTTTATAATGCAAAGTGGTACAAATAAGAGATAGCTGACGGTTGATATGGGAATTATTGTACTTATAATGATGGAAAATATCTAAATTTGATTCATTATGAACAATAATGATGATTAAATGCCGTACACAAATGTTTCATTTAATAGAACTAAAAGTCTTGATAATGGCATTTGGATTAGTAGCACAATAATGACTTACATGATTAATTACCACTATTGTAAACATTATTTGGCGTGTAATTACAAACCGGTGTGCTTGTGCTTCATATAATTGTTAAATACTTCAACATCCTTAATATGGCGGGGTTTTCAATTTATTAAGGACGAAATAGATATGAAATTCTGGATGATGTTCTTTTTTCACGATAACAGCCTAAAATATGTGCTTACAATTAGAAAAAAAGCTCGTATACTCTTGTGCAAGGAATCACTGCCACAGCAGGTGTAATAGAACGTTTTTTGATGACGCAACAAAATGACACGTGGCTGAGACATGATGGATTGTGTGGTTATTTTGGCCGATTTATTTCCGAGGGGACTTGCCGGTCCGCCAATAGACAGGCGGAGAGGGGGCTTGATAAATTGACAATGCACGATATGTCGTGTCGTGTTACTAATATATGTTTAAAAACTTATTGGTCGAATAATTTTCTAGCCAATGGCATCTTTACAAGTGCATATTTAATATAACTTCAACTCGATTCAACTGACAGGATTTTAATGCATCGGTACCAGTTTTAGTAACTTACTACATGTATATTGTACTGTCATTATTTATCATTGTCATTGTATGGCTTTTCTAACACCCTGAAATAGATAATTCTTATGTGTAACATCGCACCCATCATGCAATTTCAAGCCAGCACTATACAATAAGTTAACCACACACAGTAACTGTGAATTTAGTGTGTCATTGTAATATTATGAAACGGATATCTACATATGGTAAAATGGCCGACCCCACGCTGGCATCAAATCTAAGGACGATTGTGAATGGGCTGGGGTAATCCACTTCCATTATTCTACCTGAGCTTGTGAATAAATTGATGAGCAAGGTCCCATATGGTGCATTTTATGAATAACGTACTAAAGGGAACAAAATGGAGTTCACCGTGATCACTGATGAATAATGTAGAGCTGGTTCTCATGGGAGTTGGTAGGGATTCTTCTAAAAGAAACCATGCTTTATACATAATTAAGGTCGGTTGAAACAGTTTATGTGAACAAATCATTTTCAATGACCAGGGATTGTTCAGCTCATACATATTGGCAAATCTGTAAAAAATCACCCTAGTAACAACAGGAACAGCGTTCAGCAGTAGCGCACCCTGGTGCTACACGTCTGCTGAAGGAGGTTCCCAGCATAAAGGGCTCAATGGGGCTGTCATAACACATAAAGGTCACATGTTTCTCTCCCTGCTGAAAATGTCTTTTGTGTCACGCGTCTGTGTCTTCGTACGATTACTTTTTTCATATAGATGGGCATTAGACGTGTCACTTTTACCCTTTAACTCAAAAGAAGCTACACGTCTCTCTCGGAGGTGGGTTTCTCTAGGAAGAAGGAGTTTTATATGATACCGAGTCGTAACAGAATTTGCTATTAATTGCTCATTAAGTGCTTTCCTGGTATACAACTGTAAGACAAGATGAATACAGTAGAATCTCTGTATTAGACACTGGTTTTGTGAGTGGTGGTATCTTTACAAAGATTGATTTTAACCTAGGTCTCTGAAAAATGGTCTTATTATACACGTGGTCTCTATAATATGTGGTCTTAATTGAATTTTTTACTGCATGGTTCTTAAATGATCATGTTTTCATAATACACTCGTGTGCCCAATGCAAGTTAAATGCAGACTGCACAAGTGTTAATGTATGTTTCATTTCACAAGTATATATATACATATATTTTTTTTATTTGAACCAATACACAGTGAGGAGATTTTGCTAATAGATGCATTTATCCATCCAATAAGGTCCACAAGTATATCGATTATGGTAAATCATTTATCCAGTGTTACGTGTGAACAATCCGCAAACTACAATGAATGCCAACAATGCTTCATTATACGACCACAAAATGAAATCATATTTGGCATATTGCAATATCTTAAATGATATCATGATATTGTATGATATTGTATTATATGTAGATATAATGAGACGCCCATTGATCTTGGTCGACGGATGAATTACGCGAATTACGATGTTGATAATCGCATAGTCTCAACCCTTGATTGCCTTCCGGGTAAAGCAAGGTCAATGGTTATCCCGGGAAATCATCAGCGAAAAGACTCTCCTACAAGGTATCTATAGGAAATCTATGATGCTGCCGAGTATCAGCATAATCATCGTATCTACAAATCAGTGAGGAATTGTTTTGCATATTGTCGAGTGCTATATATAGGTCTAAGAATAGTATACCATGCCTTAGGATTGTAGTAACAACATGTGCGGTGGCTACAGATGTAAGCCAACAGCATGGACCATTTAAAAATGGTGTATCTGTTAAACATAGAGGCAACTGCTGAGTAAGAGCGTTTTACTGATGTTCGTGTGGAGGGCTCATTACCAGAGTTTTAATATGTCTATTTCAGCAGCGTATTCACCTTACATGGGCTTGCAAATGTTGTGAAAATCGGAGAGGATACCAGTGCACATTTGAGACCTAAGCAAGTTGGAATATATCATTTATATACAACACAAACACCAGAGTTCTGCATTAGAATGTTAACAATGAAAGATGTTTTTCAACTTATCCAGAGATAATCAAGAAACCTGAAGGTACAGTAATAAGTGACTAATTCTGAAAACGTTACGTAACCATTGAACGCCGCGAACAGAGATATATGCTATAACTTCTCAAATATGTATCCATGGTATTGAGTGCATTGACTGAGCTTGCCCTAGCTAATCATTTAAATTATGCTGGTCGTAAATATAGGTGCATTCAAAGCTATTTATTAGCGATTAAAAAAGCAAACTGTGTCCGTAGACAAAAAATGACATTATTTTCATATGGAGTCGTGTTGGAGTATTTAATTCTACGCAAAATGATGAGAGATAACAATGATCGCAGACTATTACTGTTGTAATGTTGCTCTTCATTGCAACGATCCTATTGTTGGGTTCACTACCCAAATCTTTTTATTTTCCCTTGTAAACTACTTGATTAAGCCAGCAAATGTCTCACATAAAGTTGCAGATGCCGCACTCCCACGCCCACGGGTTCTTAGTGTCTTGAGGGCCAGTAAGATATAAAGGGGGCGGGGCATTTTTTTTACTACGTACGTGAAGACATTCCTAATCAGAAAATTTTACAAGCAAATTTATACATACTAACGCACATTGAATTTCAATTGAATTTTAAACTTCGATTGTCAAAAAATTAGATCGGTTCTTTTACAGCAATTACCAGTGACAAATATTTTCGTTTAGAAAATAATACCAAGGAACCCCCTGAATACAATAGGTGTAGAACTGTAAATGCTCTCATCCGATGAAGTCGACAAAACACGGATCGTAAAACGGGTGACACATTCAAATGTATCTTGATGCTACACTATTGGGGAACATCCATTACGTCAAAAGACTTTTGGTAATACGGAAACATTATCCACAGAAAGAATGCACTATTGTGCCGCCTATCTAACTTGACACTTGCACACTTTTACTCTCAATGAAAAGAATCCCCACAATGTTTCCTATTTTCAGCCCACGATAGAAATGAGCCGGCAAAACACAAATGTATCGCTGCTAAACTCCTTTAGAAGGGCAAGTACAAGAAATAAGAGGCCGGTTCATGAATAGTATTGATATGAGTGCATCTGGTGTAATTGCTTATTTATTATGAGTATGTACCACAATCCTGTAGCAAAGTGCGGATACAGTAGCAAATATGACAATGGCCCTATAGCCCAAACCGGCCCTGAGAAGGGTGTGCTCGGCTAGCTTCAGCTGTTTGAGCGCCACCCCCACAGATAGAGTTGCCAACCTCATCAAATGAAGTTCTAGTATTAAACAGAAGGTGCGTTTCTCTGTTGATTCCGAGGAAGATTTTTTAAGTACATCTTCGTTATACGCATGGTATTAAATAACAGTCTAATATACTTTTAGCTTGGCATTTTGTTGCCTTGATACATTCCAAATAGAGTTCCTGTCTGCCTTAAAATACAATTCATGCATGCCTAGCATAACATTGTTGGCAAAAAATAAGTCATCTGGACACTGATAATATCTATGTTCCATTATCAAAGTGATCAAGGCAAACACACGAAACATGCATGCATCTGAATAATGGTTGATTTAAATAGATGTCCACCGCACATTTAGCAATTCAATGTCACTTTAGTTTACACGTTTATTTACAATGGTATCCCCCTTATGGTACGATTGATGAACTTGCTTATAAGAATATCAAACAAACAAATAAATTAAAAAAAAACAAAAACAAAAAACCCCAAAAAACTACAACAACCAAAACCCCTGAGTAGACCTGTGAGTGGCAACCTGCCGTCACTAGTGTACTTCCCACGGGAAGCTCGATCGATGTTCATTAAGTGTGCATCAGTCATTGTTGAACAGCACCCATATTGACAATGAAACCCACAGAGGCCTTTGCGAACTGAATCATCAGTCATTGTCTTTTTCTGTTTTGGATACAGTCTCCATTTGCTATTGTTTCTATGACTACAACATAGAAGGCGATACTTTAAAAGTCAACTTTGAATGCTTCTTGCAAAGGTTCCGTGCAACAACTGCCTGGTCCGTGTACCCTAAACTGAAACTGCCCTTGGGGGAATGTACATGATCTAGGTGGCCATAAAAATAATCTCAAGCTTCCGCACCGAGGATCTGTACCGTGATGAACTTTTAATGGGCACAAGTTCTTATTTCGGTACTATACATTGGGGAAAAGTATATGCAACAATGCAAATATCTGCTTCAAATGTTGGAACCACACGATCTCCATATACATTATACAGACACTTTGTAACACTTGAAATTCGTATAGGAAGGCAGTAAAACATTAAATCATAAAACAATGTAGTTTAACAAAAAATAGGCATCTGCGCTGCCCCTTTAGGACTAGAAAAAAGCCACATTTGGTCATATCAACACAAATATCATGAACACGCCAATACAAATATGTGTCATCGTATGATCAAAAGATCGTTAATGGCTTGGTCTCTTTGTCAACATCATTAACAAATATCCAACTTATAGCAATTATATGCTGACTAGAAGTTAGTATATACGCTATGTTTTTGTCCATTGATTAAGCAAGCAGCAATTATCTGTGATCCATCCATTTTACAAAACAAACAAATATTTTGTAAAATAGGCATACTTGTGCCAGATAGTCAATGGAAATCCAATAGCATTGCTATGTTCAACAACACCGCTTGCTTCTGCTTCTGCAATTTTTAAAACAAGGAAATACAAAATATGCCTAAAGAATAGATAGAAGAGAAGAAGAAAATACAACAAAAGAAGAAGCAAAGACTATACAACATCAATCATCTAGATAGCCATTGTCATCCTGCTTCTTATGCGGTTGACATTTAGGTATCCGTCAGACTTTCCTCTTGTATCTATTACGAAAATACCGTTGCCATTGTTTAGCTGAAATGTGACACGCTAAGGACACGGATTGTATGCCCTATTGACACGTGATGTCGTACTGACATTGCACATAATGGCAAAAACATGAATTTATCTTAAGGGCCGAGTCATTATTTAAGATGTGTGTGTGTATGGGGGGGGTCGGAAGTTTTTTTAGACATCAGTGTTTCTAACTTCTGACGCCCCCACGGGTTTGCAAATCAAACATATGACCCTACCCACGGGTTTGCAAATCAAACATATGACACCCCCCACGCCGAAAAATATGCCTGAAATATGAACTTTGGAACCCACCCCCCACTTTAGTATATATAACTTACCTAGCATATGACACCCCCATTTCCACATGCCCTGTGTATGCATTAGTATAGCATTGTACTGTCATATCTGCTGTACAAATTTGCAAAAAATATTTAGCTATCGGTATATGAATGAAACTATGATTGAATGAAACTAGTTTTTTCCCTGGTCTGTTAAATGCAATACTAGTAAACAAAATGCAATACAAACTGTATACATTAACTTGTCATGATATGAAAGGACTGGTGCTATTTAATTGAATTTAGAGAAAGCGATTTAATCTTTAATCTGTTATTTTGAAAAAAAAGTAAAATAATTAATATTGTATTTTCCGAAAATAAAAGTTAGTGGTATCGAAAGACATCATCATCATCATGTTCCGTCCTCTTTATAAGGGTTGGATGCAATGGTCCTCCATACATTTCTTTCCTGAGCTTATCTGACTGCTTGATAGTACCCCCATATTGACACATTATTTGACCATGATGTTCTTGGTCTTCCACGCCTCCTTTTTCCATTAACTTTCCCATCTAGAACTATTTTTTGTAGAGAATCTCCATTCTGCCTGGTGATATAGCCAAAATACTTTAGTTTCTTTGTTTTTATGGTGTTAAGCAACCTGTTTTTAATACTAATTTTTCTCAATACTTCTTCATTCTTGATCTCATCAGTCCAAGATATCCTTAGCATCCTTCGGTAGCACCACATTTCAAAAGCGGAAAGTCTATCTGCCATTGTTTTGGAGATTGTCCATGTTTCAGCTCCATATTGAAGCTTTGACCACACATAGCAATTTAATACTCTTACTCTTATTTCTAGTGAAATCTTCAATCAAAAGACAATAAACATGATATAATTCAATCTTGATAAAGAGTTTCATATTCCATTTAATAAGTTCCTTGTAGTGGCTCAGACAATTGCTCTAATATAAGAGCTGATGAGCTATTATCAAAAACTCTAAATTCAATTAATAGCACCAGTCCTTTCATATCATGACAAGTTAACTTTGATATATTTTTAAACAGTTCAAATTCTTGCGGAAGGTACTTGTTACTTCAAGAAATACTTGAAATACTTCAAGAAATACTTTCCATCCAATCATTAAAATCCTCTGTCAAAAGCATTTTGGCAAATATTAGCAATTCAATCGCAAGTGTTGAGTGTTGACATATGAAACTAGGTACAAAATTACAAGATATTTTATACAACCAAATGATTGATCACATACCAAAAAAAACTAGATGAGGACATTCTACCAACATTTATTAAGAAATATAAATGCTTTCCACAGCCCTTTTCAGTAAATTTACAAAATTTGAATATTTGACCCCCCAGTAAAATTTCAAGAATCAGAATAATTGACACCCCCATATCCTTCCATTTTAAACTTCTGACCCCCCCACAACTTCCATTTTGAAACTTCTGACCCCCCCCCCACAACATTCAAATTCAAACTTCTGACCCCCCCACAACATTCAAATTTAAACATCTGACCCCCCCCAGTTTTTTTCTGACCCCTCCACGGCTTAAATAATGACTCGGCCCTAACTTTGTGAAAGAGATATTTGTACTTATGTTAGCATATGAATGAGTGAAGACGATTCGCAAAGTACAAGAAATTCAGACATTCTTATATTGGCATTAAAGTATTTTCTAAACGCAAAAGGAGTATGTCTTGATTTTGGTACTTAATGAAAATGGAAATTACAGTAGTTACCCAACCATTGAAAGAGACGCTCTGTTTGACCGAGATGTTTCATACACGGCTGGACAAACACGGATAACACAAGGGTGCCAATTTAATTGCGCAAATTGTGGCACAAAGAAACGGCGAATGGCTTATTATTTCCAGTCTGACTTCTATTTTTCATAGTAGATTTGCCACACTATTCACCACCATGAGCAAAGCAGTTAATGTCCCGACACTGGCCGAGACTTGTATCACGTGATACCCATAGAGAAGGAAGTCATCGTTGCTACACCAGAAGGGGATTAATCTCGCTGGTTGCTCATTCAGGGTTTAAGGAGTGAGCTCGGGCTGAAGACATCTAGCTTTGTCTTTTAGTATGAAATAGGCATTTATTGCGTAATTGTGCGTGTCGCGTACACACCAGCAAAACTCCTCTATGGTCCTCTATGTTTGGCATTGTACCTAGCAGCCTATAGCCGCGTTAATTGCATTAAGTAAAGAATTCGAATTATGAATTCAAACAAATAGAGAATATCTAGTAGGTGGCACCAATGATTAAAATCATACACCAGCGTCCAGCTATAAGTTAACCATGACGGTCTGACGAAGTGCTGAAGGCAAAACATTGTTAAAAGAATAAATTTAATCTGCCACAGAGACCTCTTATTTGGATATTTTATATCAAACTAGCCCTTTTAATGTTTTCGATTTACATGTTGTGTAATGCTGCAATATTGTCGAGCCCATCGAGACATCCGCAAGGCCTCGGTGGTGGAGTTTTGGCATTCGTCTTATTGATTGTGTGGCCGAGTGAGAGGCTTGTTATGACAGAGTTATAGACCTCATCAAGTCAATCATGTCAATTAGGCTCTGTGTGCAAAATAGTCCGGTCAGAAAACCAGGATGGAAGTTATGTAACTTTGGTTCAATGTGATGCTGATATATTATACTGTATGATTTTGGGCAGAAATGTTTAACCTGTGTTTGTCACTTTGTAAAAACAGCAGAATTTTGTGGAGTGTTACCAATAAGGAGGGGGAAATTGTTAGATGAGGGAGATGTCTCCATATTTTCTGTCATCTGCATAGACTGTAAGGGAAACAGGTGAAAATGTGAATAAGGAAATTGTGTATGGGTAACAAGTATGCGGTGAAACTCGTTGAAACTTGTGAAACTATGCAGAGAAGCAAGACTAAAATGCCAAAGAATAGCATTAATGAATTAAATGCTCAACCCCCACATCTGAATATTCCCACCATTGACTAGTGAACTAAGACAAGATTGTTCCTAACTGAAACTTGAATGCATCAAAAGTGGGTGCTGCATGTACATAGTTTCTTAATCTACATATATTAAACACCAATATATTCTAGCACCGAGCACAGCATACAGCAGCATGCAATTATGTGTAAAGTTCGTGCTTATAGTGGGGTCATCAGCAAGGGGACTAAAGGGGTGTCACATCAAACCGACACTAATGGCTCTGTTCACGGAACGCAAATACACGCACAGTAAATTGCACACATTGAACCATGTTAGTTACACGTACTAACGGTGCTGGACTCACGTACCAGACTCATACACAATATGTAAGAGCATCCTATGTAGTCATCGATCACATCACTGAGCAGAATGATTGCAGATAAAAGCGGGCATGTTAAAGGTTTATGGGGGTTTGTAAATGGGCTTTGCCAGCTATCTACTAATATGTACAATGTACATAAAATGGGACATGGTTAGGTCTTGCGGGCATTTAAGAAAACTAGTGAAATACATTAACACCATTAATATAGTTTTAGATGGTTTTATCACGTGTTTGTTGATCGACGTTGGTTTATTGAAATGAAATGCATGCCCATGCATCGTGTTTACTTCATCACAATGTTACATTTGTTCAACTATGGGTCAAGGATGATGTACAAGATGACAAGCTACATAATAACATTGAGCAAACAGTGACTTCTCATAAACTCCATATACAATATCGGTGGAACTTGTATTTGGACTGGAATTGTGCACATTTGCCTGATCACGCACAAACTCCAGTAATGATCACAAGCCACACATCTAAATTTAGCAGACAATCCTACCAGTGGTCCAAAATCAAGAATGTCAATACTGAAGCCTGCACTGTGATGTGGGGGGCTGGCAGTGTGGTGATTACGTCGCCTGATTACAGTGATTGGCGGCGGCCTGATGAGCGCCTCCACCACTTGTGCGTGTGCAGTGCGGGGCGTGAGGCTTGCGCCTGGGTACCCGGATGTATCAATGTGAGCATGGTATACGCGTGGGAGAGAAGTAAATGAATCAATCAGCACCGGGGTCTAGTACCTGTTTCTTAATGGCGTATTTATTAAAAGACATTACCCACACACAAAACCAACCAAAGAAAAACCAAACAAAACAAAGCCAATAACAATCAGAAAAAAAACAAATCTACTTTTTGAAAAATAAATATAGCATGCACGCATTTCATAAAAAAATGATAACTAGATGTTTGTACTGTGATTGGCATGGAATGCAAAATTACAAGCTACGCCACGCACTCAGTCTTTTACCTTTCGTTTATTTCGTTTGGCGGAGTTTTCTAGACAGAATGTATTAAATTCCGCTGGAACATGGCGAATGCACGAATATTGTGTGTGTTCTATGACTTATCACATGCAGACATTACTCTGAATTCTCTAAGGCTGACAACTGTCTATGATAAACAGCACACCGTAATTAAAACTTGATAGAATGTTATGCATGGGTGTGGGACTATGTAGAGTCTTCGCATCCATCACGACTTATATTTGTGCCAGTAATCTGAGCTATATGAGGGACGCCATGTGAGTTCTACATGATGATCAAACCCGCCACACGGAGTAGAAGCTCTCCAAGCTGTAAGGAGAACAGCGAGATTTTCGTGATCGCAAAATAATCGAGATACTCAACTAATGAAATTTAATGATGTAGTTCAAGGGAAATGAACCTAGCACCGAACCCCCACTCCCTCCAGATAATTCGAGATAATAATGTTCTACAGTTCCCATGCTGAAATAGAGGGCACACATGGAGAATTATAGGACGGGTCACATAAAGTATCAACACATACACCATGGCAAACGCTGCTAAACCCCGAGATTTTTCACGTTCACTTCTGGCCGTGGCTGCCGTGCTTCTAATACAATTACCGTAACCTCCTCTGGCCCAGACCCGACGAACAGAATTAGTTTCTGGACGTTGACAAATTCGGCGCATTGATCAGACAGGACGAAGCACGCAGTGGCGGTTGTCATCAACAAGCTCAGGTTTGCTTCACAACATCAGCATTTGTTTGTTTCCGATAGTTATTGTGCAAAATGTGCATCGGCATGTTATGCAATGTATTTTTTTTCTATTGCTTGGCATTTTAAATGACTTGTTTATTCCTAAGGCGAAGAATACAATGTGATCATTTCTGTATATTAAAAAAATGTGGACGTATAAGGTACGTTAATATGTGACGAGGGTATAGTTCGTTTACTGGATAACCCTTTATTACACAGATATTTGGCTTATTTTTAGTTTCTGTGCATGCTAAATATTTTTCGTGCAAGTAAAATCGCCATAATTTATGTCTACACTGGATCACCAAATCGTGAAGAACAACCACATTATTACAGTCAATAACTATAATAGAACAATGCAGGAAACTGTACGCGGTTTTGGTGGCCACTACAGTACTGGAAGGCAAACTGTAGAGCTCAGTGTGAGCCATTGAGGCGTGTGCCCCTTTAACATGTATCTGCTCTTTGGCGATCCATATCGGAGAAACTTCCGTCTACAGCAGTCGTCAATACAAAACAGGAACGTGCGTTGATGGATTGATGGTTTTGAAATGATGCAAAGAACAATCGGCTGAGAGTAATGTACCACTTCATGCCCTTCAATTGATTTGCGACAGTTTATGCTATAGTCTGTTATCATATTTTTACATCACTGACAGTTCAATCTGCTCTCTCAACGATCTACTTTAATGTTCTCGTGTTTCTTAAACTGTTGAGATTTGCCCGCATATTGCAACTTCCGAGAAAAATAGATTTCTAAATGGAAAGTAGTGCGTCCGAGCTGCTTCACCCAAATGCCTGTGTTGATTTCTCAGCGTGATGAACGGGGATTCGCTCTCGGCCGCTATCGCCGACCACAGACGAGATTTTACTGTCACATAAATGGCGCTAAACAGGAAGTCGGTTTATTTCAATCACGTGTTCCACGGTTCTCACTTCGGTGAATTTGGTCTTTGTAGTCCAAGAGCATTGAGTAAAATATCTCCGAGTACTTATTTAGGTTCATCAATTTCTCACTTGGGGGAACGATTATACGTTTTCCAAATATCGTAATAAAAGCATGCATAGACGTGGTTTTAGAATGACAAATTCAATGCTGGCTGACAAGGAACTTATTTCGTTTTAGTTGTGGAGACACAATCAGTCATATATTATCACGATTGCAGGTTTCTAAAAAGAACAAGAAAAATAGTCTTTATGAAGGCTATTAGTACAGAAGTAGGAATAGCCATATGCTAATATTACACAATGCATGAACACAGCATACGTTAATAAGGAAGTCGCCAAAAAGAGTAAATTTCTAATATTATACTAGCTATACATGACAAAAGC
Organism: Streblospio benedicti; assembly: GCA_019095985.1. Taxonomy (NCBI): domain Eukaryota; kingdom Metazoa; phylum Annelida; class Polychaeta; order Spionida; family Spionidae; genus Streblospio; species Streblospio benedicti. The sequence continues at coordinate 26,632,027 of CM032667.1, forward strand.
AAGATCAATTCTAAGACTAGGGTATTGTTTGGTTCAGTAGCAAGTTATTGACCAGTGACTGAGCAACGCCAGGTGGAGGACAGACATGGCACGTCTTTAAGAATGACCAACAATCTCTTTAAGAAGGAATATACATTTTTCATGCAAATATGAGCGTAATTGGATGTACATACATGTATGCCCATAAAACAATAGGTGACAGAGTTCCTATTGACTTTAAAGTACAATATTTACAAGAAAGATAACTACACCCCACGTTTAATGACCGCAACGTACAGTTTATTGTATAAAATGATAGTAGCCTCTAATATCACAACTGAATATTGTCTCATGACATCACTTACACTCAATCTTCAAAGGTCTCACAAGATTTACGGACTATGCAAGAACAGCTTACAACACCGTCGATACATCACCGAGATATCCTTGAATAATTTACAAGGCTCCATAGTTGTGTTTCTGCTATCTACGAGGTTTTAAAAAACAGAACAGAATGGCTTGCCCGTGAAGTATATGAAGAGATATAGAATTAATGTTGTACTGATGCAAGTAGCAAACACTATGTCTCGTCATCGAAAGAGTAAATTTACATTGAGCCAAATCTGTTGAGAAATTTCAGCTAAACATAAGAACAAACAAAAAAGTAAATTGTGGGCGTGCAGTGAGAAAATAACCCCACCCACGCCCATCACTGACCAGTGTCTGGATAGAGAAAACTAAAAATACATAAGAGCAGATGTTATACAGAGCCCTTGGTCTTTGCAGCCAACACTCCCTCTTATTACCTAAGAGACCCTGCTCTTGTCGTGCCGTTATTTCCTGTGGACGTATCCAAGCAAAGGAAATGAGCTGCATTGATTACGGGACAGGTGACAGCGGCTTTCTCTATAAACCACCGGGGTTCCTGGTAACACCGCCTGTCGGTATTGGCGTGTAGGGCCGGCTCACTGCAGGCTCTGCGGGTGCTATCATAGCATTGTGTATTGATCAGCGTAAATATAATACGTTCTCTGAGTAGATATGTAATCAACAGTATTGCAATACTATGATGAATGATACTAGAAGGATATTCAAATTTGGCCTTTAAAGAGAAATGTAATACCGTACGGAGGAGCATTGCTGATATTATTGAAAGGCCGGCAATAATCCTAAAATACAATAGCATATACCTCAGTCTTCTCCAGAGCATATATTGCGTAGTTCATTCCATTCACAGACAGATATTTTGTAATGATACACTGATATTGCCAACTGTTTTGAAGATCGGCGCAACCCGCCACGTCCCCGGTGAGAGTCTATTGCATTTTTGATCGGGTATTTTCCTGTTTATACCCCTGTCCGTGTAAGCGGCATAATGTAATGGCGGCGCTCGTATGACGTGGCAACAGTTCCCCCGCGGCCACACACTTTATGCTTAACACATTCACGGCTGGCATTTAATTATAGAAGATGATATATAGATCCCCCAACATGCAAGTGCTGCGAAGACGTGATGTATATGAGTCTGGCATGGAATGACTGGGTAATAGGATTACAGCCAAGTGCACTAAGCGATGCTCACGCACATAGCCGGACATATAAGTGGCTATTGCTTGCATATATAGTATATGGATACTATATTTTGATTAGTTGACTTCATATATAGCCTTCAAACCAGTCAGCCACACACAACCTGTGTTCTGCTGGTCTGATCAAGAAATAAAACATTCGAAATGAATGTATCACATTCATTGCTATTAAAGTGTACACATACCGTCGTCACACCCCATGGCTATACACAGTAGATTCTAGCAGTGAATAATGTGTACAAATGAGATTCCCGTAGACCGACGATGACTTCATGGTACATACCTGCATACAATGTCAATGGGTGTTTTTTTTTCCAGTATAGCATGTTTACGTTTGGTAGTGAATCTGACAATGGTTTCTTGAAATATTGAAAATGCGCCATATAGTCGAATGGTTGCTACTTCATGTGCTTGCTGTGATTATCTGGCATGAGTGTGAGTGCTTTATGTTATACTTAGTATATCATCCTTTTACCAGAAGTATATAGCGAATATCAATTTTATGGTATTAGATGTAACAAAGCACATAACATAGTATAAAATACCGTACAAGGACTAATCAGTGTTCCCTAATTAGAAGATTCCATATAAGCAGACATAATACCTGTAGTGTCTACAGTTGAGCGAGATACAGTGTGAGATAGCATGTATTGGACTACTATAATCTGACACTCATTAATAGCATGGCTTCATCACTATATATTACACTGTTGTTTTAGATTGGCATACATTGGTATGGGTGTAAAGTAGAACTTGTAGCCTTTCGTAAATAGTTTAAATCTGTCAACTTTCACAATGTAAGTGAACGACTGAGTGAGTGCTTGAGTGGGTGGGCAGGTGGTTGGTTGGGTGGGCGGGTGCTTGAGTGGGTGGGTGGGCGGGTGGCTGAGTGAGTGCGTGAGTGAGTTAGTAAGCGAGCAGGCAAACAAGCCGGCAAGTAAGCATTGTACCACTGGGATATAACAAACTGTTTACTGGCACGCAAGCTTACCACCCGGCGCTAGTCTTTTCGAATATGAGTGTTTCCAGAAGAAAGGCCTACACTTCCTGCACATCAATGCGAGAAGTCTCCTCAACAAGAAGGATGAGGTCCACGCCCTGGCAGAAGCTTCCAATGCTGCAGTACTGGCGGTGAGTGAAACCTGGCTGGATGACACCATCACAGACGGAGAGATTGCCATCCCAGGATATCTCGTTGAACGGAAGGACCGCAAGCGTGATGGAGGGGGGGTGTGTCTTTACATTAAGAACAATTTAGCCTACAATAAACGAACTGACTTGATTTCAAACGATATTGAATTAATAGCTATAGACCTTTTATTACCAAAAACCAAACCTATTTTAATAGCAGCCTGCTATAGGCCACCAAAGGATAGCAAATTTTACGGCAACCTGGAAAACCTTTTGGCTGAATCTCCACTCTACATGCAACAAGAAACATACTTACTTGGTGATTTTAATACTAATGTCGATGGTAAAAAAATTAATAGTTTAGTAAAAAGTCTCAACAGTTTTATGAAAATGTTTAGTTTTTGTCAACTTATTGAAGAGTACACTAGAATAACTAACACATCTGCTTCTATTATTGATCTTGTAATTATATCTGACCAGTATAGGGTTTCTCAATCAGGTGTCATTCCTTGTGGCTTTAGTGATCATCATATTATATTTTGTACTAGGAAAATAAACAGGGGTCAATTTAACAAACATAATGTAACACAAATACGCAGTCTGAAAAACTATAGTGTAACTGATTTTGAAGAAAAACTAAAAAGACAGGACTGGTTTAAGGTAATCAATTGCGAGAATGCAAACCAAGCATGGTGTAATTTTTGTCAAATGTTCAAAGCTGTAATAGACGTTGTTGCTCCTGTAAAACAAGTCAGACTTAAACAAAGGACTAAACTTTGGTTTTCTGGTGATATTATAAATCTTATTAGGAAACGGGACAAAGCACAGATTAACTTCAAAAAGTCATTGAAAAATGATGATTTTTTAGAATTCAAAAAGTTAAGAAATCAAACACAGAGAGAAATCAATATGGCTAAAAGAAATTTTGTTAAAAACCAAATCGAAGAAAACCAAAGTTACCCTAAGAAATTATGGAAAAAATCTTAAAGATTTAGGAACACCAACTAAATCAAAGTCAGGCTCAGCAACTATCGGTCTTAAAAATGACAACGGTGAAATTATTTTTGATGACAAATTTGTAGCAAATAAATTTAATCATTTTTTCTGCAACATTGCAGCCACGCTTGTAGACAAGCTTCCAAAGTCTGTTTTCGATGAAAATAAAATTGAAAACTATTATAAAGACAAGGGTGTATCTAAAGACTCCTTTAAATTCTCAATTGTTAGTGAGGCTGAAGTTTTAAAATTACTGTCATCCCTTAATGTTACCAAATCTACTGGATGTGATAATATATCGGCTAGATTTCTGAAAGATGGTTCTAAGGAAATTGTTAGTCCTCTTACATATGTAATCAACTTGTCACTAAGACTCTCTGAAGTTCCTAATGAGTTTAAGACTGCGAGAGTTGTACCATTATATAAAAAGGGAGACTGCAACAGTGAAGGAAATTATAGACCTGTATCTATTCTACCAGTTGTCTCAAAAAAATATTTGAAAGGATTGTTTATAACCAGTTCTATTCTTATCTATGTGAAAATAACCTAATCTATGAATATCAATCAGGCTTCAGATCTTGTTTTTCAACTGATACTGCACTTACATATTTGTCAGACAAGATAAGATTTAACATGGATCAAGGCTTATATACTGGTGTTATTTTATTAGACTTACAGAAAGCCTTCGACACGGTAGACCATGTAATTTTGTTAAAAAAAACTTAAAGCTATTGGTGCGTGCGACTCTGCCGTTCTTTGGTTCAACTCCTATTTGTCAAACAGAAAACAATTCGTAGATGTTAAAGGTTGCTTATCAGAAGCTGGAGAAGTTACCTGTGGTGTCCCCCAAGGTTCTATTTTGGGCCCACTTCTTTTTTTCAATATATGTTAATGACATGTCTAATTCAATTTCATGTGATTTATGTTTATATGCAGATGATTCTTTATTACTAGTATCTGGAAAAGACGTCAAAACCATTGAAATTTTATTATGTTCTGAAATGGAAAAAATTAGCAATTGGTTAGATTCTAACAAGCTGTCACTTCATTTGGGTAAAACAGAGTCAATTTTGTTTGCATCAAAAAAGAAACTTAAGAAACATAGTTATTTGAATATCAATTGTAAAGGTGTAAAAATAGAAGCTAAGAGCAATGTTAAATACCTTGGAGTGGTCATTGACCAGGACATGAGCGGACATACCATGGGTAATTCTATTATTAAAAAAGTCAATGCAGGACTCAGGTTTCTGTATCGTAAAAGTGGTTTCCTTAATTTAAGAGAGCGTAAATTATTGTGTTCAGCTTTATTACAGTCACGTTTAGATTATGGTTATAATGTTTATTACAGAGGGTTGGAACAATGCTTAAAAAAGAAATTACAAACAGCACAAAACAAGATGGTTAGATATATTCTGGGATATGGCAATAGGCATCATTTACTATGTACAGATTTTAGGAAAGTGAAATATTTGAATGTTGAAAGTCGTTTTAATTATTTATCTTGTAATATGATGTACAATATTTTTCACGGTTTGGCACCAACTTACCTATGTACATTTAAAAGAGTGGCAGATATCCATTCACACAATACCAGAAAGAGTGAAAATTGTTATGTCGTTCCACATGTAAAATCTCATGGTAGCAAATCCTTTATGTATAATGGAGCAAAAGTGTGGAATAATTTACCAAAATATATTAAATGTACTAAAACTAAAGACGATTTTAAAAATAAATGTAAGAAATATCTATTTAATACGATGCAAGATAAAGAAAAAAATGAGTTTGTGATGTAGTACTATGATATCTGTGATCCCAGTTCTTAACTTATTTAGATATTATTTGTTTAATTATTTAGTTTTGTTATTTTATTAGTACAATGTGATAAATTGCCGTCCTGTATCATGTGATCAATCCAGTGCCACTATGGAAATAAGCAATTGGCTTTATACCAAAGGCTTTTAGTGCTCTCTGTTTTGTAGCATATATGCATTAATCATTTTTTTTTATTAAATTACTCCTTTTATTCTAATGTTATTTGCATGTATGTGTACAAATAAAATAATTTGAATTGAACTTGACGTTCGTACGTGCAAATGGATGTGCTCGTCTCGCTAATTGCTGTACAGGCGCATTATTTAGCCTGATGACGGAGTCAGAGAGTAGTGCTATTTGCCACATACATGTACTTTTATGCATAATGTTCATCTGTGGTTAGCAATGCAGATTCTTTAGCAGCGTGAAAAATGGTTTATTAACGGATGGTGTAGTGTCAGGCTGTTCACAACTTGGGTAATTCTGCACGTTGATATAAAACTAAAATATCACAAACACAACAATCACAGAGAATACACAATGTTAACATTGCATAGAATAAAACAGTAAAAGCGTATATTCACCCAATGCGTTGATTGCGTGACATTAGACATACAATTCAAATGCTGCCACTTAAATACGTTATTAGGTGTACTATCTGAAATGGAAACTATTAACTACATACAGTAAATGAGCTGAATACCTGTGCGTACACCTGCACCTATGCATGGTGGGTGTACATCTTACGTGAACTCTACAATGAGAAACCCATATGTATGTCACATTGGAATGTGTTTACCATTCTCCTCCTCAGATTATAGAAATTTGTATCATGTAAGGATTTGTGTACAATCCCTCGTCACACCCCATGGCTATACACGGTAGATTCTAGCAGTGAATAATGTGTACAAATGAGATTCCCGTAGACCGACGATGACTTCATAGTACATACCTGCATACAATGTCAATGGGTGTTTTTTTCCCCAGTATACATAGTATAGCATGTTTACGTTTGGTAGTGAATCTGACAATGGTTTCTTGAAATATTGAAAATGCGCCATATAGTCGAATGGTTGCTACTTCATGTACTTGCTGTGATTATCTGGCATGAGTGTGAGTGCTTTATATCATACTTAGTATATCATCCTTTTACCAGAAGTATATAGCGAATATCCATTTCATGGTATTAGATGTAACAAAGCACATAACATAGTATAAAATACCGTACAAAGGACTAATCAGTGTTCCCTAATTAGAAGATTCCATATAAGCAGACATAATACCTGTAGTGTCTACAGTTGAGCGAGATACAGTGTGAGATAGCATGTATTGGACTACTATAATCTGACACTCATTAATAGCATGGCTTCATCACTGCATATTACACTGTTGTTTTTAGATTGGCATACATTGGTATGGGTGTAAAGTAGAACTTGTAGCCTTTCGTAAATAGTTTAAATCTGTCAACTTTCACAATGTAAGTGAACGACTGAGTGAGTGCTTGAGTGGGTGGGCAGGTGGTTGGTTGGGTGGGCGGGTGCTTGAGTGGGTGGGTGGGCGGGTGGCTGAGTGAGTGCGTGAGTGAGTTAGTAAGCGAGCAGGCAAACAAGCCGGCAAGTAAGCATTGTACCACTGGGATATAACAAACTGTTTACTGGCACGCAAGCTTACCACCCGGCGTGGCCCGCCGTCGCCCCCGCCGCATGTTTCTCACTGGCGTCCTCGAGAGGCGCGTACCCGGGCGGGGGAGATCGATTAGCAGACGACTAATTGGGGCGAGTGGCTCTCATCAGTATTCCGAGGCTGCCTCTTGACGGCGTCGGCTCTCTAATAGAATTAGCCGAGGCGGCGACAGCAGCACAGGTCCCTAACGCAATGTAACCGTGCTGAGTCATCATTACCAGACCCAGGTTTTCGAAATGGGTGCCCCACCAGCGGATCTAACCTATGTTCATGGCAATTGGCGCGAGGCCTCTAATGGTGTAGAGATGTGCTAAGGTATCCTATGAATTTACGTAATGTATAGGTGCATTGCAAACTCAGGTGTTGTTACGGGATACTAATAAAAACAAAACAAAACGTTCACACATCTTCCTCTATAATCACAAATGGAGTACCAACTGCATGACGTGTATAGAGAGGGGAAACGGCTGAACAATATAACATATAAATTCTTTAATTGCACTTATAGTTCGAATAATTGTGTGCCACAATATAATTTCTTCTTGACTCATTTTCTTTATTTCATTTTTCCAAATCACATTTGATAAATTGATTTTATTGTATTTTTTATCCTTCTTTGGCGAAGAACATAATACAAAGCTGTCACTCGTGTGAGAACAAAATGAGTGTCATAAACACATATTACACGGCAAATATATGACTGGAGATGTGAGGTAGTTACTTAGAGGCTTTGTTGCTTTATGGCAGTCACCTGTCTCGTAGAATCAGCGTACCCTTGACGTTCGTACGTGCAAATGGATGTGCTCGTCTCGCTAATTGCTGTACAGGCGCATTATTTAGCCTTGATGACGGAGTCAGAGAGTAGTGCTATTTGCCACATACATGTACTTTTATGCATAATGTTCATCTGTGGTTAGCAATGCAGATTCTTTAGCAGCGTGAAAAATGGTTTATTAACGGATGGTGTAGTGTCAGGCTGTTCACAACTTGGGTAATTCTGCACGTTGATATAAAACTAAAATATCACAAACACAACAATCACAGAGAATACACAATGTTAACATTGCATAGAATAAAACAGTAAAAGCGTATATTCACCCAATGCGTTGATTGCGTGACATTATGACATACAATTCAAATGCACTGCCACTTAAATACGTTATTAGGTGTACTATCTGAAATGGAAACTATTAACTACATACAGTAAATGAGCTGAATACCTGTGCGTACACCTGCACCTATGCATGGTGGGTGTACATCTTACGTGAACTCTACAATGAGAAACCCATATGTATGTCCGCATTGGAATGTGTTTACCATTCTCCTCCTCAGATTATAGAAATTTGTATCATGTAAGGATTGTGCAAGACGCAAATCTTGTCTTTGTAGGACAGCCGGCCAGTAAAAGGAGGTGAACTCAGACACAAAGTTCAACTGTAGACACATGATTCCTCCACGTGCACAAACGAGGGCCCCATGTCATTATAACGAGCCATCAATGCCACTGAGAGGCCATGGAGACCAATACACTACCATGGAACATATCAATGTCGTTGTTTGCCCAGCAGGCGCAGGTAAAACCCAGTATCCTCTACTTATTGACTGGTGTTAATAACAGCTGACGTGCTCACACCTCGTTTCTAATGATTGATAATGCTATTTTACGAGCTCTCTCTTAATTTTTGAGTGAAAATCGACACGAGAAATTGCTGAATATAAATAGAAGTCAGAGAAAAGGTACCTATTTCAACTATAAGATGTTTCGTCTAATAATACAACTGTACAGTCTACACGCCCACCTCCACCCTCCTACGAAATTTGTTACATCTGAAGTCTATAAAAAGTTATTAACATGCAGTTTTGAAAGTACGTCTATACTTAGAACTTGTAATATGACCCATGTCAAAATGAAAATGTCATTGGATGATTTGTATAATGAAGATGATGAAGAATAAGATGTTCCGCTATTTTTGAAATAGGTGTGCCCTTTCCCCAACCATTTCATATATCTTTTTGAAATAGTGCTTTTGTCAGTCAGAGCTATGAAATCAAACGAAAACATATTCTAGGACAAGAAAAAGTTTCTGATAAGTCCATAAGCCATTGTCCCTTTGTGTGCACAAGACTCATAAATATAATTATGGTTCTTCCTATATTTTGTCAGCCCCATTCTTGGCCAAATCACGACACGACTTCTTGTATGAGCACAAGCACAATATCCCGTAATGAGCTTCCCTTCTTCCTTTATGCCACCAAGCATAGTCAGATAGCCATTTCCCCATCTTGCCAATATACAGTAAGTAGATTTGACAAAAAGAACACGACCCCCTGTCTCTTAACGGGAGACAGGTAATCCAATTCACGTGAAGTGCTTACGGTTCTTTTTGATGGAGAAAATTGTCAGACGATCGTTGTGGACACGGAGGATGGTCAGAGGTAAGGTGATTATGGGGCGGGGGGTGGGGTGGGTGTCACTATTAATGTCTACGCCACTATGACCGAGGTGCTATATGCTCTTGTGAGGTAAGTGTATAGTGTCCTATTATTAGATAACATGTCATCAACGTCCAATAGTGTTTTATACGTTGCAAAATGCTGGGAAAACATCTATATTAACGAGTACGTCTGCTACGTTAAAAACGATGTGTCCACTGTTCAATCAAAATTATCAGACATGTACAGTCGCCATGAAAAGCCACCACTAAAAGAACTCGTTTCATCTTCGATATGACGACAAATCCCCATGGCCTACAGCTGTGTCGTTCTTGAATGACATAATTTGACATCAAATCCTCTTTCCTTAGAGGACGTCACATTTAGTCCAATGAACTAGAAATTGAAGTAGGGGTCTGTAAGAACATCAGAGAAATACAATTTTAGCGTGTATGCTCTTCCACAATCACCGATTCTGTGTTACCCATGTCCGCTATAGAGGCATACTGCACAAATGCCACGCTACGATTGCGACACACAATGGACCTTTGCCGGCACGCGGAGATTGTCCGGGCACGAGGATGCTTCACCCGTGAAAGCCAGCCCCCTAATACAACGTGAGAAAAGTCAATTCCAAATTGGCAATTTATCTGTGAAGCTTTGCACCTATTCAGCAACGCGTCATTTACACATAGATCCCACCAATACAGTTTGGTTTCATAACCCGCATTTCATAAATGAATAATTCCGACCCTTTGCTACTCGAACGACCCCACAACACGACTGATATTTGTTACAAGAACACTCGCTCATATATTCGGCAAACGGAATTTCTGGTAGCAGTTGATAAGCATTATATTAGTATACATCCATGTACCGACATACACACATCTACTATAGTGAAGTCTCTATTGGTTTCAAATCTAATCAATTTGAAATTTCCCCAAAGAACACCTGACTATATCAAGGCCTTTTCAAAGAAACATCCAGCACATTTCTTTTTACAACAAATGTCTACACAAGTTACCAGAATTTAGGACACCAACGACGACGTATTAAAACACTTTCATTTCGTTTTTACTTTTGATATTGTTATGACCATCATCTAAGAAATACAAACTAATATAAAATGACACTTCTGAACGCCTGTCTTGCTGTGAGCCTGGTGTCAGCCAATCCCGCACATTGAAGCTGTCCTGGTATTGTATCTATCTTAACTGGCACATCGCCCCAACACACGCCCGCACGCGTGTTTGTACGTGTTTCAAACATTGTTACTCGATGTATGCCTCATATCCCGCTCCACAATCAAAGTTTTACTTATGTGCATTATTACAAGAGACAAATAACTTGCAAAATGTTGTAATTTTACGAGTATGCATAACTCTCAGATGAAAGTGTTATAGTATTCAGTAATTCATCAATCTCTAAGAAATTTGGACAATACGTTTGATAAATGATAATATTTCATGGGCAAATGTATCTGTATTTTAAATTCTTACGTGGCTCCTAAAATAAATGACTGTAGGATTCATACAATTCTAGGCACATGATACATTAAACTCAATTGCAAAAATGCACCCAAGTATACTACAGAGACCACTCCATGTCGATCAAATGGGTAGCTGACGGCTAAATGTGCTTTTTCATTTGGGTTATAAAATATGCATGGGGGATTAGAGAATGGACGACCAATACCCAGCCATTACTATTTCATTAATATTTTACCAAAATCATTATCGATATGTTGTAAATTGTAGTCTCCACCCACCAGCAAGGATGTCATTTAGCTTTCATACTTTCAGTCCGTGACATTAACCAAATGCATAATGGAGCCTTTTGCCATCCACATTGCTAGGCCTATACACCAAACTGGACACCAACCTTCAAGCTACAGCGTAAAATCTATACCTTACCTCCACTTAATAGGCCTATCTGCGAATCAAGTAATATGACTACGCTACTAGTTACACACATCAATAGTATTGTAGTTCTGAATAGAAACATAGGTTGGAACAGGCTGAAACTACAGGACATCATTTTCTGCGAGTCAAGCACATGTATTGGACGAAGTCACTACGAGAATTTGATAGTAGCTATAGGAGCATATCCAATGAACTAGTTCACTAAGCTACAACCCCAAACTATGGCCGAACCACTAGCCTACATGACAGCGAAAAGAAAATAAAGATTGCTTACTTACTGGTGTTGGTGAACATGGGACTCCAGCTGAGGGTCACTGAGGTGGAGATGTTGTCTCCTGAGATCTTCCACGTCAGCTCCATGTTCTTGCGCTGGTTCATGTTGGTGATGATGCGGTTCACCTGAGAAGAGCACACAATTCTTAAAATATCTCTTGTCAATAGCATGAGTATTACATGTGTTATGGTCTATCTAATTATAAGTTTGCATTCCAATTCTTTACCATCATTCTTACTCTAGTGTATTAAACTCACTTAAGAGAGGTGAAACTGCTTGTCAAGTCGTCTCCGTTTCAAAAGTGATGTTTGATTTTGTAAATCAAACAATATTTAGTACAGATAAGTGGTACTTAGAATGGCGGCATTATTTAACTATTTATTATCTTAACACAGGAAACCCATCCATATTGCATTCACGAGCATTTATACATCATATTATTGAAGAATAGGATACTCACGGGTTCCGGCAGTCCGAGGCTGTCGGTGGCATACATGTTGCCCACATTGTTGCCGGTGGTGATCATGGTTCCTGACATAGTCCCTGAGATGCCGCTGCCGCCAGCCATGCCTGCCCCCACGCCGGCACGATTCATGCTGCCATCACGGAAGACGGACACAGGCACCAGTGCACCTGTGCGGGAGTCGAGGCCAGTGGAACCGCCGGTGGTGCCGGTGCCCCCGTCGATGGACATGTTGCCCATGCGGTTGGTGATGCCGTCCATCCCGATGCGCTGACCCTGTTGCTGACCAGTCATCGTGCCATCCATCTGGTTCATCTGCCCACCTCGCATGCCCATCATGCCGGAATCCATGCCAGTGCCACGCATGCCGCTCATGCCAGATTGTTGGTTCATACCACCACTCATACCAGTCTGGCCCATACCACCCATTCCACCTTGACCCATCATTCCTCTTTGGCCCATAGTTCCTTGGCCCATTCCACTTTGCATTCCACTTTGCATTCCACTTTGCATTCCACTTTGACTCATGTTGCCTTGACCCATGGACGTCATTCCAGAGCCCATGCTTGTTTGGCCCATTCCAACTTGGTTCATTCCACTTCCCATCATTCCTGACTGGCCCATTCCACTCTGGCCCATTCCACTCTGGCCCATCCCTCCTTGGCCCATTCCTCCTTGGCCCATACCACTTCCCATTCCTCCTTGGCCCATGCTACCTTGTCCCATTCCAGTCTGGCCCATGCCACTTCCCATTCCTGTTCCCATTCCGCTTTGGCCCATTCTCTGGCCCATGGCTCCTTGTTGGCTCATGCCTCCTGGCTGCTGGCCCATGCCTCCACTCATGCCACCTTGTCCAGACATGCCGCCACCTCCTCCCATGCCCCCCATACCCCCCTGTCCTGGTCCCATCTCAGTACTCATGCCTTCCCCCATCTGACCAGTGCTCATCTTACTTCCGTACAGTGACATGCCTCCTCACACAGGGAAGCATTGGTCCACGTCCGGCCTAGACTCAGTCCGCCGCTGCTCAACCCGTGAGCTTCTGCTGTCTCCGCTATCCCGAAGAAGACACCAGTGACAGGAAACGCACGTAATTGAACTGTCAATATCACCTTTAACTGCGATTATTGAGTATGCCCATAAATGATTGCCACAAACTAATATACCGGTTGCGCTGTGAACGGTCAAGCGTGAACACGGGCAGTCACTTAGCAGCAGAAATCCAATCTTCTTGCTCTTTGACAAAAGCGAACCCACAGATTTATCGCGTCCACTTCAAACAAGAATCAATCCATTTTTAGTCGAATCACAACTCCAAGAAAGCGAACTCATCCAACATTGATACAAGCAAGCATGCAGTCCCCGCTAAAACACATTCACTTCTTGTCCACTGTTGTGGAGGAATCTGCCGTAAAGCGAAGATCTTATCTGCTCGTTGTAGTCCGGGGTAGGAGTGGTGCGGAGGTGGTGGTGCGTGTGGTGACAGGCCCCAGCCCTACTGCCGCCCCAGCCAACGACTCAGCTCGGCTCCAGCTACCCCGCTCACCGGTGAGCGGCCGGCGGCGGCCGGGTGGCGTGGGAATCGATCAATGAGCAGCATGGCGGGTAGCAGGCCCTGGTGCGGGTTATGAACGCCATGGCTACACGGCCGTTTTGGCCATGTGTTGGCCGGCGCACGCACTCTCTATGCAATTTTCACCTACTCCACGCACACGGATTAACAGTGTTTATGAACCCTAAATGACGCACTGTTTTCGTTTTTAAAGCCTTAAAAACAATTGACATATGTTGAAGATGACTCCACTGTCCGCCACATATCTGAGGACAACCTGCAGGGCCCATGGGTAGTATACAGGGCGGCGGCGGCGGCCACTGTCAAACACTGAGATTTGTAAAGACACGCAAAAGATGGGCCATAACGGCCATCAATACAAGCGGCGAGCCGGCGCCCGCACGGACGGGGTTGTATAACATGTTGTTTATCAGCACCAGCCGACGAAATCGTTGAAATAAAAATGGAGCTTCTCATTTTGTGTTTGTGTTTGTGTTTGTAAGTGTGTGTGTGTGTGTGTGTGTGTGTGTGTGTGTGTGTGTGTGTGTGTGTGTGTGTGTGTGTGTGTGTGTGTGTGTGTGTGTGTGTGTGTGTGTGTGTGTGTGTGTGTGTGTGTGTGTGTGTGTGTGTGTGTGTGTGTGTGTGTGTGTGTGTGTGTGTGTGTGTGCTTGTGTGTATGTATGTCGAGGTGTGTCTGCACGCATCTGCGTGTATGTCTATGTGTTTGTGTTCGTCTGTGTCCGTCTGTGTCTGTTTGTGCATATGGGTCACTTTAATATCCACTTGAATTCATTCCACGAACGATAATGTTGCCAAAGATGAGAAGGTACCCCTCATTCCTAACACGCATACACCAGGATTGAAGAGGGTGGTGATTTGTAAAAGAAAACAATATAGTGATTTCAAAAACCTCTCTGGGTTAATATTTCAGCGCAAGCATTCCAATTCCACAACTCTTATATTTGAACATTGCAGGCATGACGTCACCCCACAAACGCAATGACCTTTGTAAATCTTACGCCTGAGATTTCTCGAAAATAACACCCGAGCTCTGAATATAAGGCCTGAAACCCCTCTTAAACCCTGTCTGAAATGATTTTCTGCAAAACCCACCCAACAAAGGCACGACCGAGGAGCGAGCAGCTTTTCGGCTGCGGTAGTAAATGGCGCTCTCACTCCCTCACCAACGGTAAAACGAGACACAATAGACGCCCGTGCACGATTGTCTTACCGCGCGTGGACGTACTTATGCTGCTGTAATCCCGATACATCAATAATCTGTCATTGCTGCTGAGCCAAGTACATTGTGGATCCAGGCATCTTGGGCCAGTGGGCTGCTAAGTCACGTACATTGCATCATGATGTCAGCTCAAATTACAAGTAAATGTGTGCTGCATGTGAGGTTCATTTTTAATTGTTTGTGGTTGACTTTTAATATGCATTACAGCAAACATTACAAATGCAAATGTAATGCAGCACAATATAATCACATGTTCTCTATAGATAATTGACCCGTCATATTTTTCTCGTTCGTGTCAGTTTGATTCATTCATAAAACGAGTTGCACATTTATCCCTGGAATAAGAAAATATAAAATATACTCATACACACAAGCGCGTTTAAAAAGAATAATAAAAGAAGAACTAAAAATAACATGTAAATCAACTCGTCTTGACACTGCCAGTTCAGAGAGCTGATCATGTTGGAGAGGTGGTCGTGTAGGAGATGTTGCCGTATAAAGAGGGCCTACAGCAAATGAACAAATATGTTTATGTAACCCACCGCACGGTTGTGATTTCCCACAACTTCATCACAGCTAAAAGTGGGAGTTGCACAGGTTTTAACTTTTCTGTGTGCAGAATGCCTCATAGTTACAGCCCCCATCGGACTGGTGACCAACCACACGAAGATAAGAAAAGCATAAGTCATGAGAAATAGGTGGACAATGTGGTATTTGCTGGCGCCTCCCGGCAGAGGGCACGTCAACACTCCCTGATTTATGGCGTGCAGCCGACACTCCACCGTGAGCTTTTGGCCACTCAGGCGTGATCAATGTGACAAGCTGTGGAGGAATTGGACGCTGAGTTTGCTCAACACTCATTTTCAATGGTTTATAAGCTGTAGCTTTCACGGTATCTTTCCACGTTTCTTTATTTATCACCATTTCCCACAAAGCGGATGATGTGTGATTGAATTATGAGTCTATAAACTATGACTTGTTAAAATATTTTGATTTTCGAAATAAACCTTTGAAGAAAGGTAAAGGTAAACAGATTCTGACATGATTCATTCAGTGTTATTGGCATTTCCTAGTGCCTGGCTACTGTATTGGTTGACGTGGAGTTGTACTGATATATTCTGGTTAATTAAATGGCATATACCCTGGTTGACAATGTTTGCCAACGGTGAGCGACAAAAAAGAAAAAGAAAACAGAAAAAAGAATGACACACACACATACACTCGCACACACACACACACACACACACACACACACACACACACACACACACACACACACACACACACACACACACACACACACACACACACACACACACACACACACACACACACACACACACACTCGCACACACACACACACACACGCACCCACACACACACACACGCACACACACACACACACACACACACTCACACACACACACACACACACACACACACACACACACACACACACACACACACACACACACACACACACACACACACACACACACACACACACGCACACACACACACACACACACACACACACACACACACACACACACACACACACACACACACACACACGCACACACACACACACGCACACACACGCACACACGCACACACACACACACACACACACACACACACACACAGCACACACACACACACACACACACACACACACACACACACACACACACACACACACACACACACACACACACACACACACACACACACACACACACACACACACACACACACACACACACACACACACACACACACACACACACACACACACACACACACACACACACACACACACACACACACACACACACACACACACACACACACACACACACACACACACAATGCTTTCCTCAGGTTTCTATGTTATTCAAAGTGATACTTTTCACATCCATCAAACGCTCGTGACCCAGAGCAAAGTGTCATCCACAGAAGCATTTGATATTCCCGTCACTGGTTGTCACCATCAATATCAAGGACTCACTTTATTGCTCAAAATTTGATTTTGAGCCCTTGAGATCTATCTTCCCAATTAGGTGCAATGCGCCACGTCTCCATACAATGTAGTCTAATGCAATACATTAATATGAAACCGTATATTGATAAAATTGAATTGTTAATTCTCTAGCGGGCCTCCTAGATGGCCACACGGAGTCAAATGTTAGACCCTTTAGCAACATGATATAATATGTCCACGTAGCCTTTAGTGGGCACCTACTAGTGTAGATTAGAAGAGCTAATGTCCGACATACTGAAGCCGAATCTGCCGTAGCTTTGAAGCCGCATTATTACTAAACTGTCACATTATCTCATCACTAACGTCATTTTTACCACGTGGAATTATCTCCCCCACCCCCCAGTACATCTAATTTTCTACTCCAAAATAACAAATCAGGGATGTAGTGCACATTCGTGTCTGACTTGGACTTAAGTGTACATAAGTGTACTTAAGTGTACATACAAACGTGACAAGCACAATGCGTTCGCTTCAGCAGAAGCAACGCAATAAGGCTTTGAATATCTTTGGTAGGGAGTAGAGTTCAGCCATTGTCACACAAGAAGTCGTGTATACATATTCTTATTTCAAGACATCCGACATACATGTATTGTAAACTGCGATTCGTCTGATTCAGTTCTCTAAATTGAAAAAAAAAAAAATATTCATAATATCATATCATATAAAGAAATGTTGTCATCGGCGTATCTCTGTGTCTCCAGTACGGTGGAGGCGGCGGCACGCCGTTCGCCGTGTCTCAGTGCCCCACCTGTGACCTGCTCTACATCTCTGGACGCTCCAACAAGGAGCTGGACCAGATCCTGTTCACGTTCAAGTGCAGCTAGAAGACCACTCACTATCAAATGCACAATAAAGAGCATGAATAGCAAAGTCGATGTTTGGTGAGTCTAGAGGTATAGATAGAGACAGATAATTATCAGTGACCAATGCTACACATCCTTACTACTTACTACTTATGGGAACAACACAGCATTCGCGTTAACTGATAAAACTGTCACTCTCACAAGAGCGAGTCACGCAAACGTTACAGAGATAAACAACAGTTAGTATGAGGATCATGTCTTTTCTTCTGTTATTTGCAGGTATATATTTATATATAACAGTCGTTCATATATGTTTACATACTTAACTATTTTGATAATCAAACTTGACAATAATGCAATTTAATCACATGGTGAAAAGCAGAGTTTGCACCAAGCCACACGACTTCTTGTGTGACAATGGCTGAACTATACTCCCAACCAAAGATATTCAAAGCCTTAGTGCGTTGCTTCTGCTGAAGCGAACGCATTGTGCTTGTCACGTTTGCATGTATCTGCGTGTATCTGTGTATCTCTGAACAAGTTGCATTGGTTTCTAACAAACCGATATTGTTAAAGCGACTCAAGGTGTCAGGCGCCATTGTAGTGATTCGATTTTATGCACTTTGCCAATCAAAATGTGGTTTCCAGAAGGCCATTTAAGTCCCTTATTGATAGAGTTTACATAATGGTTTCAATGCTGCTTGCCATAGACTCCTCAAACTTGGTACCAGGCTTGAAATTGGGACATGTAAAAGGTTAAAAAAATTCTAGTGTATGCATCCACCTTAATACCAAATTACCAATGCACCATCTAAGCATGTTATGCTACTTATACAAGGTTGTTGTAACAATAGTCACACGTACGTGTATATGGGTCACGTATAGGACATTATCGAAGTCAATTTCAATGTCTTTGAAAAAACACACACACACACCACATTGATTTTCGTAATGTATCGGCTCAACTCAGCATTTTGGGTGTATAAGGGGTTATGAAATTTGACATCCCACGTTTTTTGTCCCTTTCCCACATCCTACATATTCCCAGCGTTTTTGTTCACACACCACTCACTGAAAACTCTACACCCCTCCTTTTCAGCATTTCGTCTCATCCCACTTCTGCATACCCCCCACCCCCCCACTCAATAAAACCTCTCATTTAAGAACACCAACTGTAGTCTCAATATAGAGGTGGTCTCTTTACGAAATAGTCTTCTTATGGAGGTGGTCCATGTAGTCAGTGTTGATTTGAGGTTCTACTGTCTATCCCCTGCCCCTGCTCTAGCCGCTGCCGTGGCCGCGGCCGCCGCGGTGTCGCCTCTCGGGGAGGACGGCGACCTGCTGCTGCCACACACAGTCGTGTCCTCCCACGTGGACGAGAATGGCAAGACGCACCAAGTCGGTGGGTGGCGATTACTTTTTATTTGTACTTGTGCGGAGAGAGTACTGCGCTCCACCACTGACTGCTCACCGTTGACAAATTTATTTCATGGAGTGTATATGAATACGATGCAATCCTTACGTATACAGCCGAAGTGGTCGTAGTATTCTAAGCATTATACTGTTAAAAGTTAGAATCCCCCACCCGAAGTATTTATCATATCTTATCTCACAGTAATATATTCTGGGATGAACATTAGTGAGACTGAAGCTTTACCAAGCTTTTCGACCACACCCACAAGCGAGTTTATACATGAGAATAATTACGTAAAACCACAATGCAAACTTCAGAAGCAATGCAATCGTCATTTCCCACTTCGCCTCTTTCCCCTTTAGGCATGAACTGCCAATCGGCTGCCTATGGCGGTGGCGGGGGAAATCCATTTTTTGAAGCTGAGTTTGCCAAGTTTGGCCCCATCACGGCAGTCCACATCCGGTCAGGCAACAGGATTGACATGTACGTAGATATACGAAGTTTAGCACATTAAACCACATTGGCAAAATAGAGAATATTGGAAATCAATCTTCTAGCAGTAAGTGTGAAGCACACGTGTGATATATTCTAGTGTTCATTGTATTATGAGGGCTTGTATGATAGGATCCAGATGCGCTACGGTACAACGTGGGGTAATGCCAACGGTGGTAATGGCGGCAGCTTCTACAGCTTCAACGTGCAGGACGCTATCGTGAGGGTGGACGGACGCCACGGCTCCAGGATTGACGCCCTCCAGTTCACATTCACCAACGGCATCAAGTAAGCGATTCTTCGCGTGTTAGAACGCTGTCGATACAATAAATAGTTGCTGCTGTTGAAGCTGATTATGTTGTAAATGTTTTGGTTATAAGTTGGTTTTCGTTATCTTCTTCTTGTCCTTCATGTTCTTATACATCTTATTATTTTAGTTCTTTCTCTAGTTCTCGTTCTTTTAATTTTCTTCTTTTTCTCGTCCTCGTCTTCGTCTTTGTCTTCTAATTCTATTTCTCAAAGAGGTCACTGTTGAAAGATTGTTTTCAAGTTTGTAGCCACATATTCTTATTTCAAGACTTTTAATATATTGGGGCAATAAACTGCGATTCGTATGATTCAGTTCTCTAAATTGAAAAAAACCCTATTCATAATATCATATCATATATAGCAATGTTCTCATCTGCGTATCTCCGTCTCCAGGACGCCCACGTACGGCGGAGGCGGCGGCACGCCGTTCGCCGTGTCTCAGTGCCCCACCTGTGACCTGCTCTACATCTCTGGACGCTCCAACAAGGAGCTGGACCAGATCCTGTTCACGTTCAAGTGCAGCTAGAAGACCACTCACCATCAAATGCACAATAAAAAGCATGAATAGCAAAATCGATGTTTGGTTATTTATCTCATTAGCACATAACATACATGTTTGAGACAGTGCCATTGATTGCATGCTTTTGACAGCTTCAATGTTAACTTCGCTGATATGGAAGGCTCCAGTATAAGCACTGATTCAATATAATGGGCAAAAACATGGAATTTTTCTGACGCGAAAGTGCTAAATAACAAGGGGCTCTAGTAAATATTTCAGGGGGCCTAAGATTTTGGCTTAAGTTTTATATGTAAAAGAGGAGCCAAGTGTATATGCATTTCTGATTCAAGGCACACAAAATATGCTGAAAGATTACCTTGTGTAAAACATCCAATTTCCTCGGGGCAGGAAAGAATCTCATTCACACATACACGCATATACACATATTCAATGATGGTGTGAGTGTGGGCAAAGTTTGCAAGTCACAACACAAGACCCAACTCTGAATCACAGCCGGGGACTCGACAAAAATTCTTAAAAGAGCATTGGTTACGAAATGGTCAGGAAAATTGACAAAGCCAACTTTATGTGCATCAGATTAATTGTATGTACAGGGGAATCAGTACACAATGTTTTACATACACTATGTTCAAACGCTGATATTTCAAACTTCCGTCCCTAAAATTGTATAATTGCAAGAAATCTAAACATAGTAACTGATATTGAAGCGATAAGATGAGTGTCTGTGCTATCGTCAACGGTCCAAGAATAGATTTCATGCGTAGATATGTATATTACTTGAACGTTCAGCTAAAGTTCACGGTCTAACTAAATAGATTTCGCTGTCGCGTACATTCAAGAATAGTATAGTCCATTCAGTGAATTGGTTCGGTGGTGGTGAGTTCAAAGATGGCTGCTTGTGTGGATTTGGTTAAATTGTTGACAGCCAGGAGAAAATTACTTAGTATATATAGGGTTCCTGTTGTTGCATGCTTTACACCAGAAAAACCAGGGCTGCGTGTTTACCGTCTTAAGGGATTATTAATCTCTGGTGCTATTGTACTAATTGTAGTTCACACGCTTTAGCATGCACCTTCAAAAACAATAAGTAATATTTCAAAATGTATACAATAGCAATTGTACATTCTTGTTTTCCACACACGAAGTTCATTAAAAAGAAAACTGACACTACACCGTTTTAAATTACATCATTTTCTGAATCTGAAATATGGCAAATGTAAGAATATAAAGTACGTAATAAGATTGTACCATACTTGAAGTATCAAAGCATATTCAATGTAAAACGTGTCCTTAGCTAATATGACAATCATCTTCCATCGAACACCGCAGATTGGAACATTTACTGGTCAATATATTTCCTTTGGAATATACGAAAGGCTATCATGTTAGTTTGATCAATTTTGATGTTTACTAGAGAACATATTCGCTTAGCTTTTTAAAAAAGGTCATCATATCCTACATGTATGTGGGGTTAAACATAAAAGTTACCAAAGTTATTAAAAAAAAATACCACTGACGTCCCACCCCATAGGCAGATCCAGGGGATGGGGCGCTGGGTGAGGAGCAGGGGGGGGGGGGCGCCCCACCCCTTCCCACACAAGCACCGTATTTTCATAGGGGGATGGCATGTTTCCTATCGATCGCCCCTACGAAACCCGTAAGATCCCTTAAGTGCCACCCCTCTTTTTGAAAACCTGGATCTGCCTGTGCACCTCTCCATGAAAACTTCGAACCAACACTGCACATCTGCACGTCCGCATTGGCGAGTCAGTGACTTTCATGCTGGGAGAATAATTATCATACTTACAATGGCAAATGAGTTAATTATCTTTGAAGATCTCACCACACCCTTACAATTACAATAGTTAAAACGCACCCATAAAAATAGGACCAATGCAACCTGTGTTTTTAGAGCTATAAACACAGGGGTATACTCCTACACAGTGGGTGAGGAATGATGGGTGTCTCCCAATTTCCTACCGCACCATTATTTATGATTTAAGACATAATGAAGAATGTCAGGTGTTTTACGATGCTATATCACCCGGGAAGGAAAGAAACCGCAAGACCTCTCATTGGCGAATATCGTCTGCATAAATCTTATTGCAATTACAATTAGCTTCCGCGTTCATTCAAAGTAGCATGTAGTGGCAATATAATGCGCATTTTGCTGCGTCCTCAATTGTTGTGGGCGCAAGAGGAAGTTAATGACAAAGTTATAATCAGGCCGAATGTTTTTAGCTGGAAAAAAGGGCCACATAACAAACGTGGGTTAATTGCAGTTTACTGCAAAGAAAGCGTTAACTTTGCAATATGGACGTACTCGTAGATGGATTATTCCCTCGATCCATTCACTACAAATCCATCTTGTTTACATGAAGGAATTTTGAAAGTCGTCATTCGATTGGCCACGCCACCTTGTCGTTTACTGGCAAGGTATTGACCGGAGCATGACCGGTGATAAGTTTGGTTGGAATTCTTCTTTACTACGGCAACCCCGTCATTTTCTCAGGGGGTCAGAGTACCGTCATGCAGGCAGCTCAGTCTAAGTGGCACACTGCACAAGTCATTGATTTATAAACCAATGTGGAAATATCCTTTTACATCTTTTAAGATCCAAAGCTTTCTCATTTCCCATAGATTTCACACTATCTCACCCATATGTGGGCGTCGACCATAATATGTCACTGAACATTTATGTTACCATACCAAATTTAAGCATTTCCATACAAAAAGTTCGACATAAATCCACCAGGGTAATACGTGGACACAATCATATAGACAGAGAAGGTTGTTTACTTGACAATTAACCTCATCACTGCGTGTTTTAATCGACCACGTCACCGTCATGCCAAAGCTGTCCTGACATTGTGAACGAAGATGGCTTCATATTTCACATAGCTATTCCACATCCAAAAAGTAATTGAGGTTTACCAATGCTTACCACGTAAAGGGCAGGGTTAAGAAAGATATCAGAGCAAATGTGATACAAGCTCAATTATGAAGACAACTACATTGAGGGATAAGTCAAAAAACTGACGGAAACATTAAAACAACACCAGAAGGCCATTGCAAATGGCTATGCATCGTCAATATCATATTCTCATATTCTTACACCCACACCCCCACACCCCACCCAATTTCATATGGAGGATGTTAGCTACATGTGCCTCAGAAAACGCCAGACTTTTTATTTCGCGGTAGATGTCGGTGATCTGGCATCAAATTTGGAGTTGTCTGGCTGGTTCACTATAGAGCCTGCTGGGCATACCGACTAATAGCGAGTCTGCGTGACTACGCCGTGTAATAACGTAAACCTATAAGTCCGTATTGGCCCCGTACTGCGTATCTACGAACGGGCACCTATTTAATTGACCGTGGGAAAAGTTTGGCATATAAAACTTCCTCAAGTATCTCCGTAGTCCCTCAAATAGTACCGTCGCAGCACTTTCGCAGCACTGGACATACACAGATCCCTATAGTGTCTATGAGTTTTTGGCAGTAGAAAGACAGTAGAGAAGCAGTACTGCTGGTTGTGTTCGAAGTGAGCCATTTGTCCTAAATCGCGACCTTTTCATTCTTGTAAAATCTTTAAATATGTAAAATAATGTTTTGGAGTCTTGAAAATTGTATGCTGTACACGCACAGAGAGTTTAACTAACAAACACACTTTGTTTGTATTTACTAAGAAATGTGTATAATGTGGAGGGGATGGGGCTCTTCTGATTTAGTGCAAAATGTAAGCCTCCTAAAATATTTGCTAGCCTGGTCTGGCTGCAGCGGGCGCAGAGCCGCCGCCCTTAACCCCCTCCCGCAAGTTGGTTCCTGAACAAGGAAAGTCGCGCCGTGGAACTTTAATTCGTGAACGTGAGGTACTATCTTTCATATCAGTGATAAACTTGTTCACGTTGCGTTGAATCTATTTCATATGAAATATCAGTGTTTGGATGTGACAGTGTCGCCAGGAGTGTTTCATAGCTTATCAGGCCGCATACGATTCTTCCTTAGTGTACATTGGTTAAGTGTATATATGGCATGGCTGAGACATACTTGCTTGCTTTACATGTAGTTTGGCCAGTGATACGCGATACATTTATTTTATTCGCCGTCATAATATGCCAAACATGATAATCAATTGTCACCGGTTTTGGCATAAGTTTGTATCCTACCGGATTTGACTTTATAGTTTTACACACATTCAGCAGTCGATGTGCTGGTCTGACATTTGAAAATGAACTTTTACTCTGTACAGTAGAAAATACACGTTTCAATATCATAAAGCAACAACAGAAAAACCCCACCTACACTTGCATTTTTAAGCAATAAAATTTGCCCGTCGCCGTATATATTTAGCTGCCACGAGGCGGGAGAAAGCCAGACGGCATTACGGGAGACATCGCCATGTTTAACGTTGTCGCCCTTATCCTGGGATGTCTGCTGACGCAGGGTAGGAATCCTGATTTCATTATTATGCGAGTGTACTACTGGAAAAATATGCCAGTCACATTCAATCAATATGATTAGATATAGTGAATGAGATGCATTTCAATATTAGATACAGCATATATATTATGATTAGATGTATTACACTACTATGTTTGCTGTTGGACAGTGGCGGGCGAGGATTGCGGGTCGCTGGGGACGTGTGAGCTGTGCGCAGCCGCGGACGGTAAGTCTGCCCTTCCTGCAGTACCAGGCCGAGGTGCAGGACTTCCGGATTTTTCTTTTTGATCCTGCGTTGTCTTGAATGTAAGGGTTGGCGGAGGTGTGCTGTGTTGTTGGGGATGGGGCGTTTACCCGCTTCACAAGAATTCACGTAAAGTCTGCCGAGTTGTTATTTTTAGACAAGAATGGCATCTACACGTCTGTGTACTTTTGTATTTGTAATGCAGGGTATA
Source organism: Streblospio benedicti (assembly GCA_019095985.1). NCBI lineage: Eukaryota > Metazoa > Annelida > Polychaeta > Spionida > Spionidae > Streblospio > Streblospio benedicti. Next base: position 26,657,584 of record CM032667.1, read on the forward strand.
TAGTGGACATTGTACTCCTTATTTCATGTCTATAGATCTATAAATTAGCATTGTGCCACATTACAAGCAGCCGACACCTGGTCTTTGCATGTTTTTGATAAAATTAAATTGTGGTGATATGCTTCAAATGTTTAAATCAATTCTAACAATATTCCGAACTTTGAAGTCGTCTTCAATTTTTTAAATGACACATATGCTGACCATGATTAACACCTTTATGATATACCGCAAGCAACAGTCACAAAATCAAAATGCAATTCATATTTTGCGACTTAACGCCATGGAGCAAGATGCATCATGTCTGAATTCAGATTAGCAATCATTCTGAAGTCTTTTGGTTTTACTTATAGCTTTATTTTCTTATAGTTTCAATGATAGAATATAGATTTAGAATGTAGAAATCTATATTTCACAAAAACACAAAAATACAGCCACGAGTAAAACCAAAAGACTAATGAAACAGACCTACAGCCGTGACCCAACTAAAACAAGTAGTAAGAAGTTGAAATCTGATTACATAATGAGTCGAGCCATTTAATGAAGGAAATGGTATACGAGATCATACATGATTTTTGTGATTTTTAAATGGTCACCAGTATGTCACCTGGCCTTGCTGCAGGCTGTGGCTGGTGTGACAGCAGCGGCGCGTGCGAGCCGGGCAACAAAACGTCCTCCGCCACGTGCGACGCCTGGTTCCCGCACACGTGCTTCAGCTTCAAAAACACAGACGGCGACAACCTGTGCTCCCCCGAGATAGAGGTGCACGACTGTGACGTGTGAGTAAGATTTTTTTATCTGCATCCTCGCTCATCAGTTTTCTATATGATAGATATATATGTTCTAAAATCAGAGTCCAAATGCGTTCCACATGATATTGAATATGCACTAAGTGTTTCTATGTGTTTGTAGCTACTGCCTCACCTCGTCGGATAGCTACAATAAAGGTTGGTTTCTTTGTGATTTATCGATGTTGCCGTCTAGAAAATGTGAACTGGGTAATAATTTTGATGGTTGAGGTAGATGTATACGAAACAGTTTTTTTTTTTTCTGAGAATCTTTCTGCGCATCTAAGTTTGCATTATGACTAAACAAACTTCTATTATGTATGATACCTGTACCTATAAACCTCTCCATTAAGACCATCGGTGTGTCTACTGGGAATTACCTTCAAGTGGTCTCGATGAAGAGATGGTCTTTGCATGTACAAGCAGGTTAATGATGGTATCTTTACAAAGACCACGAGAAGTGGCTTTAATAAAGGTCGCCTCTTAATTGAGATGGTCTTAATTTGAGGTTGTGCCGTTACTCCCATGCACAACATCATCAGACAGTGACGATGACTTAGAGAAGTCTCACCGGCATGGTCCGTCCCACAGGTCAGTGCCAGCTTTGCACGGACACGCGGGGCTGTTACCGCCGTGACGGCGGCCGCACCTGCCCGGACTGGGACTTCGCGGCGTGTGAGGAGGGCAAGCTCAAGCCCGACTACACGGCGGGCGACGCAACGGAGCGGGCCGACCAGGCCGTGTACGCCGACAACGTGGTCAAGGTAGGGTCGGGTGTTTTGAAACAAGCCCAAACATGCACAAGCTATGCAGTAATGAGTATTACTACAGATTTTGAATAAAGTTCGAAGCCTCTAACTCGTCCAGTTGTCTCAATAACCATGCACAATGTTCAAATCGTGTCTCCTACTACGTGATCACATTTACCTTTTTCAAGACTGAATTTCATCAACGGAAAGGATTATGTGCACTGTCTGAGTGTACGGTTGCTCAGACGACAACCCGGTGATTACACAATTCTCCCTCACACTGCAGGTGGAGTCGAGTGAGGCCACGCTGTTCTCGTGCCCCAACTATCTGCAGTCGGAGGACGATGTGAACCTCAACGTTCTCTTCTCCACCACGGAGAACTTCGCCTTCTCGGAGGGGAACATTCTCGTCAGTTCTCAAGGCGGAGGGATAATGCACACCATTCACAAGGTAAGAGTATCATAGTATAACTGTGCACGTTTTTACAAATTGTACCATTAACGTTTTGCTACAAGATTCTCACAATATACATGCACACGACTTACATGTATCTATCTCGTTTGCAGTTGTAATTCTAAGTTGTAAACTTTATGAATTTACATATTCAAAAGTATGCGGACTCATTAACTTAATGAGTCCAGTTATCGTTCATTATAGAATTGAATTCTATATTGAACGATACCTGGACAAAGGGCAGCAAACTTACACAAGTAGTAAGCGCAAAAGAATGATTACAAAATGCAATGCAATGTTATGATGTGCTGTATTCATTCACACATACCATCACCATTGCATGCGCAGCCTTTCTTCAAACGTTTTACCGATCTACGCAATTCATCCATTAAGCAAGCACTAATGTAACCTGGCCAGTAGCACTCACTCTCCCCGTCACACATCCGATCACGGTAGAATTTGACTATCCCATAACATGATTGTCACTTTCGTAGCTGATCAAGTGGATCAGAAGTCTATAAATATCTACCACAACAATTCCGCGAAACCCGATGGAACCCCATGCAATCACCCACCATCCTGTCTAAGTCACCCCTCGACCGATCCCCGCTGTTGCTCCCCCCCCCCAGGTTACGGGTGAGGCGGCCGGGGTGACCGTGCTGCTGGGCGAGCGCGCCGGGCTGCAGGACGTCTACGTCTACGCAGACTTCCAGCACGACATCGAGGTGCCCGAGTATGAGACGGACGTCACCGCCGACCACATCCCTGACGACGCCGTCAAGGACGAGTTCTACAAAGGTAGGTCGATGTTTGCCGACCGTATAGTGTGAGTCTCAAGCAGGATACACAGCGTCCACGCTCCGGCGAACTGACTGGCCTGGCCCAGAAGGCAACCGTCATGAAGGTTGCCGTATTGGTAACGACCGCAACGTTTAAATGGTTACATTTTGCCTTATACAAATTATTGAAATGTCCACAATTAGCGTGCATCAGGGTTGGGTACGATTGGAGATAACATAGAATGGTAAAGAATCAGTTAGTATTATTTTCTTATATTCATTTATATTCAGATGTCCCGTATTTTGTTAAACCTTTGCTTGACCACAATTGATAAATAGCAGGTATGTTGCGTTCGTTTATAATACCAATCATTGTGGTGGTGCGTCTATGATATTATGAGGTCACTTTTGTGTTAATGCTCAGCTAAGGAACTCGACTAGCTTGACACAATGACCTTATATAGTGATCGTCAAAGGCATCTAGTTTACATGTTTAATTCACTCTGCCTTCCATATACAAACGGCGTGTTGTCTCAACTGGGGTTATACTCGCTCAATGCAGATCAGTAATAAATATGCGTTCACGTCTAAACCCAGGTGGCGCCACACTCAACGGGACGGCGACTCATGACCTGAACAGTGCGGACGTGTACAAGTGTGTGGGGCGGTCTGTGGAGGGCGGCACCACGCAGTTTGTGGTGGTCAGCGCGGCGGCGGCCGCCGCCATACAGGTAAGCCGGCGAGAGGTGGAATGAAAGAAAAGCGAGATGTTCAACATACCTCTGTAAAAAAAATGGAGGTTATTTGGTGTGTTACTGTAGCCAGTCTTTGACGTTCGGGAACTAATAACAAAAAGCTACGCTGACACCAAAGAGCGTTAAACTATACCTGGTAATAATGCCATATAACGTAGGTAGGTCAAGGGACGCGAGAGGAGGGGGTGGCGTGGGGGGCAGCGCCCCCTTTTTACATCCCAAATATGTCATTTTTATTGGGGCTTGGCTTATCCACAAGGCTTTGCGCGCACAAAACTAAGCGACTGTCCTGCAGGTGGGGGACGTTGTGTACAGTAACCAGTCCCTCGGCTTCCTGGAGACAGTGACCGGCAGCCCCAGCACACTGTCGTTTGGCAGCCTTGTGCCCACCACGTTGTTGGAGTGTGAGGACGTAGCCACAGCGCCTCCGACCTTGGACTTGGAGACAACGCCTGACATGGCGTGTCCTGGCGGTGACGGCAATGACGGCCTGGCCTTTTATGACCAAGGTAGGGAACATAGTAGCTCAAACCTTCACAGTATTTACGTCTGCTAAGGAGAGATCTACTACCTATGCAGGTGACAGTTATTCGTATACCAGGACAAGCTAGGACAATCATAACTACAAAGGGACTTTAAAACAAACCCTTCTTCCTGTACTCATCCAGTAGTTATATACAAACTTCACATAGATAAGTGATTTGAGATAACGCTTAGGCACAAACGTTGTAAACTGACCGTACCCTGTTTTCCAGAACCTTTAAAGGGCACAATTGGTACAAATTACAGCCGTATTGCCCATATATCTTTTCCAGGAAAAGACACGCCCTCTTCTGGGTCTTCCATCGTTGGACGGATATCTGGAGCGGTACTGGCAAAGGTCTGTTGTGGCTAATCAGATTAGTTTATTGAACTTTTTATTCTATACAATAAGATATTTGATTCAGTGTTCATTGTGAAATGCGCAGCTCTCCGCACCCCAAGTAAAGAAGTGATCAAAAGATTTATCAGCACGTGTTAGCTAGAAAATTACAATTCAGTATATAATACACTCAGACTGTCATTATCACTGACACGCTATGAGCAAATGGTTAAAAATATAGATATTACAGTTACAGTATGTTGGCAGGTTATTGAGATCTACCCTGCGGGGGATCTCACGTACCTGGAGACTGTGCTGGTTGAGGACGTGGATGACGGTCACGAACAGACCGCGGTCAACCCGGACACGGTGTCGGCAACACGCAGACGGAGAGCGATCATCTACTCGCAGCGCATTGTGCGGCAGTACACCAAGACCGTCTACATGAGAGTGAGTGGCATATCTTGAACTGCTAATGTAGTCAAAAGGCAGTACAAAATATCTCCAGTTCATTTGATACGTTGCCCGGTTACGTTTTAGAGCTGGTACTACACACTGCGGATGAGCGCCAGCCTGAGAACGGAGTTCTACCTGTCTGTATTCATCCAGGTGCGCTGGGTCTACCCGCCGTACAGGTAATGCAGGTCACATTACAGTATAGTGCATATGCACACGAATACGATCACAGGGTAAAACCAAGAGCTTGTTCTGTTATCAAGGTACTTCTATGAAAAATGCAAAACCAAATTGCTCTTTGTGTAACTCAAGCACAAAACACAGTCAGTATAAAATTCCAACTAAATGTGCAAGGCTAGTAAGAATTTAAATAAAAAACTATCAACTCTATAATTAATAATATGTGTGTTCAACAGACACACTGATGACTACCATAATAAGCTAAACTGTTGTCACCGATCAAGTCCTGTGTAAACAGTAGAGTTGTGCCTAAGTACAATTGACGGACTCAAGTCCAGTCCAAGTACTTTGCAGCTGGACTTGAGTCCAAGTACAAGTACATTGATGATTTTTCCAATGTACTTGAGTCCAAGTACAAGTACTTTGATTGTACTTGAGTCCAAGTACCAAGTACACAGGTTGAATGTTCAATGAAATACAAGACAAAGACTGACATTTTACTGTATATCAGCTGGATATAAATACGTTTTTTGTTAACCTACAACCATGTATTATATAGCAAGTCGAACTTTTATAGCAAGCAGGACTAAACAGTGGTCTCATTTAATAATAAACCCTGAGAGACACCTATATAAAGTTAACAGCTGTCGCCTCTATTCTTACACGTGGCTGATTACATCTGTATTTGCATTGCACCTTGCAGGAACCCGTTTCACTTCGGCCTGATCCGCCCTGTGCTGTATTACGGCGTGTACATGCGCGAGACGGTGACCCGGAGCTTCAGCCTCGACCTGTACACGTACCGCATCCTGCGTCCATGGAGGGGGGCGCCTCTGCCGCTCCTCCGGGTGGTCAGTACCTCACATGGGTCCACGACATGATAGCCAATCAAAAGTAGGGTGTTTACGAGAGCATTTGCGTACGATCATAGCAATCATGGTATGACTGAAATGCATTAAATGCTACTAATGCCTAGATTGGTCATTGATTGTTTCATTGTATTGCTCCTCGGTATCGCTTGACATTATTACTTACTCCTCATCCGTACATCCTAGTTTACTGTAGCCGGCTTGTCTGGGGTCCATGTAGAGCCAAATAAAGTAGCCTTTGCAATGGTCCTTATGTATATAAAAAATCACTCTTGATAATGGCAAGATATGAGCTGACAACTTCCTGAAAAGACTTAAGTTTTTTCCGGTGTACCATGCATTTTCTGTTCTCAATGGATGTGTGGTCCATGCGTACTCGAAACAAATTAGTGTTAAACTTCTATCTTGATTAGCATTGCATTATTTCAATCATAATTGTACATATGCTTTGTAGATGGGATACTAAAAAGTAAACGTGTAACTTGAATAACATCTAGTAAATGAGTAAGTGAACTGATTAAAGCCTGACCATAAGCATTGCTTGTTGCCAGTACCTGCCTCATTTCTACATCCCCATCTTCGGGCTGCCGATGCGGGGCCACATGTACTTCTACGTGCGCTGGTGGTGCTGGGGATCCATATCGGCCGTACGTGTATTGTTTTTCTGACTTTCCACCCTAATGTTTGGGGAAAAAATGTTGATATGCAGCCTACGTTTGTACATGCTAGCTGAAGTAGTTATACTTGTACATATATATTCCTAATAGATATGTCATGGTCTTTTTCCTTCATTGCTACCAAACGTCTGGATACTAAGTTATAGTGGCACCGTTCAGGAGACCTTTGAATAGCCAATCAACACATATGCAGTTATCTACAGGAATAATTCCCACTATCTATGTGGACGTCAGTTCTATGATAATTATCATTCTTCCTATACTTAAATTTTATACTTGTATGTGCGTACACATGTTTCAGCAATACAGCGGCCACCTGCACATGCACACGTCTCTGGCCATGTCATACTCCACCTACTTCTTCAGCTACGGGCCGCTCTGGTACCCGCTTCCGTCCGCGGTCAGTAAAACCTTGACGTCTCAATTTCACTTGTATCCATTATTAAACAAGTTCATAAGCAGTTAGCTATGTATTTGATACTATATATTTTAAGAATTTATTCTAACAATAGCCTATTATTGGCTTTTAAATACCTCTAATATAATATGGACTGATAGTCATCGAAATATTAGTGGTATTTTAAAATCCAATAGATATAATAAGCTAGCTTTTAAATGAATTCTTAAAATATATAGCGCTTGTATCCAGTTGTGTATACATTTCATGCAAGCTTGTCATCAAAGTACTGAAGATTTCTACTAATAATACTGACGAGTCAGGAGGCATAATACTATGAAGATACTTCTAAAAACGTAATAGCTAAAAGAAGGAATTATCATGCATAGGCAGATCCGGGGGGGCGCAGGGGGCGCGCCCCCATTTCCCCACCAAAATACTTCATTTTCAAAGGTTTTTTCATGAAATCCCGTAAGCGCGCCCCCTCTTTTCCTTAAGTGCGCCCCCCCCCTTTTCCGAAAACCTGGATCTGCCTATGTCATGATTCGAGTATTACCATACTTTGCCCCTGTTCTATAAACGAGGCCTCTTGCATTAAACAAGTAAACATTTTCTCATTTCAGCCGGCGTATACCACATTTTCCGCCTCGGTGTGGACCTCGTTCCGGGCGCACGGCTCCAGCTGGGGCTGCACGCTATGGCCCGCCGCAGGCTTCTACTGGCCCATCTGGCCCTGGTCGTGGTGGGGCCGCTCTTGGTCCCGCTATATACTGTACAATGTCCACAGGATCGCCGGCTTCTACGGTTATATAAGTGAGTATTTCCTTGTTATTTGTATTTTGTGTTTCGTTTGCAAAATTAACTAGAATAAGCTGAAATCCTTATACAATTATTTGAAGCTCTATTACAGGTATTATTCTATATTATTCTATATCATAATGTTTTGCACTCCCGAGAGATACCAAATTAACTACGTTCCATTTGTTCTCATTTGTTACTAAATCTAGGATGAAATGAGAGAGCACTATGCTTTGCCTGAAAATGAGAAATAAGGTGCCATTATCATAAGAATTAAAACACGTCTAGCCGTGAACAGAAACTAGTCCATGTACACTGTAGGCCCGTTCACGGTCCGCGTCAAAAGGCAAGTGGGCACTGACCAGTCCGTGTCGCCAGCCTTGCAGATAAGCGGCGAGGTGGGTCAACCGGTCACCATCAGTGCGTACTCTCAGGTGTGCAAGCTGCCGGGACAGAATACCACACAGGAAGGTAGGAACCGCATGATGATGTGGTCATTGGTGAAGTGATTGGATTGTTCGATGGCCTCACCAGGTGTGTGAAATTACTTTTGATTCGACAACATTTACAGGTGCACATGCAATAATACTAAATTAATGCTACCAATTGCAAGCTTAATAGAAGCAAACAAGCAAGCAAAAACAAGAACAAATCAATACAAGGTAATATATAAGAAGTTTAAATATTGTGCCACTATATGCTATATGACCAGAATCTCACTAAAATAATGCCTTTGACTGTACCGCACAGCCTGTTTCTATTACTACATGAGCGTCTATTCACTCTTATCGACATGTTTCAATGTCCACACGTGCAGACGTGACCGTGACGGGAAACATGCTGCAGTTCACCTTCAATGACGTCACTTCCACACAGTCACTGGGCGAGCTTGGACTGCCACCAGGAACGGGAATTCAAGAGCAGATGTGAGTATGAGACACCGAGGTCGGACCTTGGGGTAAATGGGGTAACAATGAAGACATAATGTGGTTGAGCATATTAACGGGATAGAGGGAGAAACACCATGCTGTTTTTGTAAACTTCTTAAAGTGGCTTACACTGGTAGATAGTTTAATATTTTGGTTGTTTTGTATGTAAATCAAATCTTGAATACAGATAACAAAACAATAACCGACAAAACTTTCCATTGCATTATACACAGGAGCTGCAAAGACGATGTGACAGGCGCCTCTCTTGACCACGATAAGTGCATATGTAAGCAAAACCAGTCACCGACACTGTTCATCCGTTATTAACCAAATTTGAACCAAAGAAGCTTCATTCATATTGATGAGTATTGTCGTCTTAATTCTATATTAGCATTATTTTATGTATTAGCATTGTAATGAATTTATATTTTCTAAGATTATAAAAATGATATGTTCACACCATCGTTAGCTTTGCTGGTATTTTGGTTACAGGTGAATGCGAGTCAGGGAAGAGTAAGTATCTCCACTCTTCTGCCAACATACGCAAGCTCATTACTATTTATTTGCGAGAGAAGACATTTTAGATAAAAACTAGTTATTGAAACATCGACCCACATAAGAGTATGTGTATCATATATTGTATGATAGCATGACAAGCACGTGCATTTCTATTAGAGAATTCTATCTGCTCTGATGGTTACACTCATTTTATACGTTTCACCCCACCAGATATTCATGGATTTACATCTTATTTTGTGAAATTATCAAAAATATCAATATTACCCCCATGCAATGTCGACATGGCTTTGAAAATACTTAATGAAGTGACATGCTAGAATATTAGAAACGAATGCTATAATAAAGCTACTGTGTGTTTGTGGGTAGAGTTGAAATTTGATGGTGTGGCGATGGTTTGTGGTGACCCTCACCACAAGACATTTGATGGCGTCACCATTGACTTTGAAGGGCCTTGTACGTACGTCTGGTCTAGTTACCATGGGAACAAATACCAACCGTTTGACGTGAGTTTCTTTTGTATTTATATCTCTGTAAACACACAGAGTTGATAATTACAATCATTGCCTTTCTACTAGAGTTTACCATTTTTTTTATGTTGTATTCTTAAAATATGTTAACATGATATTCAAAATGAGATAGAAAACCCCCAAATAATAAAATGCTGATACATGCAAAAGATTAGAGAAAGCAAAACCATTTCAAATATTATAATTTTTATGACAATTAGCAAGGTCTCCCCGCAAGGTCAAATCCCGATAGTTGATGTCCATGAAAAGTTATAAAGCATTTCGTGTTTATTTTAAACCGATATTGGTAGCGAACTCCGTTCAGAATGCATATTTTTCTAAATAAACTTGTATAGACACCAAACCTTAAAATTCTAATGGAAGGGCGATATTAGACGAAGCTTATGTTTATTTGTGATGAGCAATTTCTCTATTTTTTTCTATTGTGTACCTAAATTTTTGTGCACGCACATTTTTCTAAATTAAACAATTGCATTGAATAAATATGTTTGTTTGGAAACAGCATGTTGGAAAGGAATTTAAAAGTCATCCCCAATGTGTGTACTTGTATATATATCGTGTGTTTATACACGTGCTGAGTAAATGGAACTGGTAAAAAATGACTGCATTTCCCCCTAATCATTATGTAATAATTGATCGAAAATGAATTGTTCGCACAAACTCAGCCTAACTTTGTCACAAAAATCAGCTTGAACTGTACCATAATAACTTCGTATAGAGTTGTTTGCATACACATGAAGACTATAATGCCATATTGCATTTAGATTGTTGCACGATATGAGATCCACTGGACATCGAACTGGAAAGTTAGTGAATTGACAACATACTTCAAGGGCAACAAAGTGACGCTGTCTCGGAAAAGGATTTCGGTGAGTGCATTATGGTATTGTTGTATCTCAAATTTAAAGTGTAGGCACTATTCAAGAATGTATTTGTGATGGTGTTGCATGAAATATGACGTGTCATGAATGTAATTCCTGAGGTTCATCATGTTTTAAATTGTAGTAAATGATCAATAAATTTGGGTACTTGATCAAATGGTTAGGTTTATTTCAATCCAGTAAGAATCTGCTTTTAAATATTATGTATATATAGAGATATGAAAAGGTAACTAAGAACACGATACTTCGTACATACTGACTCATTGAAATAAGACACGTTTTTCTTCAGATTGGATAATCAGCACTTTAAGCCTTATGTTTTGCAAAATTTTAGCACCTTTCACCCAAGATATCAAATGTCCGGTGGCGCCCCCAGTACAAAATATAGGTTGGTGTCCCCCCCCGGGGTTGTACTTCCGATGTTGCAGTCGGTTAAAACATTATTCAACTGATTATTCTACCGGTTTGTATCACCGTGTCAATTGTGTATATTAGAAATTCCAGATATAAAAGAATATGGTGAAAGAGAAAACACCCGAGGCAGTAAATGAATACAAGCTTTTGTTGTCAGATTTGACAGAAATTTATACGCCTAATTCTATGTAAAAGCGAGATTTCTTTTGAATATCAAACTGACAATATTTGCATTTTACAAGAATAGTGTAAGTATATAATATTATGGTTTATTGAAATATGTCTTGAGACTAGTAAGCATTGATATTATGTACCGGTCTTTGATACATAATAATTTAGTTTTGTAATTTCTATTTCTATTTCTATTTCTATTTAGGCAAACGGTGAAGTGATCTACAAGCTTCCGTACAGCGATCCAACAGGGTCATTCAAAATCAAACAAGAAGGTGAGGTTTAGTACAGTGGAAAACACCATTAGGTATTGCAATTCTTGAAATGGTTGAAGCATTATATAACTGAATATAACTGAATATTATACAGCCAAAGTTTCCGATAACATTGAAAACTAGATCAAAAGTGTTCAAAGAACACTGCGTCGCTAGAACGATATTGACTTATGGGCAATTAAGATATATACTAAAATAATGTATACTTTACAATCAAGAAATTTATGAATTTGAAGAGAAAACATCAGAATGAATCAGAATCAATATATCCAGCAAAAAGATATTTGTGTTGTTATACAATAGTACTGAATAACAAGATGATAATCAATATCAGTTTCAAATCCAATAAATCAATTTTGGTGCTTGGTTAGAATATTGATTTTTTGTCTTGCTGGCTAAGTGCATTGAATATCATTAAAACTGTCATAAAAGCGCTTCTAGAACGCAAAATTTAATTGGCAGAGCGCCCAAAATCGAATCACTTCGATGTCGCCTCATACCTCATAGTCGTGTAAAGTTTGAATGAAATCGGTGCAATGGTTAAAGCTCTAGCTTGTACGGAGACATACATACATAGGTAGTTAGTAAGTTAGTTAGTTACAAACGAACCAAGCACAATGTTTGCTTCAGTAGCTGAGCTGAAGCGACGCAATGATGGCGCGATGAGAAAGAACCACTTAGCATGTAAATAGAAAGAAAAGGGCAAAAAGGAAGAGAATGAAAAATATTGGATAACAACATTTATGAAATGTATTCCATGTCACATAATATATTTTATACATGTTGCATTTGTTTCTTACTTGGTAACGATGGCTTGCTTATAAATTTAACAAACAAGATGTACTTCACAATAGATTAGATGGATGGCGATCACGGTGGTGTATCTACCGTGTAGCACTGCCAATTTCTATAAGCACACGCATTCATTAGCGCTTAAAATCCTGGTCACCAACCAATAAGAGTGCAAGACGTAGTAGGTGTGTGTGTGTGTGTGTGTGTGTGTGTGTGTGTGTGTGTGTGTGTGTGTGTGTGTGTGTGTGTGTGTGTGTGTGTGTGTGTGTGTGTGTGTGTGTGTGTGTGTGTGTGTGTGTGTGTGTGTGTGTGTGTGTGTGTCTGTGTCTGTGTGTCTGTGTCTGTGTCTGTGTCTGTGTCTGTGTCTGTGTCTGTGTCTGTGTCTGTGTCAGAGAGATATAATAATGTGTTAGCAATTGGCATGGTTCATTAACTACGGTTTTAACCCTCAATTTTCAAACGGTAACTGCAAATTTATCGGCTAGTGTCCGCACGTCTTTATTTTCAGGCCCGTTCGTGGTATTTGAGAGCTCTAATGGCATCCGAGTTGGATACAACCGCCGTTGGATCGGTTATGTGAAAGTTCCCGACGAGTACAATGGCCTTGTGGGTGGGATTCTGGGAGATGCAGATGGAGACCCTAATAATGACCTACAGTCAGTAAACTTCCCGGAGACCACATTTTGTATTGCAGTGACCTGAAACAATGAAGTGGTCAATTAGAGGATTTGACCACTTATTACCAAGTTTCGATAGGTGCTTTGGCTATCACCAGTCATGTTGCAAACCAAAACTGAGTATATTTTTGTAGTCTTTTCGTGGTAAAAATGAGAAAAATCTAATATTCTTACTAGGGTTCAGTCACAAAACCTCAAACATTTCAGCTCACACACCTTTTATATATATATTGAGCTGGCGTCATAGAGTTTCTACATCTAGGCGTACTGATGATCAAAACCATGTACATAAATTATAAACAACTATTATTTTTTGCGATGGGCTTATTATTCAAATAGTTGTCTTTTGAGACATGTGCTTCAGCAGCTATCTAAAAAGTGATTGGATATATAGTATAGCTGTATATTTTACACATTACTCAGTAGCTCTTTAGCAAATTTAAAATTATAAAGCAATATCATTAATGCCATAAATCTAATGAAACGGTGATATGTTCAACAAATGTCTCGATACCTGGTAATGGTGAAGATTTTCAATATGTATTGTATTCACAGTTTAGCTTACCATATTTTGGGTGACATCATATTAATGTCATTACGGCAATATGTAACATATATTCTAGCCAGTGAATGTAGAAGTTCCTGGGGTAGTATTCATCACATATCAGCTTGTGTAAAGTGATATTGGACAATCCAACCATACCAGTTTTGTTAAAATTTCAGTAAATTGTAACTGATTAAAGATAACTATTTCCCATAATCTTATTTCAAATTTGTTATCTTATGTGAGTTTGTTTCAGGACCAAGGATGGCGTTACAGTAGGAAACAACAAGTATGGTCACTGTCTGATCGGGTCAAGCTGGCAGTTTGACAGCAAGGAAAGGTGAGTATGCAGTAACTGATCTCATTTTCAATTTGACAAGAGCCAATGAGTTTGAATTATCTTCAGTTGCAAGAGTTTTGTTGTTCAGATAAGATTTCAGTACGGCAAATTTAAGTGACCACTGGTTTAGCGTCAGATAAAGTTGTAATAAACATGTCTACATAACTATGAATGTTCTCTCTACATTTATTGTGTGTAAAAAACAATAAAATGGTTTAGCGATACAGCATTACAATTCTGAGCATATAAGAATATATACATATGATGTAAGATCACACTCGTAGGATATCGTGACTGATTTACTGTAACATTTATCATTATCATATGTTATGTTATATGAAATGAGGATTGTTCATAATTTATACACAGCATATTCCCCATCTTAAATGAAAATGTCATCAAGTAATTACATGTATTGCAAAAGGTAGTTTGGCTTCCCTGCCAACACAGTAAAAATTTGTTGAGTGCTAATATTCCTCCACTTCATGCGTGTTGTTCCCGTACAGGTGTTCATACCCATGCCAGAAACCAGCCGTGAGTGCACCATAGCCAGTTGCTCGGCCCACCAAGTGAATGGAATTACCATCTGAAATTGAGCATTAACTTTGAATATTAGTAATAGATAATAAAACTTTCAGTTAATATTTGTACACAAAGCATACACATGGATCACGATACATTGTACGTAAAATACAACATGTAATGATGAGGATGTGAAATACATGTATATTTTAACCAGGCCTAATAGCAAAATAAATGCTTGAATCATTAATGAAATTAATACATGTATGTTAATCTATATCTATTATACCAATTTTCATATGTATTTTGTTATTTTGAATATTTTCACTATGTATTGAAGGTATTTTAAATAGTTTTACTTGTATTTTGTTTAAATGAAATAGCTCACAAACTTTTTAACTTGTGTTGTTTAGTGTTTTGAATAAAATCAAAATTATAATTGTTTTAAAAGGTTCTATCTTCTGAATCTTTACACTCACTGGCTATTGATATCCACTAGATCCTATCCAGGAAACTGTATGTTGAATCCGGCTTCAAGACATGGACCCCGGTACCATGAAAGTGGGAGGGGTACATATACCACTATGATTTACCAACACTATACACATTGCCATGTATAATGACTAAGGGTAACTAGCTGCACAAAAACAAGGAGACCCAGGGCATCCGTTTTAGGCTGGATTTATTCTCTAGTATATATTTTATCATTTAACATTTAATTGAAATAAGCTGGCACAGTCCTATGCACTCACAACCTAAATATTTTCATCAAATTTCCACAGCTCCATTTCTCAGTAATGTAAATAGGAAGTTGCTTTTCATTAGCTGAATTTAGTTATCTTTATATTTTCTTAGTCTCCTCTAACTTCAAATCGCTAAAGATTTTTTCTTTTTGACATTTTACAAGATATTGGCAATAGCATACATTCACCATCCGAAATTAAAATTTGTAAAGAACTTTTCATTTTGACATTTTACAAGATATTGGCAATGAGATACATTCACTATTAGAGTTTATCTAAACGGAAGACACTTTGTAAACAGCAAATATAAAAAGCAAAAAGGTGCGACTGAAATAACTGTTACTAGATTAAGCCACTTTTAAAATTTGAAATGGGTATATTGTCTCTAATCAATGCTGCATTTATGTACCGAAAGTCTTTTTGTATTTATTTAATGTAATTTTTTATTTTTTATAAAATTTTGCAGCTGAGGGTAGTTTAGCAGGTATCCCCCATTTGTGTGTGCGGTGTGTGTATTGTAGGTTTCTTGCACATACTCATAGTGAATGGAAATTGTCAAAACTGAGTGATCTTACCCCTTAACCAAGTGTTTACATATTCATTCTTCACACATATTCACGGTAGTAAACCACTTCAACTTACACTCGTCTGCTTGCTATTTATGTCTAGATTACATTACATAATGAAGTACCAGCAATACCCAGGACATGTAGTAAGAATTGGCAACTGTGTATGTCAATGAATAGGTTACCCGGATAAGCAAGCACTAACATACACGCATTTAGTGGGAAATGGACACTTTAATCAACAGAATGAAGTGACATAGCTGCTTTAGCACCGAACAGCTAGAAAATGTATGCAGTTTTCTATTGTAGTAAACTGGATTACAAGCAGTGCTGTGATTGCAATCCTAAAATGGTAATTCAATTATGTAAATTATCACACACTGCCGCCCATATGTGTCTATTCACATATAATGTATACACGTGGCGATTATGTACTGATAAGAGAGATTAGCACACAATTGGATTACTGATTACACTATTAGGATGTGCAACATTGCAAGCACGTGGTCACCTCAGTCCTCATTTACATTGTATGAAGCGAAACATTCGATGAACTAGGATGATACTATTGTGTAATATTGTTTAAGAATAATAAGAATTTATCACTTCTGGAGTTATTGATTTGTATGGGCCCTGGATATGCATCAAGAATTATACAGATTTCTGGTTGTCACTTCGACTCCAACCCGGCTATACAAGGGAGTGAATGGGTTGTGTGGATACTTGTGCATCCGATAGACGGTCGTAAAAAAGGCTATTATACGAGTGAGGGTGAGATATTTTCTGATATGTCACCCCACTCGTATAATAACCCTATTCTCTCATGTTTATTCATCATTTTAGGCTATAAACTTTGTAGTGTAGGATATCGGAGAATATCCTCCACCTCTCAGCCAATCAGAATCAAGTATTTTCCGCAAACATACATTGTATGAGAACATATACTACTCCATGAATCATTAAAATGGTTTAAAGTTAGCAAATTGCAGAATGTTAATCATGGAGGAGAAAAGGGCCAAGTTACACCGGATCTTGAAGACTGCAATCCTCTACTATGCATACCTTGTATTTGTAAGTTGCTATTTTCGTGCCTTTATATTTGCTACTTCTTTATCAGTGCAGATTTCCATTGGAGTGCCCTTATGAACTTTACTTTTGAATATATTTTCCAACACCATCTCAGGGTCTGGCCATGTCGCTGGATGGGCCCTGTATCCCGGACCTGTGCGCGCGGCTTGGAGTGACCACTGGTCAGCTCGCCATCGCGTTCTCCGTTGAGTCAGTGGTGTGGACTGCCGGCTCGGTGCTGTTTGGACCACTAATTGACCGGTGGGTATGAACCAACTAGGCCTGCTTTAAACAAAACTCTAAAATGTACTGATTGCAAAATGAAAACACAAAGCTGTCAAGGCAATGATTTGCCTTGAGTATCTGTAATATGGAGTTATAACACGTTGGACCTGTGTTAACAGCTTCAGGAATCGTGAGGCTACATTATGATTCTCGTCCTACTAACTATAACGTGTGTTTGGCTCGACTATTAAAAAATTAACACAACTATATGCGTGAAGTTGCAACATGTCTGACCACCTCTTGTGCGCGTGACCTGCAGGTTTCCGGCGCACGCGGCGCTGGCCCTGGCTGTCTCGTTGCTGCTCGTGGCGGTGTGCGCCCTCAAGCCGCTGGCGCCCGCGCTGCCGCTCTTCGTGGTCACGTCAGCGGTGGAGGCGCTCGGCTACAGCGGCGTCAACGTCTGTGAGTACAGCACTGCCTACAGTGTACACTACCTGTCTACCAAGACCACATCTATAATCATACGCCCACGTTTCGTGGTCTCACGTTTTTCATAAACAGGCCGCCTTGTACCCCAGTAACAAGATCACGTCGGATAGTCGTAATAGAAAGGTTCTCCTGTACAGTGAAACGTTTCATATGTATATGTTCATGAGAAGTGAATACTGTCCAAATAAAGCAGGTGTTCTTAAATGGGAAGTTCTATTTATATGTTATGCATAGGAAAAATTGTAAATGGTAAATGGGAGAAATGACACCATGTTTTAAAATTCCCCATCTAAACACATTATAATCTTAATTGTTTTGCACTGGAAGGGATAGCATAATACAGGCTGTTTAACACTAGTCGCTATTTTGTTTAGCCCAGACTATAATTAGAAGGAAAATGTTTCCGAACCGTCAGCACATTTTCAAGACATAGATTCCTTTTTGTTGTAGTTAGAATAATAATTAATTTGAATTTAATCATAATAGAGTCCAATAATTAGTTTACGTTTTATATAGATAAGCTGACATACTGTACTCAACCACCCTCATTCCCAATGGCCTCGCATATTTCTGTTAGTGTCCATCATTGTAAGTGCATTTCTAGAGAGTGCAAGAAATAGAAAATATCTATTCGCGTGCCCACTACTTACTAAATTGTGACGTATCCATGCACATCATATGTGTGGTAACTAAAAGGCTATTAATTCTTAACTGTAAACGATTTGGCAAAATATAAATCACAAGTCATACATAAAAGTTTTGCCGAGCAGGCAGTAACGCGCTGGTGCTGCGGCTGTGGGGCTGGTCGTCCGGCGCGCCCCTCCAGGGTCTGCACGCCGCCTACAGCGTGGGCTTTGCGCTGGGGCCCGTCCTCGCCAGTCCCTTCCTCGGCCCAGATACCACACATACCAACAATACAGCTGGGGGAAACAGAAGCTGCAATGTTTTCAACGCTACGTATGGTTTACTCTCCGATAGGGGATCGTTGTACGTGCATAATAAGAGTATGAGTAGCAGCAACACCGGCATCTATTACACCATTTATCCGCCATTGAACCAGAGTCATCTGGACAGTGCAAAAACACAGTGGAATACCACAAGTGATCAGGACAGTCTCCATTCACGGATAGAAGTGGCGTATGCTTGTGTGGCGTGTCTATCACTGCTAGCTAGCTTTCTGGCAACACTGTTATGGAAATCTGGACGTCATGCAATGAATGACACGCTGCAGCCGGAAGCCGATAAGACAGAGAAGCAAGTCACATTGCAAAGGTTAGTGATTTTTTAAATATTCATGGGCAGCCATATTTGATACATACAAAGAAAAGATAGTTATTCTGACAGCACAATAACATTCATGGATGGCAAGAACGTGATATATCAAGTTGGGTCAAATGGCAACTTTGACTTTGCAAGCATTATTTCTTGTTACAAACCCACAGCTTATAACGATGAATGATGTACCATACTCTTGTGTTTGAAAGATTCTCCTATGTGTTACATTTGCATTTAGAATTGTGATTACATTTTACTTTTCTTCACAGAATTAAATTCATGCCATTTTGTTTGTACACAGTAGTCCAATGTTCAAACGATCAAAATCAACAATATAGTCCCGGGGGTGGGTGTGGGGTCACGTTTTCCTCATTTAAAAATCAAATCTCGTTTGCACATAATTGAATAACGTGTTTGAGAAAAACCCAACCTCATATTCAGTTTGCGTGCGTGCTTGATTGCTAAACAGCCTCATTACAGCCGTGCCTCGGCCCTGCGCCGGCGCTGCGTGTTGCGCGGGGCGCTGTTGGGCCTGTGCACGCTGTTCATGCTATGTGTGGTGGCGCGCGAGGGCGTGCTCGCCACGTGGCTCGCCGCTTATGCCGTCACCAGCAGCCTCCGCTACACAAAGGCGCAGGCCGCGCGCCTAGACGCCGCAGCTAAGGTGGGTAGGAGGAAGCGCCATCCGCACAGTGGTTGGTCACAATGGACAATGAGTCAGAACACTCTTAGATGTGTCTGTCAGGACAGTCAGCTAATTCGCATTGAAATGGGGCGTTGTGGAAGTGTAGGTCATATGCCAGCGGCATGCATGGATATTGTGTTGTGGTATGAGGTGTCTGGTACTGATCTTTTAGACGGCCACAAATTTCACTCTACCACGCTTCCAAATGGTTTTATTATTCAAAGAAGACATTAAACGCACAGTATCAAATATCGCGTTCTCATACCACGACGGAACCGTAGTACACTGCCTATCAAAGAAGATGCCGAGATACCCTTTACATGCGATTTACGAAATGGTTTTAACATTAAGTGTGAAGTTGGAAATTCACTTTAAAATTATGTGGTATGTGGGAAATTTAAAAAAAGCATTAAATGTTCAGTAGGAACTAGGAATATAGCTGAAATTTTAGTGTGGAGTGAAAACTTATCTAAAATTTACAGTGTGGTGTGGTTAGAGGAAACACCCGCCACCTTGACCCTCACCAGCATGCACACTGAATATCAGTACCCAATACAGCTGTGTGTCTCACATTGCAGGGCTGTCTGCTCGCCGGCCGCGTCCTGTTCGGGCTGCTCTCACTCGGCATTGCCGTGCAGCCGCTGCTCTTCTTCGAGGTAAGTGTTGGCAGTGTGAGTGGATTGACCACAAGAGAGATACGTATACTTTCTCTCAGTCCTGATAAGGTCATGGAATGTGATAATGGTAGAACCGAGAAGTTCAATATCGATAAGTGACCTTAATGATATGATTTCCCTGGAACACATACAAATAGATATTTGAACCTGTCGTGCTAATCTATTACAAAGTAGTGGTGAGCTAAAATTTCCAAACAAGTTCTGGTAAAAGTATTTTTGTAATGCGGGTACTATATTTCATCATTCCATTTGTAGTAGGGTAGTCGCCAATTTAAAGCCGAATGGACTTCCCCACAAAATCTCTTCGAGAATTTCTTTAAATAATGAAACTAGATCACTATAATAGATATGCAATGAACTTCTTATTAGTAACAGCCCTCAATATGCTGTTCAAACATGTCCTGTTTATTGTGGTGTGCCGCGGCAGACGACCGGGCTGGTGGCGGGGTGCGCGTGCCTGTGGCTGTGGGGCGGCACGTCGCCCGCGCGCCTGCTCGGCCTCGTGTGCCTCGTGGCCGTGCTGTCCGCGCCCGTCTACGGCAGCGCGCTCGCCTGGACCGACCGCTACGTGCCCGTCACGGGCAAGGTGCGGCTAGTTTGGCCATTTTTCACACCTTAGTGTGTACACTGTAGCTTATTATAGACCAGTAATTGCGCCAGTCTTATGTCGCCTCATGCGCCTGGCGTGTCTCTAACCCCCTGTAGGTCGCATCATTTAAACCAGTTTGAACATAGTTTAACATGGTGACCACTGTCTATACTATATCACATGGCCCAAACGGTGTTTTAACACATGACAACTAAACACTTAGGATTGTCATCTTGAGACGTTTCTAATCTAGTCACATGGATTAATGTATGAGTTATAAGGGTAAGATCATGTGCTAAATGTGTGCAGGACAACCGAGCAAAATCACAAACGTGTTGCATTCTTGCAGGTGCTCATGCTGTTTGAGCTGGGCTCGAGTGCAGGCAACTTCTTCTTCCAGTGGCTCTCAGGCTGGCTCCTCACAAACAGGTCAGTCGGTCAAAATACTAATAAACTTTATTTCATATAGGTCACGGGGCATTTATTATTGTTCTCTTTTTTGTGCTGTTTTTGAATAGTGCATTTCTTATTGTTTTTCTTGCTACAGCAACAGAAGCAATTTACTCAATGCTATATGTAATTTACAATAAAGACAACAAAAATATTCAGGTCTCTGATTGTGTTTACCTCTGCTGTTGCTGCTGCTGCTGCTGCTGCTGCTGCTGCTGCTGCTGCTGCTGCTGCTGCTGCTGCTGCTGCTGTGACCGTCTATTGACCTCTGTTTGTCGTCTGCTGCAGCTCTGCCGACTCGGTGCTGCTGCTGGTGGTGGTGCTGGCCGCCGCGGCTGCTGCCCTCCTCCTGCTCATGCAGCTGATCGCCTCAGCTCACGGCGCCAGGACGCCGTCTCCGCCACCGGACCAACACAGCAGCGAAGGTGGCGACACAGTGACAAAGAAGCCAGAAGAGGAGAGACTGAACGGTCAGTGCGAGCCTGACAGACTTGCGCAGACGGATATGTCCACTGGGAATGTTGAGGACCATGAGAGACCTCAGCATGGTGGATGTGATAGACTCACTCAGGGCAATGATGAAAGCATGTACAATGAGCATGAGGAATGTCAGAGACTGAACCATTGTTCAGAAGATGAACTTCATAGAGGAGCCAGTGACGTGTGAAGTTATGACACTGGTTGTAAGTGATAATCAATGTTAAATAAATGAGTGACGGTCATTCACATCTTACTAATGTGTCCTATTACGTTGATAAGTATAAATTATGCTTCACCAAGTATTCATCTAAAATGATCAATCCAATATATGTGGCCCTGGTAAACACAAAGTACAACTGTGCTTACTTGAGTTCAAATTCCTCATCATTCAACGGGTCGGTAATACACTCAGTATATACGTTGGAAAGATAACTTTATTCGTCGTACTTTATCGTGAGAACGGGTAAAATATCCATGGCAGCAGTTTGTGAATACTATATAGCCCACCACAGCTAATGTTTAACCAGGACTACAGTTGTCAACATCCTGCTTTCTTTGATTAGACATTTTGTAAGTAAGAGATAGAAATCTACAAAGCATTTCAAACGATGATGCAAATTATTTATTCCAACAGGCATTAACAATACACACACTTGCAATTGATAAGTTAAATAACAATGACACAAACAAAATAAAACTATCAAAGATTCACTCCGTAGTCTCTTCTTTGCCTTAAAACGTACAATTTATCCTTCTTCGATTACATTCATACATTTGCATCATAACTCCATTGGTCTTTATCTAATTCTGGGACAGCTACAACATAAACAAAATCTTCACCAATCTTCAACATCGTAAAACACTCTCAGACGCACACACAATGTTTCTTAAAACACATTACACTCCCTACGCTCATTATGGTCATTGGCAATGTATTCTGAACCATATAAGTCGTATTCCTGTGTTGAGCGTAAGGTCAAAATGGTCGTATGCCGCTGAGTTTGTTGGGGATCACCTCCAGCTTGCCGTGGACCTTGCGGACGGCGCGGGCGCTGAGCGTCTTGTGGAACCACTCGCAGACGAGGCGGCTGTGGCCCTGCCCGATCACCGGCGCGCGCATCACCTACAGCACGCAATACGCGTAGTAGAAGGCCTCACTTGAGGTGCGAAGAGTGTTAAATATGACTAAATCATTCATGTCAATGATGATATAAAATGTGAATGCTACTGCTTATGTAGATACCAACCTGTTAAGAAATTACTAGTAGACAAACGCTGATTTATTACCCCCCCCCCGCCGCAATTTCATATGGTCGTGTCACAAATAGCACGAACACAATCACGCAGTACAGTAAGTATTATCACAGCCAAAATGGAACACGTAATACCGGTTTATGGACATGCACGGCGACCCCATTGTCAAGGCTGCCTCCCCATAAATCATACACGAACAGAACCAAAAGAAAGCCCCCTTGTTCGCACTCGACGCCCATCTTACCTCGCAAGCATCCACCAACGAGTCATAAACGACGACAGCCAAGTGCCTGGCGGGGTCCGGCATGAAGCCCACCACGGTGCCGAAGTCCTTCATGAGCCTGGCCACGGAGGCCGGGTTGTGCCGCGTGCCCTGGCGCCAATGCACCACCACGGACGACAGCGGGTATTGGGTCTTCTCGTTTGCCCTGAAGTTCTTACGCACATTCCACACAAGCTGAAAAAGTACCATAATTGAGAACACTAGATTATTTACCAGACCCCCATAAACGCCATCGAAATAGCAGCTTATTTTTTTGAAAGTCCTCTTAATAGTTCATGTAGGTTTTGACATTGGACTTGTTGCAGTAAATCCTCGCTATGGTAACACATCTTGTACAAGGGAATCTCGTAGTCAGGCACACTTTTTCATTTCTCCTTTAAAAATGTAGATATCATTGGATACTTATATAAGATTTGTGATATATGGTATGCAGCATGTGGTCGCATTTTTGTTAGTTCTTGTTGTTGTTTTTTCTTTTTTTCTTTTTCTGCTGCCTTATATCCGAAAAATAATAAAGTCCTATTTTGAATTTAAATTTATTTGTACATGTTTCGGCATCTTCAGTGCCCTTCTCAACTTGCTGCCTTATATCCGAAAAATAATAAAGTCCTATTTTGAATTTAAATTTATTTGTACATGTTTCGGCATCTTCAGTGCCCTTCTCAACTTGTTTTGTAAAGTTGAGAAGGGCACTGAAGATGCCGAAACATGTACAAATAAATTTAAATTCAAAATAGGACTTTATTATTTTTCGGATATAAGGCAGCAGAAAAAGAAAAAAAGAAAAACAACAACAAGAACTAACAAAAATGTATTGGATACTTGCATATAAGGGTCTAGTCCTAAAAATGATAGCGGTTGCACGTGTTTTTGTTTGTAAACAACTTACTAAGGGTTCAGTATAGTACCTAAAACAGTCGGTTTTCTTGGCCCTGGGGGTAGCTGAGTATACCATGGCATTTGTAAAGTACATATTCTGAAAGGGCATGCGATTATGATCATGCAAACCCATTTTGGCATGATTTTGATAGAGTTTGATTTGCATGAAGTGAACGTGTCTGAGGGCGGCATCTGACACCTGGGGGCTGATTTTATCACTTTCTGAAGCACATAGATATATCAATTTTTTTTTTACAGAAAATCAATTAAAATTTTTTCCAACGACTGTCGGCCAGCATAACCCGCATGATGGGAAAGAGGGGTTTCTGCGTGATCTCATACCTAGATGATTTTTTGATTGTAGAACAAACACAAGAACAGTGCACTCTAGCTTATAATACCCTAAATAACCTATTACAACAACTAGGCTTTGAAATAAACTGGGACAAAGCCGTCCCACCAACCACAAAATTAACATTTTTGGGCGTAGAAATGGATAGTGTAAATAGACATTTAGCCTTACCGCAGAAAAAATTACATGAATTACGAGATTTATTAAACCAATGGTGTTCAAAAAAGAAAGCGTCAAAAAGAGACCTACAGTCGCTCATTGGTAAACTCAACTGGGCTGCCAGAGTAGTCAGAGGTGGTCGGACTTTTCTTCACAGGATGATAAACTTTATGTGTACCCTTAACAAAAGCACCATCGCAAACGTCTAACATTAGCGGCTAAAGCAGACATTCTATGGTGGAACAACTTCATACAAGTGTTCAATGGTACCGCGTGCTTCATACATAACACGCCGGCGCCCACAGCCATTAGCATCGGAGATGCATGTTCCTCCGGTGGCGCAGCAACATTCAAGAACGATTGGTTCTATGTACATTGGGAGGCGGACTATCCTACTATAGCGTCACAACATATCAACTGCAAGGAGTTGTGTGTGATATTATTAGCAGCCCGCAGATGGGGCTCAGCATGGAAAATAGGCATGTAAGAATTTATACTGATAATATTGCATTATTGTATGCTGTAAATTCTGGGACCTCTCATAATAATACAGCTATGGATATGCTGAGGGAACTCTTTTGGATATCAGCAACACATAATTTTCACATAAGTGCACAGCACTTACCCGGAACAGAAAACATAATAAGTGACTATATATCAAGGCTCCCACAACAACCACACTGGGAGTCTCAGCTCAAAGCTTGGGGTTTCCCAACACGCCACCTGAATAACCATATGTCATTAGCATGTTTTCGGGTCTTGCAGGAACACAGAGGCAGCAGTGGAAGGAGCTCCGCGCAGAGCGTAAGCAGTACAAGCAAGCTGCATGGTCAACGTCAACCAAGTCGACTTACACCTCCATGCGGAATTAATACCTCCGCTTCTGCTTGCACTTCAGTAGAACACCTGTACCGGTCACCAAGGAAACCGTGGTACTCTACTCCGTGTTCCTGGCACGTACGCTTAACCCATGCAGCATTCCAGGTTACTTGAATATAATTAAGATCATGCACGATGAAATGGGTCTCGCGAACCCATTGAGCTGCTGGGAGCTAAATCAAGTAAAAAGAGGCATCCAGAGGAAATTAGGTAGACCTCCAAAACAAAAGCTAGCCATCACACCCCAGATACTCAAAGACATTTACAAAGGCATTGGATAAGGAAAAGCCGGAGGCTCAGGCCTTTTGGACGGCCTGTCTAATTGTTTTTTTTTCGGTTTCCTACGGAAATCTACACTACTCCCTAAATCCTCCAAGACAACGGACACTGCCAAAGCCATCAGGATAAGCGACATAATTCTAGAAGACAAGAGCAGCGCAAATATAATCATTCGCCATACCAAAACTATCCAGTTCGGGCAAAGGCTTCTAACCCTCCCTTTCGCCGCTGTACCAGGGTCCCACCTCTGCCCAGTCAACGCACTGATAGTGATGCTATCCCAGCTAAATTCAGAAGCAAAACTGGCATCTGACCAACCTCTGTTTTCCTACTCAGAGGGGACAAACCTGCACCACCTCACTCATAAAATCTTCGTAGATATACTAAAGGAGGTGTTAGTAAGTAGTGGCAAAGATGCATCACAATTCAGTGGCCACTCATTTAGACGGGGTGGGTGCTCTCACGCGTTCAGTATTGGAGTGCCAGCACCAATCATAAAGCTTCGCGGGGACTGGAAATCCAATGCTTTTGAAAGATACATTTCAATTTCTCAAGATCACCACCTCGACCTGGCAAAAGCGATGGCTTTGTCAGTCCACCAGGACTAGTGTAGTTACAAGTTTTCGATTTGGGGGAATTAATTTGGAGGAAGTTTTTGTGATTATTTTCTGTCAATAAAACCAATATTGACCTTCTACCGTCCAAATCGAGTTGTTCAATTGTTTATTATCATCACAACTATATCACTTTAATGGGAAGATAGAAGACTCGTCTTTTATCTGGTTAAAATCAATTAAAAAATTTCCACACCTGAGAAATTGATAATATTTGGATATATACTAGAATATATTGTGAGGAATCAGAAGGTCATATGCTAGATGGGGGGTTAAACTTATATCTCCGGCTCAGTGGGGGCTGAAGATGGCAACAGAAAGCTGCTATATCCAATATCACATTGGAATGATTCATTTTAAATGAATCCCTATCTGCTGCTCTTCAAAACGCTATATATATATTGTCTATGTTAGCTGAAAGAGAAGCAGAGTAACAAAAATGCCAATGTGGAGTGTATTTGTGAAGAGCGACCTAATTGTGGTTTCAAATTATTTCTAGGACTAGACACATAATTAGCGTATTACCTGGACCTACTGTGCTTGCTGGGTGGCCTCGGTATCTTTGGCAGAGGCGTGGCCGCCCCGTACAGAAACTCGCGGTGTGCCTGGATGTCGCGGCGGAGCTGGGCGCTATGGTTGATGGTGACGTGGCGTCCCCGCCGGCTGCTGGGCTCCGGGCTATTCGGCCGCGTTAGCGGATTCAAGCTGCTTGTCGTCCTAGAGGAGCAGCGGCTTTTCTCTGCCCGGCTCAGGACACCAGACACTGGGCTACTTCTCCCAGCCCGGCTGCTGTGGGTCACTCGCCGACTGCTGGCGCAGCTGCTCACACGAGAGCTGCTGCTCTCGTCGCTGGGCGTGGATTCTAGTTCTAGCCACACTGATGGGGACACTTTCACAGAGACTGTGATCAAGGCTGAGCAGAACACTGTGTTCTGGAGTGAACATGCTACAGCGACTGGCCAGATCAGGCAGACTGGTGTCAAGACTGACCGAATGGCTGGGACACAAGCTGAGGGGTTTGCTGTGGACACTGGAGTGGCTCTGATCTGGGATTCTCGATCCTGATTTGCTGAAGTCCACTTCTGGATGATGGGATCCGGGATCCTGGTTTGCTCCCACTGTGGGACACGCTAGGCTCGGGGCTACTCGGCCGTGTCGGTGGAGGCAAGCTGCTTGTCGTCCTAGAGGAGCAGCGGCTTTTCTCCGTCTGGCTCCGTCTGGGTGATGGCATCCCGGATCCTGTTCTGCTCCCACTGTGGGCCACGCTGGGTGATAGCATGGTGCTGCTGTCATGGAGACTCGTTGGGATGCTGCTGGGCTGGTTGCTAGTGTAGGTGGCGGGAGAGGGCGTCTTTGAAGCTCTAGAGGGCGTCTCCGAAGCTCTAGGAGTCAATGGTGTGGGTGGGTGGTTCCTTCCACTGAGGCTCTTTTCACTTGGAGATGGTGTGCGGAAGCTAAGAGCCATGTCACGGGCACTTTTGCTGAGGTTCATCTGAGGAATGCTAACAACTGAAATGATCCAATATGATATTATTGCACGACAGGTTCTTACACGTATCATTCGAAATCAAAGACATTTACAGATCATAATGATATTGCGTGAAAATTATTGTAGTTGGATTTTGCTTTATGTATGTAGACACCATGCAAAATTAAGTTTGAAAATATCGCCAAAAGAGGCACTCGACTAGTAATCGGCGTGTACAACAGTAGTCTGATGTCAACAAGAGTGCGCTAGGCGAATTATTACTAGGGATTCAAACCAAAACACCACAGTCATTACTTCCAATTTAGACCACATCTCTATTGAGATAATTGAGACCATATTAACTGCCCCTCGCTTCCATATAGAGGCCATATGAGCCCCAACACAGAGCCCACCTCCATTAAGACCACTGAAAGGCCAGTCATCCGGGTGGTGCTCAACGGCAGATCCAGGTTTTTAGAAAGGGGGAGTGGGGCAGTTCAGGGATTTCATGGGTTTCGTACGCTCGTACGTGTAAAAACCCCTATGAAAATGAAGTATTTTGATGGGAAAGAGGGGGCACGCGCCTCCTGAGCCCCATGGATCTGTCTAATTGAGGCGATGTATTGTGCTCACCCGGTGCCGGGTGGTGGATGGGGACGTCGCGCTGCAGCACGTCTGCGCCGGCGGTGACGGCGTGCAGGTCGTCGAGCAGCACCGCTGCCACGGCGCCCGGGATGTACGACTGCAGGCGCAGCAGCTGGCAGAACACGGACGCCATGTCGCGGTCCTGCTCAACACACCAACAGGATGCCTTGTGAGAGTGCATGATGATCTGGACAAACAGTTATATATATATATATATATACTTGCCAAAATATATATATATATATATATATATATATATTAGGGTAGATCTATATATTATTATTGGTATATACTGAACTGTACAGTTCCAGATTATAGGGATATATATATATATATATACATACATATATATATATATATATATATATATATATATATATATATATATATATATATATAAACTGAACTGTACAGTTCCAGACAATACAATATGGAGAGATTGTTTGTCAGTAAGAGTAGTAGATTTAGAAATGTTTGAGATGGAAATTTCTAACAAGAGGTGTTGTGTGCAGTCTGGTGAGAGAGGTGGATGCCTGCGGTGCCGCACAATAATTGATTTCAATGGTTGTCAAAGCGACATGTGTATATGTGTATGGGCGAACTCTACTTAAAGTTGGCAAATCTCATTGCTTGAGCATCTGAGGAAACCGATTGAAAGATAAGGTTTTAAATTTGTCAGCAAGTTGTAACCACAACTTGAAACCTTAATTACTCTGCGGCTTGTAATGATTAATTTGAAGCCGCAGTATGAATCCACAAGGTGAACGTGAGACCCCAACGCAAGCGGTTGGCTCTTAGCACGTCTCAGCCACCAGTCCAGTACCTTTGAGCCCAACAGTGGCACATAATCTGGCTTTGGCTTGTCTCGTTCTCTGAGCTTAGCCGGCTTTGCTTTCACGGCACGGTGTACAGGATGGTAGCGGTCGTGGACTTCTGGAAGAGGGTCTCCTCTTTTCATACTTTTCATGTAATTGCAAATCTAGGATAATGGAGTGGTGTTACTCCATTATCCTAGTTGCAAATGTATAATGTGGGTGTCGTATATGTAATGTTTCGTCCAAATAGTCTAGAGTAGTGAACGTCCGTAGTTAATACGTTCATCGTTGGACTTTAGTGTAAAGGAATGCAAGTTCCACGTAATTTCTTAATTTTTAACGTGTATTTGCACGTTTATCGTTCAAAATTCTCAATAGCAGATATTAAATTCCTAGTAAATGAACACGTTAAACGTTGAGTTGTAATACGACTTACTTTCGAGAGGTTTTTATTATAAATTTTCTGACTATTACGTAGTAGTGGCTAAAACATACCCCAATCTATTGCTACCTCAAACAAGTTAGTTGTTCACCATATTTTTGTTTTCAGACCAAATTCATGAGAATATAAAGTTATTTATTACGTGCACAACAATTTTATATTTTAATCGTAGATCTACCATTTTTATACTTCAAATTCATCTTGACATTCTTGTGTACGGGTGCATTTATAAAAAATAAATTCTAACCCCACTGAATAGTTTAAGATAATTTTTGTACTACCTGGTATGTCAAACGAATTATTATATATAGTATAGGGCTAAATATGTTGACACTAAAACAAACTATTCAATGGCGTTACAATTTCAATTAAAAACATGCACAAAATGGTGTTAATGTATAAAAGTCGTATACAAATGCAATATAGGATAATGAGAGTCTTGTGCAATGTTTCAGGGTTTCACGTGAAGGGTGGGGTTCTATGGGGAGGGTTGCTAATAACTAGGTACAACGGGTGGGGACCGCTGAGGTGCACGCACGATTTCTATCGGACTATAGACGTTGATCCAAGATGGCAGAGGGCAAACAGATGTCACGGTACGGTAAAAGCACTTGGAGTGAAGTTGAAATTGAAGAAGGATTTAAAGAAGCAATCAGAGTAAGTTATATACATCATGTAAAACTTACCAACATCCAACACATTTTGTTGCCTCGCCAATATATTCTGAGAGTTAATGTAGAATGGTACAACTATAAAATGGTGTACAATAGTGCTCACTAATGATAAAGTATAACCATTTATGAGCTGGAAATTTAAAAAAGGTTTATTTCTAACCAAATGACGAAAATAGTAAATCAAGAAAGTTACTAGGTTTACTATTTTTCTCGAACAAGGAAGATGCATGCCTCATATCAAAAATTATTTCTGGTCATGTAGCGGCCAATGCTTTAGTGTATGACAACACATTCTGCATAGCAATCATGCATTTTAAATTCTTCAATAGAGCAGCATACTTATCAAAAGGTAGTTATTTTGTCACAATTTTGGAGGACAAATCTAAAGTTTAATCTAAAGTTTTGAAACAATGCAATTGATACTGTAATCTTTATTTCAGAAAGAAAATAAGATACGAAAAAATCATTTTTCAAAGAGATGGAATGCCACAACTTCAACATTAGAAGGTAACAATGCATATATGATCATTAAATGTATTACATCTGAGAAGCACTTTGTTTTGTAACAAAACACATGTCTTATATGACATAACATATATATGTGTAGGCCTACACTTTTTGCCTCTGCAGTCATCTACACGTACTACTTTAACTTATTTTTCATACAATGTTGTTTAGATGAGACGGGTCTTAGTAGATAGATGGTCTGATATAGATGGTTTGTGGGGACCTATATATCTTAATAACCCCTCTCAATAGTGCATTAGGGAACGATCATAATTAATGGTACCGGGGGGAGGTCGTCCAAAAAGGTGTGTGTGTGTGTGTGTGTGTGTGTGTGTGTGTGTGTGTGTGTGTGTGTGTGTGTGTGTGTGTGTGTGTGTGTGTGTGTGTGTGTGTGTGTGTGTGTGTGTGTGTGTGTGTGTGTGTGTGTGTGTGTGTGGTGTGTAAGTGTGTGTGTGGGGGGGGGTATCGTCCTTTTCTGATCCCCCCTTTTTTTTTTAAAAAATCTGAACTTTTTTTCATGCTACGGTATAATTTTTATTTTATTTTGTAGCAATTTGTACAGAAATGTATCACTATGTAGAAGTCTTTTGTTTAGTGTGTGTGTGTATGTGTGTGTGTGTGTGTGTGTGTGTGTGTGTGTGTGTGTGTGTGTGTGTGTGTGTGTGTGTGTGTGTGTGTGTTCTTGTGTGTGTGTGTGTGTGTGTGTGTGTGTGTGTGTGTGTGTGTGTGTGTGTGTGTGTGTGTGTGTGTGTTGTGTGTGCCAATTGTGTGAAATGCAATACAATGTGTGTGTGTTTGTGTGTTTTGTGTGTGTGTGTGTGTGTCCAAAAGTTGTGTGTGTATTGTGTGTTGTGTGTTTGTGTGTGTTTTGTGTGTGTGTGTGTGTTTGTGTGTGTGTGTGTGTGTGTGTGTGTGTGTGTGTGTGTGTGTGTGTGTGTGTGTGTGTGTGTGTGTGTGTGTGTGTGTGTGTGTGTGTGTGTGTGTGTGTGTGTGTGTGAGGGGGGTCACCCAACGTTTTAAAATGTTGATGGGGGGTCGGTAAACTTTTTCTTCATGTCCCAAAAAATGGACGGCCCCCTGGTATCGTTATTTATGATCGTTCCCTTAGTAAAGTAAACGCCTCTGGTATTAAGGACACTTGTGTCTTATATGGGCATTTTTTCATTTCTCCTGAAGGTGTTCACATAAGACATGTGCCACTGTACATCTTGAAATTTTGACTTTAACATAAATTTACACTCTAGCCAAGCCAGAAACGGCTTGTGAGGAGGATAAAACAGATGTATGCGAATGTGACTCAAAGAAAGGAGGATCGAAAGTAAGTAATATTGGTGATTTTATGAGTTAACTAGTCTTACAAGAAAATACACTATTCTTCCATCAACGGGACCACCAACTTTGAATAGCTGTCAGTCATGCGAAAAAGAGGCGTTTCAGTAGTCCTAATGTCAAAAATGTTTTGTGTTCAACTCAAGAGTTTAGTACATTCATGGAGCATTGCACTGACCACTAGCCCATATTTGCACTATGCGAGTAGTAACTACATGCTCTGACACTCTGATTGTAAAATATGTGGACTGGCAGCTACGCTATTAAAGATTACATCTATTATATTTTGTATGCATTATTGATACTTGTATTGGTGATATGACTGGTGGTCATGGTTTGCTTACAATTAACCAACAGGTGTAGCACATGGATGTTTGTACGTGGGTTGTGTTTTTGTGCTGCTGTGTTTTAGAAGGGTGCACCCAC
Organism: Streblospio benedicti; assembly: GCA_019095985.1. Taxonomy (NCBI): domain Eukaryota; kingdom Metazoa; phylum Annelida; class Polychaeta; order Spionida; family Spionidae; genus Streblospio; species Streblospio benedicti. Next base: position 26,690,188 of record CM032667.1, read on the forward strand.
TGGCCAGTATGACCGCACTATGCACATCAGACATGGCTATGACCCCAAGCTCAAGCGAGATGACCGAGCGCTTCCAATCAGGACATTCGACATCAGCAAGGAGGTAAAAATAGGCTTCCACGATGGTTTAGGGATCGTTCACAAATGACGTCATTGCGTTTTTGTCATTTCTGACCCCCTCCCCGTCATTGTGCGTGATTATTTTTTTTTACTTATTTGTGCAACCCACGGTCATTACTGCTACCCATATGAATGGTGTGAAGGAAGAAAGAATAATCACATTATATTGATATTTTTCATTTTTTAAATACAATTCCATTGTACATATTAGTGATATGTAAGGAAATCCTATCACCTCGTGAAGGATCTCACGGCCTTGCCTGTCACTCAAACATTGACCACACTCTCTGATCCTCTGTTTAATAATCACCTACATTCTCTTGCAGGAGAAGGTTCGCCCTGTGCCTCTGTGTTCCTCTAGCGAGATCGGACACTACGTTGGCGGCTCGACGCCCAACCGGTCCTCGTACGCACGCGTCATGCTCTTCAAGCATGACGTGTATCGTGCGCGCGGAACCGGGCTGTCTCCAGAGCCTGAGTGAAGGGGCCGTCGCCGTTGGGGATGGGGAGAGGGGTGGGGGGTTAGGGGGCAAAAAAGGCTCTGTGGATTTTGACATATGGGGTATCATGGGTCTTCATAGGGTGTTCATTTCACTAATAAATAAGTATGCATGTTGCTGAATTAAACTTGAAACTTGTTAATTATACGACGTGAGTAACTCATTATATTTGAGTGTGCACTAATGTGTTCTATTTTACCGGGACAAAAAGTTAAACAAGTGCGCATGTAACTATTTGTAATTATATCCCAGGATAGTTTCTTTACTTATTTACCAGCTTAGACATGTTCGTTGATTTGTGATGTCTTATGTGCAGGTTCGTAATTTTGGTAGTTCTAGCCATTGTTAGCGAAATAATAAAAGCAAAATAAATAAGTTCATGTGAGAGATTTTCTTTTACTACTGTAGCAACTGCATAGCATAGCATTGTATTGTATTTGATTTGATATTATCTATTCATAATTCAACATGTTAAAATGCACATTATAACAACTTAAAAATAAGATATACAAGAGAACAAGCACCGTGCACTCTTTTTTGTCAATAACTTGTAACTTGAATTATCAACAAATGGGAAAGGAAATTAGAAGATCACACCTTATTAAATATACAGGAGTTCATTCCCTTTTTTCTCCTAATACTATGTACCAGAACAAAAATACTGTCTATATACTGGGAAAACTGGACGTCAGTACTGTGTCCTGGAGGTTCTCAAGAGTATACCAGGCTTCCTTGCCACACAGCCTCTCCCAATCCCATACAGATCTGCATCTAGATCTAGCTTATTGGCCAACATCAACAGGTTGATGAAATTTAAAGCACAGCACACACACACACACACACACACACACACACACACACACACACACACACACACACACACACACACACACACACACACACACACACACACACACACACACACACACACACACACACACACACACACACACACACACACACACACACACACACACACACACACACACACACACACACACACACACACACACACACACACACACACACACACACACACACACACACACACACACACACACACACACACACACACACACACACACACACACGCACACACGCACACACACACACACACACACACACACACACACATACACACAAAATTAACTGTGATTATTGTCTACATAGAGCGAACAAGGTGTTTGAAACTTTCTAGACTATCCACAGATGTCGTAGATTGGGGTAGTTCATTCCAGTCTGTGTCTGCGAAAAAAAAGAGTTCTGTAGTAGCTCTCCACCAGCTCTTCCGACCGCAAGGATATTAAACCGATAGGGATGATAAGACACACCTCCCTGGCATGAAGCTTGAAAAGAACCGCTTCTCCCACAATCTCAATAAATTTTATGATTGTTGAAGTTCAAAAGGATTTCATGCTAATATTGTGTGTGTGTGTTATTTTTTCAAATTTACTAAATGTATGATTCAATTTCTACAAGTCAGATAGGTCAGATATTTTGACTTTTATGCTGCTTTATTATTCCCCCATAACAGTTTGTTGTACATTTGTTAATACTTGTAATACTTGTCACAATTGAATAAATGTAAATGAGATAACAGCATAAAGGGAGTATATAATTATGAAAACTAAAAATGTGTTTAAAATTCGGGCATGAGCACTTGAATAAATTATACAGATCAAAAATGAGACTAATGTTTACAGCATATAAGATACAGAGTAAAAACAGTTTTTCTGAATATAACTATTTTTACATATTAATGATCTAACTAGTTAATCATGTATTTAAAATTTGAACCCGATGCAAGTGGCTGTTTGGGCAGCGGTCTGTTAAAAGGTTACACGGAAGAACCTTCCGTTGTCTCCGTACATACTTGGTCAGTTATCTTCTCAACCCAGAGGTCGTGGGTTCGAATCCCACCTGACGACGGGAATTTTTGGGAGGTCTAATGTTCCAGCAGTGTTAAAGTCTGTGTTTCTATGAATAACTGTATATATATATTTTCCCAAGTTTGCTTGTGAATTCAATTCTACCCTCACTGTTCTGCCAAGCAAGCTCCTACCACAATCCACAAGCAAGTAAGTTGGCTGGGGGTTACAGAGACAACGGTTCGTCTGTGTAACCTTTTAACAGCCCGCTGCATGCTTGGGATGATGGTATCATTCTGGTCTCACAACCTTAGGGTCGTGAGTTTGAGTCCCGTCATGGCCACTTGATATAGTAAAATGGAAGATGTATCTTCAGCTATGTCAATACAGTGGTAGGAGCTTGCTTGACAGTGAGAGTAGAATTGAATTCACGGGCAAACCTGGGGAAAAATATGTATAGTTATACATTTTCAAAACTATTTTGCATCAACGCGACACGCTCTGTCACAATGCAACTGAAGACGTTGCACACTAGTCTCTCTCATGCAAATTGTTGTCCGTTTCTATAGGAGAGAGATGAAACTATCGAGGCTGCTTTACCACACGATTCGGCAATCCTCGTATGTTTCCGCTACTCACAACAAGCTCCGAAACATTCCGAGTAGTTCCGAGTGCACGCGACTGCTTACGTACATAATATTCATTGTGACGTCATTCGTCTTTTTTGTTTCGACCTTGAAATCGGACGAGGAACGTAATAGCCTGAACGCAAAACGTAATAATTATCCCATATAACTTTGTTGAGGCAGAAAATATTACCAGGAAATTTAAGAACCAAAACGATGATTTAGAATCAATTCACATTTGTTTATCATACAGTTTGCAAGCTATTTTGGCATTAACCATAAACGTAAAGTTACCCAAAGGCATGGAATAGGAGCTATATAATTTACGAAAAGGTAGGTGATTGGCTTAGATCAGTCTCTAGCATCCTTTTTTATTTGGGCTTAATACTTATATTGTTCTAGAGAGATAGAGTTTGACATACCAAACTTACTGTATTTCTTGATCAAAACAGTTGCCTGTCCGTATGAAGACAGTACAGGGCCATTAAGTCAAGCCCTACATAATTGCCGTAGTCATGCAGGCAGGAAAAAAATACTGTCTAAATGTCCGCACTGCCGGTTGTTCCCTAGGCTTAAAAACCAAAGTCGCTGGCATCATTCTTTGCTCTTTCTACACGTATCAATCGAATATTCATGAAATGGTGTTTAATATCTTTTTGTTTAGCTTATTTTCTCAGTAGTTTACTGATTACTAACTTAGTATGCCAGTAGGCCCCTACGTGTAGTTATGTCCGCAATCACTGATGCTCAGCCTGGCGCATGTGGTGAAGACTACAGAAAGACAGCAACCGTGAAGATTATATGAAATGAATGAATTAATAATCCGTGGGTTGTGTTCAAGATCGGCGCTGGTGATCCTGACAGAAAGACAAAAAGATGGCGCAAGGAGGTGGAGCACGCGAGACACGCGAAGGCATGTCCAATTATGGCATGGATCAGTTCAGCGATGTGCAGCGCATGCTGCAGCACAAACAACTCGTCAGGGTGAGTAGCAGTATACCTATTCCATCAATGGATTGAAAAACTTGAAAACATGTAAATGAATGAAATTGTTATTGTTATATTCAACTTATTTTACTTTATTTTCATCGTCGAGATCTTATACACACCTCAACGGCGTGTGAGAGTTGAAAGTTACATATCCTGCCATTAAATGACTACAAACTAAGCCAGAAAGTGTTTTGTGCAAATAACATAATCACAATTTTCGTATCCTTATCACAAAATGAAAATAACTGGATACATGGGTTTTGGCAGTCACGCCATATAGATAGCATTGATTTTTCCCATTCCCTCCATCCACGTCTATCCATTTCGTTGTACTTCTCGCTATTTCGAAAACCTGGATCTGCCAGGGCAACCGGAGAATGTTGTGTGGATGTGAATTTGTACCCATGTTACAATCTAAAATATCATGTTTACCCTTTAATTTACAGGTTGATTTGTAAGCATACACTGGCTGTGGATGGCCATAGCAAAGGTGATGTGTAGTGGTAGTTAATTTCGCTGTAACTAGAAATAAGACTTACAAGGGCAGAGAATAAGTATTCGTTAAAGATTAGTGAGGATCAGGTCCATGTGGTTTGCATGTTTTACAGTTGAAATATACTTACCGGTATAACATAGTGTCTTTTGTTATTTTCTTATTTGGTTGATAGTTTATTTGTTAATTTTGACAAGTAGGAAATCATTCTTGAAAATTTGAAGCAGTTTATACTGTTTAAACTGTTTTTACATCAGAAGATAAGCCTAAGCTTGTTTTACAACGTGTTGTTCTATATCATGATACCAATGTACAGATACACAGCAAGTTCAGATCTTCATCCCAGTCGCGGCTGGTTCCAGCAGACTGGCAATGTTGCCAAGATTCTCCAGGTGTGATTGAACAGAATGGGCTAGTTAATGTGGTTAAATGTGTCACAGTCACCTCTGTGTATACTCAATGCATTTGTTCTCCTCAGCTCCTCCTATTCGGAAACCATCTACCTACAGTGGGTTGATGCCAATACACTGGCACTTTACAGGTCGATTAGTACGGCCGACGGGATCATGTCCAGATTAGCGAACCAAAATAAAATGCCTATTTTTAGACATTCAAAAACATTTTTTAGGAACCACATTTTTGTCTCTACATAGAAAAATGTGGTTCCATTATTCTTTGATGTATTGAACTAGTACATCGCACTACTCGTAGATTAAAAAATCCATCATTTGTAACATAAACACGGAAATGTTTTGATACTCGCCATCCATCTTGTATGTTTTTTGCAGACAGCTCATTTACGTCCTTCCAATTCATATATACACCCGTTCTTTATGTAGACGAACAGCTAAATATGTGTGACGATTTTGAGTGTTTTTATCATACCACCGGCGGGGCTGCTGCCAATGCAACTGAAGGCTTCTGAAAGGGTCTGGGGTTACGCACTCGTTTAAAGTACAAAATAGATCAAAGTGGTGTAATTGGAAACAATTTCATGTTTTCTTTTAGACTGAAGAGCGGGTTCGCGAGAACCACCCTGCAACCAAACTAGCCCGAGCGCGGATAGCGGCAAGAGGTGAGTGACCGGTATGGGGGCAGGGGGTATACCGGGGTGTGGGAGATATACAAGCTGCAAAATTGATCCAATAGAATAATGAGGGTTAGACTAACTGTCTAAAGCTTAGTGGTCTGTATAAGATCTAATGGTTTACGAAAATATATCCAGACATTGGTATATTCTTCGACATTCAACCTCTTATACTTGAACCTAGGTCCGGAAACAACATCAAATGACTGGCCAATCACAGTGTAAAGCTATTTACATTTGTCGTGTTTCCGAGTGACTCAAAGTTGACAATGAATGTTACTCAACGGTCTTTTAATTCCTGGTAAATTAAAGTTATTTTTTTTTGAAATCGGTGCCATTAGCACTTCTTCAGACAACAAAACTGGCTACAGCTATGACACGCTAATATTATGTCATAGTTTTAAGCGGTTTTAATGTCTGAGAAAGTGGTGAAGAATCGAAAATCCACAATAAAATAGATTCATTCTATCATAAAGTACCTTTGGATGTTAAGAAGCGTCACGGTACAAACAGCAAAAAAAAAAAAATAGTTCTAGTTAATATCTGTGTCCCTGTTACAGAGGCTGCTGCCCGTGCCGCGGAGCAGGGCTTGTGGGTAGACGTGGCGCCCGAGGAGGAAAAGGTTGTCCAACACAGGCTTTCTTATGATGTTTTGTATAAGTTTGTTTCGCATTAGTGGAATTCAAAGTGAAATATCACAAAATACTTCAATAGTGTTTAAAATATGAGGCAAAGCATATATAGATTATAGCCATTTAAAAACGATCCTTTTGCGAAATTACAAAATGACTAGAATATAATTTGAAAAATAAACATCATAAAGTTATCACAACTAAGTAGACTACTTCTAAAATGTCCTATAGTTTTCAAAATAGTCTACCCTCATAAACGGATTAACTAAATGGTTGATTGTAATGTGAGAAGTTGACAAACTATACGTGGGGAAAATGTGCTTGCCTCCATGTGCTACCCGCCCTGTACGGCTCCTTGTGGTTTCAGCCCCGTCTCGTGGCCGCGGCGCGGGACCCTCCCGGCACGCCCGGCTACGTGCGGCAGCTGCGCGGGCAACCCGCGGTGCCGGCGCGCGGCGAGGCGTACTGCGCGGTGTGCCGCACCGTGCACTACAGTAGCGTGTGCGACCCCAGCACGTGGGGGCCGCCGCCACACCACCGCTGACGCTCCGTTGGGGGCCCGGGGGGGGGGGGGGGGTGGGGGGGGTGGGGGATGGGTAGTAAACTGATTTTGGACACTGTAGTATTGGGAAATGTATGTGCATGATCTGCTGTAGAGATTTTATACGCTATTATGGGCGGTGAAAATTAAAGTGGATGGGTTTAATGGCGTTCATGTTGGTATGGTTATAGGGATATGCAGGACATCAAAACAGTAGGCTTATATCACAGAGCATTGAGAAGTGGTACAAGTTGTTTGCCTCCAGCGATATGTTGCTTCTTTGTATTGAAACAGAATAAAAGTTAGATAGGAAAAACTAAGGTTATTTTCATATGCATTGTATTTTCACTGTGCCATGTTACGTTAATTGCTGTCATGTAGTCAGTAGTTGAATTGTGTTGTTATTAGGCTAGTATATATAGGTTGACATAAACTAATGTTAGTAACTTTTAGTGCAGAGAGTATTTTTATTATTATTTTAATATGTTATGATAAAAGATATAGTTATTTGGTTTTCCTTTGCTCAATAAATATCAAATATGTCACTGTTGTTATGCTATTGCACTCTGCAATACACAAAATCAAAAATTATTCTTTCTATAATCTACTTTCTATATCAATATTTATAGGCTGTGGAGTACGTCACATTAATATATAATTATGGAACCGGCTGTTACCTACTTTTGGCCACCACCCCCTACGAATCTAGGACATTTATCCCCCTTTGCTCTTATCAGTGGCGTTTCAGGGCTTCAAGACTAGACCCGCTCCCTGCCTTACGACTGTGTGCATGTTGCCATATGCACCATACCTTTCATTCTCTACTCATTTAGGCGACTGCTTCACCGAACCTGCTTGGCAATGCTGTTTCGACGAAAATGTGACATTTTTCCTCTCCTAGTGCTCACCACTGCAGTTTTTGTCACTTAAAAACTTCAACTTGCGCTTCGTCAGTAATGTAGAAATCGGTTCACAAGCCGTACACATCCAATTATGTCATCATTTATGAGAAAACTGCTTTGAAATGGTCAAAAAATACCTATCACGATAAGTGGAAGCAGCCATATTTCCGGCGACTTAGTCCATTCAAGGCAATTGTTTATTGGCTGATACAACGGTTTGTTGTTACACAATTGTCCACGGGTTAATCTGCCGAACAAAGGCGTAACAAAGCCGCTATTATCCATTTGTCAACCTCCAACGGTCAACCTAAACAAAGACATTGGTCAATCTAAATAAGGATGTATCAATTGTTTGGCAAAATAGCTTATGATTAAAAAGAAAACGAAATAAATTTTGATTAAAATATGTGATGAAACGACAAAGCATTCTTCCGTCCCTCTGAAAGAGGACGTTATGATTCCCTGTTTGAGGTTGATGCCGTTGCGAACTAAACTTTCTTACAATGGATTTATTTTAATGTAAATAGATTTTCTGTTATAAACTAATACCACACATACATATGATAATATAGGCTCCGTAGGAGCCGCGCCAGCTAGTAGTTTATAATATTGCTAATCTTACCCAAGAATCTTATTGTTCTTCTGTGTTTATTTTTAATCATAATGCTAACTAATGTAAGAACCTTTTATAGTTATCAAGTCAACCCTCTACTTAACAGGGTCACACGAACGAGAAAAAGATTATACCAATAAAGAAAAAAAGTTTCTTCACCGAATTAACCCACATTCTGTTAATCAAGGTGGACAGATAATTGTCTTTTTGGACATGTTTTGTTTAAAGGAAGTTTGGCTATTAAGTTATATCACAAAAAAAATGTTGATTACTGACCCAAAGAATCTTAACAAAATTGTCCATTTAGATGTTTTGCTGAAAACCTTTCATCAACATACAATTTTTCATCATGGTTATTTTATATAATGTCTTACAGAACTTAAAATTCTATGTCAATATCTTTTATGAACAATTTCCGTCTCATTTGATTTTGTGACACCACCTGTCAAGTTGGTATCGTCAAGCTGTTTTATATGCATAGGTAGTCGGCTGTGTTTGAAATAGTTTGGGAGAATAATGAAAATATACATAAAATATATACACATACAGAGATACACTTTTCTTCATACAAACAAATTGTTCTTATGATTGTTCTAATCACTGGCAACAGACTGTGATGATGAAGCCGCGCTACTGATGCGTGATTTCACCCACTTGAGTATTCCAAAAGTAACCAACCCACCAATGAGCAAAGCCACAACCATCGCAGCTCCGACGGCCCCACCCACCGCTTCCGGTGACATCTGCTTCGATATCCAGTTAGAATAATTCATTTTTTGATTGTCAGAATTATCTAACTCACGTGTTGGGTTTGTGGTCGTTTCAAGTGCCGTTCGAGTTGTCGGCCATATTGTACTTGTTGTGGTATATGGGCGCGGCTCTTGACACACTTTCCCTGTCCATTTGTACGTACACTTGCAGATGGCATTTCCGTTTACATACACGCATGTGCCGCCATTCATGCAGTAGTCACAGTCGCCCTTGCACGGGTTCTCCGTCATGCGACACTCACAGTGCTTGCCCATGTAATTTGGCGCACAAAAGCATTGATTATTTGTGCAAGTCCCGCGATTTTGACACGCCGGGCTGCACGTTTCTGCACAGATTACTGTGAAGTGCTTCTCTAATTCGAATGGTGGGCTAGAAAGTCCTGAGCCTGGTAAGTTGCACTCGTGTGGTAAACTGTTGGTTTTACAATTCTCTATCCTGGCGACTAGCCGGGTGATGTCCTGCCGACCAATGCACCTGATCGGCTGCTTGGCCTCCATCAGCAGTGAATACCTCCCATTGACTGCGGTCACCTATAAATGAATCCCTAATTTCAAAAGCATTTATTGGAAATGTAACCAATACATATTTGTGGCAAACGTATGACAATGCATGTAGCAATTACTCAACATTTTAAATTCTTTAATAGAAATTAAAATCAATGGATAACAATGAGTGTTAGTTGAAAGACATGCTGACGGGATTTTTAGGATGGAAGGTTGGTCATGTATTTTTTCCGCAATACAAAATTAACCTCACCTGAGATTGTAATTTTCTATCCAGTTCTGTCAGGACATCGTTCCCTTCGACCGTCGTCCTCCGATACAGGGCCAGATCACACGGTGGGTAAATCTCATTGTAGCTGATGTTCACTTCAAGCGTTACTGGCGGTATCGCGGTTATGTAGTAATCCGGGTTAGTGATCAATGATGTGTTCTTTTTGTCAACTGCTTTCCACACGTGATCGGCGAAATCTACATAATAAAAGCAAGTGCAATTGGAACCGGTCGCCGTCATGTCCGGCAGTAGCACTATTTCACAGCAGAGTTTCCCCTGATCGCCTAATTGCAAGTGAGGAATATGGAGGTCCTGGTTGTGTCGCCAGTACCTTCCTTCAGCGGGAGAATTCACAGGACCATCAAACTCCCCCTTACCATTATAATTGTAGACATTATAGAAAGTAGCGCCAATAGGATACTTGATCCACCGTAGAACATAGTCCTGATCCCAGGTAGGCGCTGGGTTGATGGTGAATGAGCAGGGGACGGTTATGTCCTCGCCGTCCTTTCCAATGACAGATGCTAATGTGGTCACCTTTATACTTTGCTCTGACTGAGTGGTGGGCAGCGCGTGGACTAGCAGCAAGGTGACAATGGACCAGCCTATCCAGCGGCTGCCCGCAGGGAGATGCTGGTTCATTGTTGATTCGTTGTCTAGTCTAGCTGTGTATTTTCAGAATATTGATGCACATTTAGAAATGGATTTCTATATCCTTGTGTATGATTTCCCCCCAGCAGCAGGCCCCTCGGAGCCAACCTGCATTGTGTCGTGATATAACAATGTAGGAAATTAGGTCAGCATTAATCCTTCGAAATACAAATGTCTTGGGGAATGGACTTCGATGTCATCTTTCTGTGATCTATGCACTCAAGCACTGAGTCTATTATTACATGATCTTTGAACCTAGAAGTCTACTATTCAATAAATTTCACCATCATGCTGCACCATAATCAGTAATGAAGTTCTTGGTAGTCATGGCTTTAGTCACGTTTATGATGAAAATGTTTGTATTACAAAGGAACTGGAGGCTGTAATTATAAAACAAATTCAATCAAATCTGTTCAAACAGTTTGAAACCCAGTCTCTTGAGAGTTTGTACAACTCTCCTGTTCTTAGGACCTATGTCACATTCAAAAAAGAATTTTGGGCAGAACAGTACTTATTACGTATTAAGGACTACAAACTCAGAATATGTTTGTCAAAGATAAGGTTAAGTTCACATGACCTCTACATTGAAAAGGGTAGGCACTTAAAACCAAAACTGGGCGAAAACCTTCGTATTTGTCAATTATTTAAATAGGTATAAAAACGAATTTCATTTTCTTATAGAATGTTCAATATATAACACAGAAAGAGCAGTTTTATATAATGATGTAAAGAATCTGTAAGGCAGCCTTCATAATTTAGACAATAGTATTTTTAATAAAATTTTGATATAAAAACACGAATACATATTATTTTTATTTTTGCAAAGTTTTTGAGCAAATTTATCGTTTAAAGAAACATCAATCTACTCTTATTACTTTTCTTGTTGCACTGTACATTACATTTTGTTTGTTCACTGCATTCTATATGTTTTTAGGTATTATCCGTTCTTGTTGTCAAGGCTTGACAATAAATGAAATTTGAATATTAACATGGTACATGGTTGCATAACGGGCAACGTACATATATGGACAACGAGAAACGTAATATGCAAACGAGCTACATATAGGCTGGGGATCCACACCTAGTCTCGATCAACCAGACTCTGTAATGGCGGCGCTCATTTCATATGCAATACAGAGTCTGGTTGAACGAGGCTAATCCACACCATCAACGGACCTTTCCGATAACGTACGTAGAACGTAAAAAAACGCAACGTGCACAGAGGTGCGTTCTAACAAAAACAGATTTACAGCATTTTGCACAAAACGAATGAAGTTTGTTAATGAATATGACAAGTTCATTGTGTAAACTGATGAATGAACTCGAATGACATTTAATAGCATCCTCTTGCTGTTATATAGACGTACTGATAAGGATGTATTATGCCGTTATAAGATTAAAATTAACTTGGGTAAATGGACGGCCAAATTTGCGGCTAATATACAACTTAGTAATCAATCCAATATTGATATTATCTACTACCAAAACTTACAAAGTATGCAAATAATAGTAAGAATTCAATTCCTGGTCGAGAATATGCTGTTGTGAAAGTTACCTACATTGGCTTAAAATAACCTCCATTTGGAGAATGTCACATTTTTTTTTACAATGTTAACGAATAAAAAAAATCACAAAAATTAGTATTGTCAGTAAGCATGCTATATACCTATATAATGGCAAACCTCTTCTCTTTTCAACACTGCTACTCAAAATCATGGATTGATCATTTATAATGGCTTTCTATCACTTTCCGACACATAATAATGTTATTTGGTTTTCCTTGGCTCAATAAATATCAAACACGTCACTGTTGTTATGCTATTGTGCTCTGCAATACACAAAACCAAACATTATCCTTTCTATTATCTACTTTCTATATCCATAGTATGGGTTATATAGTATGTCACATAGTTTATCATATTGCATACATTACCAATCTTATAAATCGTATGTATTCACTTTTAATCATAATGCTAACTACTGAAAGAAACTTTTATCGTTATCAAGTCAACCCTCTACTTTAGCAGAGCCACACCACCAAGAAAAAAATATTCTACCAATATAAGAAAAAAATCACTGAATTACCCCACATTCTGTTAATCAAGCTGGACAGATAGCTGTCTTTTTGACATGTCTTGTTTAAGAGAAGGTTGGCTATTAAGTTAAATCACAAAGAAAAAATTTGTAATTACTGACCCAAAGTATTTTATTTGTTGAAAACAAAATTGTCCGTTAAGATGTTTTTTCAGAACACTTGTAATCAACATACAGTTTTTCATCATGGTTATTTTATATAATGTCTTAGAGAACTTCAAATTTTATGTCAATGTCTTTTATGAATAATTTCTGTCTTGTTTGATTTTGTGACATTACCTGTTAAGCTGTATTACATATGCATAGGTAGTCAGCTGTGTTTGAAATAGCTATGGAGAATAATGAAAATATACATAAAATATATACACGTACAGAGATACACTATTCCTCATAAATAAAAATTCTGCTTATGACTGTCCTAATCGCTGGCGACAGACGTTGATGATGACGCCGTGCTATGGTTGCGGTTGCGTGATTTCATCCACTTGAGTATTCCAAAAGTAACCAGCCCACCAATGAGCAAAGCCACAAACAGCGACACTCCGACGGCCATACCCACCGTTTCCGGTGACGTCTGCTTCGACATCCAGTCGGTATCATTGTCAGAATTATCTAACTCATTTTTGGGGATTGTGGTCTTTTCAAGTGCTGTTCGAGTTGTCGGCCATGTTTTAGTAGTTGTGGTGTTTGGGCGCGGCTCTTGACACACTTTCCCTGCCCATTTGTATGTACACCTGCAGACAGCATTTCCGTTTGCATACACGCACGTGCCGCCATTCATGCAGTAGTCACAGTCTCCCTCACACTGGTTCTCCAACATGCTACACTCACAGTACTTGCCAATGTAATTTGGCGCACAAAAGCATTGATTATTTGTGCATGTCCCGCCATTTTGACACGCCGGGTTGCAAATTTCTGTACAGATCACTGTGAAGTGCTTCTCTAATTCAAATGGATCAATGGAAAGTCCTGCACCTGGTAATTTACACTCGTCTGGTAAACTGTTGGTGTTACAATTCTCTATCCTGGCGACTAGCAGGGTGATGTCCTGCTGACCAGTGCACCCGACTGGCTGCTTGGCCTCCATCAGCAGCGAATACCTCCCGTTGACTGCGGTCACCTATAAATGAACCCCTAATTTCAAAAGCATTTATTGGAAATGTAACCAGTGCAGACGTGTGGCAAATGTATGACAATGAATGTAGCAATTAATCAATATCTTAAATTCTTTAAAGAAATCAAAATGGATAACAATAAGTGTTACCCGAGAGACATGCTGACAATATTTCATTAAGTTTTAGGATGGAAGGCTGGTTATGTATTTTTCCCCCAATAGAAAATGAGCCTCACCTGCGATTGTAATTTTCTATCCAGTTCTGTCAGGACATCTCCCCGTTTGTCAGTTGTTTTCCTATACAGGGCCAGGTCACACTGTGGGTAAATCTCATTGTAGCTGATGTTCACTTCAAGCGTTACTGGCGGTATCGCGGCTATGTAGTATTTCGAGTTAGTGATCAATGATGTGTTCTTCTTGTCCACTGCTTTCCACACATGATTGGCAAAATCTACATAATAAAGGCAAGTGCAATTGGTATCCGTCGCTGTCATGTCAGGCAGTAGCACTATTTTACAGCAGAGTTTCCCCTGATCAGCAAATTGCATGCCAGGAATATGGAGGTCCTGATCCTGTCGCCAGTACCTTCCTTCAGCGGGAGAATTCACAGGACCATCAAACTCCCCCTTACCATTATAATTGTAGACATTATAGAAGGTAGCGCCAATAGGATACTTGATCCACCGCAGAACATAATCCTGATCCCCGGTGGGCGCTGGGGTTGCTGGTGAATGAGCAGGGGACGGTTATGTTCTCGCCGTCCTTTCCAATGACAGATGCTAATGTGGTCACCTTCACCTTCACACTTTGCTCTGATTGAGTGGTGGGCAACGCGTGGACTAGCAGCAAGATGACAATGGACCAGCCTATCCAGCGGCTGCCAGCAGGGAGATGCTGGTTCATTGTTGATTCGTTGTCTAGTCTAGCTTGTGTATTTTCAAAATATTGATGCTTGATGCGCATTTAGACATGGATTTCCATATCATTGTGCATGATTTCCCCCAGTAGCAGGCGCCTCGCCCCTCGGAGCCAACCTGCATTGTGTCGTGATATAACACTTTAAGGAATTAGGTCAGCATTATTTCGAAATACAAATTTCTTGTTGAAAGGACTTCAATATCATCTTTCTGTGATCTATGCACTCAAGCACTAAGCTGTTATTACATGATTTTTTAATTTAGAAGTCTACTTGTCCATAAAGTTCATCATCATCAGTTCCATAATCAGTAATAGAGCACATGGGTGGATAACGAGCAACGTACATATCAACAACGAGAAACGTAATGTACAAACGTGCTACGTAGCAATTATTTACGACCACACATTGTACGTAGTAAACCTATCATTTTAAAAAGAGCAAGACATATAGGTAAGAAATGTAATTTTTCTCTTTTAAACACACATCAGACATACACTCACCATCAATGTACAAAGTGTTTATTTTGTTTTAGTTTGACTGGTGTGAAAACTGCTGTTAATTTAACACTTCTTGATCACGTTAATGACACTACAGCCCGTAACATTTATCCATGTCCATGAATAATGTAAGGAACTCACCCTTGGTTGGATGGGTGGTTGAGGGCATTTGAATATGAGACGGTTTTTTCTCTCTCAAAGGACAGCGCAAATACTAGGGTGGCAAGATCTAGAGGCATTTAGGACAGTGACGGGCATAGTTACATTTTAATCTGTCTCGGCACAATAGTGTACATGTATATATTTAACGTGTATAACAAACGTTAATTTGAATTTCGATTGTCAATATTCGACCATGATATAAATCTACCACCCTGAACTATCATATACATGTACATATAGAAGTGTCAATAATGACCTAGACATGAACTTAATCTCCCCCTTCTATTATCATATACTTACATACGTCCATGATTATGTATACATGTTGGTAAATATCTGATAAATATTGTAGAAAAAAACACTGAAAACTCAGGTGGAGATGGCTGGCCGCGGCACCACATCTTCGTACCCGGGGGAGGGCATGCGCATGTCCGCGTACGGTTTCAACACCCTCAACCCTGTCGAGGCGGACCGCAGACACAAGGAGATGGTCGACGTGAGTGATAACCACTTGTCTGTGCACTCTTGATGGTACCTGTGTTGGTGGAACTTTACACTATAGGCTACTAGAAGATGTGTTAGTGAAACATACATCACACAATGCTGATGACGCACTGCATGCGTTACATAGCGGTCCGATGCTAAGGCTATGTGGTCCCCCCCCCCCCCCCCAAATACCTTATGTGGTTTTTGGCATGTTTGCTATCGATCGCACGTACGAAACCCATGAGATCCCTTAAATGTGCCACCTACACACCAATTTCTGAAAACCTGGATCTGGCAGTGATGTTAAAATAGTACATGCTCTATAGAAAACTAAACTTACATTAGCTTATACTTAGTAATTATTTTAAGAAGAAAACAACACAAACACAAACCACTAATCATGTACTGTTATTACAGCGGGAGAAGCGGATCCACAAGGAGCACATGGCCATTCGCGGGGACGTTCACTTCGGCTCACGCTTCTTCCCGGGCGTGGAAAAATTCACAAAAGAGGAGTTGGAGGAATACCAATCATACTACAGCAACCCTAAGCACACGGTCAGCAAATGTCTTCTTATATAGAAACACACCGCACTAGGTTAAATACGTTCTTGTGGAATTATACGTTATCTTTTGTTTTGCAAAACAAAATAGTAATTATGGAACAGGACATTTGTTTACTGCCAGGTGCACTTGCACGGTTTCTAGTTTTACCACAGTTTCTGAAGTGGTTTTACAATAGCAATGAACCACGTTTTCCTCTGTTGTCTGAAGGTCAATGAAGTAGGGGACACGTACAACCGACAATTCCATTTTAAGTTTGGCTACAACAACAAGCTTCACCGTGACGACAGCGAGTACACAATCAAAACTAACGTTTTGGATGAGGTAATCCATCTTATAGATATTCCCACTCTATATAATTTTTAAAAATTATTCGTACATAGACATGTAGTTGTGTAATACCAATACCCCATTTGTTGGACATGCTATACGATTGCTCATTGTTGAATATGTGGTAAAAAATGCTATGTATTTTGGGGAAAAATAGCAGCGGCGGTGGCACCAGCAGCTGCAACAACAACACCAAGAAGAACATAGCGCATGGTTTGTGATTTAATACATTGATTATTTGGCTTGACAGGAGCGCCAGCGAGCAGTGCCCATGAAGAACTCAACTGAGTATGGCAAGAGGATGGACGAGCGCGTTGAACCACTCAACCGCCAGTTCGCCCAGAACTCGGCACTGATAGCCACCTTCTACCGGAGGAATGGCGTGGGCCTGCCCCTTCAGGCAGAGCAGTACTACACGCACCACTCGTCCTGGGGAGGTCAGTGAGGCGTCAAAATCTAATGATCTAATTCTCGTGTTCAAATATATTTTTGGCTAGTTTTTTTAGTATACCTTGAGAGCTTTCAACTTCTGGTGAAGTTTTCATCAGTCTGCCACCAATCCACTCATATGTTTTTATGGAATGGTTTGTGCATATCTTCATGTACAAGATCCTGTGGCCTCATCGCCTCTAAATTAGGAGTTTGCCAGTGGAAAAGTCTGCCCACAGCCATAGAACGATTGGCAGTAATATTGATAAACAAACATAGCTTTAAAAGATAACTGCTGGCAGTAATCACCAATAATTGGTGATATTTAACTAGGATACGTGCAAAATGAATTCATGCAACGCATGTGCATTACTCATTCATACATTTCATTCAACATTAGCATCATAGTAAATGTCATAACATGATGGTATCACTATTTCAAACCTCTCTTGTTGAAGACCTGTGATTCACCACATGGTCCTTCAAGTATGCGTGTAATGTAACAAAAATGTGAATATATGCGTTATCAATTAAGCTATCATGATTTTAGTGACAAAACATTGGAAACTACTCTGCTTTGAATATATGTACATTCTATTTTTTCACATAATATAACATGAAACTACATTGCACAAAATGAATACCACAGTGCCAATTGTGAAGCCACTATCCCTCAACAAATGTTTTAATAATGTTTATTTTTTTATTTTCACAATCTGTTACAGATGCTAACTCTTAAAGCTGCTCTCCACTAAGCATTGCCTCACTAGAAAATTATGGACTATTTAAACACAGAGTAACTTAACTATTTGATTTATAAATATTTATGAGACTGATGATTTCTTATAACTAGGATATACTTTATTTCTTATTTACTGAAAATAGTTTCAATACGTTTTTATTGTTTTCAAGATATTTTTAGATATTTGTCTGCATAAGGAAAATTTTGGTTCTTTTGAACCGGTAGTTTGTGATTTGTCATCAAGCAGATTTTACTGCGCTGTCCATGCCATATAGTATGTTAACAATATACCATATTGGTGTAATATTAAAATAGTATATATTTGAATGAGTTTTATATAAGTTTGGATCATGTGATGTTCACAGGAAAAATAAAGTATAGCTTTAAAAATTATTTGCGTGTTTCATTTTCATGTGTTTTCGTCATTATGATTTTATATATTATCATAACTTTCTAATCACAGTAATGAAACTCGCCATGAGAGACCAATCTTTAATTCAATTATTTTAGTGATGACTTGATGACTTGTGCACGACTTGTAATTTGTTATCTATTTTTAATAATTGCATTCTATATAGTTTAGTACCTGGGGTCATCAAGTTTTCAATTGAAGTTTTTTTTTCTATAGGGTATTTTACAGTAGTACGTGGTTAATACACACAACCTGATTCAAAAGGCGTTTGTGGCTCTTTTTTTTGTTTTCTTTTTTTGTGGTAGTGGTGGGGGTGGGGTGGGACAAGGGTGGTATGTTCAGGCTATTTGTGTTACTTTAGCACAGGGGAAACATGCTACAACTAAAGTAAAATTAACCCTGATTATCCAACAAAATATGAGATGCCTTTCATGACAAAAAGTCGGTCGTCTTTAATTATCATGATTATGGTATCAACTCTAATTAACTACGCTTTGATGCACCATATATAGTCAAGCTGACATCTAAACCTAGAGGAGCACAGTTCCCATACAAGAGTTCGCACTGTTCCATTTTTAAAGAAAAATATATATCAGGCCAATGTACTTTATAAATAGGTCATACAGTCTAATAACTTTGTAGACTAGACGTTGTGTTTGCACGATTTTGCTTCTATTATATAATGCTTGTGCTGGAGTGTGCGATTGGAAATAATCATAGTAGTTAAATTAAGATTTGAAAGTAGTTTCTAAAAAGTGTCAATGGATAACATTTACAGTATACCTGTAAGTAAACATGATATTTTGAATTATTACATACGTGTAAATCTTGTATTAGATATAAAGCCTACATCACCCAGTTGTGTAGTTGATACATTATTTGACTACTTTTCTAGTTAAAAGAAAAGAAAATTTCTTTCCTTTTTGGAATTTACACTTTATCATTTCTTCATCTAAGCAAATTAACATATATGTTTGCTTCAAAGATAGTATGATAATAGAGACAAAAACTGCTACCCCCCCCCCCCCCCACAATAATGTGATAATGTTAAGAACTATACACACCATCCCTCAAATGCATTTGTGTGAGTTTTAATAGTGTATAAAATAACTAATAAAATATCGGCAGATTACATTTGGCATTGGCGGTAGCAAAACGCGGCTCCAGACCCCTTTATGGTTGCAAAACGCGTTAGCGGTTGCAAAACGCATCAACGCGAAATGCAATCTGCAGTTGCAAAACGCGGCTGGTTGCAAAACGCGGCTCAACAGGCATAAACCTCCCTTTCAGGAGCACACGGCGCTACTAGAGTGTCTGCTGCTGCTGCTGGCTAGCACCGCGCTCTGGTGGTTCTTCTGGAGAGACTCCAAACCGAGGCTATCCGTCCCGACCGGTAACATGGTTAATCGGTAGCTAGTTTACAACTAATGTACGAAAGACGCAGACAGTTTTCTAGATATTTCCAGACGCGCAGTTGTATTGCCTTTGCAAGTAGGCCACAACACCATTTATACACCGTATTGAGGTGAGATACGCGTTGAGAATAGAAAAATAGCTGTTCTGAAGGAAGATTAATCCCACACCGTCGTTAAATACACACTACGTATATGTGTGTAATACAAAGACACCTTCTCCAAGTTTAGTTGTTGATATATTTCTAATTTGAAGATGTATATAGTCCTTTTAAGGCATAAAACATTGTTTGGAGAAAACTTTATCGTGCATTTGAGGAAAATTGTGATTAAAAGTGAAAGCCGTCTTCCATGACAAAATACAGATCGTAATATTGTCGGTTTGCGGGAATCACGTTCTTACACTGTCCACGCATATAGCATTATGATATCCAAAGGCAAATAACTCCACCAGTTGATAAAATTTGTTTCAAAAGACGCCTTTAGAATATCACATCCAATGACAGCACAGTTGCCTTTGATAACATCTGCCTGTGGGGTGCCGTCAATGTTTACGGGATCTTTCCCCGGGGATCTTTCATAAAAATCTGGCTCAGTGCAAGACCTGAACATCGGGGAGAAATACAAGAAACAGCCAATCACAGTCTGTATATTGTATTTAAACTTCAAGATTGACAGGTTAGTTGATATTCTCCTGACGATTTGATTGGCTTACGCCTCTGGCAATGTTCCCGGTAAAACACGAGATTTGATTAATGGGTTAAAGTTTCCAATAACATGTGAATTAAATAGTAATCCGGGAATAGTGGTATATTTCTGGTTCAGGTCATGTGTCATCCAGGTCGTATGATTCCAGTGTCAGCTGACAATGAGCATACATAATCAAACAAAGAGTGAAGGGGTACACGAGAAATATGGTGTGAATCTACATGAAAATGGGCGTGCATCTTCTATCCACCCAATTTCACACAGATGATGGTCGTTTGAGATGCTCCAGAAATTCGCCTAAAGCTTGTTAGTGTCATTTCAAGGTGGATCGTGTGTGATCTAGCCTCATATTCGGAGAGATCTTGCTGGTTTAGTAGGAAATGGCGTAGTCAGGTTAATTCTTGTTCTTTCTGCTTAGGCCCCCATTTCACATGGCCGATCCTAGCTCCAGATCCTCCAAAACACGCCCGATCTGACATTTCGGGGTGGATCGGCGGATTTGTGTCAATATTTATTACGTAACTGTCTGAAGACGAAGCTTGTCATAGTCACTGAGCCGTACAAGCCGTCAGAGACGTTGTAGGTGACGGGAAAGGGCCGAGACAGACGAAGCATTCTGAAGAGGTGTGATGATCGGCTGCCAGAAATAGCGGCTTCGTGGCCATTAAACCGTGAAATACCATCCGCTTTGGTCTTTCAACACGTGTTTCTCTTCAACACAGCAGCATGACGGACATAGGGCCGTACCCACAATCTAGTCTCAGTATATGGTCGTCTCTGCTGGTGAGCATCAACTTGAACATCTTCAACGCCGCCTTCTGAAGCTTCATCATCTTCATCTTCCACAGTGTCTTGTATTATTCTCTCTTCTCTATTCCTTCTTCTGTTGTTGTTGAGCTACAGCACGATTAAGTGCAACGGCTGTCATTGTTACAATTATTCGTTGCCTAATCATGTGTAAATACGTCTTTGAATTTAACCCTTCACAGACATAATAAACAATGACCCCTCCCCTCCACCCCTTGTGAGCTTTCTGATGGACTGGAGGACAAGGCAAGCTAATGGGACCATTCAGAACTAGTACACCATAAAACGGGAACATCTTTGTGGAAATTGTCAGCAAACCCACCGTTAGCAGAGAGACCTAACGATGAACAAGTTAGTCTTCCAGACGAACCAGAAAACCAAAACGTTGATCCAGATCAACATCTCAATAATCCTATAACGGGAGCCCACGGGCCGAAAAAAGTGAAAATCACTTCTCCAGAGAAGTGATAACACCTTTTGGACCCGAACCCGGCAGAAATGTGTCCTTTTCCCCCGGTGGACACCATTTGTATTGAAGCATCGTGCTGTTGAAAAAGATGCTTCCGTTTTATGCTTCCATTGCTTCAGATTGTAATGGTAGCGGCGGCACCTACGGTTTCATCAGTCACAATACATCTTCTCAAAGCAGCAGACGAGGCCACAGTTAAGCAAAGAGACCTTAGGATGTTGCAAATGCTAGAGAAAGCCCCCAGACAGCCCCGAAAAGCTTGGCGATGGAGCACACAAACCGAAAAAAGAAAAAGTCAGCCCAGAACCGCCCAAAAGTGGCCCATTCCCTCCCGAACCAACCAAATCACTCCACATTTGAGGCCAGATCACGCACGATCCACCCAGAACTGACAAATCGGGTCTCTTTTGGAGGATCTGGAGCTAGGATCGGCCATGTGAAATGGGGGTCTTAACTGCTGTCTCGTCTGATGCGTTGGAAGGATGTTTGGTCGACAGACGAGGCCGTAAATGCCGCCACTACCGTTACAATCTGAAACAAAGGAAGCACGACACTGAAATATCTGCCCCAACAGTTTGGTTGTTCACGATGCTCCATGATTAATGCTGTCTTCCTGGAGGAAATGACACCACTTTTCCTAGATCTGACCCAACTATTCTTATCGCATCTCTCTCGTTATGGAACATTGAGTAGTTGATATCATCTGGATCATCTTTTTGATTCACTGGGTCGTCTGGAGGGCTACTTCTCTCATCGCAAGGTCTTTCGGCTAAAAAGTGGCATTGCTGACGATGTTCATAAAGATGTCCCCCTGTGCTATTTCCGAATGGTCCCACAAGCCCGCCTTTTCATCCAGTCCATCTGAAAGATCAAAGAGCGTTGTTACAGACGACCCCATAAGTTTTGGCCACAAAATATGCACACGAGGCACAATAATATGCATGAAAATATTTTTTTCTCGTTGTCAGGCGTATTCTAGAGCATGTGGGACTATCGTCGTCTATGTGAAATTGCGTGGTAGATATTCTTTGCACATTTTAGGAAATTGAGTAAAAGTATATGTCCTCATACTGCAGGTCCACTTGCACTGCCGTTGCTAGGGAACCTGTTGCAGGTGCTTCCGCGTGACCTACACAACCAGTTGCTGGCCTGGACACTCCGTCACAGTCACGTGTTCCGCCTCACACTGCACGGGCGACACGTGGTGGTGGTGTCTGGAACTAAACATTTGCACGAGGTGAAGAGCGCCACGTTCTGTGTTGACTTGTTAGTTAGAGTCGAAAGTTGTCCTGCCAACCATGAAGTTTTCTTCTGTCATAAAGACCTCAAAGTTGCATTTACTCTCAGAGGGCATAGTCAGCTAGACAATATGGAGAAATAATGTCTGGCTGATTTTGGTTCTAAGCCTATCACAGAATCAGTGGACAACATTCAAGGATGTGTCCTGGATAGAGTGGTATAAGATCGTATGATGCGTATTTTGTACCTGTTACGAAAAATACCTATCATGTTTAAATAATGTTATTGCGTGACGGCATTTTGTGTTAGAAAGAATACACACGCGACTTAATTGTTAGGGCCTATATATCTATATACCAATCTTACATGAATAGAAATATATGAAAATTGGTCCACAAAATCAGCAGTGCAAGTAGCAATGCACCGTGAACCATTGTAGTTGTAGTTAGTTTAGGAACTAATGTTCCAATAATCAAGGATAGCACATGAAAGCGTACATATATATGTCTCACCACTTTACCGCTCATTCTCGATTCGGATTACTTTCGGTATATTTGTCTGCTGGCGCTCACTTGTGCAGACAAAGATACCACTCGTGAAGTAGTCTTTCAAAAGACCTTATATCTAATAGTTTATATTTCTATTATTACATAAACCACTCGTGTCAACGAGCAAGTACAATTGTGACGGCCTCTAGCTCTAATAGATATAACTTCATGTCAGATCATTTAAAGGATAGGCCTTGCAGATAGGCTAACACTATGCAGTAAATGTGGTTTTATAGTCCTGATCTCAACACTATAACATACCATTACCCTTATAGTAATGCTTATTTTCAATGTGGTCCTGTTTGTTCGGCAGGTTAGGTAACCAACTGAGCCAAGGGTGTATAGAGGGATCACACTAGCTATTGTTTTCAAGCTAGGTGAGTTATTTTGCGTGCAGAGGGGTGGCTCTCCTCTTCACGGGACACGCCTTAATTTTAACGAGGCCTCCGAACCTCCTCATTAGATTTGCTAAGTAGCTAAAGCCCTAGAGCAACTACATGGTTGGACTTTAAAACATATAAATATTATAACGTGTCGTTATAAGTATTTGAAATAAGAGTACATCATAATGGACCCCGAACTAACCCTTATATATTCATTTATTAAAGTCGCGTTTCACCATGTATTTTGTTGCAGATTTTAATAAAGCGAGGTCATGAGTTTGGTGGCCGCCCGGATGCATATCTCTGGAATGAAGCGATGTTCAACCACAGTGACGTGGCCTTTGGCAACATTTCTGAGAAATGGAAGATGCAAAAGAAGCTCATGTTGAGCACATTGAAAGGCTATGGAACGGGCTTTAAAAGGATCGAGGAGATCACCGTGGGAGTTATGAGCAAATGGATTGAAAGCATAAATGAGAGTGTCCCAGTTCACGATATGTTCGAGCAAATCAAGAATGTGAATTATGACATCATCAACATCGCCACATTTGGAGGGTTGTGTAAGGACAAGGAGAAAATCAAAGAACTGGTAGCACTGAACGGGGAATTAATTGGATTTGACGTGCAGTGCATTCTTATCAACACGTTTCCGTGGCTGCGGGTTTTCAACATTAGTATCTACAAGAAACTGCAGTACTTCCGATCTGAGTTGAAGAAATTGTATGCCAAATGGCGTTCAGAAGCGGACAGCGGCGGTGCGGAAATCTCAGCGTCCAGCCAGATTCTCTTGCACAAGCTCATATGGTACGAGCGGACGCGAACGCCGACTCAGCCGGAATTGACAGACGACAACATCATGTGGTCCACATTTGAAATGTTCATTGGTGGGGTGGTCACAACGTCCCCGGTGATGTCTTGTTTCTTCAATATTTTGGTTCACCATCCTCATGTTCAAGCGGCAATTCACGCAGAGATTGAACAGGTATTAGCAGGGGTGGGTGGGGGTGGCGGTCATAACATAATAACCACGGGACGCCCTAAGTGAAAATGTTCACGTGGTATTTTTTAGGGTAAGATTCATTGCGAAATTGTGTGTGAGCGTCTAGATGGGGTCATGTATCGGTCAGTGCGTATAAGTTGACTTGATCGTAAACCATCAAACGTTGATGACTTTACCACCCATTAATGCCAAACTGTGATGACTTTACCACCCATTAATGCCAAACTTTGATGACTTTAATACCATCCATTAATTTTTGTATGTGCAAGGGGAAAGACGATAGTGTTTCTGTGCTAGTAAGAGTTGGGTGGGTCCGATTGTAAGACAGACATCAAGTAAAAATCTTGTTTTTTTGTTTACAGTCATGCATATTAAAATGAGGAAGGGGAGAGAAAAACTTCGAAAGTGTAAATATTCCATAAAATATTTTCAGTCTATATATCTGTCAGTATATTAAAACAATCAGATTTTAAGTCTGTCAATGATTGAAATTGTAGCAAACGGTGCTTACTGTCGTTACTAATGTTTGGTTCGTGGCAGCCATAAGCGATCATATAATTATTGAAGAAATAGTTCGTACTAGGGAGTTGGCGACTCAATGTCAGTACAAGTTATATAAGGACGAATACAATTCTAAAATGATGTTTGTGTCATGGGCCACGGTTATACAAATCAGCTCTTATGGGAGTTCTCCTTATCCCAAAATTATTTTATTGACAATAGCATCTTTACGTTAATAGGTGGTTGGCGAGGATTGTGTGAGTCTTGAGCATAGACCAAAACTCGTGTACGTGCAGGCATCCATCTTTGAACTACTAAGGTAGGCATATGCATTCACACCACGAGTAGACGCCTCATGTAGAGGTTTGAGGCGGAACATAATCATTAAATTCCGCAGTATTTCATTAAAGTATTAGCTATAAGAAAGGCGTCTGCCCCCTAGATACGTGAGTGCCCTGCCCATCCTGCTGCCGCACAGAACCACGTGCCACACCAAGCTCGCAGGCTTTGTCATACCAGACGACACCCAGGTCAATATGCACATGTCTTCATAGAGCAGGCTTTAACTTAGCCATCAATGCCTACGTATAGGGTTAACAGAACATAAATTGTGTTGCATTTGAATTTATTTTATGTTATGTTCAAGACTGTAACAGCAAATCCATTTACTCCTTCAAGAACAAATGGTTTAATCAAGTAATTTTGAATACTAGGTAAATGATTATTGTGCAACTAGGTGGCATTAATTGAATGGGTTGACCTAGGTTTGGGTGAACGTCTGGTCTCTGCACCACGATGATACCGTTTGGCAAGACCCCTTCAAGTTTAAACCGGAACGATTCATAGATAATGAAGGTAACACGATTCATTATTTGAAGTATCTCTAGTATATCAAGTAAAGCGTGTAGATAAAATCTGCAATCATTCTGTACTGAAGACATTCATGTTCATGTTCATGTTCATGTTGATGATACCGGGGTATATTGGAGATCATTCGACCACCATTCTTGTACCGTTTTAAATGCAATCTGCAGTATATAAGTACTTTAGGCAATACATTGACAATATCATACAGAAAAATACAGCACAGAAATGTAGATGGTCACATCCATCACAGAAATTATCAGCAAATCATTTACTTTAGGGACTTTGGTCATTTTAGGGATGGCACCTTGTAGCATAAATATTTGCTGACCATTTGATGTTGCTGTTCTACCGTAAATCGCGGAATCGCAAATTAAATCATGTGCAAATATTTCTAGTTTTACAGTAATATATGCAGGATAATGCTATTATTATTGCAGTATTAGTATGCTTCAAAACAGTTATACAATGTATCCAACATAGCGGGGTATGAAAAGTTATATTGTGTCGACTAATCAAATGGGCAGTTGCCGATGTTGCAGGATCCCTGGTATTGGCAGACCACCCCAGCCGCCAGAACTTGCTGCAGTTTTCGGCAGGAGTGCGAGTTTGTCCCGGAGAGACGTTCGCGCTCAGCCGCATGTTCCTCGTCATCACCATGTTCTTGCAACACTTTGAGGTACTAATTTTGAAATACTGTAGAACATCTCAGTTATGATTAAGTATTAAGATCTCTTGGTAGACTGACCTCAATGGTATCAATAGAGTGGCGTTCTGTTTAAATTCATGGAGGTTCAGACTGCTCTCTTTATGAAGGGTTAGGCAGCAAAAAAAGAAAAAAGAAAAGAAAAAAGGGCCTTTTTTATCAATACGGTCACAAAAATGTTGATCTTCACAAGGAGATTCTTCTGAAATTGTAATGGAGGGGATGAAAACAATGTCCACGTATGACAAGTGTCCACATGGTCCCATTCCAATGTGCTGTTGCTGCAGGTTCTACCGGGTACCACGGCCGCGGAGCAGCCCTCGTGTGACCCGCGCCGCATGACACTGGGTGGTATGGTGCTGGAACCGCCCCAGTACACCGTCCGCTTGCAACGACGCCGCAGAGCACGTCAGCAGCAGCAGCAGCAGCAGCAGCAGCAGCAGCAGCAGCAGCAGCAGCAGCAGCAGCAGCAGCAGCAGCAGCAGCAGCAGCAGCAGTAATAGAAATTACAATTGAATCAACAGTAGCACATGCATGCCGGTGGAGGAAAAATGTATGATGCACCAACAAGAACAAAATCGCCAAAATTTATTACTAACGTATATGAGGCAACACTATCCAGTAATTGCAGGTTTCAGTTCATTTATCCGACTAATGCCATTTTGCGAGTACTTGATGTCACTTTTCTGTCGTTTTTTTGTTGAACGGCTGTCTGTTTGTATTTTGTTTGATGATTTAATTAAGCTGCTCCTCTAACACTAAGTATCTAAAATGTTATAATGGATTGCAATCCATTTATCTCTCAGAGTAAAAAAAAAAAAGG
The DNA here is from genome assembly GCA_019095985.1 of Streblospio benedicti. Classification (NCBI taxonomy): domain Eukaryota; kingdom Metazoa; phylum Annelida; class Polychaeta; order Spionida; family Spionidae; genus Streblospio; species Streblospio benedicti. Next base: position 26,717,965 of record CM032667.1, read on the forward strand.
ATCACACTCGATAGAACTTTGTTATTTTCTAACAGGCTTAACCAACTACCGTTGGAGTGTGTATGGTGGTCATTTCTACTGACTGGCCTGATGTATGAGTTACGCAGCATATTATCAAATGTTCGCATTATGTGTACTTGATGTTATTTATTGAAGTATATTTGTATGCATTATTTGAAAAGAAATAGATGTGTTTGTTAGATATGTATTGAATTATGCCATGTAATATATAATTGACGGGTATGTTTGTGTCAATCTGTTTAAATATCTGAAATAGACATGACAGGAAAATAAATGGCAGATCCAGTTTTTTGGAAAAGGGGGGCGCACTTAAGGAAGGGGGTGGGCGTGGGTGGGTGGGGGGTCGCACTTAAAGGATTTCATGAAAAAAACTATGAAAATGAAGTATTTTGATGGGGAAAGGGGTGGGGGCGCCACGTGCGGCCTCTGCGCCCCTGGATCTGCCTATGCGTCCAGTGTTGCCTGTAAAACACGTAGTCAAGGTTGACCTCTTTACTGACGTGGCCCACCCTGCAAAACTAGTCACGTCACTTTGCTTGACAAGAATATGGTATGGAAGTATTGGTAGGCACATGCTATGTCCAAGATATTCTGATATATATATATTTTTTTTCTTTTACAACAAAAAATCGTCATATTTGGAGCTGTACCCTCAAAATAACATTGCCAGCTATGCGACAATTGATAATGACTATCAACGACCTTAAATTATGCCAGTGGATGGGTTAGGTGTTTGGTTAAAGCTGCTTGTTTCCTGTGCCACCTATTTCATTGAAATAAAACTACTACACAATCTCACCACCTATCGTTTGCTAACATGAACTACACCCAACAGGCAGCCTTAAACACTTGTGGTGGGTTGTATGTAAAATCAGCAATCAGCTGCTTGACAGCGGCTAAGAAATGCGCAACCTTGCTTAACAAAGAAAACCATGGTCATGTTGTAACACTTTACGGAGATATGATATTGATGATAAAGACTAGGGGGATATACAGGCTCCTTAGTAAACTCTTTCTTGTAAGCTGCTAGCCGACGCGATCAGCAATAAATGGTGCAGTGTACCGGGGGATATGTCCCCATATTTCTTGAAGCATGTTATAGGAAAGGGGGAAATCAAAACGTGTCCCTGATTGTGAGGTGTCCCTATTGGAGTCACAGTGATACGATTTTACTATACTCAGACTGCCATTTCCAGATGGTGTTTATAAGGTGTAGTAGTAAACCTAATATTTCATTCAAATCACAGTACAGTTGAAAGTTACCTTAAAATGTTATAACGAATGGATTTGTTTATCTGACTAAAATATTCTGACTAGAAACTAGTAGCTTTAAACATCGGATTTACATGACAAGTGAGTCTTCACTGCTTTATCATGACGTCTATTTTTGCAAATGGTAACTTACACTTTCAAAATTGCAACTGCTCCATGTAGTTTATTCTACACCAAACGTGTTGCTATTTATACTCATCTAACCTTGAGAATCTGGAAAATTTAGCTACGAAGCAGACAGCTCATTCACCGCTACCTTTGATGTGCTATCGTGTTTATTCTCGTTATCCACGTGATAATCCAATGGGATCCAGATTAGATAGGTTGAGCGGCCAAGTTTTGCGTCATAATGCTGTTGCGCGGAAATGAAAGTGGTTCAATAGGCGATTATTAGGATACGAAGCCTATGATGATAGGTCAGAGGTTATTGATCCAGGACACCAGACAGCAAACAGCACTCTTCCATTATCCGCACAGCGCCTCTCTGTGCTCAGTGCACTTTTGTGTTATGGAAGCTGCCCGAGGATTTACATGGTAACAGTCGACATATATGATCAGAAAAGTTGTGATATTTTTTTCATTTTGAAGATCTATCATTTAGCGAATCTTTAGCTAAAAATCAACAACATACAAAAATACCGGTATACGCGGATAGAACATTTCACAGAAACAAATGCATTTATATCAACAGGCTATCAGTAACACGGTTCTGCACTACTACACCTGCTCGCATAAAACTATTTGCTTGAAAATAAACACTTCGGCGCACATTTCATATCACACAATCCACTTTACAAGACTTGGTACGGATGGCGATCGACTTACGGCTAGAGACGTGGAGAAAAAAGAGGCATTATTGCGAGGCAAAGATTGAACCACAGCGAGATAGCTCGAGATTGTGGTAACTACGTGTATATGGTATACATAAACATCTCAATGGCGATGCTAGTTTGTGTTGCTGCTATTTTTGTTTGTTTTAAAATTCTCATTTTATGACACTGTTAACACCCACCAATGGTCCTGAAATAATAGATACCGATGTTAGTTAAATGATAACTAAGGCTAGTATATTTGAAATTAGTAAAAAGCTTTTGAACAGTCCACCTTCTAGCCACTGTTTTATGGACAGTATTGAAAATAAACACCTGGCCAAACTGAACGATTACGGCAGCACTATCGAAAACTTGATACTGGCGGCCTCTCGGCCCCTCGTGGGAGGCCAGGCTGATACGTGGCCGAGGCGGCTTATCTGAACTACTGGCTGTGCTGTGTAATCAGACCAGTCTGAACGCACGACCACCTGCACATCATGCGTCATCGTCCGATACCAGCCTCTACGACCCACCAAAAACAACGACCATTACAGTCAACTAAAACGCCATTTTTCTGGTCGATCAAAGACATAGACAAAACCTGGTGAGTTTGTAATATGAATTATTGTATCAGGTGAGTTTTTGGGGCATATGAAAGGCGAGCCCGAAGAGAGAGCCTGATGCGCCACAAGAACTAATCCTGATATAATAATTCATGTTACACAACTAACCCGGTTTTGTATTTATCATTCTTTTCCAAAGAATTACAACACTATTTTAAAAATGTGAAAAAGTAGTCCGGCTGAGTACAAGCATGATAACCATGGTATCACCCCTCTTCGAAGAGGGGTGATAACCCTCTCCGGGTTATCGGATACCTTCTGGAGCATGATAGCAAATGAAATTACATGAAAAAGAATGATAAAATGTAATACCGGTATGTTCAGCTGCAAATCGGTGGTGATTTATTTTACAGGTTACGTGTAAAGAGTTCTGTTTCTACGGTAAGATTAATTGTAATTGTGCACTTTCTGGTTAATGGTTGCATTTTTGGTCATAATTTCAATCTCTCTGTGTATTATTTCAGGTACAGCTGGTAATTGCATCACAGATAAAGTGAATCAGTCCAGAAGAAAAGATGAAAAAAACCCACGATAAGTATGTCCCTTACGTAAACGTCTACTTGACATGTAGAGCACATTTCATGGATACATTTAACTATGTTTAATTATGTTGTAGATTGAAAGCACGTTGTAAATTGCAAGGATATTTCTAGGAAATCTTCTGATCTTCAAGCAAGACTATATATGTCGCGAATAGTGGTCCTATACTGTCCTTTTCCGTTCTGGCTATGTAAACCTCGCACGATTTCCTGCCACAATTAAGGAAATGCCAGAAACTTGATTTGCTTATAGCTTGAAAACCAATGGATCAATTTCAAAAGCTAACCAAGCTAACCCGAGACCATGGTATTGCAAATGCCTTGCAGTCACACTAAAATGTTGAATATTATTTCAAGTATAGCTCTAAAAGTACTGACTCCTCATCCCAAATCAATTCAATTCATTTCAATCCATAATAGGGTTGCTTCCTGGTGTGAAGCCTAGGGCACCACCAACAGTGCTTTAATTTTGACAGTATTGTTTATTCAGATATGTGGGGTCTACAGATTTTTCATCATATACTGGCTACTTACAGCAGCACTGCTATTTGTATCCTTGGCTTTAGGCTGATAAAACGTGTATACAAAGCCGTGTCAATACGTTCCTTCTGTTGGCCGGCATGCCTAATATGGAACACCTATGGCTGTCATCATCATGTTATTCTTTGAGCCACTGGTGGTAAGCTGCGAGGCGAATTTTGGAGCAGCCCCCGTCCACTGTGACAGCTTGAGCCATGGGAGATGTTGCCACGTCCGACACCACGAAGAGGATAGTTCTCACCACCTCAGGCCACGCTCATCATATGTCTGGATGTTGAGGACTTACGCCAAAACTCACAGTTATGTTTAAATACCTCATGAACCATGGAATATATCATTGGCGTGTGGTAAATTTCCTCTTGAATGTTGTCAGCTAGTCTCTGTGAGTGTGTGTGAGTATATACGCTAATTTACCCTACTAATAATAGCTAGTCGGTTATTTAGATAACACGATTTACTTCAGGAAAAGGGATTAGCCATGTAAAACAGTTACAAAAGTACAAAGACAGCATCCCCAAAGACAAAACAAACAGAATTGTTCTATCACCAAATACACCAAATTGCGAGGCTCAAGAAATGAAACAAAACAAGAAGCTATGGCCAATTTATTTGGCCATCCATACATTATGAAGGACATAAAAGTGGCACACTTGGTAGGCAAGGCATTGCAGCAGGCAATTAAACATCAAGCTACACGACGGCCCAGGAATCCCCGCACTTCAAATGGCGAACTTCCGCCACCATAAACCACGTGCCACAAAGCAACGGACAACGGCCACCGTTTTGAATTCGTAATACGAAATTCTGTCTTCGTGTCACAAAATGTATTTGCTGCCGTCCGGCGTGATATATGACCCTCATATATATGTACCTGTATATATATGTTGAGACACTCAATGTCTTCGCCTACCTCGGAACTACCATTATTTTATCAAACCGTCTAAATTTGTGTGTACGGAATTATGCCGTACGCGTACACAATATAACTGACAAATGGGGTAAGTTTGCATGGAAGCGTGAGTGTGTGTGTGTGTGTGTGTGTGTGTGTGTGTGTGTGTGTGTGTGTGTGTGTGTGTGTGTGTGTGTGTGTGTGTGTGTGTGTGTGTGTGTGTGTGTGTGTGTGTGTGTGTGTGTGTGTGTGTGTGTGTGTGTGTGTGTGTGGTTGGGGGGGGGTATAAGAAAAGAGGAAATTGGGGGAACATGGATGTGGGATTTCAAGGAATTAGGGTGTGGTAAAAAAGCCTTAAAATTTGTGGGATGTGGGATATGGGCCCCAAAATAAATAAAGCATGTTAGATTTTTGACCCCTTATTCCCTACCCAACATAAATCACTCACATACGTTATCACACAAGCCACCTGCTGTGTATATGTGCCTCCCGTCATGCTTGAGTGACCCCCAAGTACTGTATTTATGTTGTACTCACTCGAGCCAGACAATATAAACACCTACCATCTGTTGCGCTCATGCGAAGACAGCTAAATGGCTAATTCTGTCGGTTGTGCTCCATTATTGTGTGAATCGCTTTGACTGACAAAGAACTCACTGTTTCCCGTCCTACATTTCTTTCTGTCTTCACGTGTTTAAAAAAATAAATGGGTTCTATATATTTGTTTGACTTTAGGGTATTCTAAACACAGAGTCTATGGAGTGACACTCACAAGAGCCAAGCCTCGAATGAAACAATCTCTGCTACAGAAAACAACTTCAATAACCGCGAGAACTGAAGTACTAAATAACGAATTCGTCATTTCAACCATTGTGTCACATGGCATGGCTAACAAGCGTGACTTTCAAGCCCTTCATCGTCAGTCCATTTGTTCCCAGTTACACCCATGTACTCGTACAGGACCACTCAACCACAGTGCCGTGTACAAAAACAAATACTCGGCATGGATCAAACACTTGAGCATAATCAGCTGGCTGCTCAACTTATCGCTCACTGGATTAACCTGCAGAGAGACTGGCGTTTAGCCGCTGTCAACGCTGAGAGTCGGTAAGACAGAGTGTGACATATACGGGCTGGGATTTATGGACCTGTCACCGGGTGATGAAGGCTACGTGTTTGAAGTTGAAGATACCTCCTTTTCTTATGTTCATTCAAAATTTATGTGGACAAATTATATTTTTTTTGGAAATGAAAATTATAAACCTTAGCTGAAAAACATGCCACACTTTGTAACCAGTATGGTCGCCAGGAGCTCAAATACAGTCGTGTTCGTCTCTCAATTACAAGCGCCATATCGTCGGCTATGTCTTCTATGATTTGCTTTGGCATAGTTTTCTCTTATATATTGTAAGCACTTATGATACTTACAATGGTCCCAGTCCAGTGTCTTTTGTCTTACGATGTACATCAATCGGAACAAATGAGCACACCCGCTGTTAGTACATCCACACCAGCAGGATTGAAACATCTGGTAGCCTATAATGAGTATGAATTTGTCCAGATTCTCAACCATCAAATGACTACACTAAATTATGCAGCCCAAACGGAATGTTACATCTAATTGCAGCAGTTTGCATTTCTGTAATTAAATAAGGGGCTATAATATAACGTGTTTAAATGGCAGGCTTAAATATTTGAGGTGGTGAGTTATGTGTCTGGCAGAGGGCACCGGTTGAGAGGGCAGACCGCTGGCCTGGGCAAATGGCGGCAGGGTTATTACTTAATTTATATTTTGCACATTAAGCACTCAAATGAATGCAGTTGTTATGAGTTCATTTTGGGTTTTACCAAGGATTATAGATCAATATCCTTACTTTTAATAAGAGACTGACAGAAGTGGATTAAGGGTAAATTATGTACTCGAAAGGTTGTTTAGTTAGTCATGATAGGTTTCCAACACGAATGATGAGCCTGCATACGTTCTGATGGCTTTACGAGAATCTTCATCCCAATAGGCAATAGGGGTTAACAGGCACGGTCTCTACCACACAGTTCATCATTCATGGACAACGTTTGTGTCAACGCCCCCCCCCCCACCACCCCAACCCACTGTTTATCACCAGCGGGAGAACGACGAAAATCAACACAGGATCATAAAGCAATTGCAACTGCAACTACAGTGATACTCCCCGGAACCACCGGCGAATCCAACAGTATAAGTCAGCAAAATATCACATGCACTCGTTTCAAGGACTCTTGTCCTCTGGCTCTATCTCCCGAGTTTCTCATTCAAACAAACGAGACCCTTATGCTAATCAGACAAATTGTGGGGGACAACAGTCAATTGAGCCACATATTAACACGCCGCCCGCCAGCCGGCCCCCTAAATCAATTCATTCGAGGACGCCTAGGTTTCCATAATAGGGTTGCTTCCCCGTGTTTGTGTTTGCAAGTGAAATCGCATAATAAATACTCGTTTGCCGTGGAGACTTTTCCATTCATTTATTGGCTAAGATAGTATTTGGAGCATTTCTGTTGCTGCTACCACCCTGCGAACGTGGTCAGACCCCCAAATCATTTGGTACCAAATTGGTGAACAGATTACACTATATTCTCACACTCTACGATATATAACCTTTATGAAAACATATGATGACCATGTCAAATGAGTGGGGCTATTAGTGAAAATCGACTTTTAACACAATGTTCCCCTAATGTCCCCGATGTTCAAAAGATATTTTTAAATCATATTAATTGGGTTGTTTACATGGGTTTCGATCAATTAAAACATGCAAATGATGATTCACATATATTTTCATATACAATAGGTCCACATGTATTTCCATCAATATATACAGCCTACACTGGAAAATACATACTGAGCAGAGTTCAAACTATTATATGACAAGGTAGAAGCTTATAAAGATTTATATCAACATGTTGTTGTGACACTCAAATAGAATGAAAACATATCTAAATGGCAACATCAAACACATTTCAATGAAATCTCCATACGGAATGCCAATTGTGAAAGTGGCGGGCGTAACACTAATTCAATTCACTTGCTTTGTGGTGGAAATATCAACTGAGACAACGCCTAACTGGTGGCAACCTGACAGCCTTACATTTGCCCGTATTTAATTAAAAAGAACGACACTACGACATTGCTGTCTGTATGTGCGCCATACTGGGTTCATTTAAACAAAAAGCATGCCATTCAAAATTGCAGTGTTTGATTTCTATGGCTACAAACAGACATAATTTGTCACTAATAAATGTGGAAATAATCCATGAAACGTACAAAACTACGTCGCTCAATCAGAATATTTTTGGCGGTCATTGCTTCATCCGAACCCTCTCCCACACTAACCCCCAAAGAACCATCAATATTTTAGGAAGAAAGGTTGTTGCCGGACGCTATGGGTGTGTCCTTCTTTTTAATCGAAAAGGAGCCTATGTGTAAACTTTGCCCTCATATTTTCTGATACCTTTAAAAATCAATCTGCATCTATAAATGCGCACATACCAACTGGTATATACAGCATAAATCCGAGCAAAACCCGTAACATGGAATTAGCCATGGCAACGAAAGTAAGTTAATTTTGTGGTTTAACTGAGCTGCCCCTAGCCTGGTGCGATGTGTAAGGCAATGAGAGGCAATAAGGTGTTAGATGTATAGGTCTTGTCAAAATGAATTGAGAAGAACTTCTTTCACATTCATACATTCATACGCACATGATATTAGCATAGCTTCCTCATCTTTGTCTTATGAATACCAAAGACTCACCAAATCTGTGCAAAATTGGATATTCTGCTCAAATAGTTCCATACAGAGGTTGAGCATTGACTTGGGAAAGTTCAGGTATGTGTGTATGGCATACTCCAGAATTTTATATATCCATTTTATTTATATTGACCATAACAGTAAGTTTGGGCTTTATTACCTATACAAATTGTGTGTCTTTAAAACACAAGCACACCCAATACACAAGAGACAAAAACAACCATGTGTTTTTCCCCACCGTTGGTTTATAAAATAATCTGTGTCTGCATTAGATAGTAGGGCTCATATTGGATTCTTGATATATGTGATGACTTGTGTTTTCTAGATCTGAGGACGTGTCTTTTACAGTTTGCGACGACTAATAATTGAATTCCTCTGTCTTACTGGAGGGTGCGTACTATAAGGCCGGCGAACCTGTGGTGCACACGTGGAACAGGAAAGGGAGTGTCCCAAAGGCAATGAATGCTCCAACAGTCTACCCTTTTACATGGGAATGTATTCAAATGTGCGTTATTAGCATGGTGATCAAAAGTGAACTGAATTAATGACTTAATTAAATTAAGTAACACAGGGAAAACGTTTATTTTATCTTATTATTTTGTCAATATTTGACGTAATGACTTACAATGTATATATTTGCAATAGAATAACTATATTTATCAAGGTGTTGTGAATTTTGACACAATGCTGAAGCTAGATTTAACAGTAATACCATTGCAATGGGGCATTAAATGGTGCAGAGGCATAACAGTTTTGTTTCTTCTAAGTATATGGCGCAAGGCTCTCACTGCTCCAATTTTCGTGTGCACAGAAAGCCAAAGAACTCGACAAGTCTACTAGTGAAAATGAGATTAATCACGAAAATGTGATTAAAACTATTCAATTCCAGGGAAAATTATTTTTGTTTGTTTGTTTTTACGTACACGTGTGTAGCCTGTCCATCTTCTATCTTAAGCCACCTTTTCTTTTGTAACGCAACTTCCGGGTAATATTGGTGTCACTTTGTTGACACTATTATTTCTGATTACAAAAATATAAAAAAGAACGAACACAAACACAAAACAGTTAAAAACAAAATAGAAATACATGATGAGTAGGAACCTGTATTAATTTCATTTAGATTTTGTCAACCTTCGTGTGGCAATGACTTCAACAAATAATGTACTTATGTCGTTGGATTGAGTTTATGGTTGGCCTATTAAGAGTTATTGGTTTGAAGCCCTTTCCTACGTAATATGTATATGTATAATATATATAATATACTTTGATATACATATGCCAAATCTCACTCTATAAGCACCCATGTACCAATTGCATTTTATAATAGCCGCCTTATCAAAAAATTGTGACTTTACATGTCATTTAACAATATAATGAGCTGAACATTTCTATAGATCATCAACCCAGAGAGGGAAAAAAAGTTTCAACCAGTTGACATTTCCAAAATAACTCTTTTAAAAGACTGGGCGGACTAGGGACTGGTTGCAGCACAAGAAGAATTACTCATTTTAAACCGCAGCATTCATAATGGAGGGTAAAGATAAGCTTGACATTTGTTGTAAAGCATCGTCTGCTCCCGCTGTAAATACCCAGAGTTCACACTTTGGGCGCGGAACCCGAAGTCCACCATCATTCATATCACAGGCGATGGTCTTCCTCTTCTGGTAATACTTAATACCTAAATGGAAAGCTACCGACCCCTGCGCCGTTTTGCAATGCTATCATGAGGTCATCATGAGGTCATGGAATTATATCTAATGGACGATCCCCGTACTAACCTATCATCCAGTATCAAAGCAACTAGAGCACATATAAAAATATATATTCTTTATGAGTTTCAAGTAGAAAGTACACTGTAATGGTGCCAATTATCACCACAAATTTACCTTTTTACTCCAAGCAGAACCCCCCCCAAACACACACGCACACTTTGCGAGTACTTTCACGGGAATATTAGATTGCTGAGACGGTAAGAGCTTCTAGCTAAATCAAATACGCATGCTTTTATTTTAAATCAGATTATAGAAACATGACTTATCGCTGACAATTAGCAAATGAAGAGAGAACAGATTGCCCGCTGATTGGCGACATAAAAGCCTGCTTAGCGTTTCATTGGATTATCAATGACAGTAAAATGTAATTACACGGAATCTGGATATGCTTTTGCTCCTCCATTTCACGTGCATGATGGTGGGTCCAAATGCTTCCGGGGATCCCATTTTGGACATTCGTGGATGCACGTGGGTGATCTGGGCAAAGGGGTGGGGTTATCACGTCTCTGGTCGGCCTACGGGGCTTCCAACACGGATTATTGATCTGTTAATACTGCTTGCATGGCTGGATGGCCATCTGGAGCACCTGGCACCTCATGTGGAGCATCATACGACCTTTCTTTTTGAAGCCGGCTATTTTTAAACTTGCCAGTATGCAGCGGACAAAACAGATATGCTTATCTGGTAGAGCATATGCATGCTTTTCTGGATCGTCGGGGGGGTATCTGGAGCATCTGGAGCTCTGGTGGATTGAAGCACCGTACGACTTTGGCTCGCAAGGAACTACTTCCCCACCATTTCATGTAGAGGGTGGTAGCTGAAGACATTAGAAGATGATCGTGGGTGATCTGGCTTCGTATCTGGAGATATCGGCTGATTCGTTAGTTCTTGTAGGGAATGCCACACTTTTGGCTAGTTGTGGCCAAAAACTTTTAAACACCTATCCTGTGAAGTGGTTTGTGTTTTTTCCGGTCAATGCGAACAGGTCTTCTCTCGAGGCTTCGGGAGGCTGCATGATCGACCTATTAATCGATAAATGCCATCGCTACTACTGTACTGGGAGGGTGTGGGGTGTTGCATGGACAATTACGTGAAGTAAATTTTACGGTATTGATACTCAGTGATTTCTATGTACAATGTACAATATGTATCAGTTATCAGTTATAATTGAATAAACGGATATCGTGACCGTGCAACATGTCTCACTCAGGACAGTCAACCATGGACGACCCCCAGCATAGTGAGTGGGCGAAATGCATGGCTACCATGGTTATGAGCTATTATTCGATTTGACTACATTAATGTACGACAAACCAGATATATATGCTTAGAATATTGAGTAATTCATGTAGGTCTGCCTTAACTGGCACGAGTTTGCGGTGAACGAGCGGTCTACTTGCGCGTGTCAACGAGTGGTATCCCCCTCTAAATAAACGGTCATCCCCATCTATATCGGGCTTATTTGTCAACTCACAGGAATAAGAGCATTTCAGCATTTGTTGATTACATTCAAAGAAACCCACGCAGACTCGTTGATGATTGCCCGTCAGAGTCCATTCCTCACACGCCCATATTGGTTCCCAGTCCACGGAGGCGAGAATTTGTTCAAAGCCAGAGATTTATGAAGCTATATAGCACAGAAATGAGAAGAACCGCAGAGAAAAGAAGCCAGACGTTAGTGTGAATTGCTTTTTTCGTCCACATGACCAAGATTAATGCAGCAAACTCGTATAGCACTTGGCAGAAACGTGTATTAAATCTGCCTATTAGATGTTGTGTCACTGACCAGTCAGTTTGCACGGCAGTGGGAGCGTCTATCTTGGTGGTAAAATATGGCTAATTTAATTATAGTTTGGAATATGGGTACTACCCGTTAGTGGAAGGTGTTAATTGGTACTGGAGTGGTTACCTACATGGCGTCCAAACGTAAAGTATCCACTAATACCACCTAAAATACTTTACACTTACTGGGTCTGAACTAACTCAGCACAAACGTGTTTTGGTTTAGGATTCATTACAGTGTTGACGTCTAATTGGACAATTCTACTAAGCATGTTGACACCTCTGACTGTGACACTATTCATCTAATTTCACATTGAGGGTAGCTATATAATGAGTTCCAGGTGGGTGTGAAGTTCTCACCCTTGAGCATTTTTTTTTTAATTCACCATAATTTCCAAAATGGCCGCCAAAACCTTAAAATGGCCACATCTACTTCTATATAGTTACTAGGAACTATGAGCATGTTTTATTGGTTAACAAATCTGTCTAGCCATTCTATCTATATTGGAGTGCATTTTTTTTTATAAAAAATTCAATATTCATGATCGCCATTACGTAAAAATACATTCTTGCTAATAACATTTTGATTATTAATGATACATCCGTGATTTTGGTGCCTAACTATATGTTTTTTGGGGTCATAGAATCTAAATCTAGCAATAAAAGTTACATTGATCAAATAGATATAGACAAATCCAAGATGGCCACCACAGAGATGGGGGAATTCTGTGATTGCCTTGATCTTTTTAGGACAAATATCATTTTGTTGTCCAACAACAAGTTTTTGGAGTCATAGAATCCGAACCAACTAACCAAAATCAGATTTACTACATAGATATAGGCAAATCCAAGATGGCTGCCACTGAGATGGGTGAATTCTGTATTGTCCAAAATGGCCGCCAAATCCTTAAAATGCCCATATCTCCATCAATAAAGGGGCTAGGAAAGTGATTTTGATGTCTAGTGTAGGGTTATCAGCTACAATTGGTTCGACCATGTATCTTAGATAAAGGTAGCATGACATGTAACATCAATTATTAGAAAAATATTGATAGCAATCATCAAAATAATGTCAAAATTAGATTTTACTCCTTTGTAATGACAAAATGACATAGTGATCAAAACTTAGTGATCATTCAACCACCACATGATACTGACATTTGAGAGATCAATGTATTCCAATCGCTTCCTCAGCTTGTGCTTTAACATGGAAATGTGCTACTATATCCACACTTCACAACATTTAGGATTTCTTCAGGTACTAGTGTGAGAACTGATGCTACAGTCACTGATTTCCAAGAGTCACTATCTTTCACCAATCCATGACATTCTGGATCCAAATCGGGAGAGTTGCAATCAGCACAATTCTGCCACATTGCTACTTGCAAATGTGCCCTCAGTACATTTTGCAAGAAAGACTCATTAATTGGAGGTACATTTTTAAATTTTGGGGAACTGGCAACATTCTAGCAACTTCAGCTGACAATATATTCTGTTTTGCTTCTGTAAGACTTGTGCACTCACACTCAAGATGTCCATAACATTCGAACATGAATGCTGTGGCCTGGCTCATTACCTCCTCAACAGTAGAGGAAATGTTCCCAAGAGCATCTAGTGGATACTTACCTGTCCTGACAGTGTTGATAGCTGTGGGTTTAACTATGTCATAGCATATTGCCACAGTATCACAGCCTGTATTAAAGCCCATGGCTTGGAAGCAAGTCATTCATGATCCCTTTGTATTTAGATACTGTGACATTGATATCTGTGTACATGACCAACGTCTTACAGGAGCTCATCTTACCTGCTTTTTAATCGAGCCATTATTGACAAAATGACACAATAATACAAACACATCAGTGTCATCACATATAAATAGGGTCTGTTTGGTATGGCAGCTACTATATGATGGATGAGAATGGTGTATGTCTCATCATGCATGACAGATAAGTCAATGAGACGTGATACTGCACCATTTATTTCCACTGGAAGAGGATCACTACCTGTTACAATCAGCTTGCCACTGATGGAGTCTATCTTTGCAAAGATATTGTCAATGACTAAATCAATGAGCTGCTTCTTCTTTTGGGAAACTGAGAGCACAACGTCCATGCCTGGTAACATAGTAGCAGGGGTAAGATCATAAATCCTACTAGCTCCTTTATCCCTATTGTTCTGTGCTGATTCCTTTGGACTGTCTTCATTGTACCTACAAATGTCATCACATAGTGGCCCTCTGCGAAGAACAAGGGCAGCATTTCCTTCACTATAGTGATGTGTAATGGAAAGTCAATTTCTCTCTCTCCACGCATATATTTCATAATGGCTTAATGGCCCCTATGTGGAACAGTTCAAAACTTTTGGGCTTCTGTTGTCAAGAATGTGAAGGTTTTGTTGGAACATTGGTGATGTTTATCTGTGCTTTGACAAGTATGTATTTGTAACGCAAATGCAGATTATTACTTTCAAAAACATGACAGATCAAACATGTATGTAGCATATTAGCAACTATATGTAACTATATTTCTAAAGTAAATGTAATATGATGAAATCTGTGCATACAATGAAGATATTCCAAATGAACCAACTGTTTATATGTAATGAGTCTGATGACACTGATGTGTTTGTAATAGTGTGCCATTAGGTCAGGTGAATATGAGGTCCCGTAAGAAGTCAGTCATATACACAGATATTAATGCCACAGTATCTAAATACAAAGGGATCATGACCTGCTTCCAAGCCATGGTCTTCCTTACAGGCTGTTATACTGTGGCAGAAAGAAAGAAATTCTCTAAGTTGTGAAGAGTAGATGCAGTAGCACATTTCCATGCCAAAGCACAAATTGCAGTTGCAAGTGTTACGGAGAGACAGGACATTGGTACAATCCTAATACTAAGCTCTCAGAAGATGCTATAGATGATGATAATCATGATGATTCAGAAACTGATGAGGGAGCGATTTGAATACATTGATCTCTCAAATGTGCGTATCAAGAGGTGGTTGAATGATCACTAAGTTTTGATCACTGTGTGATTTTTTTTTCATTACTTATGTTTAAAAGTTTAAAATGTGTAACTTTTAACATAATTTTGATGATTGTTATCAATATATCAATATTTTTCCAATAATTGTTGTTGAATGTCATGTTACCTTTATCTAAGATACAAATCTAAATTACTTGTATCCCCAAACCCTACACTAGACACCTAAATCACATTCCTAGCACCTTTATTGATAAAGATATGGCCATTTTAAGGTTTTGGTGGCCATTTTGGACATTACAGAATTCACCCATCTCAGTGGCAGCCATCTTGGATTTGCCTATATCTATGTAGTCAATCTGACTTTGGTTAGCTGATTCGGATTCTATGACTCCAAAAACATGTTATTGGACACCAAAATCATACTTGTGTCATCAATGGTTAAAAAGTTCAAAGCAATCACAGAATATTTACACATCTCAGTGGCGGCCATCTTGGATTTGTCTATATCTATTTGAGCAATGTAACTTTTATTGCTGGATTTAGATTCTATGACCCCAAAAACATATAGTTAGGCACCAAAATCACAGATGTATCATTAATATTGAAAATGTTATTAGCAAGAATGTATTTTTACGTAATGGCGATCATGAATATTGAAAAAATGTTAAATATAAATGCATTCCAATATAGCTAGAATGGCTAGACAGATTTGTTAACCAATAAAACATGCTCATAGACTCAAAAATCACTTTTCTAGTAGCTATATTGAAGGAGATATGGCCATTAGAAGGTTTTGGCGGCCATTTTGGATATTATCGTGAATAAAAAATGCTCAAGGGTGAGAACTTCACACCCACCTGGAACTCATTATATAGACCCTCTAGATGAATAATCGATGATCCAAATTAACAGCTCAATAATCCAAAATGGGAGCCTACGGGTCCGAAATAAACCAAAATCACTTTTCAAGAGAAGTTATAACAATTTTGAGCCAGAACCAGGCAGAAGTGTGTCATTTTCTCGAGGAATACAACATTAATCATGGAGCATCGTGGCTAACCAAACTGTTGGAGCAGATGCTTCTGTTTCATGTTTCCATAACTTCAGATAGTAACGGCAGTGATGGCACTTGCGGTTTCATCCGTCTATCATACATCCTTCCAAAGGAGCAAACGAGGCCCCAATCAAACAGAAAGACCCAGAGGCAGCCGGAAGTGGCCCATTCCCAATCACCGACCAGCCAGATCACTCCAAATTTGAAGCCAGAACACCCACAATCCACCTCGAAATGACACTAAGCTTTTGGCGTCTTTTGGAGCGTTTGGGGTGGAACGACCATCGTCTATATGAAGTTGGGAGTTTTGGACCGAACTTGGCAGTGATACGATGACGATAATGTTGACGACGATGGCGGCGGCCGTCGCAAGGATGACGATGATGGACGACGTAGTCGACGAGGAGGATGAGGGCGAGACAACCATCACCATTCCCTTGTTATTAGTGCATTTCAGAATTTTCTATATAACACCCTCCTGTTTTTCAACATTAGTCCCTTTTTCACATCATTCTCTATTTGAGCGGGTTTTTCAGTTACTATTTGTTACGGGCCCCTCGACTTTAAATTACATGCAGCTGCTATCGACTGGTTAATCCCACTTTGCTTTTTAGGAAAGTGAGCGTGTTACATACATTGAGTTTATTTTTTTTATGGTGACTCATGGTGTATTAAACACTGAAACACGTTCTCGGTATCAATTCTATGTCTTAATGACCCATATCTAAGATAAAGTGGATGTAATTCCACTTTTCATTGACCTTGGCCCAATTTAATCCCTAGCGTCTAGTCGCCGTCCATCACAATCAACAGAGGATTCCATTGAGGTGAACGTGAACTATTTTAACACAAGTCTTGCAGAAAGTCGATTCTTTACTCATTGGCATGCTGTAAAGTGGGTACAGACCGAAATAAGTGGGTCGAATGGCACGACCTTCCGCGTTCTCACAAGTGACTTGCACCGGAATTGTGGATTGGAAATCATCCGGCTTATAAAGCCTTGATGTTCTGATGAGTCTATTGTTAGACGCTTCTATACAAAAACAAGTCTGTGAATACTGGAAAGAAGAGCTGTATTCACCATTAATTTTGGATGCAAACCTTGGACTAATTCAGCACAGGTAGAAGCAAAATTGATGCATTCGTATTTCTTCATGATTCTAAATTTTGAGCCAGATTCTTCAGGTAGTAAGATCAATATTTGCCTTGATTTACATCCGCTTCTGTCTAGTAGACGTAAGAATTTATGCACAAAAATAGACAAAGTCTACACTGCCGCCTATTTACCTGTCATATTTTCTATCAATTAATACTACACATTCATTTGACATTAATAGCACAACGTTGGCATTGACTCATGTGGGAAGCATGCAAAGTAGAACTGAAGATCACAAGTTCAATTCCCAAGAGGGACATACTCGAGATTTGTTGTGCCTACTGTCATCTGTCATGTATCTACCATTTATTATCTGTCTCACAGAATAAACTAGACAAGGCACATTTTTACAAATGGGTGTGTAAGTGCTGCAGTTTAACTACCGTCGAATTAAACACTACTTTGCGTGTCCCTGCATTGCAAGTATGTCTTGGAATTTTAATTGTCATTGCTTAAATATTAAATTTTTATGTGTATGAAAAGAGAAAAAATATTATTGCTATTAACAGTGTCACCTGAATGTAAGAGTCCCGTACATACAAATCTAGTAGTATATTACTCGGAATAACAACTGTTTTCCACCTTTTGTGTACTACACTATTATGCTGTACATATTATCGTAATTTACAAAATGTACCAAAATAGTTATGATTCACACATTGGTTCAAACTAATAATATGATTATTTTGTTAATGATAATTATATGTATTATTTTTGTCGGGCTTGGAAAAAATACACACATGTCCACGTCATTCAAAATAACATATCATTCATAACTGACAACTGTTCATAACAAAGAATGCTTTTGCTTCAATATTTTTTATGCCTACTCCTATAATACAGAATTAAATCCAATCAACGGAAGCATCCGGCCATATATGTATTCCCATTGAACCCAACAGTCTCCTTGGACCAAGGACTTCATATTTCCCGTGGGTCTTGTCATTAGCATCTAAATCTAATGACGAGGTGTGCAAAAATGAAGAGATGGGAGCTTACTGTCTCCCTGATTGATAAACAGGCTCCCAGGGCTTGAAGTATTTTTGTAGTAGGAAGAAGCACTTGTAGTGAAGGCCTTGTACTACTATGGTCTTAAGCAGGCTGCACGACAATCTACATTCAATTACAATTACTATAATTTGCTAACAAGCCTTGCAAATACGAGTCATTTTTTCCAAAGAGGTGATTACGCTCGTGTTCAAGCATAGAGAAGACAAAAACACACGAGCCTAAATTAGGCTTATGCTGTATTGCACTACATTGTGCGTTTTGTGGCCACTTAAATCATAGTTAGGACAATAATAGGCTTAGTAATTGCTTGCATGGGAAGAGGGGCCAAATTTACCTGAGTAGGATAGTCTATTTCAACATTTGACAAAATTGCTCCTCTAGTTAGTGCCGTCTCGCGGCCACCCACCCCCACCACATAAAAAAGCACAGCTGGACTTGCATTCGCAGTCGTCTGCGGAAATAAAATATCAGATTATCACTATCCAGCTGGAATCTGCAATGGCAGTGATTTATGAATTGATGTTGTCTATGAGTATGTTGAAATAATATAACAATATGTATTTGACCACCATTGGTGGACATACGTTACTAGCTCTTTCCGAACGGTGATTTTCTGTTTCAATAACATGATCTGAAAATATGCCAGTTTTATAGGGAAAAAATAGTGTAAATGCTATCATAAATGTATCAAAGGCATAAGAATTAATTTTAAAAAGGATCGATAGTGTGCTGTATTAGAATTCATCATACAGCGCGTATTATGCAGTCACTTACGCTCGCTCATAAAAGATTCACACCACCTGGCTATGGCCATTTCACTTTTCCAAAATGACCAATTGCATTTTCTTCCTGCGGGAATATGTCATCCGCATTGCATGCATTCAGAGAGAATACAGCAATGGCTTGCAGCATCACGATGCCAGGACAAATCTACGTGTGCCAATCCTGTGACAAGGATCTATGTCTCTGTTATTGTAATAAAGACTATCAAGCTTATAACGTGTTACATAAAAAGCTCATTTGCGGTCGACAGTACCATATTGCTGAAGCATGTGATGTGAAATGGTAAATATCACTGTTTTGTAATATCAAAATGTTCGTGCAAACCTCATTTCCTGCTCATGTCCTTTGTGAAGTCATAATAAGATTATGACATCCACAAGATTTGATGTTTAAAAATAAACACGCAATTTCCATTGTCGGTTGTGGCGCTCAGTGCTGTAGGACATCTACAAATGATTATAAAATATAAATAATGAAATTCCTTTAACTGCCATTCAAATAGGTATACAAGCCAATGTTAAAAAAATACATTGCACGTGAAGAAACAAAATAGCCTCAATTATGGGTGTTTATGAGTCGTGAGCCATCAGGGAGCGATCCTAACCAGCCAGCCGAGTACGAGGGTCGCCAGCCCGCTACCTTGAATCATGGGCCGCTTTAGGGAGCCACCGGACCACAATATACTAATGGACCGGCGGGGCGCCTCGCGGCATTGTCCATGCTGTTTACAAATCCCTGTGTAATATTTCATCACTTTAATATCCTACTATACATGACCGAGAGGCGTGGGTGAGTGTGAGAGCTTTGAAACGCCCCTTTTATAGCTGTTTTAGAAGCTCAGGGTGTGGTTTGTAGTTTTGCTTTATTGCTTTTGCGGGATGTTTTTTTCTGTATTGGTGGTCATGATTATCCTGTCTTACTTCCAGCAATATATTGTAACATTTCCCAATAACACAGGCTGGAGAGGCGCGCATGACAATTTTATATGAAACACTTTTTGGGTCATTTTGCTCAAAGCTGCTATGATCATAGGTAAATACGAAAACACATTGACCTACCTTTACAAACCTAAGTAACTGTTAAACTTTGACCACGTGTAGACAGTATGTGAGCGCGGTGTCTCGCTGCCAGTGTACACCGACATATTGTGATTCATAATGAGATTATAAGAACTCAGCTCATCTCAATCCCCAGCCTTTTGTGTTCAAAACCTAGTCCGCTAATTAGATAATTGCTGAAAGAAACATGAGACCTCCATTCAAGCGACATGCACGTAGCAACGTTTTGCACATGATTTCCCTGTGGTACCTTAAAATGTTTTGATAAGTATTTATACATGAAACATGATAGTGATTATGTAAGCATATTCATGGTTTGTACATTGTGTATCTTGGATAATGGACTGAGAGGCCTGTCATTATTCATAGTGTGGGACGGATAGAGTCCCAAAAGCATCCAATTTGATCGTATATATTGCCGACACCCCCGCCCTCCCTTGCGCCTCGGCAGTTCAAATTATGGCTGAAATATAACCTAGGGAGTCCAACACAGTTGTATTATTCTAAAATATATGTGAGCTTCGACACAGAATACCCCCACTTTTACACATAATAAAAAGTTGTGTATTTTCGTATCTTTGTCCCTACATGATAATGCAAACTTTATGCGTAAGAAGTAATATTTAGCAGAGCAAATGATAAAATCCTGGTTTGATGCCATACTATAGAAATGCCATATAAATCGACTTCAAACTATGGAATTCGTACTTGGGTTGGGTGATGATATCATTTTGATATGAATTATAAATATGTGTTTTCTATAAACTGTACAGTTAGCACACATTAACCAACAGCAATAAAAGATTTCTGTTTTGCCAAACCTAATAGTGATGGGAAATCCTAATAGTATCATACATCAGCTGTTTTCCCCCCAAAATGCCGTAGACGGAGAACAGTAATAGATTGTGACAAATATCTTGCCATGTATGAAATATGATGTCCCCACAGCACGATTACTTCTTTTGTTCTTTTTCTCTAAAGTGTGAATATTGCTACATGAAATGGAGGAAATGGACCTGTCATGTGTGAACATGAATACTTTGACAGAGAGAAGTAAAACTTTATTTACACCCGCCCCCTCACTTATTCATGAATTCATTTATCTTTATTCTTTATTCTCAAGTAGTGTTTACAAGAAATAAGGAAAAACTGGACATGGGTTAGAAAACATTTCGAGGCAGTGTTCTGTATATCCACTGATGTTTAGATGCTTACATCACCTCTTGAAGCCCTGTGTTTGTGGTGCATTTGTTACATAAATTAAATGGCACTATTGTAGTTGAATATAATAATGTTCAAGTTTAGGATAACCCTACCATTGGCCTTACCAAAATGACATAGTACATAAAACAATGAATGAGAGAATTACATATTTGCACATTTGAAAGTGTATTGTAGCGCATCTAAAACTACTAGCAATTGAGTGACAACTATAGGAATGTCACATTCCTTTAGTTTTCAACTGAATATTACACCATCCGCCAATATCTTTATATGTTGTTATTTATTGCGATCTTTGGCTTACTTGCAGCCCTACGCCACATATGAATGATAATGGAATGTCAGTACTACAATTACTCAAGTTGTGTTTCAAGCTAACATTATGCATTTTCAAGCGTAGTGAGGTATGTTCCCTGTCAAGTAGACACTTGAGCTAGGCTGTTCGATGTGAGTAACAGAGAAGGAGTACTTAATTTTAATTTGCTCATGACAGCTGTAGACGGACCACGAACGTATTACACGCCCAATGATGAGTCGTTGCACTCGTTGTACACAAACCATCTGTCCATATGATGGCATGTGCCTACACGTATCCCGTAAATCCTCTACACATTTGATATATGAGCAGCTCGTTCTATACACTGTAAAAAGACAGCGTGCTAATGCGAAAATTACCAATCGTCCTATTGCTATCAAGGGAAGAGAAGGTGCACGTGAGATAACGTATGTAGCTCTTCACATAGGCAGATCATTGGAGGAGCATGTGCACGGTTTTTTGGATTTCTATGAGCCTTAGGCCATACGAAAACAGTGAAATCCGGGGGGTAGTGCCCATCCACGTTTATAACATTCTGGATATTCCAGTGCTCGAAATCCTACTATAATTATAGTGTCAGATTATGGGAAACGGTGAGTGTGGCCGCATTCTTGGCGTGGAAGAGTGTGCATTATATGACAATTGTCAATGATGTTAACTTCAATCTATAGCTTCATGTATCAAAATTAATATTTAAGATTAAAAGAATTACATGAGTCAGGGGTTGATAAAAGGACTATAAAAGCAGTACACACCAGAGCCACGAACTTTGAACATGGGGGTGGCACAGGTCAAAACTAGGTGATCCAACGTTCGAGATAAAATGTTCTCTAATGTTTGTTATATCAAGCATGTTGATTCCAATGATTATTAGACAAACGTGTATTATTTTAAAATAAAAGGTGTACATAGTGTACAATTGAAGATAGGAAATTTGTATATAATAATAAACCAAACATTGAAAGCTCAACTGGCCGCTTATGCGCAAAAATCAGTAACCCACTGAGTTTTCATGGGGCCTCCAGGCCAGCTACAGAGCTAACACTTGTCTGACTAACTGATCTCTAATGGCTAGCGAGGCCCCATCAGACCAAGGGCCATAGTTGATAGTTGAAAGCATAGCAGTGCACATTTATGTTCTGATGGTCAGAATTGCGTTGTTGGCTGTCTATTGGCGATTTCATAGAAAATGCAGACGACTGCTGCCATATTGGCGTTAATCTCGTCAATTGGTGCCATGTATACATAGTCAGACAGCCGTGGCGTGGTCTTGCGTTTTGTGGGTATGGGGTTGCTGTCAATGTGCTTTCAGGACAGGTGATGGTACTGGCAGGACTTAGGCAAGAGCTATCAAGACAAGGATCAGTGTTTGAAAAAAGTATTGTAAAATAACATATTTACACACTGACCCACATCCTTAGCTTTTCCAAAGGCCAAACACTTAGTTTGTTCTCTAGCTTGACTCATTCGTCATTGTAAATGTTAATACACTTGTAAGAATACCTTGTGAAATAAGAACTTTCATTTCTTAAACTATCCACTTTTGGTGTGATAGGGTACTACTCTGTACGCACTAAACAAAGTTGTCATAGGCAGATTTCCAGATCATCACCCACGCCTATGATTTTCACGTGCTATTGCTAGTAGTATTAACTGACAGCAGACGCCCCCACAACAGTTCTAGATGGTCAATTCAGAAACACCATGCAGCTATATATGACAGCGTATAGGCTATACCATAACACCACGATACAGCTGTATAAGAGTTGCCTCACATATACATATAATTCAATAATTCAATAAACTCACCTGACAGCTTATTGGGGGAATATATGACCGCAATTCACTACTCGTGGCCCGGAACTCCGACTAAATGGCTGGCACATGTGGACTGCGGGCCGGCGGCCACAATGTCTTGTGTTTATGAGCTACAGACAAGATCACTCATATTTAGGATTACTCGCCATTGACATACATCAACCTTTGTTATTATTATGTGATGGATAGAAGGAGTCAAGTCATGGCCAGTTGCAACTCAATCTGTGCTTGCTTCATATCATGCATGCAAATTTATGGAGCTGATCATTGGAAATTTGAATGATGAAAGGGCTTGATTGAAAAGATTCTGTTGAGCGTGCACGGTGTGTACGCAGTCAAAAGTAAGCTATGATAAAATATCATACGTTATGTATGTGTTCAATGCTCCTTATTATCAAGTTAACGCTGGAATCTAAATGACGCCTCGATCCCTTCTAAAAGAACACGACAATTTCAATGTTGTGTTCACATATTTTCGTCTGTCCCCTGTGACCATTATGCTCACATTTCTCGTGCTTTCACTGATGTTCAGCAAATGTACCCAATATGTATTATCTAGAAAGAAGCTAAGGATGCATTGTAACGTAAATTTTAGCTCTGAACTTTCAGGCTTGCAAATTATTCATGGTCTTAAATATAGAATACAGGGTGAGTGCTCAAAACGTAAATTTGTATAGGCGAAAGCAAAGTCCCATCCAATCAGTCCGAAAGGACGAATGGGATATGAATGTTGCATATAAGACGAATAGTTTTCAGTACGAACATGATATTTCATTCATGACACATTATGTTTAGGCAACTAATAAAATATTTATCATAGGCAGATCCAGGGGGGGCGCCGGGGGCACCAAAATACTTCATCTTCGTAGGGTTTTTGGCATGTCCGCCATCGATCGCGCGTATGAAACCCATGAAATCCCTTAAGTGCGCCTCCACCCCCTTTTCTACAAAACTAGATCTACCATTGTTTATAACATGTTATTTTATTACGAAATGTACAAACCTATATCGTTTGCACTAAGTACTTTAGTTCCGAATCCGATATCTCCAGCAGTGACCTCCTATCAAAATGCATGTATATTCGTAAAAAGGAATGTCGTATCTTGTGCGCTCCGCGCATGTCTAGTTCCCGAAAAATATAGAACAAGCCCCATACAACTTCTGTATAGGGTCAGTTTAGCATGCGTGATACACGATGCGGGTTATCAGGCAGTTCTGGAGCATGATAACCATTGCAAATTACACACACCAGGAGTTTTTCTTATTCAACTTAAATTGCCGAAACCTTCACATTGACCCACTGTTTTGAAAGCTGAAGAGAACTCGCAAATTGTCATCATCTACTAAAATGACTTGTTCTATGTGTTTTTCGTGCACAGTCTTGAGGCTTTTGGGAATA
This sequence comes from Streblospio benedicti, assembly GCA_019095985.1. Taxonomy (NCBI): domain Eukaryota; kingdom Metazoa; phylum Annelida; class Polychaeta; order Spionida; family Spionidae; genus Streblospio; species Streblospio benedicti. The sequence goes on from CM032667.1 coordinate 26,742,799, forward strand.
TTCCAAGTAAACTGACATTTTCATTAAAAACATATTTGATGCTGAAAATGACTTATTTTTTGCACACATGGGTGTCAAAATGATTGCATTTTTCTGTGTCAGTTAATGGGAAAATTCGTTCAAAGCTATAACCATATAAGGTATTTGCTTACATACGAAAGATTTACGGTGCTTTACAATAAGTGTCCGGGGGCACACGTGTAATTCTCAGCCTACAGCCTCCCAGTCTCTGCCACTGTAATAACATTAAGTTTACAATTGCGCAATGCTGATTATGCTGTGCACACACCTCTATCATCGTAGAGACCGTGGTGCTCCAACTGAATTTGCCAGTATGTATAGACACTGCATGGTGGGCAGTCTTGCAATGTATTTCCTTGTTTGTCAATGTTGATGTTAATTCGTGTGAACGTGGAATCATTGCTTAGGAGGTAAGAAAGTGCGCAATCAACGCATGAAACGCCAGCAAATAATACACACCAATGTGTGACAGAATACAGAACGATTGTTGTTGTCAACGAAATGTGTATGAAAAAATATAGCCTCTTAAAAGTAACTCCTTCCCGTTTGCCTGGTGGCTTGTCAAATGTCAGCGTGTGAGAGATGAGATGATGAGAGATGCTGCAGATTGCGTCGCGCATGGGGATGAGGACGTAGTTAGGGCAGATTTGGTTGTTCAAATGTCAAGACAATGTGAAAGCGACGGGGAAAGGGGTCGAGGGGGGAGGGGGGGGGTGGTGCCCAGCCCATTGGACACATGGCACAGACTGCCAAGTATACATGTAGGTGACTGAAAGTAACATGCACACCATCGTCGTGACTATGAATGATGATGCACATTACATGTAGTTTTAATGTTCATAACACAGTACAAGGTATCACAAATTGTCGCAATACTTGTTACAGGGGGGAAACGCTGACATAAAAGTGTGTATACAACTTAGAGCAGGCGCAGAACAGCAAAAACTAGAGCTAAAATACATGTAGCTGCTTGAGCAACTATTAAAACGCTGTTGGCCTCCAGTGCATGATCTAGTGACGACATAATATGTGGCGTGTTTGTCTGAAAGACATTTCAAAGAGCATCTGTGTCTCGTGAGCATGTACAGCCGCAAAGTGATGCCAGCCTTGCCGCGTGTTTTTGTCTGATGTTCCATTCAATAGTGGGAAAAGCGGCCACTCGCCTGCAATGCGTCAACAAGCCCTATTATGTAAGACGTTAACAGACCGGCACGGTTGGTGAGTGTACGCGCCCCGTATGTCCTATATGTCCCAGGCTGTTATCTATGAAGCAATATTTTCACTGGTGCGTTTATATTTGTGTAATTGCATTTGGTTTAACCTAGGGCACAGCCAGCAGTGCGGACATTTTGAAAGTGCTTTTTTCGTGTCTACGTGACTATGGCATGTAATGTACTGGATCCGTACTTGCGCTGTACAGCCTATCTACGGTCAGGAGTCCTGACTCACGACTCTCGACTGTCTCAGCACTATCTCAAAAAGTATTTTCGCAGCACTGGACATGCACTGATCCCACGGTCTCCAGTAGAGAATCTGAATGGCCTGTTGTGACCCTGGTTTGATAAGCGTGCTATAACGAACAATTATGATCTACTAGGCACAGTATCAGCTGTTGTTAATGAGGAGGATACGATTCCAACAATTACACTTAAAATCACTTCCACCTTTTGCAATGACATTCATTACACTTTTGGGAAAACATATGTAGCCAGTACAATAGATTAACATCTGGTTGCGATACATCAAATAATTATAAGAAAGCTGCCAAGGTAAATAAGTAAATGGCTCCCACAATCCAGTTATTTTGGAGGAAACCTGCAATACATTTTGGCCCAATTTAAATTGCATCCATCATGATGGGCGGTGTAATTACTGGGATCCCCGTTGGGGGCGCTATCTGCGGTGACACGTGGCGCCATCTCTCAAGCTGTGTCGCTCACTGGTCAGTCGTGCGTGACGCTCACGTGCTTTACTGCTGTGCTACAGCAGCTGGAAGTTGTCCGCAAAAATATAAATACTGGGTGTCAGTATTTGCGTCTAATACTAAGATAGATATCCCCGAGTTCCCATTCACGTCGTGCAAAATAATTTAATCACCTAATACATTATTAATACAGAATTGCTTTTTGATAATGGTCCCAGCTTCTTCTTGAGTGGCCGGGGTGGGGTGGGGGGGGGAGGTAGATGTATGTATGTACTGCTATGGTTTACTAACACTATACGTTACATTGATTTCATTTGATTTATTTAATAATCAACGGCATGGTATAATATACAATAAAAGTAACCTATCAACAGATGATATACATGGCCTTATCAGTTATCAGTCACTTTTACACTTACTAAGCAAAGTCTACCATGGATCCTTCTCACACTTCATCTTTCTCAGCTCGCCGGAGAGCATACAACATCTCACAACCGTAGCACAGACGTGCTTATGCAACTGCTAATGAGTTTGCTCCGCACCCATCGCCAGACGCTACATATAATTGAACCCACGACCCTCTGGTCACGTGTCCAACTCCCTATCCACGCAGTCACAGACGCAGAGATTTTACCTGGATTAACTTGTCATTTAAATAATATCAATGTCTCACTGTGCATAAGCATGAAATATATATAACTCCACATTCATATATATTGTCTATGTATATCATAGGTATCACGGCTCTTTTTAGATAAGCCGCTACCATAATTCTGATAATGAATACATAAAACAAAATCCCAAACTGCAAACACAGCTAATGATAAACTCAATGAAATGAACCATGAGGAACACGGAAAATAGAAGCTTGCAAAGAGTGATCAAGAGTGTGGAATGCAGAGATCACAAGAAATTTTCCACGTTGCCATAAATAATGAGCACAAATGCTCTCATCATCACTATTGATGCGTGAAATCTCCTGTCCCGACTGTTGACTGCGCACAGTACATGAGCTAAGCCACTGGAGCGTCAATAGGATGCGAAAGTGAGCGGGGTTTGTTTTCGCGTTTTCTGTCACAGTGTGGTCCACCACGAACATATTTTGAAACTAGCAATTGCCACTGGATATCCTTCTCTTATGACAGATGGCGTAGTTCCATGCGATAGATATTCTAAAAGGCCACACGATATGAATGTATATTTGGAAGCGAGGCGTATTCCATTACTACCACATGTTCCTCTTTGTAAAAACCGTGGGGACAACATGAAATGATTGAAATGCATGTATATTCAGATAAAAAAAGAAGTAATTACACGGAGTTCTTGGCATCTCAAGAAGCCTTCGCGCGTACAAAACCCATGCAATCCTGTGATCGCGCCTCGACTTTTTCCGAAAACCTGGATCTGCCATTTTCATTGCGTTGAATGACATACAAATATACTTGATCTTTAAATATTGGTAATTATGAAAAAGATATGGCTAGGTATGCTGTATGTACTTATTTGAAACGAGATACACGAGACAGTGCATTGTAATCCACAGTACTATTCCGCGATCCCCAGGCCCTGCGTTCATTGTTGCGTGACGTCAACAGCTGCTGACTGTGGACTGGATCAAGGTGACCTTGAGCGAGGCAGGCGAACAATAGACGCCAAGGGTAATATTTTACCTTTTTTCTTCTTCTGTAGGCTGGTGCAAATCTGGTGCATTTATGGTTTTGTTGGCTAGATCCCATGGCATGTATTCGTCAATGAATCAGATCTTCAGAAATCAAAAGCAATCCCACCAATTTCCCCCACTTTGCAACTATTATTACCAAGAATGTTCAACAATAAAGTGTGTTTGATGAGGCCCACGCAACCATATAAAGTAATGCGTAAGAAATGATGTGATTAGAAAAATAGGATTTTCAATGTAGCTGGTGCAAAGAAGCACACATAATGCCGTTTGATGTGATTACCTAATTCATAATTCATTTGAACCATACTTGCGTGAGGAACTAATACATTTACTTACGATGTTGTTTTGACTTGTGATCTCTTAGTTTAACAGGTTTATTGGTTAAAAAATAGTTTTCAGTAAAAGGTTCATGTTTTACAGTATTGCCATACGTGCATTTTTTCCTAATATGATTTTTGGACATGTAGGTGTTAACCAGTTTGACAATCGTCGGTGGTGAAGCTTACTACAGGGTGAAAATAATCGGAATTGTAGCTTTGTCATATAATCTACTAATAAATCTTAAAAGTATTTTCATCTTTAACAAGATTTAACCATTGTCTTTTGTACAGCATGTGCACCGTGTTGTGGCATGGCAATGACAGTACAAGCGATATTTCACAAAACTGAGAAAATGTTAAAAGGCCCCATCACCATACAGTTTGAAGTGGTTCGCGTTTATGCCTTAAATTTACTTCGACTATTACACAGGCTCAAAGCTCAAAATACAGTTTCATGGGCTTCTAATCTTGATACATGAGGCTTCAATTGACGGCCGGTCTGGGATTAGTTTACAGTTGCGAGTAATGGGAATTCTATAGGAATTTCACTCTCTCCACCAGAAATGCAATGCGTACATGTCATTGGTTCCGACCAGTGGGTTATTTTGACCTGTTCAATTACACAAAATCACAAATTCACACATATACTGACAAATGCACAAATTAGAGTGATATTTCCCCCCTTAAAATTTCACACACTTGTTGCAAATCAAATCACGAATGATTGTGTACTTCATTAAATTCAGTGTTAATCCATTTTTGCTGCAATATGTCTACGTTATTATCTGTTTTCTTTATTTTTGCGTATTTCATTATTTTATTGACTGGTTTGATATGCGCAAGAGCTTCATCACCACACAGGTGTTTACTACACGTATTTCCCCCAGGGCAGGGGGAGCGTGGTTGATTGAATGCTGTTGCTCTATTGCAAACGCTGTCATGTCTGATAAGGGACCATTCAGTATTTATGACAGGGTGGGGTAGGAGGATTTTAGGGTGGGCCACAAACTTTTGTCACAATGTTTGGAGGGGGGGGCTATCAATTTTTTCACACACTTTTGAGGGGGGCTTTCAATTTTTCCACAGAAAATTAACCCATATTTGTTAAGAGATTCTGTACTAAAATTTACTGTTTTTTATATTATGGAAATCCATCGAATATGATTGGGGTTAACTGACAATTGATGTTGGGGGTGGGGGTAGGGGGGGTCATCAATTTTTTATCACATGAAATTGAGGGGGGGGGTTACCAATTTCTCACAAGATTTGGGGGGGGGCTATTAATGTTTTCACAGCATTTCTGGAAAATCCTCCTATCCCACCCTGTAATAAATACTGAATGGTCCCTAATAATCACTAGTGGAGATTTAGTTAGTCGACTTGCCAGACCATACATGGCATTAACGTTAAGACTAAAGAATGAGACCTAGTGCTGTAAGTCAAGTATACAGAACTTTTGATAGATAAGAAGTTGTCACTCGTAAGCTGTGTTTTGATTGATTTGCTATCTACAGGTACACGCGTGACAGATCTGTTTCCTGTAACTGCGTCGTGTGCTCCTTTTGTTGTTCATACTGACATAGAGTATAGTGTTGAAGAAAACTTACAATTACGTGGATGATGATAAGAAATATTAATATCGACTCGAGAATGGTATCATGAATAATGTTCGTCACCGCTGAGAGAGATGTCCATATCCGTTGGTTTCATCGTAAACCTGATGACACGACGTACTTTGTTGCCTTCTGAAAAGTTTTCTATGCGTGGGATCTCTTCTTACATGTGTCCAGGTCGTTTTAACGGTCTGCATGAATTGCAGATCCCAGACAGTGCATTTTATTTAATATTCTGCTTCAATGACCACATGCCAGTAGAATTATTCAGTTCACATGATATGATATCATTCTCCATTGATTGTTATAAGTTATAAAAAAATAATTGCATATTCATATGCGTTATAATTTGCGTTTTGTCATTTGAAGTTCACATCTAGTACTGTGGAACAAATGCCGGTAAAACATCGTAGGCTATAAATCATGAGCTTCCCTCTTTCAGGACACAATGAATTTTAGAATACAAGTTTCGTCTTGCACCGCTCACACTACACAGTATTTGTTTTTCTTTTTAAAAAGAAATCTAACTTACTATAGTGGACCTCCCTTGAAAGCGTACATTGTCTTGGCAATGCACATTTGCACTCACCACAGTGACCCATTGAACCCCCTTCAAGACCCTCACTTGTATTCCTCAAATATTATTAGAACACCTTCACATCCACACCCTAAATCCTGGAAATAGTCAAAACGATGACGCATTCGGCCAGTAGGGAGGCCCAAGCTAAACAGCCCTCTCCCAGCTCACCCTCATGGATCCGCCATTGCCGGTGTTTTATTTTCCTCTTTGTACACAAGTGAAGCTAACATTGCCGATCTCTGTCATTGTTCAGACTCCGTCATTGTTCAGAGAAAATCGCTAACACAATTTGCACAATGATTTTTTTTCATCCCAGTCGAAGCTAGGGCTTGTATGGTGAGTTTATTAGATGCCTGTGATTGGAGCATCTTGATTCTGTACTCAGCCTGTAAAGCAAATATTGAAACTTGCAGGGCAGAGGAGAATGTATATTACAACTTCAATGGGATTCAATAGTATCCTTAACTCTTCTTTTTTCACATGTATCTTTTCACTTAATGCAAGTTTCTCTATTCAAGCGCCCGCATTTTGAACCATTTTGAAATGTCATATCATATAGATGAAAACTATCTCCCTAGCTGCAACAACAGATCTACTGTACGCAATCGTGTAACATTATGTTACCGCTACAAGAATAAAGGAATATAGAGCATGTATACATAAAGCATGCAAACGTTACAGCCAATTAAATAGTGATCAAATTATCAGCATATCATAAATATCACAAACTCCCTTTGCATATTTATATTGATATGATTTACAATGTGAATTTCGTATGCATATCAGTAATGCATATGTGTGTAAAAATATTACAAAAATAGAAATATGTGCCTATTCCGTAGGGGAAATGGAAAAGAATTTATCACATCCTTTTTCAGTCTCTGTATCGAGGAAATTTAAGTTGAATAAGTAACTTATATGATGAACAGCACTGTGTATAATAATCTGATAGGTCTATGTTTCTGTTATCAAGTTTTAAATAATTTAATTTAAAAAATAATGTTCAATTCTCCAGAATCCTCATCAGATATTATTGAGGAAATTCTGGTTTAAAGCCAATTTTTGTTCGCTTTCCGTTCATTGCATTCCATTTTCTTTATCCATCTAGTATACATCTTATCAATTTGTTTGCAATAAACCCCCAATTTTCTATTGATGTCAATGTAATTTTGTAGACGTTTGTTCTGCTGAAACGCGTGTTCATTTCTTTTTATTGTAAGCGAGTGAGACCTGGTACTTATGTGATATATTACATTGTTGCAAAAAAAAATAATAAAAGGGTTTCACGTTGAAGAATAATTTCTTATCTGTTCTTCTATGGAAAACTCACCTTATATAAATATTTCAAGTTCTGGCTAGGAACATGTTAATGCACGATATGTAGCCTTCTTCTGGGACGTGAGGAGGAATACGACTTGTCGTGTGTTCATAAAATGTTGATTTTTTTTGGTGCAGAAGCAACACCCGATAGTATTATGCACATGTATATATTAATGGAAACTTCAAGAAGCATCACCATATGTGATATTGCTCACACACAAAAAAATAACATTTGCCCATCAACATTTCCTTCACCATAACTCTAGTTCTTTAGTACAACGCCTCAGACCACACAAATACTACACAGTATACTTTGTAATGTGGTGTTTATGGTAAAACATCTGTGCCATATGAAATGTCCTTGCAACTCAAACACAGACTAAGTGTCAGAGATAAAGTCAACAGGTCATTAGCCTACCATCATGATGCAATTATACTTGGTTGACATCGCTATACACGGATATTGAGCCGCACTGGTTGATACAATGAGACACGTCCAGTCACTCGGCATATGCACAAAACATTTGCCCTTTTTCGTCTTTGTGAGAAGAAGAAAGGGCCTTTCAGTAAATGAAATAGAATGTATCAAATGTACACGGTGAGAATTAGAGTCAGCATGTGATATTTGGATGTTCTGTTTTGTGTGTATTTGTTATATGGATACTGACTATTCTATCCTGTTGCACAGAGAGCAGCCTCCTGGGTGAGTAGATGTTTTATGAATGCAATGTTTCATTACATACGTTATCTCCGATAATTGGCCGTGCGTGCGCAGACTAATGGTAAGTTATACACAACCTGGACTTTGAGCATTGAGATGGGCGCCGCCGCTATTGCACATTCTAACATCAAGCCCAGAATTACGCAACTGTAAACGTATGCAGTTGGATTCAACATGTTTGTAATGTTTGCAATTCCACTGCACATATATTTCTTTGGTATAATGAAATCAAACGTGAAGAGGTTTTTGTTAATTGTATTTTTCACTTAGTCTAGGGAATTCGTGAAAAATAGAAGTGGCGGGTATTGATGTGACCCCTGTGAAAGTAGTCATTTCTAAATTGCAATCAGTTTTATTAAACTAGAAATAGGTGTAGCATTATTTTATGCATACATAATTGACATGTAATTAGCAAAGATCTCTGCCAATCCATGTCTATGATACATTTGCGTTTTCTCTCTGTGTATAAATCTCTTGGGGGAAATAATACAAATTATTACACGAGTACGAGACGCCTACAGGGAGATGCACAGCAATTACGAAATAATCTGCCAAGAGTTCTTGTCTCATTACTTCTTAAATAAGCATAACACTGGAATGACATGCAATGTGTACATAGATGCAGAGTATGGCGACTGATCTGAAATGAAAACCATGTAGATAATTGTCTAATCGGCGAACGAACAGATGGCACGGAATATACACGGAGGATAACATTGTTATTCATTTCGAGCTTGTTTTTAATCAAATCACAAGTCAATTAAGATTCTGTAACACTTGCTATATGTAAACTGAGCAGTGTCAAAGAGATTCCCGTAGACGGACAATTGAAAGACAACAACGAAAGTTCAATGACGTGGTGGGCATAGAAAGACCTGCATGTTACTGGTGCAAGTGTTCTAAACAATAATGACGTAACCCGAATTTGGCCAGTACTTCAAAGATTTGTATGTTACCTTCTAAAAAGATGCGATAAGTATTTGGAACACTGACAGGGTCATACATAGTCCTGCGTTATTCTTGTCTGACTTTTAAGATGTGAGCTAGAGCTCTGTCCATTTGTTGTTCTATCCCCGTGTGTATAGATACTTTTATATGGACACTTGAACAATACCAATTATCAGCATCTTGCACTATGATAAGAGAAATGGCCAACATCTACTGATCTTGGTCCTCGTATAAACGGGCCCTGCTGGCTGTAGACAGCAGAGAAATCAATGTCCAGACCCTCAGTCATTGGCGCGTCACTGACACCAGCAAACAACACAGGCCCTGATAAGTTGCTCGATACATGTATGTTGATTTGACCGGTCTGTTACAGTCAGTAGTGTAATGCAGTCCGATCAGAAGATGTATTTACGTAAATACCTGACACTACATTACTTGGGGGAAAACTCACGCCCATGCCCGGTCTGTACAATGATCACAGCCACTCAATTTGCATGTAGTCGTAATCAACGCAGCGCCATGGAGACTAAACTGCCGCTAGAAGCTTTCAATCAGCCCACAGCCCCCGAGTGATACCCAGCAGCCGCCCCGTGCGCCGCTGATTTAGTACAACACAGACACTTCCATCTTCATGTTGTCAGAGAACAAGTATTGTACAAATTGTTTGTGCGCTCTGTCTTGGTGTTAGGGGCGCGGGTGACAGCAGCAGCTCCCCGGACGCCGTGAGTAATAGCGCGGCGGACGCGATCAGGTGGCAGAGAGGACGGCCGGCAGCCCGCGATTCAATGTTCCTTCATAACGCACGTGACTCGGTCGTTGCTACGCCATTGCTTTCATAAATATCTGGGGGGAATGATACTTAGATATGGTTACTTTTTACATGGATTTGCCCATCGATTTAGATTAAGCTGTTTACAGTGATGGCTCGTCGCCATTTTCAATGGTATGGATTTGTTAAATTTATATTGGTGAATGTTTATGTGACAAAATGACCACCCCAACCTTTTTCATTGCGCCGCTATTATTGAGGTTGGTTAAGATTTATGCGAGGCTCGTATTTGAAGAAAATGCACAGATGATACAAAAGCTATATGTGTAGGCAACTCGAGAATAGACATGCGTTTTGTGCAAACTATTTCGTCTACAAATCTCAACGTACAGCACCATTTTTAATAACATGTCACTGTTGTCATGACATACAGCGTATTCGCAGCATAAATCAAGTAGATTTCACACTAAAAGCACTCGCTTGCCAGCATTACCTAACACTGTGTAACAGCTCATGACCATGTGCAATATTTCTATTGACCCGGGACAATAGAGCTGCTGGCAGTAACTTCGTCACCTCGCTCGGCCGAAGCTCAATACTGGGTGAAAGGTCATTTATCATATCTCTATGCTGAGCAGGCGCGCATTTGCACAATATTACAGAGACCACGATCTTATCACATTCAGCTGATTGCTGGACGCCATAGGAGGAGTACGGTAGAGCCGCGCTAAGAGGATCGCCGCTCAAGTGTTGGTGACACGAATTTGCTCTGCCATTGTCTCTTATCACCCCGGTCGCCATTGCGTATGTAGGACGGTTGATCCAGATGCTCCAGAAGACGCCAGATTTGTCATTTCGGTCTGGATCGACTGAAATGGATTTAAATTTGGTATGTTGTTACACAGCAGCTCACAGGCCATATATTTGTCGGTGGTGCAAGCCGTCAAAGCCGTCCGGGTGCTCCGGTTAGCCCCCCCCATCCAGAAATGCAAGCAGATAGTCCTGACAAGCAAAGCTGTTTCCGCATCTGCACGCCGCTCGATCGTAACAGCAGTAGCGGCGCTCATGGTATGTATAAGTCGATTGATTATATATCTAGCGCCCCATGAAGCCTACAAACAAGGCCAGGTTTAATCAAAAGGATATTAGGATTCTTCAAATGAGATCCAGATAACCCTTCAGACGACCCAGAAAAGCAAGCAGATTGTCCAGATTAGCGGATCAATACTGAAGTAATCATTTTGGCATAGGTCCAAAAACACGAACAATTTGTGAGAACAGTTGATTCAAAATATTAAGCTATGACCAGCCACAAGTACGCCATTACCTCCAAGAACTACCGAATCAGCGAGATAACTCGATATGTTAAACCAGATCACCCACGATTCACCCCGAATGTCCATGAGAATCTGGAACTACCGTCTTCCATGCAAATACTGGTGGGGATAGAGAAGCTAATTATAGAGCACATTTTATCGAGCACTTTCGCACCGATCACATAAAGAAGTTGCCTCTGGGCTTTCCAGATAATCTTTCATAAGCTTTTATAGCATTCATTGGGCTTAGAGGACTGGTGTCATCAGGAGTGTGAACCACGGCTCAAGCACTTGTAGACTGTTTTGGTCAATATATGGTTATTTTGCACATGCACCAAGCGATATCACGCCGCTGATTGCTGCACAACCGCGGTTCTCCGTCTTCTGTGGCACCAATCAGTGCCTGATAAGCACGTAACTTTGTGGAGCATCATAATCTTTGCGCAATCGCACCATAACCGCAATCCCAAGACCAGACAGATGGGCACAGTGATTTGATTTCGCCCATCAATACTTGCTTATTGCTCCTCACAGCACCACGGAGTGGCGCTAAATAAGGTCACGGGCTCTTTGGTTAATATCAGGTCTTCGTTCATTGTGGCGGAAGACAAAGTTGATTGTTATAATATTTGGGTTCATTTGTAATATGAACGTAGTATATATGCGTTGTATCATCTCCAATAAGATAAGAGAAGATAACTGGCGAATGTAACAATGATTGTACAACTAAATACATTCATGCAGTATAATATGACTATTAGAAGTTGGAAAAATTGATCCTATTATGGTGGTGCACAAAATTGTAAAATGTATTTGTACAGAATTTCAGGGTAGAGTTTTATACCGTGCGAGGAGTGAAATTAAAAATCTCATCTTAGTGGGTGCTGCCGCAATAGATCCGCATATTAAAGGCGTCTAATCCAGGGGATGATTTGTCACTTGAGGCTCTGGTACACTACATCTAAGTATGGTACTGTACGGGGTATTGTTGTATAACGAGCACCCTCTCTTGTATTGTGAAGTACACAGCCCCATTATTGACATGGATATGGAAACTCTTAATATTTCTTGACATAGTGTGTTTTAAGACGCGTTGCTTCATTTCAGTTTGTAAGTCCTCCATATTTTATTTAATTCTCTGTGAAAAATACGGATAGACCCTTATAGTATATTGGTTCAATCTGGCTCAAGTATCACGCAGGACAAAAATTGTGAAAAACAATCCATTTGAATCACACTGTTAATAAAAGTAGTGCGAACAACGTGAAAGGTGATGCTGTCAAAATTACCATTTTACTTACAATATCTACCGGATTTACAGTATCTTTAAAGCCATAAATAAAATACCGCACTGTTGCCAAGAGATCATCAATCTATTACCCAGCTCTGAACTACTGTACTATCAACAAAGACAGACTACAACCAACACAGTTTGATCTTGATCAATATAAAGCAATTTTTCTCTTGCAATATCGTCGCTATAAATCAGCAATATCAATGCAAATGTGACCGGGTGGCAATACCATCGCACCTGAGTTTGCAGGCAGCATAATCTGCTCTAGAGAAAATGAATTTGTCTCTACAAATAAGTGATAACTTGCACCTGCGTTTCTCAGTCTCTATCGGCGGTGCTAATCTAATTTAATGCGTGTCCACTTTGAGCTCTCTCGCCTTGTATGTGGGATATGAGGCTTGCGAAGTGGTCGAAATCACCCCCTGGAACAACCCAGGGTGGACGGCATGTTCAAAATCACCGCGGAAATTGGCACGGCATAGCAAGATGTACGTAGGCAGGCGGAAAGCACATATGGTAGCTGATGTTGAGTCTGTATTTTGGGCTCAGAACATATTGCAATTGCAAATATATGTCACTCAATCTGAGTAAAACAATGTAGGCTGATTTTCAAGATTAAGTTCTCCTGTATTGCATTGAGTACGAGCTGTTATTTGAAATGATATTAATATTTGTAAGCGGTATGAAGCATCAATACAAGATACCCTGTATATATCCATTTTCTAAATGTACAAATATATTCACAGCGAGGAAACCACTCTCTTCCTATCTATATCACGTGTACTATCCATCTTTGTATTGATTAATTATTAACGCCATTAGTGCCCGTGATTAATGATGATAACCACAGATAGTGCCACTAAATAATGAATAGAAAATACAAATTCCTGTTGTGTATTAATCTAATTTTGAATGTTTTATGGACAGTCTGCCATGGCTTAGTGGATTATACCCCATAATCGGATTTACATACCGAGTCTCGCACCTGGCGTGAGAGAAGTAGGGTTCTGTATTTCCAGTATGTAAGTGTGATACATATTATTTATATTCTAGTTGATATATATTAGTTCTTGGGTGATTGTATGATCATAGAACATCAAATCAATATATATTAAATGTAAACCAATAGAATACAGTGCCAAGAACACATTTGGTATTTTAGAACAAGACCCTATTGCACCTCGTTTTATGAAGGGTCATGAGTCATGGAAATGTTTTGTTCTTTTCTTAGAGCAATTGAGCTAATTACAGTTGACTTTTGTGTTGTAGGAAGCAATTCATTAAGTTTGACACTCACATCCATCTTGGCACTTTACTGAAGCTACGTTAGTCATCCGCATATCCATATTTGAGATCATTAGGGTGGAATTATTGCTTGACAACCCATGCATATGTGTCTATGCAATATCGCAGGAGAAGAATATCAATCACTGCGGATAAACGAACTGTTACTTTGCAGTGCGAAGCTTGCAATACATTCCGGCATATGTAAAATGCTTTCGTATTTCTAAGTGGGTCCAACAAAGTTACAGTCATGGATATACTGTGACTTACGACAATGACAAGTATAAGGGCACTATGAGTGGTCGACAAATGATTCCGATATTGATGTAACCCGGTCTATCATAATGCACCGCATGTATGTGGTAAACCCCTCCCACTTCACTAAATGGGCACCCAATGTTGGTGCCTCTTTACACTTTATTAAATAAATGAGAAGCAATTTGTGCTGAGTCGATGGTGCGAAGGGGATGAGGTAAGGGATAAGAGAGATATAGCATTATATGGAGCAGTGCTGTCGGGAGAGTATTGTGTGGCGTGTAAATTTTGGTTCGTTAATACAAGTATAAACCAATAACACAACTTCATATTTCATAGGTGTCTGAAATGTTTATGAGTGTTATATTTGATCAACGTGTAGTATCCAAATTGCACGCGCATCACTTGCACTGTACGTACCATTTGAATGGTCACTCCTGTCCATAATATATAAAATAACTCTAAAGTTCGCAAAACACCTGAAAAGAGTAGTGGCAAGAGGATTTTAAGATGGCGGCCAAGATGGCGCTCTTTACACCTCGCTTAGACACGTTTGAGACACAGAACATGTAAATGGCCTTATGTGAAATATGCGGTGAAGTAATCAGATTATATCTCTGATGGCTGGCAGCGCACCCCCACTTACTTTTTCCTTCGCATCTTCTTTTATATAGTCTCTTTATTTAATACTGCTGGACTATTTCTATTACAATTTATGGCATTTCCGGAGGCAATCGCGTGATGAGTACATTCTTCTCTAGATGAGAGATGGGTTATACTGCAGAGTAATTATTGTATATTGACAAAGAGATATCCCTATAATTTATATATTATCATAAGCCGTTAAAGTATATGTAAGTATCGATTCTAGCTCAATTTTATCGATATTAGTGTAATGAAAAATCTTATTCAAAGGCTGAGTATTATCTAATATGTACGTTGCCATCAGGTTTAATCCTATACAACCTCCACCAGGCAGTTATACGTGGTAATTAGGGATGAGGTAAAACTTCGAAGCTTCTTTTGCCTAACCCTTACCATCAAAGGTTATTTCCACAATAAACAACTGAACATTCCAGATCACACTATAATCACACGCATATTACTTGACCACATAAAACAAATCAAATTGCATAATAACATGTTGCAAAATCCGGATCTGGTTGACACCAATAATTATTTCCACGGTGGACCAAAGGCAGATAACATGACTATAGATGCCACTGCACATATTATCATGGTAATAATGTTGTACTATACAATATCAGGAATAAGATAAGAGGGGAAGCCCGTATAAATGCCTGACAATATCCAATTTCCTTTGCGACGATTTTCTCAGCGAGATATTGTTTACGTTTGATTTTTTAAAAGTAGCTATAATTCCAGCTTATTTAATATAGGTTGGCTAGGAAATTCTATATTTATACTCAATTCCAGTTAAAAGAACGACTACCATGAGTCTTGACATGTTGCAATACACAGATAACGAATGCTCTTTCTGGTGTAATGACTCGGAACAAAGACGCGGGTTAAAATCAGACATATATGAATGTGCATTCTAATTTCAAAACCATGTTCATGATATTGTGTAACATAAGTTACTGTAACCGACTTCTCAGTTGACAGGAACAATGCCCCGCCGCATTCACGTGTTATTTAGCCGTATACATAGTTGATGAGGAGCGCTCCACGGATTCACATAATGACGCCATAATCTTTAGTACGTCGAGGATGAATGTCTGGCCGGCCGGCCTATATCACCCCGGGGAATATTAACACGGCAGAAGAGGGAGGCAGACGGCGGTTTTGTTACCCAGTTGTGGGTGTGTGTCTATACATTTATGAAAGTCTCATGGTTCGGTACCTATAGAGCATTGCAATGAAGTCTTATTTGCGAACGTCAGAAAGATGCTCTATTGCGCAGTGGGTTTGAAATGGTCGAAGCGGTCGAGTGCATAGTAACCACGTTGGACTGCGCTAGTGCGGCTTGGACCTCAATTTCAACATAGCTGTAATGCCGTGTGTGTGTGTGTGTGTGTGTGTGTGTGTGTGTGTGTGTGTGTGTGTGTGTGTGTGTGTGTGTGTGTGTGTGTGTGTGTGTGTGTGTGTGTGTGTGTGTGTGTGTGTGTGTGTGTGTGTGTGTGTGTGTGTGTGTGTGTGTGTGTGTGTGTGTGTGTGTGTGTGTGTGTGTGTGTGCGCGCGCGCGTGCTCGCGGGCAATGGAATGACATGGCATTAAATAAGATAATTGCGCTGATTGTGTAGCATTATTGACATGATTCTTCAAACACAAAAACAAAAACTACATCAACCAGGACAACCATGAACTTGACAGTGAGTGACCAACTGACCATTGGGTATGCGCAACTACAGGGTATGTTCTACACAAGTGCTGCCCCAATCAAATCATACACATGTTCTATTAAACGCCATTAATACTTACCAGTAGTATACCAGATATGTTATTCAAATATATATAACTACCACAAACAACTATCCATTTGTTTAGTTGGAAATCAGTACCATACTGTGTCTCGCCGGTCCCCCGTCGTCTCCACGTCTCGTATGATCATAGACATTGTTGGCTCTTTTTTTGGTTCACTGACAGTTGCTTTTAGGTCTTGTGTAAATTACTTTTTGATGTGGAAATTTCCCCTTGATATGTTCATCCACGAGCAATTGTCGTTATGCTGACAAGTGCGTTTGGGTCGAACAGTAAAAGTTAGGTTTTGTTAGGAAAAAAAACGTATGAAATGTCAGTTTATCACTTTTATAAAATACTTAAAATGAAATCGTTTGTTGGAGAAGTAGAACGCGTTGTCTTTTGTATATATATGAATGGAGTATATGTCCTGCTTGTTATGCTGGTGAAAGTTGGTACAATCTAGGATGAGCCAGTCAGCATTCAAGTTCTTTATTAACATATATCGTTTCTTAGCTGCGTTCCACAACTGACAAAGAAGTAAAAACGTGGTAAACGATTTAAATGAGCTGGTGGGACGTTGGGTAGATACGTCTGAGTCTACAACATTTGCTCTGTTTCACCCTCCAGTGCACGTGGGTGTTTGAATGGTAGATCCCAGACATAATGAAATTACACTCACTCGGAAGCCATGTTGTGAATAAACGCGAGGAGAAGAAACTAGAAAATAACAGCCACGTCCGCGTGTCTTAAGCCTTGGGCACAACCGGCAGTACAGACATTTTCTCCCTGGCTTTGTGCGACTACGGCATGTAATATCGTTAGGATTAGCGCACTGGCTCAGTATTGGCTATGCACTGCCTATTTACGGCCAGGCTACAGTTTAAGTATAATTGACTGTTAAATTAGTTTGGCATATCAAACTGCCTCTACCGTCTCAGTGCTTTCTACAAAATGCACATTCGCCGCACTTTCAAGAACTGGACACACACTGTTCCCCACGATCTCCATGAGTTTTTGGCTGTAGAGAGGCAGTGGGGAGTCAGTACTGTCGGTTGTGCTGTAGGCTTTAATTAGGTCTAGTAAGCGTCCTTCTTACGAAGAACATTCCACGCTTTCTTATAAATGTGATTTGTTGCCGTTGATAACTCGTGAAAAGTGCATTAGAGTCGTCGTAATGATTTTATGAACCAAAAAATATATTTGTTTTCGTTGTGCATATATGCATTTATATGCAATACCTTCATATGAAACACATACTAAAAATGTAAATGAACAACAATCGCCATATATACACGAGTCACAAAATGAATGACTACGACTGCGCAACGGGAGATGAACCGCCCTGAAAAACCCCGAGGGGACCAGACTAAGTGCTTCATTAGGCGCCGACCTTCGAAAGAGTCGTTTCTGAGCATTCATCAGTGATAACCAGCATGATATAAGGCCAGGTCTTATGTATTTTTAGTGATAACGAAAGCATTATCTAAATTTTGTAGATTTGGAGAAGTCCATGGACACTTTTGTAAATGGATTTACACTAAAACCTCTCTATTAGGACCACCCGAAGTTTGGCCTCAAGTGATGTCAATAGAGAGGTGGTATCAGTATGGAGGTTCACGCTAGTTTCTGGCTAGGGTCCAGAAAAACGGTCTCTTACAGAGTGGCCTCGTTAAAACATTGTCTTCATTGGAGGTTCTACTGCATCCGTCCGGTGTTGGTGGGTCCGCCTAGATTGTTTCCCAGATACATCAAGCGGACGTGATCTCTGTGAGTCATATAAACCGCAGCTTTAAAAGCTCGTTCTCATCCACAAATCCCGCGTTATTGCTAATGAAATTGTCTCCTTGTGGACACTAAAGGAAATATCTATATTCTAATGCATTGTGGTTATAAAAAAATAGGCCCCCGCTGTCATAGGTTTTGGCTATTATATTATGCTGAGATAGGGAAGACACCATGAACCATGTTAGTGAAATGAACTTGTTTTTGTATGATCTACAGGTTGGTATGCTCTACTGCAGATAGAGGTATTATACACTGTCATGGTTACATTGAACGAATGGTCTACTAAGCTTTCCATTCAGAATACATTCGTGTAACTGCATATAACTGCATGGGCTAGAGTAAATGATATATGATGAAAACAAATGATTGTCTCCTCACACTCAGTTTTCATTATTGCGGTGACCACAAATCTGCTTGGTTATCATGCTAATACATTCTTTCATTAGTCTTTGAGACTAATCTGTTGTCATACTTACTTGCGGGGTCTAGTACACCATGTTGACACATTATATTTTAGGCAGGCCTCCACATCCACAGCCCTACGAAACCCCCAAAGTCCCACTTATCTCCCTCGGCTTTTCACTATGGTTGGTTGTAATATTTGTAAACGGAACACTATTGGTGCGTACAATAGTGTAAAATTTCCGACCAACAACTCCCCGTCCCCAGCGGCTGTATTCCCTCTCATATCTGCACTTTTAAATTATTATCCCCTCTGATCATACCCCTGCAGACTCAGCCCTGTCTAAGATGTACACGAGCTAACCGAGCCATGTTACACAGCTACTACCTATTTACAGAAGCTTTCTCCAGAAGGCTACTGCAATCATTTTAATTAGTTCACGTCATTAAAAGGTGAGGCATTTGTATGCTCTGTGTGTAAATGATATGACAAAACATGATTAATAAGGAAAATCAATTTGAATGACGTGACAGCTTCTTTTGGAGACAAAGTATTTTTTAATTACACCTCTAAGTGACAAGGTGAATTGCCTTAAAATGTTTAGTGATTGTACGTTGACGTGCATTTCTGTGTGGAAATGTGAATGAACATTCTTCTTATCAGAGTGACACTCTTCTTGTATCTACGAACACTTTTTTAAGTTAGAGAAAGTCTGTCTATTTTATCGACTGCTACATGTATTTTTTAGATGGCCCCTCCCCTTCAAATCGGGATGTGCTTGGTATTCGATGTTTATAACGAGTAATATGGAAATGATTTTAAGTTATTTTAGCGTGGATGATATTATGTGATAGTAGTAGAGGCCTACTTTCAAGATTCAACATGTTCAAGTTAGACAAATGATACTGTGTAAGTAATTTTTACGACCATCTCATATTAATATTCAAAAATAGACGCGATTTGGATTGTTAGAAGATGACGACCATTCATTTTTGAAAAGATAAACAAAGCCTTCATATAATTTGGAATAATTTTCTAAGTCGTTTTAACAAACATTTCTATCAAACTAAATAACCTTCTTGAAACGCTATACGCTATACAACGATTTAAGTACACAAATAGCTACCACTAATATGTTAATAGACAGGAAGCAAACATTAACCTGGCCTATAGACCCGGCAACAGTAGACAAAGACAAGCTAATATTTCCTACAGAGCTTCTGACAACTAAATATATATCTGCCTTTCAGCTGAAAAGCACACTTGAAGAATAAAACCTAAATAAACATGCTTACAACTTAGTGCCCTCGTTTCTTCCATTTGATTACCCCGCCTTTCAGAGGCTCGCCGTAAAGAGAGCCGGGACCCGCCGCCAGCTGCGGCTACAGAGGAACCCGCTTACCGGCAATAGTTCTGCCCTAGTCAGTGGCTCATCCAGGACACCGTCCCGCCTGCATCACAATTGATGCCTATTTAGAATTAACATAGCATTAATAACTTCATTCATAATTATGTAAAGTACTTTCTTTCGCATAACCCAATTACCATATGCGTTTTATATATTCTTATTTGCTGTGATCGATAGTGCAAATTCTAATGATTTTATCCCTGAGTTTGTGTGTTACACTTACAAGTGTTTTATAGTAATCAGATGACTGCGGATCCATTAACTGTTATATACACGTGCTCCTTCTCACATACACATTAATAAATCTATTGAAGAAAAGGGCGCGTATGAAGAAAGTTGATGTCTTCTAGGGGGTAGAACAAGAAAACAGCAACGTAAACAAGACGGCAATGGCACGGCTTGTACGTAAATCCTGCTATACTGAGCGTATGCCTGCCATGAGTGACGACTTTACACAAGCAGTTACATTTCTATCAATAAGCTTTATGAAGTGAGCAACTTCATTAAAACATAGCATAATAAAGACGGATTGTGGGGTCACTATTATCGACCAGAACGCATAGAACTCCACTCCTGGTATGAAGCCGTATGATTTAGTATGTACAGATTTCCTTTAGTGTCCATATGGAGACAATTTCATTAGCAATAACGTGGGATTTGTGAGTGAGAACGAGCTTTTAAAGCTGCGGTTTATATGACAGACCGAGATTACATCCGCTCTGGTGTAAAGGGTCACTATCTGACTATGCAGAGCAATATCATTAAATTTTGTGCACCTTTTTGGTGCATTTTTTTTTACCTAGTTGTTGATTTTTCAATATAAGCGAGTTCTTCAGTTCGAAAATAACCGGGATCTTTAATGGGTGAAACCTATCCATTTCACATCAAAACCATAGTAGTTTAAATGGTCGATTATAGAGTTACGCTGATGTTATTGTTGCATAAATCTTACAAAACGGCCCACTTTAGTGATCAAAATAGGGATCTGAGTCTTCCATATGGGCCTGGTTTGTACCGTGCTCATTGACAGATATGGAGGGGTGCGTGCGTGGGTGGTTGGGGGTGGGGTTACATGGCACAAACCTCCTACCCCTTATTTGCCTGGAAAAAGCAAGAATAGATATGTGGAACGGAAGAACTTATGGAATAACTACCCTGGACATCAAGGGCTCATTCTGTTGCTCAAAAATTTGCTTTTGAGCTCATGGCCTCTTCCCAATTAGGTCAAAATATGAATAATGCATCAGGTGATATTGGCAGTTCAAAAGTCTCCTCAAATTAGTGAGATCTGATTGGCTAGTTCTTTAGGTTACGCTTCGGAAGAACGTGGAGGGCCACGTGTCATGGCCCAATATCATTTAGAGTGGAATAACACAGTGGCTAACCAATCGCTTTGTCGCTTTAAGTATCAGTATGAATTGGAAGGATCATTCTAAAGCATATTGGGAAATGGAATACGGACGTTTATTATGAGCTTTATAAGATGAAGTGGGATTTAGGGCCGATGTGTCTGGTTTAGTTTGACGCTTTCTTTTTTCTTTTTATGCTTTATCACCTTTTACATAGGTGTGTATGTGAGTAGCTGGTTATAGACAATCTAGGGGTAAATGAGATTCATTAGACTATATTATATTAGCATCGTTTGTGTCTGCTGTTTTATGTTCAAAACTATTATACACAGCTAGGAGATGCTGGTACCACAAGTCTTATCAAGATTGGTGTACATTTACAAGTACCTGGTATGATTGGCTTAGTTTCCATAATCAAACTAACACTTAGATGTAATAACCTCAATGTTTAGCTGTTATCTACTATAGTCTATACACAAGCAAATGTAATGTCATTATACTGATGGTCGACTCACATGTACACTCACCAGTTCATTAACCCACACACCTCTCCCCCGTCCCTCTAACAACACCACCACCTCCTTCCCAGCCTCCCGGTGCCAGTCCAATCTGCATCCCCACCGTCATTCGTACTCACACGCCTCTGCTTCTTCAAATCATCGCTGTTGTCGTCTTCTTCCCCCAGCAATTCAATGGCCATCTCTTTCTTTGCCTTTCTCCTCATATATTCTAAATGCGTAATAACGTTTGAGCCAGACAATGCAATTTACCAGAGAATGATTGACACCTGTCACTATCCATCATTCCGAGGCCACGCCCCATCAGCCTCGCAATGGCATTAATTGATACATCGCTGCCTTTTGACGGCTCAGGCAGAAAACGATGAGAGATCCCATTAAATTATTCACGGGGGTCATTCTCTGCCTTTAAAGGCGTTAAGAATCTTGGCAACAAGGGACCTGTTATATAGCTAGTGACTAATATACAAAATGTAACTATATTAAAAGAACACAGCATGTTGTACACAGCGTTGACCCATATGTAATAAAATTGCTTTCTGAGAGGCACACGTTAATTGGCAAAGTGACAACACTGGACATTGGTGAACGTACTAGCAGTTCCTGCTGATACGCGGTGGTTGGTTTAGTCAAACTTGGCTGTTAAACGGGTAACTTACTCAGAAACGTCTTGAGACCCTTGAATATTTCATGGTTTCTACTGCGCGTTTCCTAACTTGCGCAACAACTGTTGTCCAAATGCACACATCAGTAGAATGTTAGTGTTCGGAATAGCTAGCGCTAGTAAATATGCATGTAGCATATTGTAGCACACATAAGTTAACACTCGTGCCATCCAATTGCTCACATTACATAATAGTAATCCCCATCTCAGATACCTTGCACGTTCACGTACATGTAGCATGCGTTCTTTGTGAGTGGCTGCCCTGTACATACGTGACCGCAGTGACCCTCGCCATGGAAAATTGCATCTGGTCAGCGATGTAACCTCTCAGCAGGGATCGCATGGTGCAAGTACATGTTATGCAGTTTACTTCACGTACTATGATTTGCTACAGAAACAGTATTTCTGCCCGAGACCTGTGATATAACACAGTGCATTGTCGTTTGGTCAAGTCTATATTGGTTGTGAGACAATAGATGGAAAATGGAAAACACCTCCGATCTATTTCTTTACACTCTACAGTGTAATATTATCTTTGTAGGTAGATCTAGGAGGAAGACATTGGGCCATGCCTATGCTCTTCCAACAGTTAGATTATTTCAGAAACACGTGTACATTGCTTTAAACATCTTCTTTCAAAATGACAAACAATGGTGTGAATAAACTTCAAACAAAACTCAACTGATGCTGTCAATTTAAAAGTCGCATCAGAAGCAGAACTTGTGGCATCAGAACCGTGATAAACTGTTATATTAGACCATTTTATGCAGGGTCATCTCCCCTGTCAGCGGAGTAATCGTGACCTTGACATAATCAGAGTAATTAAAATTCTATCAGCCTCAGTGGCTTGTTATTCATGTTAGAGGCCTTGCGTTGTGCTTGTGATAAAGGCTGTTTGCTGCTCATTACCTTGTTTATGCAAACACCAGTCTATTGAGACTATTAAACTTTACCACGCGCTCATGTTATCTTAATTACTATTCACGTGGGTGATTAAGTTCGCAATGATGCATATAGCAGCCACCAAGGGAGCACACTTTGGAAACCAAATGTTTTTGTGATGTAACAGCATTAATTGGTTGACGGTCGCCTGTTTATAAACTATTGATAGGGTTGTACATCCAAGATTTTTCTATGGTTGATATTTTCTCCGTGTGAAAAAAATATTTACGTACTCGTCAGTTGGCAGAATAATTGAGAAAACAAAATATATATAATGCCAAATGCACAAACGTTTCATATCAGTGAAGGAACGCTACTAATAATTGAACTAATGTTTAAAAATAATTTGGTGTAACATAATACCACTGATGATATAATAGATGGTCTTGAACATATATTGCAACAGATGAAATATACAATCTATTGACAAACCACGGAAAAAGTAGAAAATTTTAATAATCATGATTATGTTTCACTCTTCCACAGAAATCCCCTTGGAGTCTAATACACGCCTCCCGCTATTTAACACCAGGACTCACTCTAGACTGATAGAACTGATTAGGCCCAGCGGCGACGGTTAGTTCCACTGTGGGTCAGATATGACAAGTCAGATGGAGGTGTTGTGCGGATACTGCTGAAGTATAATGTCACTTTAGGTCAAGTTAATTTTAGGATAGGAACAGGATATGAGACTCTGCTAATTGGCGATGGTGCATTTTGAAAAATTGTCTGTATAGGTGTTCAGATTTCATGTGGTGTAGTGCAAAGAGGAAACAATTGCAATTATCACACGTATAAATCATTTCCCCCAGAACTCTGTAATTACGTTAAAGGTCGGTTTAAGATAATAAGATTAGTATCAGGATAACAGAATCAATTAAACTAATTTTGAACTGATAAATACATGTGTGTGAATAAAAAGAATATATATGCAGATTTAATCTTTTTTTCATGTAGTTATCTGGTAGTAAGTTACTCTATATAATCAGTGAAATCTACTATATACGTAGGTATGCATTATAGCAATATTTATCTAAGAAAATATATTGGATTTCTATGAATACAAGTTCACAATTAGACAAGGAAATCTGAACTAAGAAACCTCGTTTATTTACCTAAGGAATATTCATTTAAAGTTTATGGCCTCTGGTGAAAGTATAATTACCTGTTAGTGTGAAACGTACGCGACATTGGCTTGTTTCTCTAAAGTGCATGTAATTATATTTTGCAGGATACAGATTCTTAGTTAATTGAAGCTTTGGATGGTGAATAACAGTGGTTTCAGGTTATTAGTGGTATTCGAAGATTCTTAATTCACTGAAATTAAATTATGTAGTGTGGCACGTGGATAGAATAACGAGTATGTTTTAATTTAGATTGACGATTTTAATTAAAATGTCTATATACTGAACATAAGACATATGATCATGATACTGTGTAACTTTTTATATTAATTGCAACTGGGATTTAAACGACACCATTGATTTATCTGGAGGCAGGTTTGTAGTCAGTTCTATTTTCTATAAATAAATATAGTATAAGTTAGATTCATTTTCTTGTTAAAGTCAATGACTTACATTTGACATTTATCCTATTTATAGCTGGTGGCCATTTCAATGGAGCCTGACTGTAAAGTGTTTTTGATAAAAAGCACATGTTCATATCAGACTCTAAACTTGCTGCATAAAGAGAGAATGTTTATTGAATGAACGGACAGTTATTTCCTATTTATCAATTGAAATATTATGCAAGAATGAATGGTTTGCCAAACTCTTGACAAGATATTAATGTTTTAGCATAAAAACTGTTTGCCCACGACAGCCTTCATACACTTACAACTTGAACAGTGCAACCTCCTTAAAAATGTCAACGCACAAGCTATGTCACTTTACATAAATTGTTGTTTTGACAATTTCGCGTGTAAAAACTTGAAGAAAAAAAACGAGTATGATGAGTATTACAAAAGTGAGTCGAACGATGTAGATTGGTGCCTGTAAGTGAAGGCGTTTAAGATTGACACAGCGTATGTAATGTTATCCCACAGGAGGGAAATCATTCACAAAACGTGCTGCTGAACAAAGTGCCTTCCATAAACTTGTGTAGTCTTCAATGAATAACTGTGTGTAGTTTCCGGGGATCAGTTAACATTTGATTATTTGTAAATAGGCTGCGGTTTTCTAAGTCATCGGTATCAAAATTTATAACTATGTTCTCAAACATATGAATATTTCACTGATGTTTTCATTGTTTTAACCTATTTACGATTGCAGTCGTAAATAGCTCAGGGTTGCGGGTGTGTGTGTGTGTGGGGGGGTGTCTTCTCAGGTAAATACATGTAGTGTTATTTTCAGTTTGGTGTACATCAAATTATGTTTATGTTTTTAAGATATATAGCACAGTTGCAATGAAATTCATTGGCAGGTAAGAAAATAGTGTTTAAATTCCTACTTGCCAAATTCAAAAGGTCACCAGAATGTAGACTTAGGACTGCTTATGCCTGTCACATGAGTATTTACACGGCAAGACCTTGGCAGCTCAGTCTATGATGAGTGATTAATGATGTACAATACCGTACAGGCTGTGGAGTGAAAAGTTAGAATTACAAAATGGAGTCACAGTGGCAATGGGACAATCAATATAAATATATGCATGCCAAATCATTGAATATATTACTTATAATACTAAACAATGTGTTATCTTTTCAAAATATGAATGTTCATCATAGACAGTCTGCTCCATACACTGCCAGTGATGTTCTTTCACAGCTGTTGTGTGTTACTGTCTCAGAACGTCTCCTCTTATTCTCCCCACACTCTCATGTGGCAGCCTCTGTGATTGGCCCTTCAGTTTTGATTAGCACCTCTATTGTATGCTTCCTGTGTGCAAACTACTACCTAATGTATAACACGGGAAATAGACATGCAGTGTCTCTGGTGTATTGTTTGATAATACCAGAATTGCGTTCATCAGATTTGTATGAACCTGCTACGATGTACCTTATAGAACAAATCTGCACCCACCGTCAAAGGGTCTGGTGTCATGCTTTTCAAAAAAGCTTCTTTAGAGTGTCTGTGATCTGTTATTGAATGTACATGTTAACATTATTTTCATCCACTGGCAAATATAGCATCGTACTCGTATCATTGAACTTTGATAAAGTATGTAACCTATTGCAAATGTGGGGAAATCTGCCATGTTTTCATCACACGTACGTGATTATGTTATTTACATGTAGCCCAAATGTAAAATATGTTTTATATATTAATTTGTATTCTTAGCATTTTTGAATTAGAATGAAATGCAATTAAAACTAACGTAGTATAGAACTAAAGATAGGAAGTGTTGTCAAATCCTTTTCTGTCTTTCTTTAGATAAGTGTGAGTGAAACAGCTTCACTTCATACAATAATTGTAGCACACTCATACATGTAATGTTTCTTTCAAATGTCACTCAAAAAAGAAGTATTTAGCTTTTACTTTTAAATTGGAGAGCCATGTAACCTTCTATTAAGTGCAAACATAATAATGCCACACTGAAAGGTAAGCAGAAGATATTCCATTGATAACCTTCCATTAAGTGCCTCTCATAATATGGAATCCAACACAAATATTCATGCAACTCCAAAATATGTTCTTGGTGACCTAATATGCAAATTGTGGAAATAATTCAAGGATGTTAATTGGTTGAATACAATGGATCAACAAATGAATATTAGTGCAATAGCGTATCTCATTTTGCCCATGTGTGGCTATTCATTTCTACGTTAATTTCTACATTCATGAATAAAAAGGAAATTGCATATGTTCCAATGTTGTGTATGTGTCTTTTAATTTGCACTATTCAGTTGACCATAGTTTAAAGTGTAATTTATTGAACAAATGCCCCTGTTCGACTATTTTCAAACTCACAATCAAAGTGTAAATTGATCGTATCTTTATATCCACGTGTTGTTGATAACAGCAATATTTTGAGAACAAAGAGAAAGTGATACCAATATTTGGAACATTAGTACAGTCATTAACCCAGAGCTGGTTCTACAGCCACCGAATTGGCAACACTCAAAATGATAAGAAATTTGCAAAGAGGAATGCAAAACACGTTGCTTGTTTTCATAGAGTGGATACAATATGAGACTAGAAAATTTGTTTTAGATTATAACTAGCACATGGTAACAGATTTGATATGCCGTCATTCTACTTGTAACAATTTTCAAGTGTGTGTGGTCTTTGTTTTTGTATTGTTAATATTAAACAGATATGGACCTGGGTATTGTGCGGTGGTCTAATATGATTGCTCAACAGTGCTAGTTTGATGTTTCTGCAGAATCCAAAGTACATTGTAATGAACTATGCTTTATACATGGACCATATACAACGACATGATATCAGAAGGTATGTAATTCAGTAATATACCATGCATACATTGAAGTTGTGGGTCCATTATTCGAGTATCTAGGCCTTTATACACCACAAATTGGAAATCGGTTGGTTCATACATCACATAGCTAGATATAGGTACAGAAACTTATTTTCGGCCTATTTTTTCCACCAGAAAAGTTGTATTGATTCCTAAAAGCCCAACTCTATAAAACAGTGGGCCTAGTCCAATGTATATATATTGAACGTGACTTTACGAGAAATACAGTCGAATAGAAAATTGATTTTTATTCACCGTGAGTACATAAAGAATTCCAAAGCAATAAATTGATAAACAAACCTCAGAACCTTGTTCTGGCAAAAACAGTTGGTGCAAACTATCAGTGGGACCTCTCTTTCAAAACCAGCCAACGGATTTGCCTCTCATGGTCTCAATAGTGAGATGGTGTCTTTATGGATGTTTATGTTGGTGTCTTTAGACAGAAATGGATACCACAAGTAATGGTCATATTACAGTGAGCTCTGTGTCGAGGTGGTCTTAATTTGAAGCTCTACTGTAGCTGCTGGAAGTTGTTTTGTCTGACATTGAGAAAATTGGCACACAGGGGCGCCACATTCCGGGCAGAGAGAGTGAGACTAGACTCAACCGGCAAGTGCGGATTTTGTTTGCACAAAGAAAATAGTGAGTTCATAAGTTTTGTTTTGTGGGAATGGTTGTACTCTGCCACGGAGAATGGGATTTTGTTATGTATTTTCATACCATATAGTTGATGGAAGGTGCAACACTGGACTTATCCGATTTTAGAAGCTCAAACTTTATTAGCTGCAGCTAGCATTGAATAGACTCAGAGCGTGAAATCAGAATAGTTTTAGTTTACCTGGTCAGTTTCATTATACATATGATTATTTATAACTGTTGTTCACACACACTGCATGCTATACCCCCACCCCCACCCAAAACCACCACCACCGCCACACACACGCGCGACGTAAAAAGGTAAAAAGTGTTTATCGGTATGCATTCTACATGGATTTGAAAAGCTTTACTTACATAACAAAGAATGTATGTACGCAATACATCATAGAAAACAATTATCCATTCCACTTCAAAAGTAACTACACATATAGGTCCTAGTAGAAACCCAAATAAAATCCTCTGATACAAAACAAGATTTTATGTCCAACGTTTTGCTACTGTCCAATCTAATCTTCATTATAGAAAGCCAACAAAGCCAACTGGATTTTGTGCTTCTTTATAGCTGACAGCCAAGATTAATTTCAACCCCTCTACAAAAAATTAATAATTCAACTCATGATTTAGAATTGCCTACCCATTGCAATTATCAAAAGATTACAAGATTGCCTTTATCAGTAAAGGATGTGCACAATTAAATCCAAACACAATTAGCCATACCATTTAAGGGGATTCAACTCACTTCATTCTTGATCACCCTGTCCCTTGTCGTTTCTTGGCATGCTTTAGCCCGCTTGACTGGGGCTAAAAGCAATTTTGTGTGCAAGTAATAGGATAATGACCCAATTTTTGTAAGTATTTCCCATGCATCTTGCAAAGTGAACTTTAGTGGGTTAATCCCTTATTTGATTTATTCTGGAGGGAGTGGAACTTTTTGACTGAGTGAATGTTTTAGACTGTCTTATAAATGACGTGAGATTGCTTTATAATCTGATTTTGAATTTGGTGAACGAAAAAAAGATTCCTCTATATGTGTTTCTACGATTGCATTTTATTGGGAGGGGAGTTAAAAGGAGTTGCGAAATTCCACATTGCATTTTTATGTACTATATCCAATATCCCTCTTTTTGGCATTCCCCCAGATCTAGAAAGTTTAGCCCTCTCTGCTTCTTGGAAATTCTACATCCCTCTTTTTGGCCTTTTTTCCCTCATCACTCTTCTAGGGCTATTTTCAGAGTGCACCTTTTTGCCATCTGGAAAGAAGATGCGTTCATTGCCAAGAATCTAGGTTATAAGCATATAAAAATGTCAGATGTAGAAATATCATAATTCGGATATATGGCTTTCTGTTTGCCACAATATCAGACATTGTAAAATAAAACATCAAAGATACAGATAAGACAGTTGTGGTAGTGATATTCAGACTAGATATTGTGTGTGAAGCTCGTCAGTACTGACACTTGTGGGTTTTTGTCTGCATCTTATACACAAGTTCAGTGATCAGATGAATGCTGTTTGATGAATGATAAAATGTGACCACCTTAAAATTTTATGTTTAGACAAAATTAGATGTGCTAACCGTAAAACCTACTTAAATCACGGATACTAATATATTCCCATCTACTTTATCTACTGTATACCTTTATATAAATGTTAAATCTAAAACAACAAAAACTACTACATCGAATATGTAGTAAACAATCCACATTAGATCTTTCTAGTAGTCACCATCAGGTCATCATACATATGCACCTTTACAATGATACTCTAGGTATACAAGAAACACTGGTAGCTTTTTAAAATGTCATCTACATATATCAAAAGCACATTAGTCATTAGCATGATTATGACCATGAGCGTGACCCCAGGACGAGGCTAAACAAATAGTCTACAAATCATTACGCACTAATTGGTGATGGCAACAGGCCTAATTACACCGTGTCGCTGGCGCACGACGACATAGGGACTAGTTGCTGGTCAACATTGACGATGTCGTGTGTTGTAAATGAAAAGGTTTATTTAGCTAGTTGTGTAAACTAATATACATCCAAATCAAATCACAGTTTCTTTATGGCCCATAAAATTTATTATATTGTTAGATTTCGTGCCTTCAGCTCTTCCTCAGTAATATTGAAACTGCATGGTGTGGGAATTGAAGAGGTCAACTTTACAGTCTATTACAAATAAGGAGGTATCAAGTCTATTACCAATAATGATGGACACTTATCACTAGTGCTAGCACACGCGACCGAATCGCCAGTTGCACTGTAATGACAGATCCACAGTATCGTAGGCTGATACCGGGCTAATGAACAGTAAGTCGTAGATTCTGCAGGCTTCTATCACGATCTCAGCAGCTTGAGTCTGTACTGAGCTGATGCTCCACTCACTCACCATAACCGCATTGTGTGGATGAATAAAGATAGCCTTCATTAGCGCGTCAATCATACACTCAGCTTTCTTAATGAAGACTTCAGCATTCTTCAGAGACTGTCCGATTATTCACTGCCAGGCCCCTAGAACCTCCAGATAGTCGTACTAAACAATCCCAGGGCATGATGTGCATGCTTCTGAATGCTGACTTGAGGCCTTCTCTTGGTAGTTGGCTGGTCGTGTTGAGCTATGGGATTCGTTAGACCAGGAGTCATTTAATGAACAGTCATATGGCTGCATGAGGCTGTTGCTATGTTCGTTTGCGGCAGTTTTCGTGTACTGAAATATGTTTTGAAATCACATTGTGATTTTGATCTAGCACCCAACTCAGCTATCGGCTATAATATTTTGTGAAGTTTGGAAATTTGTCAATGCACGTGCCAAAACAAAGCATGAAAGCGCACATGCAAATACATCCAGAACAAAAATAGCAGAGGCCCAGGTCACATACAGAGTGATTTAGAAAATGAGAATCTTGTAATTGAGGCATTTTTCTGTGTAGCGGCTGCAGGACGGCGCGACCTGTAGGAGCGGAGAAGCGGGCAAATAAAACCATTAAACACATTTCAGCATATTATGCAAAGTAACACGTTTCAGCATATTATACAAAATATTCTGCAAACTTTCAAACACCCACCACATGGCTTGATTCTAGTGTGGGTTATCCCGTTTATGGTCACTGATTCAAACCGGAGAAGACGGACACCTGTCTTTCATGAGCACCCAACGCCATCTACGTACGGTGCGTCTGTTTTAAATTTTGCATTAATCGACCCCTGTACTACAATGTATATAGAATCGATAACCATAACAACCTTCTCTTCCTTACATCTAATTAACTATGATTACATGTAAGGCGCACGCTGTCTATTTCCCGGCTCTCGCCTGTACATCCCAGTATGGGAAGATGGCGTGTTTGGAGTCAATTTGGAGACGGCGGCCACTACAAATTCCGCTAATGAATATTTTCGGTGTATGGGGTGAGGTAAAAAGTGCCCGCTAAATGGCACTTAAGCACGCCACTTTGATTTACGTCATAGAAGCAGGGAAAGTGTCCCGTGTGATTGTTGAAGGGAGGAGCAAGAGTTAATCGCAGAGGAAAGGCGATCGTAACGATTTTGCAACATGACGATGTGATTTGATCATATTTGTTGGGTTAGAGCCACGCTTTTCTATGATCTATATGTTAATCATATTTGCCAGTCTGGTTCTGACCACACTAACTAGAAAATGGTCTTTGTGCAATCAAAACATAAAGTTTGCTACTAGAGTATTATCCGACCAGTCAAGTTTATTAGAAACCTTAAGTCGTAATTATTATAAAAAAAAGTATTCAGTAAGGTCCATCCTCGAATCATTCAACTCAATGATGCCTGCGGTAGCGCATACATATGAATGGTCATAAAATTGTTGCTGGTACACTTTCTCACTTTCCATATTCCATCGATGCAAAATGCACCATAAATATGGATGCGGTGGATCTAAATCAGCCGGATGGAATCCACCCACTTCATTACCGAGGCTGTAAATCCAGGCAAAACCACCTGGGCTGACGTACTGTAAAACATGGCGCCATTCTGCTCTTAGAGCACTGAATAAGTTCACGGGCCCCAGCAGCATGAGAGGGTGTATGTATACTTCTGAGATTTACAAACACTATCATATATAATAGAGAAGGGTGACTAACAGCACAAAGAGTAGGGGAGACAGCTAGGCATCCATATAAAATGAGTCTTGGTTTGAGTGGTGATTTTCAATAACTTCTGGTTTGAATAATAAACACGAAATAGAGGTCGGGGACTCAAAGGCAAAATTAATATGGTGATAAGTGGTTGAACCTTCAAATTAGAATAAACAAATGTAAGCACTTATGGTGAAACCTGACAACCAAATGTACCTTTGTAACATCCATACGATGTCACCAGTGTATTCGGTGGACAATAAACATGCTAGATTTATCGAACGTCTTGCTTATTATATAATCATGTACCTATCAGCACCTACCCCCATAAATAACACGAGACCCTCTAATGATATAGGTCCCTGTCTGCGGATATGTATCAGCAGTTTCTTGAAAACATACAAGTTAAATGAAAATAAGTTTTGTAGATTATGGTGGCTTTATTATTTTTAGATTGGTATACATGTTATATGTTGAGACACAACCTTTGGAATAAGCCTATTCGTCATATCATACCGTGGTATCTATGTACACTGATTAACATTCAGACTGCATATAGTCCCTGTTTGAAAATAAATTCCATGTATACTACCCCTACTGATAAATATTCTCTCCATATTGTCTCCATCTCCGCTTGTAATCTCGCTTACGTGGCGATGGAAACTGTACTGTTATATTATATACGTATGTTTGTCCCTCCACGGATCCACTCATGAACAGTTGATATCAAATTACATTCAGTGTCTTGACCTTGTATATGTAAAACTAAACTGGTTATATGCTTACATGTGCCGTTAAATGCACAACCAAGTTTTACAAATGTTCTACATATGAAGCATATAGAATGTCATATATTTGCATAATACAAGTGCGAACAAGCATTATTCTTGTTACCACAAACACAGACGTGTAACAAGTAAATTACACATAACAGTAAAAACTATACAATGCGGGTGCCATTTACTTGCTTTAGCACCTTATAATAGTGGCCCTTGTCGCAATGCCATTGCCCAGGGGAAGTGTTCATATGCTAACAATGTGAACCGTCTCTGCACCGTGTCATCTTGTCAATTCAACTGGCTTTTTTACCATTATCCTTGTCAAGTTATTGTATTCCAGCTGGGTTTACGAGCGTACCGGCCCCGTGGCTGGACTTTATTGTGTGTGTAAATCAAGATTGAAAATGAAAGAACTTTAACTTGAGTCTATAAGTGTGATATGCATCGTATGTAAAGAGCATTGGATATAGCCTATGCTGAACGTTGGCAATGTGGGAGAAGGTGAATAAGTTCAGAGCACGAACTGATCACTGCAAGACGACGTAGACAGCTGCACGATACATTGTGTACACAGGGTCAACCATGTGGTCTAACCGCAGCATGACCAGCTGATCAAAATTCGCACCACGGTGATCCGGCATGTTACGTGAGGAGCTGCAGCTTCTTATTAAAACGTGGTGTGCTATCTCTTTATCTGTATTTCTTCTTTGTTATGTAATACGTAGACACGGCACTTGTAAGTGTATTTATTTGTTTAGGCTTCTGTGACTGAATAATTGCTAAACGTCCACTGTGCCAGAATGTTGTAAATGAGAACATGGCATGGTACATGAATAGGTTTGGTGCTCACTATTATTGTTTTGAAAAAAAAAACGAAACAAAGCAAAGACTTATGAGAAAATGCACCAGGAAAATGATTTTCAGGATATTTTAGCAGCACGTAGACAATGGTTGTGCCCGGTCGTATGTTTCATGTGTTAAGACTATATGGGGCCCGTAGGACGGATTAATATGCTAATATGCAATATTTGTGGGCATTCGCATGCGTTACAGTGAATGTAAAAATGGCTTGCACTTGTCACCACCCGTATCTAGTAACCATTGGCATGTATTCTATGTTTATAATTTAAACGAACGTTGCAGTCTGTTTCCAGTCAGTTAATATTTATTTGATTGAGTTAAGGATATGTGAAATCAATGTATTAGATTTTTTTAGTCATGATGCAAAACTGACCCTTTCTATTCGCCCCATTCAACTGAGCCGCCATACCCCACTGATGGGCTCCTCTTAAAGCTGATTTACGACACCTCATCATCTTTTACGGCTGCGTTATTAATCACCTTTTCAAGGCCACGGTGTGATGACGTGATCCATAGATCAGACTGCCCGGAGCCGGGGATTAATGCTGATCACGTCACCTCGTGGGGGGGGGGGGGCGTGGGGCGTTTTTAGGTCACCACTTCTAGTCCGCTTAGTGTCGATCACCCAGACCTTGTGGTGACGTGCTCTCACCATCAATAGAAAAGAAAGCATGGTTGAACGAGGCTACTCCAAGTAGTGCGTGCAGAATTGCGATGGACATTATCTTATCTTCAAGTGGCATGGTCTCAGTATGCTACGTTTTATAGAGGCATTTGCAATGTGATGTTTGAATGGGATTTGAAATAAACGTAAAGTGACAGGATGAGTTAATATGCGAACTTTGGCTAAATAACAAATCTCACGCTCGTTGTATGAAT
Organism: Streblospio benedicti; assembly: GCA_019095985.1. NCBI lineage: Eukaryota > Metazoa > Annelida > Polychaeta > Spionida > Spionidae > Streblospio > Streblospio benedicti. The sequence goes on from CM032667.1 coordinate 26,778,041, forward strand.
ATTTTGGTCGTATACATTCAAATCTACGACAGTTTAATACTAGTTAGCGAGGGTCCACTGTACTAGAAGTTTGTATCAAACCATTATAGTCCTTCAACAATGCCATAATACGTATATGTGGTGCTATCTTGACCAACTATGTCTATGTCAGTGTTGTTATCACTCTAAGACGGTCATAAATAACTTCTTGTGCCACTTCTTATAATGTTACAGTCTATAAACTCCCACCATGAATTTACATAGTGGAGTTTTAATATGACGTGCCTAAGTAGCTGTTTCTTTATTAAAGGATGAACATAGACATTTTGGTGAACGTTCAACTTTATAGGGTTCCACTTATGTGATATAAAACTACGTAATTATTATATTCAGCCGTGCACGTCCATTTAACCAAACTATACCGAAATGTGTTATGAAAATATTTAATTTTCATATTCGCACTAAGAAGTTCGAGATACTGTAATGAATGCAATTATATCCTTCTCTTTCTCTTTTCTATGGAAAGCAATGAATGGAAATAATAAGAGTAAAAGGGATGATTAGGCACAATGAAAATTTGCAAATGCACCATGACTGGAGGTTCCAGGTGGGGTTGACATAGGATTCCAGAAAGACAAATGTCGTAGACTTGGAAGAGGCGACAGATACGAGTGGACGACACCTGTCTTGTCACGTCTGCCACGCTAATGAGTCCATCAGGAGTATGTGACGCCTGCTCCTAACCCGTGATTTATGACGTCACGTGGGGAGGGCTTTCTGTTGCTTTCTGGTAGTGCATGCGTGCGTGCCTGTGTCATTAGTTTCTGTTACATTTAGAATAGCGTCAGCCAAAAGTGCAATCTGACCTATGACAAGTAGAGGCCAAGTTAATGTACTCATTACTATTACATCTCGATTTCCATGCACGCGTATGATTGTTTTGATTTACCTATTCCTCCTGAACCCCCAAAAGCACGGAGAGATATGTAATACCACGGTGTATTTTCAATACGTTTCTGGTCGTCCACACTACACATGACGTAAGTTAGGGATCAAAGGAAAGCGACACAATGCACAATACATGTGGGGATAAAAGGCGGACACTGCTCAAAGCAGGTTGATTTAGAGTATACTGACCTGATTTATGAGCGCCATCTGTGAGAGACAAGTATGCCGGTGTTGTCTTAGTCTGTCGGCCACCACGTTACTGGGACATCTCAGGGCAGGAATAGCTCGTCAGTAGTAAAGCATGGCTTGTTTCACGTATTCAACCTCAGCAGATACAGAGGTATTTGCTTCAATAGACGTTTCTTTTGCAGACATGATGCAATGATTTGATTACAAGGCTAGAGAACTACAGCTCTGGTTACTTTGTCTCTGACATCAGATGTTTTTTACATAATCTACTAATTATCTACTAACTGTGGTTCTTCAATTACTTTAGTTTCGCACTTGCTATTGTAGCAACGAAAAAAATGTATATGATTTCAGTAAATATTATTCATTTGTAAACAGGTCATACGGAGAATATCAGCCCAAATACAATTGTCATCAGAATTATAAGCCATTGAAAGATTTGCAAATGTCATTATGAAAGTCGAGGACACTGGTGAAGTACAGCAAAACCACTAACAGTGAGCACGTCACCCGATCTCCGTACGCAGAGGGTATACATCCAAAGACCAAATAAATTAGTAATTGCTCTGCAAGCAAAAAATCATGTACACTTGAATTCAACAAGTCACTGTGTATGCTTAGTTTATCTTGCTGCCTTTCCACCTCATCAAAATAAGGTTTCTTTTATATTCAGATACTAAATAATATATTTCATAGTACTAATAAACGCCCTGTGGACCACAATGTAGCGGAACCACAGTGTGACTTTTCGCACATCATTATGTTGTAAAGCGGAGTTAATGGCTGGTTTGAATAGTTACATGGTTAATTAATGGCGATGTTTGGAATCAACACATTTTATTCAATTCATGCTGTTTGTGTTTTTAATGTAGAATAATTCAACACAATACATTAAGAATGCTGAGCTTTGACATAATAACCTCTCTGATAAAACCTCTATTTGACTTGTAAATCATGCTATTTCTATGTGAGTGATAAATATTAGAATATCATCTGCAGAAGAGCACTTAAATTTATAACATATTTTGAAAGAAGAGTTTTCACGTCTGTTGACTGCAATTTGCTCAATCCTCCACTTCTATACTACCGTTTGACCTACATGGATTCATGATCAGAGCTAAAGTACTTGTACAAAGTGAAGTACCTACGTATAAGTGCACACTCTCGTTAAGACATTCCCATCTGTCATATCTCACAGACAAAACAATCATTAGGCCTATGCGTATTTTATAAACTACATATAAGAGTCCATCGTCGGTTTACGGTTATCTCTTTTACACTGCACATACAGTCAGTGTTACAATTTCTAGGTATAATCAGGAATACATGATATTATATCATTTATTCCTGATATAATATTATAGCCATGAGATATGGCGATGATAAGAGTCACGGTGGCGTGGTGTATAATGTTAAATTTATATCTTTATGCACTTTGGGATATTGTTATTAACAGCTTCTTTAAGCCTGTGAGGGTTCAGAACACTATTCTCTGTTTCACAACAAGCAATGTTTTATAGGTTAATGTTCTCACGATTATTCAAATCACCCCCGTAAATTATAGTTTCATCTAAACATACATACGACAAATCAGCAAATCAAATCAGAACCAAACAGCCAATTATAATCTCATAACAGACGTTTTATAACCGCAAATTGCTGGCTAGATGGGAGCCGACGAGCTTGCTCGTATTCATAAAAATCACCCTGGCACATCCTCATAAAACTATCTAGCAAAATCAGGGCGCATATATTATAGCGTACTTTGGATTCTATTGTTTATGAAACGCACCAATTTTAAACAAGGTTTTCTCCCTGCAAACGGTCATTTTAAGGAAAATGCGCAGTGGCAAACATTTTCTGGTATTTCTCCTAGTCAATTTAATGTGGCACATGTAGCTTAATTCTTTAAGTGACGGTACATACATTAAAACTAAAACAAGTTACTTGGCTAGTAATGCCACCACACGGATAATTTTTGAACAAACGGTGAATTGAGAATATAAAGACTTTGTTGTTGATCATATTTATTAGGATACATGCCTGTATCTTCCACGGGGCACCAGATGCAGAACATAAGTGCGTCACTGCAGGAAAGTCTCGATGCTGAAGCAGACTACAACACTCTTGCAGTTACATTTCCTATACATAACCAGTAAGGGAATCGTGCTGCCACGGCATACTTCACACCGATTATATTCCACCTTTAACCCCCACCCCTCACAAATCTCACAATGGATGCTAGCTCCAGAATATGCTAGATTTGTCATTTCGGGGTGGATCGTGGGTGATCTGGCCTCAAATTTGGAGTTATCTGGCTGGTTCGGTAGTTCCAGGAAAGAATAACGGATTCTGGTCTATATACTAAAATGTTATCACCTCTCCTCAGAAGTGGATTGTGTTTTTTCAGCCTATTGCAAAGGATTATTGATCTGATAATCTGGACCATCCACTTGCTTTTCTGGATAGTCCGGAGGATGATCTGGAGCGTGTGGAGCTCTGACAGCTTGCAACATTTCTGTGAAATGAGGGGGGGGGGAGGGGGGATGGCGTTGATATTTGAAATTTAACATGCATGATGTAGAAGCAGACCAATAAAATATTGGCCTGTGCTGCGTAAGTAAAACAGCTGATAAAGCCAAATATTTCCTCCATTCATTTGTGCGTACGTTAAAGAGTTAATGAAATACTTATCAAATTAAAAATTGCATAGAGTATTACGTGCATTAGTATAAGATGAAAATTATTTATTTTCAGATAACCAGTTCACTATTTCTAAGAATTATATGCATTGCAAATAATGGATAAAAATCTTGCGACTGAAGATCATTTGTAAACTTAGAGTACAATGTCTTAAAGTAAATGGTGATACATTTGTTCTACGTTATCTCAATATGTATAGTCAAATTGACATCTACGTTAGTTAAATGTTCACAGCTTTATTAACACACTTATTCAAACATTTTATCATAATGCATATACCACACCTGAAGTACTTCAAATTTTGTTAGCATCACATTGTAAAAATATTATACCCACGCTTGTCGTCCGTGATTATATTTCCTTATTTTGTGTTGAATAACCAACATTCTCAACTTCGCATTTACCTACCAATATGAAGCACTTTTCATGTCAATTTAATCAACCATTAGCTATCATATATTTTGGATCGATGCCCTCTTTATCACACAGAACATTGCAAGACTTCCGAGCACAAAGTTTAACATCAAGGATAGTGCTATTTTACAAGGGGCAGACACTACCTTGGCAAGTGAAGCCCTAACATACGTTGGTTGGACATTTTAATGGGCTGAAATTACAGGATGTGTGGAAATCATGACAAAATGTTGTACATCCCATCAGCATGGTAATGGACAATCAAGTAAACAAGTGCGCATTCTATAAATATATATCTGCAGATATATTTTATTTTTACAAAAATGACTAAGCCATACAAGCAATGGTTCTTGCCTAATATGGTAGATTTACATTGCAAGTTAAGTAAACATGAAATGGCAACTTATCTTAAATGTTAATGTCAGCCAGAAATTTGTGGTTCTAGTTCATGCAATACATGATAATTCTAAGAAAATTGTCGTAAATCATGTTGTTCCATGCACTTATTATGCCTAACAACAAGATGTAATATCATTCAATATGCTTATTGTAAATACTCAAATACTTTCCCTGACTGCTGCTCCACCCTGCTTATGAGGTCAGCAGGTGATATGTATAATGATAAGCACTGTTTGCCAGCCTTTGTTTTGCACCATGCTAAGTACTTCTGTCTGTCTCACTGATAACATGAACTACATAGTTGAACAAAACCAGAGCTTTTTGCTGCATTACTACAGAAATGGCTATACAGAGAAAGGTAGACATACATTTATGACTTGTAATTTAAAACTAAACTATTTCTTTACATTACAGGTTGTGGTTGCATTGTATTGAAATCGCGGAGAATGTAGAAGCCCTATGGGATACTCAAGTCCAACTTATGTGCACAGCAGATAACACGATGATGTCTATTGTAAGCATAGGAATGCAGTGATATTAAAAGTAATAGTGTAGAATATATTATTATACCGTGGATAGCGCAACATATTAAGCTATATTTTCACAGTACACGACTTATCTAAATGGAATACAAAAGTGCATGGCAATACGCCTATACAGAGTGAAAATCCAGAAATCCAGGATACCGATATCGCCGAAAGGTGGACATATCTGAAGTAACCTGGCAGTCAGCATAATACAGCACATGTACACCAGACACAGTACACGCCAAATGCACACCGAGCACGAGACATAGCTCCCATGCCACGATGACGCGCGCCGTGGCGTCCTCCTCCTCGCGGTCGTCCTCGTCGTCCGACAACCTTCACGTGGTGGGCGTCGGCTTCTCGCCGCACATGGACCACTGCTGCCAGTGCTCGGCGCTCGGCGTGGCCGGCGTTCTCTGGATCCTCGCGTCCGCCCTTGCCACCGCGCTGTCCTGTGTGGGGTTTTACTTCCCGTTCTGGATCGAAGGTGAGTGCGGCTTGTGCCGGTTTATTGTGCTGCTGTCACGCCTGTATTTTAGAGATCACCTCTAGGACTAGTCATGTGATGTCTATGTTAAAAATACGAGTATTTTAAGCCATATTCTTATGAAAGAATAAAGTGTGTGTTAATGATAATTATCGCCACGTCGCTGCTTACTGTTTCTTGGGAAGTAATGAGCAGTACGATGGATTCCGATTTCTGTTCACGGCTAGGTGTATTTCTTTTAATTGGGACCTATAGTCTATACTATTGAATACATAAATAAAGTTGCACTAAAGGGTGTGGAAGGGAACACCTCTGGTGAACTTCCCAAAATCTCCAACCACCATTAAGTGGCTGCAGACGACGTCAATTGGGACACTATTTCCTACATATGTTGAGTATTGCAATCCAGAAAAATCATGAGACCGGCTCAAACTTCAATTTTAAGAAAGGCCCGCTTGTGTTTCGGTGCTTATTCTGGCCTCTAATCGGGTGACAAGTACACCATTCTGGTGGTAGGTGCCATTATTTAAAAACAGTCCCGACCAATATGAGGCTAGCAAATCTGCAAACCCCCACGGTGCTAACCCTCTCCCCCACTCGCCGCAGGCTCCATGAAGAACAGCACGCCCACGTACCTGGGGCTGTGGCGGCGCTGTAACTACCTGCGCGCCTCCAGCCACCACACCATCGAGGTGGTGTACGAGTGCGGTCGCTACTCCACCTTCATGGACATCCCCAGCCTGTGGTGGCAGATCGGCACCATCACCATTGGTAAGCCGAAGTACAATAGAACCTCGCAATTAAGACTACATATATAGGGTGCATGTACAAATGAAAACCTCCAGTAAGAGACCACGTATATCTATTGAGAACACTCAGAGCCCGTCCTCTTGCCTTGATAAAGAGGTTCTACCGTATAAATCAGATGTGGTTCGTAATTGACGGACAGATATTAACTTTGCCGCAGTGTCATCTTCACGCCAACAGACACCCAGACTGGTGACCACCCATACAGCCACGCACAGGACAATCACACCGACAACCACATACACATAGCAACTGTCCACTCACTGTCATATGCAGGCTGCTCGCCATGTCCTGACAGACTCAAAACAGACGCGCGCACACACTCACTCACTATTCACTCACCCACCCACTCACCCACTCAGACACACACACACACACAGACACACAGACACAGACACACAGACACACAGACACAGACACACAGACCACACACACACACACACACACACACACACAGACACACACAGACACACAGACACACACACAGACACAGACACACACACACACAGACACACACACACACACACACACACACACACACACACTCACACACACACACACACACACACACACACACACACACACACACACACACACACACACACACACACACACACACACACACACACACCCTCCTGTCCTCTCCCGCCCCCCGCTGACCGTGTAGCGTGTGTTCCGGCAGGTGTGGGGTGCGGGCTCATGCTGGCCGTCACCATGCTCGGCCTGTTCGGCTGCTGCTGTATCGGCGTCATCACGCACCGCACGGCGCGCGTGTGCGCACACGTGCAGATGCTGGCAGGTCAGTGAGTTCCTGTACTAGACTTGCCAATTATACACATGTTTTTTGTAACAAAGTATGACTTGTACGGTGTTTACTCGGATGTTTGCTAGCCTGCATGAATAGCATATGCGTTTGCACGGTGCACGCGTGTACTAATTAGGAAGGATGTACATTTTGTCAAACTCCACAATTTGCAACACATGAATTTACGATAGTTTCTGGTTTAACACTGATCAGTCGTAAAAAAAAACGCTCAAACTGTAGCCTTTATCTATAGTTATCAATGCAAAAGTACAATATTGAAATTTCAGTAAGTTATTGTTGCAATGTACACATACATTTGATAAATACGCTAGAAGAGTGTTCCATGGATGATAAATGACAAGGTGATCAGTACACGGCCACCTGCCTATTAATCAACTGGCCAAATGATCTGTATGACCTAGTGACATGTATAAGGAAAACTATTAGAATAACTGTTACATGTATTGCATTACATATCTATTTTTTCTAAACTAATTATAATGGGAATAACGTGAATAGAACACTTAATGAGGATTTCCATATGACAAATACATTAATATGTGAGATAAGTGGATGTATTGTTAGTGCTTTACCTGTATATATTATGACGTTGTTACTTGATTAGATATATGGCTACAGATATATAAAGAAAAATTCGTCTGGTATCATATAATCCCATTATTTGCTCATCAATTCCTATCCATATTCACGCAAATAATACATGGGTACTGGAACATTATTCTACTCGGATCGTAACATAATTCGTCTGCCAATGAGGTTTACCACAAACTCAGTTGGTGAGAACACTCCCTTGGTGTCCAGCAGACGTGGAAACAGTGATATAATGCAGTGAAAGTTATTAAAAAAGGAATTGGTTATGATCGCCACAGCAATATTAGTTTGACCACTCTGGGGTTTATTTGTCATGGGAAGGAACAGCTGCTATGGCAGTATAACTGAAAGTTTTGCTTTACATCATGTCAAGATCTTACGTTATACCAATGTAATCATCAGCCGTAAACATCCCGTGCATTTATGTATAACAGAATGATAGCATTATCACAATCATCGTGAAACACGGGTGCCTTTGTGCCTCTAAGTGTCTGGATCTAGATTCAGTACAATGGCTTCAACACTAACATTACGTGGAAAACAAGAAGTTAGTATTGCTAGTTATCAGTTATCACTCGTTCGCACCACGTTTATATAGCACATTTATTTAGAAAATAGATTATATGAACGGTGAAATACCTCAAATAACATGGGTTGTGACTGCCATTCGCATAACTATAGAGTGGTGCCGATTGGTGTGCTGTGGGTGTACCAACGCACCGACATGTCGACCTTTTATATACAGGTCAGTTTTTTTTACATCAATCTGTACGATCAATTACACTCAAAATATATTTGGTAGGAAGGAAAACTGCACAATCAGATAATGTAAAATTAGACTCCATGTTGGAGCCCGTGTCCACAAGTGAGTGATGTATACCCTACTGTTCAGAGCAGTTTCCAATGATTTATAACAACATGGACAACGTAATTACTGGATACGTCTTTTACATGGCGATTACACAGTATTATATGCCTTTTACATTGCACTTTCTAGTGAGCGATTCAGTGTAGTAGTAGTATAGGCCTTTCATCAGTTCACAATATAGTGTACACACCTCTCCATGTGTATACATGACTCAATTATACTTTTTTCTCGCCTGTGCCCTAGGTAAATCATTCGTAGCTGGCATTCCGAGTGCCCGGGTGCGCATACAGTCAGGAATGCCACGACGTTCACTTCCTTGTGGTAGTGTATATTAACCATGGCGATGACCAATCCTTTATCACCGCCATCCAGATAGCGCGATCTTGCTGCCCTTCGTGTGTGATGCTCATAGCACAAGAAACCGACTAATGATATCCGAGTAACACCCCAATAAGAAGAAGATTAACTTGGCATCTATGGCCGCGTGATCATTTTATAAAGCTGGTCACAGTCAACAAGGCGATAGTGCGGTCTCGTGCAAATTCTGATTAGGCTACATATCTACTGGTTTGTAAATAGATTGTCATTTTCCTAGTCCTCTTGCGGGGTTCCACTGCATCACGTTATCGTTCGCAATAAACCACACATCCTATCTGCACTGTGGTGATTGTTATGATCCGCCCGCGTATTCGGCAGATGAGAAAAGTGTGTGACGTTGACGCGTTGTGGCAGCTCTGCTGATTATCCGCCGCCCCGCACATACACAACTCACACGCCCCCTCACATTGACGTGAGGCGGTGAAGATTGCCGCCTGTTACTGATGTGTCGTTATTAATCGTGCTATTTGATATCCACTTTCGTTCTCGTAGTGTACGCGTTAACAATAGTTCACTATACATATCGAAATTAGCACCTTCTTTTTTCTAATGTTCTCATACGGATAATGTATTACTAGCGTAATAACCACAGACGACCATGCAATCTTTGTGTGTAGAAACTCACACGTGGCTGGTCAGTGGTTCACGGCGTCAGATGCAGCGATTCAGCAGTTGATTTACTATCTCTTACTGTGTTACCATCACTACTGCCCACACGCTATGAGCTTTTGAATCACAAGCATGGAACCTGGCAATGCAGACACGGGCGCGGGGATACGTGGTAGTTTCACGGAGTCTCTATTGCTGTTTACATGCTACATATCGCAGATCTACTTGAATCGTCTATAATGAACCAGCCTGGTTTGAATACTTGATTACTCCTACATTATATGTATGTCAGTGTAAGATAAAGTGTGAAATACATACTATTCCAACTGTTCTCCTGTTGAAAGTATTTCGTGAATCTCCAAGACCAATTGCAAGGGCCACAACTAGCCATTCGAGTGTCTCAGGGTTGAAGTATTAGGCCGGCTGCACTGACCAGCCATGCATGCTCTACTGTGTCTGAGAGGTCAATGTTAATTGAGCACCACCACCCAGCGGATCAGATGCGATGCCGATACCGTGTAACTGTTCCTATCAGTTCTTATTTCACACATGCGTACTGACTTTATCTCCTACAATAGTCGAGAGCTCGAGGTCAACAGCAATGGTTATTTTATGACCAGTCCCGATGGAAAAGATGGAAACACCGCTATTGTATTTTTATTTTGCAAAGCAGTTATTCCGAAATGAAAGCATAGCTGGTGCTGCAGTTATCTCGTTGTGACTATAAATTATGTCTAGAAGAATTTGGGAAATACATACACAAAAACAAAAATTAAAATTAAAGTATGTTGCCACCAAGTCCGCAGAAGAAGGACGGTGGCTTGGATAATGATCAGCAGATAGATCTGACGGGGGCCTGTAGCGAGGCCGCTCGTTTATATAGAGTTCAAGACCATGGTCAAGTACTTACCAAGGATAATGGTACTTGTACTTAATTAATTTGTTCAAAATAGTGATGTACTTTGTATAGCCACCCAGCGAAACTAGCAAGTCACACCACTTTTATTTGTAACCTTGTGTGCAGATACCATGGCGTATCAGCAAAAACATGTAGCCTGCAGTAGGCCATATATATTATGTGTGTGTTTATATTTATTCCCGATTATAATCATTCTAATATATAAATAATTGTCATAACTGCTTACCATATATAATTTTGTGCTTGGATGTTTAAAGGTAACAATGAAGGACATGGTTTTTACTATGTTCGCGACCATATAATTTGTGGGTCGTAATTTCTTAACCGTCCTATTTCCGGGAGAAAAACGGCCTGTCAAATACCGTCCCGTACTCGCCGTGGATGAGGCTAATGTAATGGCGTAATGACGTCATCACGAGACTGAGTACTTCCGGGCGGCATTGGTCACGTGCATAGAATCAAAATAAACAACTCATTTTTGACGGCTCTATCTTTTGCTGATAATTGAATTTCTACAAATATCTCAATTGATTTGTATCTAGAAATTACACTGGGTATGAGTGGTAATATTTCGGAGACGTCGCCTGTCTTAAGGTATTGACATAGTATTGACTAGGAGGGTTCGCAGTGAGGTCGTGTGCATACGGATCCCGTGCATCCAATGTTTAAAAACGAAAATAAACAATGTTTAGTAAACAATCTTCTTCTCTAAAATGTACTTCTGAATTTCGTGTGTCACCATTAATAATGGTTGTTTTGAGATTCTCATTTTCAAATATTTTATTATGAATAAAATGATATTGTATATGTGATGCACGGGCTCGAGGTGCACTAAAAATGCACGTGATGTGTGAGCACCCCGGGTGAGCACGCACTCACACCAAACGTAAAACGTAAAACCATTGAGCGGGACTAGATTGCTTTGCTGCATCAATCATCGCTTGATTCACAACAAATAATGGACACTAAAACCAACACGCAGGGTACATAAACTCTTGTCACAGTAATTAATTCGGCCGGGTAGGGCTTGGCAGAATCGTCCCCCATCATGATGGATACAAATGAAGTATGACCGATGAGATTGGGATGAAAATGAATGGAGCGACGCCGTGACAGGGTTAGATTGTGGGACATGGGAGACATCGTATCAAGTGCCGCGCACTTACGATGGAACTTCTAAAAAAACACCAGTTGCTCAGTCATGTACTCAGTTTTGCAAGTTAACGGTTGGTGCCCCAATAATAGTGGTGACAACTGCTTGGTCTTTTCAGGATTTCAGCATTTATCAGATCCAATGAAATGTTTGCTGAAAGGACCGCTTGGTGACTGACGCTTTGCAGAGATTGAGGCTGGAGATAATGTGATGGATTGACACAATCCATTTACCTGTTCACTGTGGATATCTGGTCATTGAAATAGTGGAAGGCTGGCTGGTTGGGTGTTCCTGACGCCTGTGTGTGTATCTTGGAGGCTCGAATACACAGCTCAGATGACCAATAAGGGATGCTGCTCAATTGTTCACGGTTTGATCCTCACGAGTGTGATGTCTCCTCAGAGTTGGTCAGTTGGTCAGTGACGTCGTTATTTTAGTTCTAAAATTGACTCGGGGACCACAATTAGAACACATTGGCATCCCATATCAGGGTAGTCGCTAGCGGGTGGGCCGAGTGGGTCCATGCCCTACCACGTTTAAAAAAAAACGTTGTCATCTCTTCACACTCCTTTCAGCTTACAAAGCCTAGAAATCATCGCGATATAGTGAAATTGCCATTTACAGGTCCAATTATGTTTACATGCTAGTGTCGGCCTTGTATCTGCCACGCTGGCGGTGGCCAGGTGTGGGCACGGTCGCTCGTCCAGGGCCCTCGCTGGTGCGCCCATCACCAGTGTAAGTGGCAGCCGCCGCGCCGCCGCTGTGATTTGCCACCATCCGTCTCTGCCGCCGCCGCGGCTGGGGTCTTTGATCAGCAGTTAATTGGTGACAGCACCCAGGTGGCAATTAATTACCACCGGCGAGAAGCATGTATTCAGTTGTAGTGGAGCTGACAATGTATACATAGAGAATGGCAGCTATACAGCAGTTAACCTCTCCCCTAATTGAAGATTTTGGACTAAACCTTTGAATATGCGTTTGTGTTGAGTAGATTTTAGAGTAAAATAACCCTTCGAATTCCACAACTTTGAGAGAGTACGTTACCCCTCGTAGCAGCAGCATCCTGATGTCTTTAGGCCTAGGAATCAAGTACTATACTAATATAATCATCAAAAAGAAAATCACCTAAAAATAGGGTGGTGTTGTAAAATATGTCTCAACGTCTTGTTAACTGTTTTGTAATCAAATGAATAATTGTTTTGCTCGGCCTAGTCCCCACATCTCTGCACGCGATGCCCCTGGGACACTGCAAGCCTTGCGTGGATAATGCGCCTCACGAGGCGGGCATAGATTTCTTTTCTTTACTCTCTGCCTTTTCTCTAGAGAGACTATTGGCAATGTTAACAAGATTTCTCAAAACAAATAAAACCAGCAGTACTGCAGTGAGCCATATGAGTCAAATATGAAACATATATATGCGTCTCACGAGTTAAGATATTTCCCTGTATAGTGTCTAAATGTAGACCAAGTAAAGCATTGGAGTGATATTGATGGTATCACGTGGTTAATGTCGGTGGGGCCAGGACGTTGACACGGCTGATGGATATCGGCTGCTGGACATGGTATAAATCACCAGGGGCCCTAATGTCCGGATAATGAGGGGGAGCACAGTTTGATGGGGAATAGCTGTCTTAGCTTGTTTTAAGGAATGCTAGATTGTTTTGAAAATGTGCATACATGTACTAAGAATAAGAACCTCCTATTTGAACAGTATGACTTAATTTCGTTAGTGTGAATTTAAACGTTAACGTTAATACTGTCAAGTTATACTCCGACCTAGTCTTTCAACAGACCTTATATCTAATAGTTTTTATTTCTATTATTACATAAACCACTCGTGTCAACCATATATTAAGTGCAAAGATAAAGAGCAAGTACAATTGTGACGGCCTCTAGCTCTAATTCATGTCAGATCATTTAAAGGCCTTGTGATAAGCTAACTCCGACCACCAGCTCGTGTGTGTCGTTGGCTGAAAAGATTATCATGTTTGCAGGAATAATTGTTCTGGTAAATAATAATAATACAATGTTACATCACATAGAAGGCCCTTATTCAAGTCCAGCAAACATAAAGAATGTATGAATATAAAGAAGTAGGGCAGAGTAGTGAATGTATGTGTCTGGCGAGTCATTAGGAGCTTGTTATCATTATTCTCGCAGCCTAAAGGAGCCTCATGCATTTTTAAGTAGCTTCTATAAGAAAATACGGCCCATTGTATTGATATGGGCGGGCCAGGTGAAAGGAAAACACAGACTGAGTTATTCACTCTTTGGCCATTTTGGGGGACCGGTTTGCTATTATTTTTTGAACGTTGTAATGGTTGGTCAGTGTGTATTTCTTGTACTTCCCTACAGAATATTTCTTGTACTTGCTCAATCACATATAAAATTCCCCCGCTATAAATAGTACACTTGTACAAGGGTGGTATATAGCCTTGATGAAAATCCATTCACCAACATCTGTTTTCCTAAAATCACCAGTCACCAATACATTTCATTGTCTTTCATATAGATAATCAGGATTTGTAATTGAATAGGTTGCATCACATTTAGCACACTTGATTACAGATAATTCATAATTCACGCTCAAGATTTAGGGCAAATCACCAATCACCGCCTTTGTAATGAGCAGATCACTAGTCACCAATAATAGTTCCATCATACTTCACACACTTAAATACAGGCTGTTTACAATTCACAGTCAAGATTTAGAGCAAATCACCAATCACATTTTTACTATATGACCCCCTCTTGTAAGTTTCCTTGTACCTGCGTGTGTAATGTAAATCTGTCATGTATTTAACCCTCATTTACAGAGTAAAATGGGCACTTCATTATTGTGACCACGTTTCCGTCTTTCTATTCAACGTAGACAGCAAAATATCACCACAATCCGTATAACAGTTACCACCACAAACAGAAAACCTAACCATAAGTATGAATGCTGTCCAGTAAAGATCGATGAACCATCTTCAGGTTGAAACCAACAACCCAGTCCCATGTCAGAACGAACCACATTGTATTTGGGCTCTGAGAATAGTCCGTCGTCATTCTACACAACAGCTGCTGGGTGTCGCGACACGTGGGTGAAGGTGAAAATACAGCAAACGTAATAAATAAAACGGAATTTTGAAATGTGCAATAATAGCGTCGTTTTCAATCTTTTTTCATATTTCATAGTTTCATATGTTATCGCATGGTTTTCCCTTCTGTCCAGCTACGTCATGATGCCCTTTACTATTTATCATGCATGCAATTGATCGAATTATATGGTGTGGTAATGATATTCTTTAAAAATGTTCGCCTCCAAACTGGACCACAGCCGGTCTCATGTACAAACGTGGCCTTTATAAACAATGCAGCGCAACCTTTTCAAATGTAACCGGCAACTGCAATTTATTGTATTGCTGTGGATAGTGCACTTGCAATTGTGTGATCATTATGATGAACCTCAACGACATACACTAATTATAAAATGACGGTATGGGGGACGTTATGTTAAAATATGGCGTCATATAAGCTATATGGACAAACAAAATCAGATTCATCATAATTCCTTAAAGTTTATGTGGACCGGGTTTTGTGTTGACACAGACATATTCCATCGTGTTTACGTAATTAGCAACATAAATTAGATTACATGATAAGTATCCATATACGACAAGAAGTGGGAAAAGCTTCGTCATTGAGAGGTTCGTCTACAGCAGTGCACCGAAGGGGGCACACACCACGAGAGGTGGGCGCGTTGAAGCCCCAGCTTAGTGAGCACCACGCCTGCACTACACCGCCTGCTTTATGGACGCTCGCCATAAATGGACATTAATTGTAATTTATGCTCATCATATGGCATTCTGAGTGGAGCGCTCAATATTTGATGCGAGTTCGGAACCTCACGATAGCAAATGATGAAGTTGCCTTTGAAAAAGTGTTTTCCTTCACATTTTAACAGGGTATATATAGTTGGAGGAGTAACAGTTACTCATCAAGGTATGAAAGTAAAGAATGTGCCTCATCAATGAGCGGAGGCTTGCTGGTGCAACAATTGTTACAATATACAAGACCGGACTTGTGCTACCCTCATATGTTCTCTTTATGAAGGTTTGGGGAAGAAATAAATGATCTCATTACAGAGATCGTCTCAGGGAGGTTCTGCAGGACGACGTGGAGAGGGGGTCATATAGCAAAAATGTGATTGGTGATTTACCCTAAATTTGAGCGTGAATTGTGAATTGTCTGTATTTAAGTGCGAGAAATGTGATGGAACCTATTATTGGTGACTGGTGATCTGCTCATTCAAAGGCTGTGTTTGTTGATTTGCCCTAAATCTTGAGTGTGAATTGTGACTTTCCTGTATTTAGGTGTGTGAAATGTGATGTAAATATCATGCAACCTATTCAATTACAATTCCTGAGGATTGGTGAAAGACAATGAAATGTATTGGTGACTGGTGCTTTAGGGAAAAAATGTTGGTGAATGGATTTTCATCAACGCTATATACCCCCACCCCTCCGTTGATACATAGAGCGATGTTTGTACTATAACATGACTTTACTGCGCGGAGACTACATCCCCTGTGTATGTTGCAGGCATCCTACAGGGCGCGGGGCTGGCGCTGTACCCGCTCGGCTGGAAGAGCACGGAGTTCCGCCTCGTGTGCGGCCCGCACGCCAACATATATCACGAAGGTAAGCGCCACCAACATTACAACACTATATCTCACTTTCAATACTCTTGTTAAGGAAGAATGGGAGGTGGGCTGTAGGTGAACATTCTTGCGCTTCCCCCTTAATCTCCTGACCCAGGCTCAGAGATAGGCCTAAATATTAAGAATATTGAAAATTCTATGTATTTGGCACAGCCTGCTTGGTTTCATTTTGTTTTCGAATTTTCCTTTATGCTGTGTGCTATATTAACAATTGTTTAATTTTGAATTTTGATTTAAACGTTTTCAAACCACATAGGTTCCTTGTCAATTTGTTATTTATTTTACAAGAAACCTACATGGTTTGAGAACGTTTAGATTAGAAAAAACAATTGTTAATATCACACAGCATAAAAGAAAATTCGAAAACAAAATTAAGAATGCTGTTAACGTTTAAGCATAGCACACCAACATCTAATTACTTACATTTTGAAATAGGAATCTCGACTTGATGACCATTCTTGGGCCACAGAATTAGCAAGCAACTTTGAGTGGAGTCAGTGGTGACACTCGTCCTCTCATACGTTCACTTTAGATTAACAACCTGTTGACAGGGTTCTTTGTAGATTTGTGTACCATAAGTGCATGATAACAGCCATAACAACCTGGTTCCTTCATTGCAGGGAACTGTCACTTCCTGTGGGCCTGGTGGGCTGCTATAGGGGCGGCCGGCGCCGCTTTGCTGTGCGCCATCATCGGCTGCCAGGTGCTACCAAAAGTGGCACCAGTCAAGTTCTCCAGTCACAACTGCCGGTCACGTACTGCGCGCCACGAGCCACGTGCTTCCACGTCACGTGGGGGCTGCCGGTCACGTGACGAGTACATGCAAGTAGAGACCGAGTTCACGTGATCTTTGCCCTATAGGTCACGTGAATTCTATGTTTAAGGCTTGGCCAGGTCAAATTGGGTGGGAATTCTTCGTAGACAATAATGTAAGATGCAATACATCAATAAAATGGTGCCAACGAATCGTACTCTACCTGTGGTTTCTTACATTCGGTAAAGATAGTAATAATGTGTGAGACTCAATTTTGGGAAACAATGTTTTGAATGCCAACAGTAGCATATATCAATGTGTATAGATTCAATCATCATAGATAACAGTTACAATTACTTAAAAACATATATACGCTCAGCTTATTGTACTAGCCACATTATAATTCCTATCATTTTGACCTGGCCTTTTAGATATAGAACTCCTGACCTATGGATATCGCAAGACTATAGTGAAAGGTGATCATAGTGCAGCACCGGAACACTTTTAAGTATAAACATCTACATGTGCTACCTCTATGGTAAAAGTTACGGTCACTTACACTTACAGGAAATGCCCATGACAAATGTGCACATGTAGTTGGATTACTCGTACAGTGAAATTGTCCAAAAACCATGAACGCCCAAGACCAAGCCGCTTTGTTCGTGGTGGTTGTTGAAGAGAGCTGATGATTATTGGATCAACGTGGATGTATTATGGAAAGGTGTAGTTCGAGAATAGTAATGTAAAGTGAACACAAAAAGAACAAAATGTGGGATGCGCTTGGGTAAATCTGTGATAGTTAAACAGAACAATTGGCTACGTGTTTGATTTAATTCAGTTCTTTTATTGTCTCGGAAGCACATTGGAAGGATAAGAGTTCAATGAGTGGGCACTATTAAGTGTGAACTGATCACAACAGACCACATTCAGGGCTAAAATATCAATGAATAGTGTTAATGTTGTCAACAATAAAAAGTAGTTTTCATAGCATGCAGTAATAGCTCCGTTTTCTGAGGGCAGTGTAACAGTATTCTTACACATTGTATTTCACATTGACATATATACAAGTGCAGCATCAAAGTACTATGTAGCAGTGTGCACGTATTGGAACGTTCATGCATAGGTGGTTAGTGAAGAGTACAGTGTTCACACTCACATTTTAACAATGACAAGACATTGATACTTAATAGTTAGGTGCGCAGGGAATGTGTATAAACCACCTACAGCAGTGTAGAACTACATTGACATGAAGAGTGTGGGTAGCGCAGTCACCATACAGATGGTAGAAACTTTGAGTGCAAGAGGTACACTGTGTAAGAGTGTGATTATGTGTGTTAAAGATGTAATTGAATATAATATTATTAATGAGTGAACTGATTTATTTTTGTGTGCTTGAGTGATATTATCTATGTGTATTGCTGTATGTGTGAAGTGTTTACTAGTCATTGTTCATGTTAATACCAATTTAATGTAAGAAAGAACAGTATTTAGGACGACTACATATATACATTTGAATATACAGGTCCTTGCGTATTATAGTTTTATGCTTTGATAAGTAGTTTTTGTTAACTTTTATTACCATTATCAATTTATGTGTCAATAATGGACGCCTTGTGACGAATTTATGACAGAGGTGATGTTGTTATGTAATCAAAACTTCATTATAATTTTATGTTTATGAAACATGTACATGCGCATTTTACATGCTACCCCCCACCCGCTACACAAGACAACTACAGGCGATATATAAGTGTTCACATGCAGCCAATTTTATCGGAGATTCTTACCATGAAATAACAACATAGATAGGGACTTTAATCACATAGACTGTCCTGTTGAGAAGTGACAAGTTTCCTATATAATCAATAAACAAAAATCGTGGGCGACAAGGAAAATTTTTCGCTCCGCGAGGGAAAAACATGCATGTGAACACTCATACATGTCTATACAATCATGCAATCGCCTGTGGGTATCTAGTGGGAATCGGGTAGCGCACCTATGAACATGGGATAAAGCATGTTTAGAAGTAGTATTTCCATTTAGAGAGATACTCCGAAGACAACGTAATTGGCCATAACTCATTGGCAGATCCAGGAGAGGCGCAAGGGACATGTGACCCTTTTTTCACCGAAAAATGTCATGCTCTTGAGGGTTTTAGCCGTAATTCCTGGGAGCCTGGACGTGTGTATAAAACCCAAGACATTCTGAGAGTGCGAACCCCCTGGATCTGCTAATGAAAACTTGTGGTGTAAGATATATTTGAATGACTGTATTGTGCGCTATGTCATACATTGTTCACATATATCAATAAACACAATATTGATGTGAATATTATTGTAATTAATGAAAACTTTTAACTGCATTCACACCACTTTATTCTAGATGTATGCGTGTAGGCTAAGAAGCGAGAGAGGATGATGTGAGATACTCATCGTTTAGTTTTATTCTTGGTATGAAATGGATCAATGGGATCCTCAATAAACGGCAGGTATGACTGGTTTAGTGTTATGTTTTAATCACGAATTCATGACACCAGGGTAAGGACAAATGGGCACAAGTCTGAGGATTTTTGGGTGCTTTTTTGCATATAGTAGGGCAGCGTTGTTGACAGGTATTGCATGACCCATCAAAACACCATTAGCAACATACAAGAATATCATCTGATCAGTAAATGAAGGATATTCATTCATTCTCTCCTTTTTTTCTAATTTCGTATACGCACTCATTGAATATGATATATATAAGTACAGTCGGCCCTCAATCAAATTTAGTCAAATCATATTTAAGAGTAACATACATGTATATGCATTTAAAATGTATGTGTAAGCATTGTGCCATAACAGATTGTGCTTCAAACTTCAGACTAAATGATTACATGTATTCTGATTATTCCATAACCTCCACCACCACAAAAGCAGACACGCGCTTAAAACTCAGTGATGCATGACATGTGTCAATATCATCTGAATGCACCGGAAGTGCCTTTGGCATCCCATCCAGGATATACTGCATAAGAACATGGATGTTCCATGAATGTTTCACGATGGCATTTGTATCATAGAAGTCTGTGGATTATGCATTGGAGGGGTTTGGATGTGGGTGACGGAAGGATATTGATTTGAAGATTGGGGCTCTCGCGAATATTGGTGAAAAAATCACAGCTCTCTCAAATGCGTGTGAAATATGTGAAGTCCATTCTCATATCCATGTAATCATAAATCTGGTATATAAAATTACATCTACGACCACTACTGCATTGAAGGAGAAAGGGGTCCGAGGGCATTTTCCCCAAAAAATTTAACATTAAATATCGCCCCTTCAAAACCCTGTGATGCTAACAACACACTACATGTATATCTCGCGATCAAAAAAGTAACTTAGTAAAAGTATAGATAGAGATCTATATTCAATACACTATTCACATTTGACTGAGGAGAAAAAAATGTGAACGGGGGGGGGAGTAGAAATAAACTGCAACTGCTCATGCTTATTTGTTCGTGAATATATGGCAACATTAGTGCAACAGCCAAGCAGTTTCAGTGCGCGAATGGGCCGTATCAGGATACACCGGGCAACATAAACGAGCAAGGAAGGTTGGATGGACTGTTACTTCAAGTAATGTGAGGTAATCACAGGACCTACTCGACAGACATGTAGTCGGTTCAGAGAATGGAATTAGAGAAACGGCGGTGATCCCGTTTTAATTGTGCAATCATATTTATTGTGTTTCGTTTGTTTGTAAGTAACTATATATAAAGTATAAGGATATTTTATTTCAGAAGTATTAAAATACAGCCATAAATAAAACCAAAAGTATATACATATTACATTAAAAACTTAAACCATTAGAAGCAAAACAAATGCCTAATCCAGCTAATGCAGCAGCATTAAGATAAAAAGGTAAACTATGAAGAATTTAAAATGCATGATAAAAGCAAATTGTTGCTGTTTTCGATTCTTGTTTTAAAACTAAATATATTTCTTCTTAAAATGACCTTAAAACTGTTGACATTATGGCTTAAAAAGATTTCTGTTATGCTACATCGCCTATGTATCTCTATATAAAAAGGAAGAAGCGATTTTTTTGGTCACAAAAGGCTTTTTAACCAGAAGACGTACACCCTCCTAATTATGTATGAACAATCAGGACAACTTGGTGCTCATTATAATGTCTACATTTCAATCCAAATAAATTGCTTTTAATGATTAAAACAAGAAAATGTTTTTTAGAAATGTTCGCCATGCTGCTTACACGACCTGATGAGATTCAGAGACCGTGGCACCCAGACGGGTGTCGCGGTCCTGGATTTCTCCAAGGCATCCGACACGGTGCCCCATAGGTCCCTCCTGGGGAAACTAGACCACTACGGTATCAGAGGTGACATACACCGGAGGATTGCAAACTTCCTTACAAAGAGAACACAGTGCGTCCTGGTAGAAGTTACTTCCTCTGATCACATTGACGTAGACTCCGGTGTAGCACAGGGAACCGTATTGGGGCCCATCCTCTTCCTCCTACACATAAACGATCTACCCCAAAATGTTACATCCAGGGTGCGGCTTTTTGCCGACGATTGTTTACTATATAGACAAATACACTCACAGGAGGACCAGCAGGCCCTACAGGATGACCTGGATTCCCTTTCAAGGTGGTGTAACAAGTGGGGCATGGTGTTTAATGCCAAAAAATACAATGTCATGACCATTTCCAGGTCTCGCAACCCAGCAACAAAATTCTACACAATCGACGGAGATATCTTAGAACAGGTTGACAACACCAAGTACCTAGGAAAAACAATCTCAAACGATCTCGGCTGGTTTATCCAGGCTGCAAACACCTCAAACAAGACTAACACCACCCTGGCCTTCCTCAGACGTAACCTAAAGTTATGTCCAAAAAAGCTGAAGGAAACCATCTACCACAGCCTGGTCAGATCAGTGCTAGAGTATGAAGCCACAGCATGGGACCCGCACCTCTTTAAAGACATTAACAACCTAGAAATGGTGCAACGTAGGGCCGCCCGCTTCACACTAAACAATTACACCTATGATAGCAGTGTGACGGCCATGCTGAAACTCCTAGACTGGCAGGACCTCCAGAGCAGGCGAGAAGACCAACGCCTGATCCTTTTCTATAAAATTATACACGGGCGTGTGATGGTCCCTGTGGACGATAGCGAAGTCCTCAAACAAGCGGACACCCGTACCCGAGCAGCACACAATTTCAAATTCAAAGCCATCAGAGCTACCACCAACGACTACAAACACTCCTTTTTTGTTGCAACTACACTAGCATGGAACAATCTCCCGGCTGACGTCGCCTAAAGTACCACCATCGAAATGTTCAAATCCAGACTTAAGGACTACCAGGCTTAATCACGCTGACACAACTCCATTGGCGTGATACTCATTTAAAGGTGTGCCAATTACATATAGAAGAGAAGAAGAAGAAGATGTTTTTAAACGTACGTAATACACGTACGTAATACGTTAAAGTTTTGTAAGTCTAACGTACGTTGCACGTCACGCGTACAGTCATACAAAGAGGGAGCTGGGGAGGGTGGTGATGCAGTTGCATTTGGTCTGTTCCGGATCTCTTTTGTTGAGGGGTGATGGCAGAGGGTATGGTTGTTGGTGAAGGAAGGGAGGGGAAGATTTCATACGTTTCAACCGAGCAGCAGCAGGAATAGGGTGATGGAGATGCATTTAGTCTGTTCTGGACCTGTTTAGATGGGGATGGCGTAGAGAGTGTTGGGGAGAGAAGATGGGGTGGCGGCGGAAGGAAGGGTAGGGGAGGGTGGAACACTCTGTTCCGCACGTACGTGTTTACCAGGGGTAGCAGTAGCTGCGGGAATATTAGAGGCATCAATCGTTGCCATATACATATACATCTGTGATATATGACGATGGGAGGAAGATGATAGAGGTGTATGTTTTCCGTCACAAACATGTATTCTGACGGGAGCTGGTGTGGTGGAGGCAGGTAGGTGGTAATGGAGGTGCATTTAATCTGTTACAGATCTCATCCGTTTCAATTTGAGCAGTAGGAAGGATGCGATGGATATTCATATTGTCTGTAAATGCATTTGGTCTTTAGTTTATGATTGAAAAAGATTCTTAAGAATCGAAAATATTTTCCAAATTAACAAAATAAATTATTAAAATAAATGTAGAATTGTGTTTAGAAAGCGTGTGAACAATAACAGCAACAAAGACATTTAAATAGAATGAGACACAATGCTGTGCACCATATAAATAATTTATTTAACCTATGTATGTTCTTAATATATGTACCCAGTTTTTGAGTATGCTGACCATGAGGGAGAGTAATATAATGGTGGTAAAGCGATGACAAATACCCTATCAGCGGGGAATTCCAGGCGACACGCAAGCCTTGAATCAAGTGCTTTATTCTTCAATCTCTCATTCACATTTGATATACTGAAAGAGACTTTACTTTCCTAGTGGGGAGGGAGTGGGTTTGTTTTTATTGTTTGCTTTTCTTTTCTTGTTCGTAATTTAAAATATGTTGATACAGGCATTGAACTTATAATAACATTCATAGGGTGCATAGTAACGTCACTTGGCGTGCGTGATCAACGGAGAAGCAGGGTGAAACTTGGAATCCAGGGGCCGCCTTATGGCATTAACTGACGCAAACTGACGCGAGCAAATCACATAATCTTTGGCGTGAACTATATAGCTACCCGTACTGTCTACTGTCTACTGTCTACTGTGAACTGCTAGTATCACATGGCGCATCCATTACGCATTGGTGTAGCAGAGCATGGGAGCAATTGCTATACACGTAGAAGGGACAATAAAAAAAGAAGAAAAGCGGGAGGGGAACACACACTTGAGTTTGCATTATGGACGGACAGTCTGTATGTTAAGGACATGTCACACCAAGAAGTCATGCTAATGTGTCAAATTGCTTGTGGAGGCATTTGGTGTGCTGACAACATTGATGCAGAACAAAGTGCTGAAAAATAGAGACGTATGTTCTATGATTTTCAATTCTTATATGTAACTGCACATTTTGATAAAGGAGGTTTAATATCAATAAATTGTTGTTAATAGCAAACCCAATTTATACATGAGACTAATGCATGGGTGTGATTTATTACACGGATTTCTAATCTTTACCACTAATAACTTTCTTGCGATGTTATTTATATGTATTCCATAAATGTGAATCTAGACAATGTTGTTCATAAAATACTTATGTCATTGCAGGTTTTGCACCTAAACAAAATGGCGTAATTTCGAAAGAAATTGAAGACTTTGTTCGTGCGAAACAAACAATGAGATAATATTGGATGTTGTTTCTGTGAAAAGTAGTGTTTTAGTGAATGGTGAAGAGCGAATGAAAACCACCAGTATTACTGAAATCATTAGAAAATATCAGTAATTGTGCAAACATGAAATTCTAAATTTGTTAAATGATAGAACAAATGAGTGTTACAATGCAATGTAGTTATCAGTCCCAGCTCCAGCTATATAAAACCAGTACAGGTGTTGTACAGATTTTGTACGCTTAAAGACATACTAGCCTAAAACAGCACCTATTCAGTGCAGTGAAAGAAGATGAAAAAGCGTGTAGTGCTAGGCCAGCAAGGAGGAGAAGATTGCCCGGTACGTGAGATTTGATGATTTTGTGATGTAAGATTGAACTTTGAGATAATTGATTGTGTTTGTGTATAATATGTTTGATGCAGTGTACAGGTAAAACAGAGTGAACTTATGTGTATATTGTAATATAATTGAAGTAATGAGATGTGCATATTTATGAGAATAGCGACTAGTCACAAAAGATGCAGGTGTTCAGTGATATTTCTTAGAAGTTTCAACTGAATTGTATTATTTATATTTCAATATTCATGTTATCAGATGCAAGGTGGGAGTATGTTGTGAAATATACAGTAATTTAGTCTGGTGTTAACATATGTGTACATGATATTCACTGATTAGAAATTTGTCATGCAGTTATCCTCACAGGAGACTGGATTGAATAGTTCATATAGTAATTACCAAGAAATGTATGAGGAGTCGAAGTTGTTTTTGGTTTATCTTTGTAATGAATTGATGTGAAAGTTGAAATTATAATGAACGTTTGATAAACATACAAATTAAAAGAGTTTTATGACCAACACCAACAACAAATCCAACATCATTTGAGCTTCAATCTTGTTTGATCACCATTGTCGGCTGCTTTACTTCATCTGGAGGAGTCATTTATGATACAGTTGAATGCTTTTTCAATCCTATATTTATTCAGATAAAGTACATGGTTATTAAAATTGTAATGTACCTAGTTATTTTAACATTTCGTTTCAACTAAAAACAACAACAACAACAACAACAACAACAACAACAACAACAACAACAACAACAACAACAACAACAACAACAACAACAACAACAACAACAACAACAACAACAACAACACTTTTTGTACATATTGATCTGCGGGCTGAGTTATAATGTGGCGTTAGGTCAGTCCTGGACTGACCTAACACCAATTAGATCAATCCAGAATAAATAATTACTCTACTTTACTTCAATATATTAATGATTAACTAAAGGTTATAATATTACATATTTCTGTAAATGTTTGAGTTCCACTTATGCAGTGTTAGGCTGCTTTTGTTCGCCAATATCATTAACTAATGGGTATTAGGTGTTGGTCTTGTAGAACTGAAAAATCAGTAAAATTCCGGGCCAAAATCTAATTCTGATATTATAATTAACTGTTATTCGCGCATATTTAAAGTTGTTAATAATACGTGATATTTTACTTAAAGCTATGTATACCACTAATCAAACATCTAATTTTGATAGGAGCAAACAATAAGAAATTTTAATGAGATTACAAAAAGCTGTGGGCAAAGTGCCACGAAATAGCCACGGGCTACAACATTTTGACAATTAAAAAGGCTGATCATATCATATGATGAAAACGATGAAGCAAGACGCATTTCTAATTTATCTTCTTTTAAACGGTGGGTTAAGTTAAATTGTGTTTGTATAATTTTTGTAATTTAGTCAATACATACCCCAATTCGATAATTGATATATTCATTGATTATGAATGATCAAAATGCTATTAAGGACTCAGCTATTATAAGTAAAATGGTACTAAATGGGGTAAGGGCGCCGGGGAGGTCATTGAAAGCAAAGTTGACCGGAGTTAACAAGAACGGTAGGTGTGAGCAAAGCTCAAAATTGGAATGTGTCGTGTGGAAACAACGCCTTTTTATCTATACTGGTTTAACACTAGAGAAAATATTTGATGGCGCAAATCAATAGAATCGTGTTTATATTTATTTATTTTCTACTTCAGGCTTATTCACCTATTGTGAGCCTAAATCATCAAAGAAATCAAAAGTGAAGAAATCCGACGCGTGGAATGAATATGAAATTTCGTGCCCCACAGAGGAGTCCAGATGGATAACACAGATATTTGTGAGCAGTTGGACGTTAGGATATAGTCTAGCTATAAAACCACTTCGTACAAAACCAGTTTTGTAACGCCTTAAAACATGCATTATAGCCTTCGGTTGGATGGTACAATGTACTTGTCACATTGCCATTAGCATATGCGCTATTTTCCGAATTAGTATGTACATGTGTGTAGGTTTTTGGAAAATGGGGGCCCGGGGTGCGTGCTTAGAGATCTCATTTGTTTACACAATTGATACTGGGCATGCAAAAAAACCCGCATGAACGGGGAAAGAGGAGAGTGTGGGTGACCCCCCAACCCCCCACCACCACCCCCACCCCCGGATCTACTTGTCTTTGTCTGATATAACAAATAGATCTGATGTTGAGTCCGGGCCTGTTGCTATTTGCAGGTGGGCTGGTCCGCCCCATACCGCGCCCACAAAATGATACCTCCAGAACTAGAGGTTCGCAGATCAACAATTCCAGGTTTGTTCAGTTTGTATTAAGATGATACGAGAGTTTATGCGTTACTAAACTTTGATTTTCTACCTTATTATTGCTTATATCTTTACAAATTACATTTTGTTGTGTAGGTAGTAATCTTATTTAATGGTATAACGCGGTTTGAAATATATAGATTGATGTAAAAAATGCAACACAATTTAATTAAAACTTCGACAAATCTTAGACAAGACATACTACTTTGTATAGGAATTTAAAAAGAAATCCATTTAGTGTGATATGCCGTGGTTGTGCGTCAGCTGACATCGTGCGTAGTCTACTAGCCTCCATGTGGCCATCGAAGAACGTCAATCCCCAGCAATGTACATTTCTCTACATGAAAAACAACTGAACGAAAAACACTATTTTTAAATGCATCGTGTATAATAAAAATCGCCAAGGTAATAATAATTCAATAAAACTAACTGAACCAATGATTATCTAACGGAAGCTTCTCAGTGCTCATCCTTCTCTGTGCGCAGGCGCCGGTCTGGGCGTGTTCGCGGCCACATTCATCCCCAAATACACGTGGCTGGGAGAGTATGAGGGCGAGGGCCTGCTGGCCGAGTGGGCGTCCCCGTACATATTTTTGGTGAGTCCACGTGGTGGGTGCTGTTAAATGATAAGGAACAAGTGATAAATCAATCTAATCTCTGCCTACAATGTTTTCAAAACTCTAGTTTGAATAGTAATATTAGGGCAGTGTCCTGTGCCGATGGGCGCTTACTAACATTGAACATATGCAAATATTACCGTTGAGATTCCCACACAACGTAAGAGTTCACAAAAATGTGAATACCTCAGGGTAAAATCATCCCTATGACAATGATGCATCCAGTATAGTCATGATGTGTGATGCAACTCTACCATAGAGTAACACTGTTGCCTTTTGTTTGTCTCCGCGTGTAGACGTCGCGGGCGGGGAAGACACTGACCATGATAGATGGCATCCACCCCGAGACTTCCAGCTGGACTCGCTGGATGAACACCCCCAGGTGCGTAAGGATGACACGGTCATTGGGGTCACCTCTAATGTGTCTGTATCAAATTGTCGTGTGTTGCCATTTACTGTAGCCAGTGATCAGTAAACTGTTGTCAATTGTCGTTTTGTCAAAGTACACTATCAGGTCCAGGTTTTCAGAATAGTCGAAGTGTGCAACTTCATGTGTTTTTACATGTACAGCTCGCAGACAAGCATGAAAATGGCATTTTATGGGTAAAAATTTTGCGCATTTGAACATTTGAAGTAAGAAATAAATGAAATAGCAAAATACCTAAAAAAAAATTTTTTATACAAACATTCATAGATAATTCCTACTTATTTAAGCAGGAGTGTTATTCTATTGGTCTGCATTTTTCAGAAATCATCATGAAGAAAATGTGGACACAATGCACTGTAAAGGCAAGGTTTTCTTCATGACCAACAGGGATATTGTACCAGGTGCGCACGTCTCCATATACAGCATCAAAATGTACCACATAGATTTTCAGTAAACTATATTCACATTTGCTGATTATATCCAATATTTGAAATTAAACTGAAATTAATGTCTAGAATGTGTTTGGTAGTGATTTGTGTTATGCATCACTTTCCATATGGAATGTGTAGGGTTGTTTCAGCTTGAATTTGTAGTAGGCCTATCACTGCTTATTGTTTCAGGTACTGAGTTGATGTACTATTACGGTGACGAATACTCCTACGGTATCGGCATCATATATCGAGGCTGGCTGAAAGACATGGAAGATAGGATGTTGGCCAAAAAGACCGGCAACTTAGAAATAAACTTTAATATATAAAATGCTGTGACTTAATCTAATGCTAGTCAGTAAAATTCAATATATAAAATGCTGTGACTGAATGGAATGCTAGTTAATATATCAGTGTGCGTGTATCGGCTTATGAAGTTGAGGTTCAAAATAGTCTATGTCTAATACGTGATTGAGTACTAGATGATACTGCGTGTAGTACAGAACATGTTTGTAATGATAATGTTTTGTAATAAAATTATATGTCTGCATTCTCGGGTTATATGTTGCCAACGCATATAATGACAATGTGGTCCCCCTCCCCATTATACCTGATGTGATCGTAGAACAGTCGCATATGTAAGGACAAGTTCGTTTGGCTCAGCAAATTGTCGCACCATGCATTTTACTACGTTCCATGTCGCCTCAATACGCCAAAATTGAGAATTTGATACAATGCGCGTGGCTTCATTGGAAGGGTTTGTCTACGATCACGTATGTAAAAGCGGGTTTCAATAGGTAAACTGTTATGCCTAAAACCTGCTTTACACATCAGCGAATTCCGCCTACGTATCTCTACGTGCACTGGCGAATTGGCAAATTCGTCAGGAAAGTTTGAACATGTTCAAAATTTTTGAACGAATATTCATATTGGTTAAAGTTTGCTTCAAATAGTTATGCTGTGTCTAGGGATCGCAGAACATTCGCACATACCAGTAACACTTCGTTTGCCTAAGCAACTTGACCTATCGTGCATTTTTACCACGTTCAATGCCGCCACAATATGCCCAAGTTGACGACATGACATAATACGTGCAGATGCGTTGCACGAGTTCGCCCATGATCGCTCAAGTGTAAAGCGGGTGGAAGTTTTACAGGCTTGTAATCTTTAACTCACAAGGGAAGGGGGGTTATGTTAAATGCCACCCCAACGACCCCACTCCCTGCTGGTGGAGTAGTCCCTGTTTAATAGACTATAAACATACAGATGGCAGTTTTTAAAATAAAAACACCGGTACTTCTTTCCCTCTCCCATACACATTGTATGTAAATATCCTAAGTTTAAATGGAAGTTGTCTCAACAGTCCAAATTTTATCTTGTATTGAATGGACTGCCTTTTTGACTGAATGATTTATGTACGGGTGATCGTTGGCTGCCCCTCACCCAACCCTACCCCCTACAAATGTTTATGGTGCATTAACATTTTATGAGACAGATTTGATTGAAACTCACTAAATCTTGGCATATAATATAACAATGTATGAGACAACTTGGCTTCATAATGCAAATACTCCACATCGAGGGCTCTAGGATATTTCTTTTAAGATACAATCAAAATCAAAATGAATAGTAAATATTGAAATAAGTGCACAACATAAATACATAGGGTGAAAGTAATCTTTATTATCATTCTAACAGATACAATTTTGGTAAAGTTGATTGCCAATTCTACAAAGTAGTTGGACCACCGTGAGCAATGTTTTATACCTGTAAGTAAAACAATAGTCCAGTAAGTTTGCGATGTATAGGACAACAAATAAACTGCAACTTACTATAGAGTAGGGCTCTAGAGTTTTTTAAAGTTCAGATCTATTTAAAGGAATATTACGAGGGCTACCAAGTACTCGTAATACAGAGTTGTCCGTATTAATACAAATTTCAGACCCAAAAATCTGAATACTATTTGTACTCAAAATACAACATTTATCCCTTCTCATGTATATATTTGTTGGGTATTGAATAGAAATATCCATTCACCATACTGTGCAACCTCCTGTGGTTGATATTAGAAAGATGTATTGAACAAGTTTGGCAGCCGCATCTCCCGAGTGAGCAACACGAGGGGGATGAGGCTCACAATATCTTCATTAAAACTTTCTAGCATTAACCAGCAAGTTTGTTTTCTCTATTTACCACTGGGTCATTTTCACCAACAATTTCTTTTTAACATAATGATCTTATATGAATACTAAAACGGAGCAAAAGATAGTAATATGATTATGTTGGTGGGTATGCAGTTATTCCTTGGAGTGTGAACAGTAATGAGGAAGGTGGCTGTAAGAACAATGGTACAGTGATGAGAGTGAGGGTGTTAGCACATAGCGGCTGCTGAGGAACCGTACTATGCAAGCAATATTTGTTGTTGAATAGTAGTCTGGGTGGGGATGTGGGTGATGTTTACTTCAGAAATAGGGCGTGAGACTTAATTGCCCATTATTACTGTTTCGTTCCTACTGGTATAAGCTATTCAGATTTATATTTTTGTAACACTACTACTCACATTTCAACAAAACTTGACATTGCGGCTCCCTTCACGGGCCTTCGAACATAAGTGACAAAAAAAGATGAATTAGTCTCTGGTGCCGATTCCGACAGGTCAAGTTTTGTTGAAATGTGAGTAGTAGTGTTGCAAAATATAAATCTGAATGGATATTCCTACTAATAATAATAGTCTACATAAAGGGTGTAAGCTAGTAGTGATGATAATAGACTAAAACCAGATAAATGGGGGCTTACCTCCACAAATCTAGCGGAGAAATGTGACTAGTTATCAATACAGGTTCTTTTGCAATGTCTCCTCCTACGGAAATTATTGTGGTTTCCCAGACAACCTCCGTAGATGAAGCGCTCACAGCGCTTAGTATCAGCATTATAATACCAGCGCGGGATTTCTTCCTCACATGGGCCAGAATCCAGCAGTTCGTAGCAATCGTCTAGCATTTAAAATGCATTTTATGTAAGATTTTCATTCCTACAATCACAAGACCTATTCAGGTCGCAGCTTTCTTGTTGAGACCAACCGGTCTTCAAACATTGCAAGTCCTCAAACACGGCATATACAATTATAAATGTGTGTATTAAGTATAATTCCTGAGGGATAAGAATCCCGGGTAAGAATATCATGCACACATCCGACTGTTCCCTATTAACACTTGAGTACAACTTTTCCAGAACTAACAATGCCATTGAAGCACTATATTACTGGTGAGGAAGACTACTTATATTGTAAGGATTCGATTGATACCATAGCTTATTGCAAGTCTTAGTTAACAAGTCAGTTATATGATGGCAATCGGGAGGAAATGGCGACATTATTTTATTGACAGGAGTATTTATCATATAACCACATTTGCACTCCTTAAGGACTAGACCTATCCTATGAAACATCGAATTTAATGTGTAGGATGTGAAAAAGCTCACTTCTTTCCTTCACCATGCATGTCTCCTTACAAGCCTTGCGCCTGCGTCCCTCGAAGTTGTTGGCGTTTCCGTTGCTGCCGCTGTAGACGAACCTCTCACACTTGCCTGAAGTGGTGTTGTAGGCCCAGCGGTTCAAACTTTCATCGCCATCACCAACCTCGATTGGCAGGAAACAGGGGTCTGCGATAGTATATTCAAAACGTTTCAATGGTTTAAAAACGTAAATGTTACTGCGTCGATAGGTATAGCGGTAATGCGTAGGGCACATTACGCCGCAATGGCAGTCAACTACAAGTCTTCGACCAAAATCTTATGGAAATCGTAAAGATCCGTGAGTGGTAAAAGCGACAAAAGGCAACGTTTTTTAAGGCCGTGGGGTAGTCGCAGAAGAAGTTTGCGACCACTGGCAGTGGTGGTCTGACCGTAAAGCAAGGGGCACATTTGACCTTACGTGCATGTTCGCCACGAGGCGGTTTGAGGTCTGCGGTGTCAGTAGCGTTGAGGTCACTTTGGTGATCACATCGTGCGTAGAACGTAAATTGTACGCGAGTGCAACTCAAGTTTGATGCATGTTGATCTCGCGGGCACCTCAATAAAACCATTTTCAGTGCTTTATGGATACGGTGGCCGCAGAAGAAGTTTGGCATGCAAAACTTCTACGGCCAATGTCGGCCGTAGTCTGACGGTAACTAGGCAGACCGTGCATAGAACATAAGTTGTACAGGAATACAACGAAGGTAGTTCGACGCATGTTGATATCACAGCCAACTCAATAAATTAATCCCCAATGGCGACGCACCCATAACGCACGTAGTCATTGCATATGTGCGCATACGTGTACGTGTGTCACTGCATGCGAGAAAAACGACGTAGACACCGCATGCAGACCTCAAAACGCCTTGCGGCAAACACGCCTGCAAGGTCAAATGTGACCCTCGCTTAAGCAATCTTTATGGTATGGGCACATTCGCAAGGGTTTCTGTGTGTTGTGAGTATGTCGGCACAGGGAATGGTTTTATTGAGGTGACCGTACGATCAACATGAATCGAACGTGCGTTTTACTAGTGTATAGAAAAAATCTAAATTACGTTCTACGCAAGGTGTGATTATAAACGTACGGGATTTGCACATGCATGGTACAGTAGTCAGGCTGCCTGGTGATAAATCGTTCACGGAATGAAAGAAGCATGAAATTTGGCAGGTTGCGAGAACATCCCATATGAAGTATTTTAAGCTATAGGGCCATCGCAGATTTGACCTCTGACCCGAATTACGGCCATTTTCCAAAATGGCCGACAAAAAAATATGATCATCAATATCTCATCATCTAGTCAACTCAAACTTATCATATTTGTGTTAAAACATATATTTTCAATAGTAGACAATGTCTACTTTCAAATATATATCCTTTATTTGATCTCTGACCCCAATTACGGCCATTTTCCAAAATAGCCGACAAAAAAAAATATGAATATCCATATCTCATCATCTAGTCAACTCTTA
>CM032667.1:26811792-26861698 GCA_019095985.1 Streblospio benedicti
GAAAGGTGGTATTCTGTTGAAATAGTCTCTATGATGATTTGGAACTGGAGAAAAGACCCCATTGTTGAAGTGGTATCAGCATGGAGTTGGCATCCGTGGGAGCCTATGCCAGGGACGGATCCAGCGGGGGGGGGCCTCGGGGCTCTAGCCCCCGCCTGCCATATTAGCCTTAAAAGCTCCCCCCCCCGTCCCTACAATTCTAGCCCCCGTGAGCCCCCCCCTTTTCCCCACCAAAATACTTCATTTTCATAGGGTTTTTCATGAAATCCCGTAATTGAGCCCCGGATTCCTTATGTTTTCCTTACGTCCCTTTTCCAAAAACCGGGATCTGCCCCCACGCACGGACAAATCCGCCCGTCCCCCGCTCTCAAAATTTGAAAATTAGCCCTCCCCTCTCAAAATTTGAAAATTAGCCCCCGGTCTCCTGATACCGTCCTGATAATGCTGTATACAGTTTGAAAATATTTAGATGTCATATCGTTATATGCAACCTGCCTTTGAATGCAAACATTCAATAGGAAATTACATAAAATATGACAACGTATGTGCATTGGCTGCAATTCCTATCAACATTTTCCAGTGAGGGGTCCATCTTGCCTTTTGAAGGCAGGTAGTACATTTACTACCGTGACTCTTGTGCGATATGTCATTAGTTTTTCTCAGTCCATGAGATAACTGGAAACATTTTGGAAAATATCATTTTATTTTCAGTTTTTCACTTAATTCAAGAATTTATTCTATTTTCAAATTTATTCTTTAAACTCAAACTATGCATTTCAATGTCCAAGTGCGGTATATGCAAACCAGCTTGCAACATAGAAATGAACTCAATTCAAGAGATGGTTAAAAGGTCACAAACACGGTCTATGCATGTAAGTAAAGTCATTTTACCCACCCATGTGGGCCGCTACATCTGAAAGGGGTAGGTTGTATTTTCAAATACATATATTTTACTTCTGAAACTTTAAAAATAGATATTTTACTGCTAGTGAAATAGAATAAAGTTGTGATGTAAAACAGAAATAATGTTTGTACCACAAAATTGAAAATAAATGTTTTATCCAAATATTAATTAAAGTCATATAACCTGCCCCCCTCTCACATAATCAACTCGTCCAGCCATCTAAGAGGGGGAAGGTAGTTTTTTAGAATGAATATTTTACTTCTGAATATTTTCAAAATAAATATTTTACTGCCAGTGAAGTACAATAAAGTTATGATGTAAAACGGCAAAAAAAACCATAATGTTTGTTCCACAAATTCGAAAATAACTATTTTAGCCAAAGTCAAACGGCCTCAATCAATTCCATATCACTATAACAAATAAATAAACAAACATACATTACAAGCCCATGTTCAGTCTTTTTCAAAGCGTGTTCAGTTTGTGTGATTGCGGGCAATCATCCAATGAATACCATTACAAGTTTCCCAGACATTTTTATTTCTAATCTTCTCCAAAGGAATGTGTTCATCTGAACCCCATCACTGCCACCACATGAGCACGGATGCCCTTCCACCTCAACTGGCAAGTTAAATATGTGTATACCCCCCCCCCGCAGTGCAGTAGCAGCAGCAGCAGTAGCAGCAGCAGCAGCAGAAGAAGAAGAAGAAGACGAAGAAGAAGAAGACGAAGCAGCAGCAGCAGCAGCAGCAGCAGCAGCAGCAGCAGCAGCAGCAGCAGCAACAACAACAACAACAACAACAACAACAACTTAGTTAATTGTGTGACAATATTATGAGACATGACCGTGTTAATACAACCATACTTTGAAACAAAATAAATATCAGCCATTTAATTAGGAACAAGGTAAATATTTGATTTATTGATAACTAACTTTTTAGTGTTCTTGGCACGTTACATGCATGCATTCAGCTTATCTTGAATATGCTATCGTGATTTTGATGTGTAATGCCTTATACACAGAGTTAGTAAATTCTTCTTTTCTGGTGCTGTAACCTGCATGCCGTGTACGGTGATTTACGGGAACCGGCCACACCACGGGTCTGGCTGGGACACGGTGGCCTGGTCCTGCACTCCTTCATACAGCTTCATGCAGGCCAACTTGACATTCAAAGCTCTTGTGTCAGTGGAGTCCGGATCATCATAGCTAAATAAATCAATGAAGTGGTATAAGGGACCATCCTGAAATTAAGAGATGGGGAAGTAGGGCAGTAGGATTTTTTATGAATGTTCAAGAAAAAAAAATAATCTGGATCTTTTCCTTTCATTCAATGCAATGCGACCACTTTACGGTTCCCACCAAACCTCTTTCTCATAATTTCTGAAAAGTCCCTAACTCACACCTGCCTGGCACGAAGTATTGTTTCAGCTTGTTATTTACATCTCCGAGGATAATTGTCAAATAAAATATCGGGATAATCAAACAAATATTTATTACAATATGCACTGAAATCCATTCCAAGTCATAAAAGACCTGCGCGGGTCAAAAAAGACCCGCATGGGTAAAACAAGGCCTAAGATCCGATATATTGTATATAATCATAATCATAACAATATTTTATAAATAACTGAATATTAAACTAATTTAAAAACCTTTTGCCGGTAACTTTTGGACCATCTTGTGTCGATTTGTGAGTATTTAAACCCATACCGTTGAGGGATATTAACAAGTTCTAAGTTCCAGATACTGTTCATTACTCACTGTGATCCTATGTACACATCCCTCACTGTGTCCTGCGCGGGCGCAATCCATGAAATATTTGGGATCCATTCACTGGCGCCATTTATGTAAATACCAATTCGACCACCAACTGAAATTGCATACATATATGAACTAAAAGCCATGCTCATTTCTCTTTGACTCATATTTATGTACATTTCTAAATTAATTGACACAATAATTGCCCTTTAATACCACTGTATACGCTGGCTAAGACCCTATCACTTGCGTCAATCCGTGCTTCCTCCGTCCAGCTTGCTACACCTCTACAGGTCGCATCGTTAGAGCTAAGGAGCTCAAATCTTGCATGTTATTTTTAAATCGTGATCACAAGAAGGCCGTTTTACTTGTACATATTGGACCTAAATGACGGTCCATATTTGCGTACATTCTGGACCATTATTTGGTTCTTGGCTTGTTCACACTATGCAGGTTGCTCGGGATTAAGTTTTCAAGTTAGAAATAGCAATCAAAGATCATCAGTGAGCACTTATTGTTATGGATTACAATGTGCGTTGCTAGTATGACTATTATTTAGTCCCAGGCATGTTACTAATCTACAGGTCACACTATTAAAGCTAGGATGCGCATATTAGATTTTTAAGTGAAGTTAAGTGAACACTGCAAAACTTTGATATGGACCCTATAGGGCAGCATATATAACCTCTGAAAACTTTGTAACCTTGGACCAGATTTTTACAAGCACTGTGATATACCAAAATATGGAGAATTTTGTCTGTGTTAAGATGCTGCCTGATGCCAGTGCGGGAAGTGCCAGGAAACTTGAGAAAAATTGTGGTTTCCAAGGTACATATCATCATCGTCGTCGTCGTCGTGGTCGTCATCGTGAATTAATTGTTATTGAAAAGGAGACTAAGGATCTCGAAAACTAGTTTTATATTATTATTGTTGTCTTGAGTTTTGGGAATAAAAGCAGTGAATAGAATAGTGTTGTGTATAAAAAAATCTCAGGTCTACAACATTCACACTGTCTTGACACTCCCACACCGTCGCCTGAGATTACCCACCACTGTTCTAACACAGTAGCGCCCTACCCATTCTGACAGTTTGTTTGTTTTGTTTTGTTTTGATTTTGTTGTTTTTTTGTGTGTGACATTGTCTTATAGGATATGTCTTAAATTTTCTGCACATGAACCAGACATAACACGAGGGGTTTGGGTCTTTTAAGTATATGCTTATATATATATATATATATATATAGAAAGAGTGAGTATATATATATATATATATAGCAGAGATATATATAGCAGCAGTATATATATATATATATATATATATATATTATTATTATTATTATTATTATTATTATTATATTATTATTATTATTATTATTATTATTATTATTATTATTATTATTATTATTATTATTATTATTATTATTATTATTATTATTATTATTATTATTATTATTATTATTATTATTATTATTTATTATTATTATTATTATTATTATTATTATTATTATTATTATTTATTATTATTATTATTATTATTATTATTATTATTATTATTATTATTATTATTATTATTATTATTATTATTATTATTATTATTATTATTATTATTATTATTATTATTATTATTATTATTATTATTATTATTATTATTATTATTATTATTATTATTATTATTATTTATATTATTATTATTATTATTATTATTATTATTATTATTATTATTATTATTATTATTATTATTATTATTATTATTATTATTATTATTATTATTATTATATTATTATTATTATTATTATTATTATTATTATTATTATTATTATTATTATTATTATTATTATTATTATTATTATTATTATTATTATTATTATTATTATTATTATTATTATTATTATTATTATTATTATTATTATTATTATTATTATTATTATTATTATTATTATTATTATTATTATTATTATTATTATTATTATTATTATTATTATTATTATTATTATTATTATTATTATTATTATTATTATTATTATTATTATTATTATTATTATTATTATTATTATTATTATTATTATTAGATATTATTATTATTTATATGTTAACAACATTGTTAGTAGTCGCAGTGTTTCATATTGACCGCAATGATACATGTACCTATGTGCTACCATTGTGGTTGTTATTTGATCTTATCATAAGCACTGGTTTGCGACATAGTACTTTTCATTCATGATTAATAGTAACTATACGCTGGCTTCATGCACATTAATATCAATAATGCATACTCACCTAAGTCCACGGTGACAGACACACTATTCCACTGGCCTTGTACCATGGCAGCTGTAGACTGTGCTGAAGGCACCAACCAAAGAAGTTCAGCAGAAAAGTACAAGACTTTCACAAAGAGTTTACCAGCAGACACCATCCAGATATGTGTGCCGTATCCATCGACGGCGTGTGAGGACATCCAGTTAAATAGAGGACCTTTTGTATAAAAAAAAACATTACAAGTGTAATAACAAGTTATTAACGTCATATTTAAAATCAACTTAGAGACAAGATGAATTATGCAGTGGAACTGCAACATGGAGATTCCCTGTGATCTTTTTATGAGGGCGATGGGCTGAGTGAAATGGTCCGGCTATACAGAAGAGATAGTCTTAGTTGGCGTTTCTACTCTGTTAGATATATACATATTATACTGACTCGAATTATTTTTGTGGTAGGGTGTA
This sequence comes from Streblospio benedicti, assembly GCA_019095985.1. NCBI lineage: Eukaryota > Metazoa > Annelida > Polychaeta > Spionida > Spionidae > Streblospio > Streblospio benedicti. The sequence continues at coordinate 26,817,172 of CM032667.1, forward strand.
ATTGATTAAAGATAAACTAACCATCGTTTAAATTGATGGGATAAACGTGGACGGTCCAGGTGAAACTTTTCACGCCGACGAAGCCACGATTTTGGATCTTTACAAATGAGTTGACATTGCCCTGCAGGTTCAGAGCATTGAGTCCACTGTGACAAGGCTTGATATCATATGTGACACCTGCAGGAGATAGTAATGAAGAAAAAAAGCTTTACATATAAGTTCTTCTTGTGCGCTAATAATATACAACAATGGTCACACTTCCAGTGATGCTTGCTGACATAATATAATTCATGTAACTGGTGCCACTGCTGTTCTGGGTGAAGTATACAAGGTGCAATCTTCCAGCCAAGCCGGGATCTGGTCAAAGCTGAAAGATTTGATCGGAAGAGGCAGTGTGGGGTTCGACTAGCATATCCATGTTTTCGTATGTGTGTGGGGAGAAAGGGGGTGTTAGAGGGGGCAAGAATTGAATTCGTGAGTTTATGTGATCCCTTGAAACCGCTGAAGGCTCGCAGATACCAAAAAAGCATGTCATACATATTACATTGTTTGATGGAGTGGGTCCAACCTGCATAACGACTGGATCGGCTTCCAACCGTTTTCTAAACACGATTCTACATTTATTGCAATAAAGTATTTTATTAATTTGGAATATTTTAAATTTAAACTATTAATTTAACTTGTAAATTAGTGTTAAGGTTTTTTTTTTTTTTTTTTTTTTTTTTTTACTTCATTCAAGGCGACCCAACTCTGTGCACGTTGTTTCATGCCAGCAGCGAGCATCGGACACGGTGTGTTTGGGTGCCGTTGCTATATGTGGCCCCTTATAATTATGTGGACTTCATCCATGTCCCCACAGCTGTCAGGGGGCACTGAGTCTAGAAAAGTACGGTTGTGCTAGGGGAGCGCTCGGAAATCTGACCCAACCTGAGTGCTAAATCCCAAAATTCTAACCCAATCTGAGTGCTCGATGGATGATTTTGTACCCAAACCGAGTGCAAGATACAATAACTACATGAAAGGCTTTCATTAAGACTAATAAGTAAGTCTACTTTTTATTAAGAATGATGCATTCATCTAATATGTTTTAAACCAGCAACATAGACATCAAGAATGTTAGTACATTTCTGTTTTCCTAACATACCATCATAATTGCCCTAGTTTAAACTATACTAAAGGTATCATCATTCGTAGAGGAATCCTCGCATGCAGGACATTTTCCATAAATATAACTGAATAGTATCATACAGACAATAGCAAAACATTCCTTAATCTAAATATTCCTTAATCTAAAAGTGGTCCATAGCAACATCTATGGTGGAAATTTTAAACATCAGGCCCGGCATCAGGCTTTCAACATTATTTCACCTTTTCATTATTGAGGTCCAAGTTATAAAATAAGAAAAGGGGTACAATTCTAGTTTTCAAATTAAAGTACCCTTTATCAGAATATGTATTCATATCATAATGTTTACATGCCTAGATAAAACAAGAGACACACTGTGGTTATTATGTTTCACATTGGCTTATCAAAGGGATATCCATAGGTAAATTGTACATATTTGTGAACTGTGGCATTTGATGCAGTGTAATATTAAAATCAATCAGTCATTTTAAAAATTTGATACCAACCTGAGTGCATATTGATAAAAATCCAACCCAACCTGAGTGCAGCATGACAACTAGACCCAAACTGAGTGCAAATTTGTGGTGAAAAAGGTGGGTCTTTTTTCCCCCCAGCACACCCGTCCGCGAAATGTATTGGCGAGTGCCAAATTCAGATTGGGAGTATGTTGTCCAGAATTATTTTTTTATGAATGAGATAGCATGATTTTCTTATGAATGAGATCACAAAATCAAACGTGGACATCATGTAAAGTATGTCTCAATGTTTTTTTCTGAATTCCTTGCTGACTTGCCGGCTTGAAGGTCACAATTTGAGAGCCCATATCATGATATCATGATATATCATCCCATTCCTGCTGTATTTCCATATTTTAGGGCGTAGGCGGTAATTTTGTTCAAACATGCCATTATCTCAAACCTACACGTAGTTAAAAATTCATAATCGTCGTACAATCGCCCTGCCCACCTAATTTGACATATTATAAATGAAAATATATCAGAGATTTACATTGAAGAGATATGGTCTCTATGTAGTAGGTGCTATATTGATAAAATTCTTCTTGACTTCATGTGAATCATTTTAACACGAAATATTACATTCTGTATCAGAACAATGTGGGGCATAGAGTATGGCATATAATATAAGCATGTGTATCTGATGATAAAAACACACATAGTTATACCATAAATAATTTATCAAAGCATTCAAGATGGCAATTATTATGTCACATCTTTATCACCTACATCTACATAAGTTATATTATAACAGATCAATTTCATACAATTAAAACAATTGACATTTCTTAATTCAACTAATTTGATATTCCTGTCTGATTGTACAATGTATTACATTATGCATGGCATGAAATAGACAAATGCTGTATCTTAGTGATTCATTATGTAACCGATGCAATCAACGCATGACTGACCCCCCCATAACATACGTGCCACGCGGCACCCTCCCGCGTGGGGGTGCCGCGCGACACGTGCAGCTGGAAATAATAGAAATATTTATTTTTATTTTAAAAAAGTGGGGAGGGGGGGGGCTTTTAAGAAGTCATGCCGCGCGGCACGAACATGGGCGCGGCACGTATGATAATGATAATGATAATGACAGTAATCATGGTAATGGAATGTGCATGAAAAGGATTTCTTTAGGTGCACAAATAAGAGCCGGAAGTATATGGGTGAAGTCTATTGATAAAGGATGTACGCATATGTAGGTATCAATTATTTACAATCCTGAAAGCCTAAAATTGCCAGGTATTGATAACGCTTGTAATCGGCTCATAGGAATCTCTTTCATACTGTATGTACAAGAGGATCGCCGTATAAAGACAATCTAGGGGGTAGGGTCAACAGAGAAGAGGTCTCTTAGAATTGTCTCCTCACAGAATTTTGGTAAGGCCATGGCCTTAGGGCCTCAGCCCTTCCTACGGGCCTGAGTGAATAAAACAGACATCGTTAAAACATGCACCGTGACAACCAAACTAAACTGACAGGGTAACAGAATATTTGGTTATTTTCTATCAATTTAATACACTTTAGATCATGTACTGTTTGCAAGTTTGATATCTTATTTGGTTGAATGTTTATTCTAAAACATTTTGATGAACCGGTTCATGTACTTTTGAAATTAATTAATTAATTACTAAAAAGTTTATTTTTTGCCGGTCCGGGTCGTGGCTAAGTGGATCATATATACTGCACTCCAAAATTGTATCACACAAATAACATATAGCTTATTATGGCCATGATGAAGAAATTTGTCTTTGTTTGATTTTCTGTACAATTCACTTGCAACTAAAGAGATTGCTAGTAGGGAATGAAGACGCAATATAAAGTACTTGCAGTTCGTAACATAAAATTCTATATTTCAATTCATGTGATTGGATTTAGCTAAAACATTCTTTCATTTTCAAGAAGAAGAAAGAAAGATAATATGTGTATGATAAAGTGAATATATGTCAGTTGTTGTTGTTTGGTTAATATGCAAGAATTCAGTGCCCTCATTTACAATTCGGACATTAACTTGACCTCATATCAGACATATTAGTCCGGCAGATGACAAGGTATAATGGAAGTGTAAGTTAAAATTTTGTTCTCGCTGCTGATTATTCATGGCTAGGAACCCTATAATAATATTCAGGTGTGTGGCCACCCTCGAACATTTTTTCATAAAATGGCCATTCCAATATGGCCGCCATCTCGCTATACTATATTCATAAAATGAGAACAATTTTATCAAAGGTTATTCAAGTTAATAATTACTCAATAAACAACTCAAATATTTAATGGTTAAACTAGATATAGAACAGTTTGTATAAAATAAATGGGAAAATATACAATGTAAACATGAAAGTATGTGCTCGGATATCGTTTTAATAGAGGACTCTACTCACAGAAAAGTGTGGATTTGACCTAGGACTAACAATAAAGTCCTAGATTTGACGTATTTAATAACGAAATGGACACTTGAAAGGAACGTGTGACCTTACGCTCAAGCGCAGCTACGTTTGACTGCACGGACGCAACTATGTGTTTGAGAATGCCACTTTAGTTTCAGGCGTAAACGTACCCACGGGATTGGCGTACGTACGGCCGTGTGAAAAAAGATACGGGACTGTCAGCCCAGAAGTGGCGCTGAGGTCGCTGCAACCCAACAGAACCTCCACACGAGACCACCTCATCATTGACTCCACCTTTCTAATAAATCCATTTATCGCCGCCCCAAATCTCTCTGCCGCGACCACAGTAAACCTTTGTAATGATACCACTTTTCTATTCAGAGCACTTGAGGTTAGTCGGGGAATAGGCTTACTTAGTGGTTGCACAGAGTGGAGTAGATTGTCGTCTGTGGTTATTGATTCCATATCAATGGGTAAGCGTTGTTAATTTTGCTCTACTAATAATGAATGTGGCTGAGTGGTCTGGGAGAAAATGTCAATCATTAATTATAACACTCTATATGTGACACACCCCTAAATCCTGCATTGTGATCAGCCGGTCACCTATTTATCCATAGTCGACTGGACAATAGTGCCCTCTATTAAAAGTTGGTCACACTTTCGGCTATCTATTCAAATAAGTAAATCAATATATAACTATATTGGCCATCTGTACACTCACTTATTGTATGCCAATGCTAAAGAATTGTGTGCACGTTTGATTTTCTGCAAAATTTACTTGCAAATAATAATTTGAAAGCGTAGATGATTGAGACAAGCTTACTGTTTACAAAAAAATTCTTCACTTTCTGCTTATGCAGTGGTCTTTTTTTCATTTTTTGCGACACACGTTCCATATTTTACATGTTAAAATTTTTGAAAAATATTTCATGCCAGATCATGGATTCCTAGTATACGTGGTGGTTGCCATTTAAACTGGAAATGTAAGAGGCGTGAATTCATGATTGTGTTTTCCAATAGAACCGGGTCGTCGTCATATTTGACAGTATCAGTCAATTTTCATAGTAATGTAAATCCGATTACAGATTCGTATGAAAACGTTTTCATATACAATACGACGAAACATACTTGAAAATGCTTTAATATTAATGACGTTTGACCAAAAATATCGATGAATGACCAGCAAATCCACTGCGCATGTGCGTGGAAAATGAAGCAGAATGTTTTCAAAAATTTTCTGAATAATTCCATGCTATTTTCTAAGTAAGACTGAGAAATAGTACTTTTCATCGAAAATAGTTTGTGCTAAGAGATGGGCTCGCAATATCGTGAGCCCGATTAAAAAAATATTTTCATCAAATAGTATGTGCTAATGAGGGCTTATCGTGTTATAATGAATGCGTGTCCTCATGTAAAATATTTCCCCTCGCAAGCTCGGGCAATGTTCACTACATTCGGGCATGCATTCATACATGGTGATCTCCAAACCATGACATATGTCTTCAATATTTATAATCTGTAACGAAAATCCGCAGTGTTGTGCAGAACATTGTAAACAATTTTCTCTTTATGTCAAAGAAAATATGGTGTCTTGGAATCTGGGTGCGGGGGGGGGACTACGTTGTCTTTAGGGTGGCATCGCCATGTCTCACAGCTATAAACGCAGTATATAGTTGTTATTGCAACACTGAATATGTGCAGCGTAAGTCATTCTTGTAGACTGACGATGTTAGAGAGGGGGTGCACACAGCCATACCCTCATGTAGTGACAGAGCCACCACCGGAGAGGTGTTCGTCCCTGTGCTTACCTGAGAACAGAGCTGTGTTATTGTTACCGCTGACGTCACGACCACCAAACTGCTTCGTCAGCGGCCAGAACCCGAGCAGATGCGCCTCAGCTGCAATTGGCATGAAATCACCATCAACATGGTGTCAAAGTGCTTACTTACTTCTTACTTGCCGATGTCGGCCAAAGCTGGGTACCAGCATCCACATGTCTCTGTTCGCCATCGGTGAAGCCACAATGTCATTAATTTATTCAAATGATGCACCATACAGTAACCCGGGTTATTGTGATGCCCAGGCTGGTGACCAGAATAAAAAAAATATTTTCAGCTAATTAATTAACCGGACCCCGGGTTACGGCGTGGTGCGTAAAATGTGAATTCTAGCATTTAGTAATATCTACTGTAAAACCAATTGTATCAAATTTGCAGCTTTTAAGTTCCCGGCTTTAATGCTTTTTCATAAAAATGCAATGCAGGTCGTAAATAGCAAAGATAACTAGATCAAAAGTGCTCAGAGAGCACAGTGTCGCCAGAGCAACATTGACCCATGGGCAATAAAGATGTTCGCTTTGCAATAAAAGCAGAAAAAAAGTCTTACATGTATTTGATGCTTGACTCATCCTGCATCTATGTTCTTGGCATTGGACTGCAGGCGCTTTCTAAACATGGCTAAAGTAAATATCTATTGCCCATGAGTCAACATGAAAATGGTAATGCTGTGCTCTCTGAGCACTTTTATTCCAATATAATCACTATGCCAATTCGATGGTCATGTTTCGAACATGTATTGAAACTAAAGTGGAAAAATATTACAGAAAAATAACTAAAATGGCCCTTTGAAAGGTAAACTCTAATTGGCAAAGTGCCAAAATTGAATACGGTTAATGTTCAGTAGGCATGTAAGCATTGTACAAAGTTTGGATGCTTTCTCAAAAGCATCAACAAAACTATTGCAGAAAATGTTGAAAATGAACACAAAATGGCACTATGGAAAGCACACTTTAATTGGCAGAGTGCCCAAAATCTAATCACTTTGATTGTCGCATCATATCAAATAGTTGTGTAAAGTTTGAATGAAATAGGGTGAATACTTGTAAAATACATACTAGCTTGTACATACATACATACATACATACATAGATACATACATACATACATACATACATATATACATACATATATAGTTACAAACGAACAAAACACAAGGCTTTCGCTTCAGCGACGCAAAAAGGCTCAAACTTAAAGTTGTCGTGTATGACAGTCATCTGAAGATAGCGAGATATTATTGCATGTGCCCCAATGTTTTTACCTCTTGTCCACGTGACAGGGCCACAATGGCAGCACAGGTGATCCACGCCCGGCTGTGGCTCCAAACTGGCGTCTCCCACGGCCACCAGCTCACAGGTGCCACTCTCGGGGTGGTAGTTGGCAGCCTCACACAGGGGCTCCGCGTTACACATGGTAGAACAATGCAAGCGGCTTCTTGCCGGCTGAGTCCACAGCAAATTGGTCGCTATCCTGTGCTCTTTCTCAACAGAAAACTTTCTTTCCATTTCTATTGCGTGTGTATTGCACAACTGAAGTGTTATAATTGCTATATTTATCAACCGCATTTCTACTGTTAGATTAATTAACTGAACAGACCCATTTTACTTTTGATAATCCTGTTGAACACGTCCTAGCTGAGCGTTAATGGCTCACTCTATACATGTATGACTCGTAGATTGTAGTGACAGCAGTTGAAATAGACTTATTACTTTTATGTGTGTGCGACTAAGACTGGTTCGTACTTGATGTGAGCTTTGTGCATAAACAACAGATATTGATCATTTTCACTAATGAGCCCTCTTTTAATATTCAATTTCAGAAGATACACATGTAGCTCGTACATCATCAAATAGTTGATGGGTCGTTTTCACCAATATTATAATAGCTGTGCTTATATGAATAATTGTATATATTTTTTCCAAAGTCAGGTGGGATTCGAACCCCGGACCTCTGGGTTGAGATGATAATTGACCAAGTATGTAAGCTGGGGGTTACAGAGACATCGGTTCGTCCAAGTAACATTTTAACAGCCCGCTGCTTGGGATGATGGTATCATTCTGGTCTCACAACCCTGGGGTCGTGAGTTCGAGTCCCGTCAGGGCCACTTGATATAGTAAAAATGGAAGATGTCTCTTCAGCTATGTCAATACAGTGGCAGGAGCTTGCTTGACAGAAAAGTGAGAATAGAATTGAATTCACAAGCAAGACTTGGGAAAAAATATATACAATTATTCATATAGACATTAATATGGTAATGATGTGCTCTCCGAGCACTTTTATTCCAATATAACCACTAAGCCAATTCGGTGGTCATGTTTCGAACATGTATTGAAACTAAAGTGGAAAAATAGACAGAAAAATAATTAAAATGGCCATTTGAAAGGTAAACTCTAATTGGCAAAGTGCCAAAATTGAATACAGTTAATGTTCAGTAGGCATGTAAGCATTGTACAAAAATTGAATGCTTTCTCAAAAGGATCGACAAAACTATTGCATAAAATGTTGAAAATGGACCCAAAATGGCACTATGGAAAGCACACTTTAATTGGCAGAGGGCCCAAATTCAAATCACTTCGGTGTCGCATCACATCAAATAGTTGTGTAATATTTGAACGAAATAGGGCGAAGCGTAAAAGCTCTAACTTGTCCGGAGACAAACATACATACACTGTACATACATACATACATACATACATACATACATACATACATACATACATACATACATACATACATACATACATACATACATACATACATACATACATACATACATACATACATACATACATACATACATACATACATACATACATACATACATACATACATACATACATGTGCTTCCGTGGCCGAATGGTTAGGGAGTTGGACTCGTGACCAGAAGGTCGTGGGTTCGATTCCCGGCCGGGTCTGATGGTAAGTGTTGAGCAAACTTACCTCTAACCGGTTGCACACTGCTCCGTGGTACCTACACGTTAAATAGGTACAGGTCATTGGGTTGAAAATGTGAGTGAATGAGTGTGTGAGTGATTAGCATTGTGCGCTGAATGTGCTGCCGATGCAAGTATACGAGAACTGATCAAATGCTGATCAATAAGTGTGCCATTGACCTGGTGTAAATTGTAAAGTCATGAGAGCCATACTGGGATCAGGACTATAAACCACCACATTTACATTTATACATACATACATACATAGTTACGAACGAACGAAACACAAGGCTTTCGCTTCAGCTGCTGAAGTGACGCAATAAGTTACATGTACATGATGACTAAGCTAAAATCACAGCATATTCACGCTGGTTGGACGGGGCGTTGTCACAAATTCCTGCTGCTCCCAGTATACTGTGGCGTCATGTACTAATATCACAGTCAACATGCTGGTGTACGCAGCCAATAAAATCAAATCAAGGTAAAAATAGTGTTTGTGTCCGGTAAGGACACAGAATAACGCGCCACAATGGTCATAGCTAGAGGTATATACATAGCAGTGATGTATGTCCACCTAACCTTTGCTTGGGTGAAATTGCAAAGGTCAACATATCCATGTTTATAAACAACATGACAGGCTTGACGGGGGAGCTAATTCTGTGTGTAATCATTTGTCATTGTGTGTGATAAGTAATGAATGTATTATAACATTGTTACACTTATGTGATGTACGATTTATCAACAAACTAGGGGATATTGATAAAAGCGGAATGAATGTCACGAAACACACCTAGTGGCATCACCGTCACATTCTAGCTACTCCTACCCCATGGGGTTATGTCACATACGAACAATGATAAACAGCAAGCCATTTTGACATTTAAAATGTTTTCAGTATTAAGGCTATTGCGTGGTTGTATACTTCAATTAGAGATACGCATGTTGAAGAGAATTAGATATGTATATATGTGTATTACTGTTTGAAGTTGATTGTATTAGTGAGTCCGAATAAGTAAGTGAAGTTAAAAATCAAAACAGTTCTGTAAACTATAAACGTCTCCCAGAGTTAAACGTGAGCATGCGGTGGCGTGAGAATAAAAGACAGCCGTTTAGAAAGTTCGATACGACAAAGGGCACACCGCATATTTTCCTCTCATGCAGATCCCAGACCAATGATAATATCAGTTCTTATCAGCTTGTCCTGTTCATAATCATGCAACAAAATTAATGGGGTACTAGATGTTATGGCATAATGAATAGTCAACTTAATCCAGAGGTGAACCCTAGGAATTTAATACAGTTTACTTCCCTTATCAAAAGCTATAAATCAAACGAGACCAGCTCGTGAAAGTGCCATCACTTTACCACCGACCACTGACGGAGAACCATGTGGATATATTCAACTCTCCCGCCAGCCATACTGCTGGCACTGTGTGTTTCAGGTGATGGGTAAAAGTTGTTTTTTAACTTGATTTCTGTGATTTCTTTTATTTTGTGTAAATGCAGAATATTTCAACACCTTATGTATATCTGAAAGATTATTCATGTTTGTTGATGCATTGTATTGGGACATATGTAGCAGATATATTGTATAATGGTCGTGCAGCCACACGAGTTATCCACTTCTGATTGTTAGCATTCTTCCAGAACAAAATTAGTTTAAATTACAAACCACCCAATATATTGCTTGATAACTTGATAAATTAAATAAACATGTACAATGAAATCTTGCCATTATATACTTTACTAGTGGGCGAAAGGAACACATTGCAGGTACTCCAAGAAATGTCCCTCAGGTTCTACAGTACAAGGTTTTACAGTACAATTATCATTCTAGGCCTACATGCGGCAGTGGTGAAACCAATGGTGGAGACAGTTAAGGTTACAACCGAGGCACCGCCGTCTGTAGAAGATGTACTTCCTTTGATGAACGTGAGGACCAATGGCGTCGCTGAGTCTGCAACAACCATTGAAGGCATCTGTGCTGCCCAGTACAGTTCTACCATGAGGGCAAAGGTAAGTAGCAGGCAGAGCTAGGTTTTTCGAAAGGTGGAACAACCAGTCAATGGCTTTCATGTATTTTGAACGCGCAAAAGTTCACGAACATGCAAGGAACCCACAAAAATCATAAACTTATGTTTATTTGAAAGGGGGCATGACCCTGGATTTGCCTATGATTATTTTTGTTCGCATGTAAGTTTGTGTGTTGGGGTAGAGACACATCTTTTTCAGTGTAGCCTTGTCCTTGAAGTCAAATTACTTGGTTAGAAGTCCGGTGACCCCTTGATTTTAATTAATGTACACCTTAAGTGGTTGCCAATGTGCACTGTGTAATATTTTCAGTGAAAAATCAATGGTTCGAATTTCTTAATTGCGTCCTTTAGCAGCTGAAGCGAAAGCATTGAGTTCCGTTTGTTTGTAACTATGTATGTATGTATGTATGTTTGTCTCCCGTGTTTACCAATGTACCATTTTCGTTTAAACTTTACACAACTATGAGATATGAGGCGACACCAAAATGATTTGATTTTGGGCACTTTGCCGATTAAAGCGTACTTTCCACATGACATTTATGGTCCAATTTAGACATTTTCTGCTATACCTTTAGTACTGCTCGGAAGAAAACATTCAAACCTCGTACAATGCTTACGTGCCTAGAGGCCATCACATGTATTCCATTTTGGCACTTTGCCAATTTAAGTATGATTTCCACAAGGCCATTGTAGTTCATTATTTGCCATTGTCTTCAATAGTTTCTATACAGCTTCAACCATGAGGTCAAAATTTGATACACTGTTTACATACCTAGTGACCATCATCAATGTCCAATCTTGGCACTTTGCCAATTAAAGTGGTCCTTCCAGAAGGCCTTTTTGCGGCTAATTTCAGCATTTTACATAGTTGTTTCAATACAGCTTGAAATATGACCTCCACAGTTGATACAATATTAATGCGAGTGGTGACCATCACCTGCTTTGAACTTTGGCCCTCTGCTAACTAAATGGAAAGTGCTCAGAGAGCACAATATTGCTAGAACAATATTAGACAATTGCATATTATTTATGGCTAATTATATACCCGCTACTTTGTAATTGTGTACTTTTTATCATCATTTCCAAAACATTTTAGTAAACATCTTTATTGCCAATAAGTCAACGTTGTTCTAGCGACGCTGTGCTCTCTGAGCACTTTTGATCCAGTTCATACGTGTGCACCTTAGAGTCAGTTTGTCCCCACTGCCGACAAAAACAGTATCCGAAATATTTTAACTGTTATATTGGTTATATACACAAACTTTGATAATGAAGTCTCATTGTGTCACGTGGACGTTACTATAGAACATAAACATGTGAGCAAAACCAACAAAAATACAAACAATCATATTAAATCAATAAAAATGCATTCAGTACGCTACTGCCGTCAACGTGATTTGCATGATTCCAAGGCAAAGTCACGTGCGTTTTGCGGACATCATATTTCCTGAACAAGCCCAGTGACCCAACTTTCCACATCAGTAATAGAATTGATATACACCATGGTAAATTTAGAAGAAAAATCAACGGCGGTTCAATTAGGAGCGTATGTCTTTAATAACTAATAACGCATTTTGTAGGCTGATGCCCAGACGTCCTCTGTAAATAGCAAGATCAACAGTGGCAGCCTTTGCGCCGGCCGCAGCGACTCGATTGCACATGCCACGGTGTCCGTGACGTCGAAACTCGATGCAGGTGTGAGGGTCAGTATGAACACGTTATGCATTATGCTATGGTTTTAGTTGAAACTTCAAATTGACACATACACAACCAGGGTCCAATACTCTCAGGCCGACGCTTGGAGAACTCTTTAATGCGGTATAACATCGAGCCGCACAGTCTGTGTTATATTTGTTTTCCACAATGCATTAATTAATGTCAAAAATGATACTTTATAGCGGCCCTTATGAAAGTCGTCTGTCGTGATAGGCGGTCACTTAAAAGCTGATAACCGTTATGAGTGTTTTTCAAACTGATCATACTTACTTTATCATGTTGCACAGATTGCGAGTACCGTGGTCTAACAAATACATCTACAATCTTAAAGCTAGGTACAAATCAATACAACCGTGATGACAACGAATATGCAGCAAACCCTACTCAATCAACAAAAATTCAAGGCTGACTAACCTTTGATTTTGTTTCCGCAGCTTCTGTTCGAGTTCGTCAACGTGTTGCAATTCGGCGGCAACAACACGCTGGGAGATGTGGTGGGCTGTGCCACGGAAGTGGGCCAGTACCTCAACAGCCACACCAACTGGGCCCAGCCCATCCTGCCCACCCAGTCCGGCTGTGATCCGCTCACCTTCAACCCTGCAGAATTCCCCATCGAGGGCAACCGCTGGTACTGCGACGTGGAGTCCGCGACTGCTTCTGGTACCACAACTTACTTAAGTTACTTTGTTTCCCGTTTAAGTGTTAATCAGCAGGTGGGTTTATTTTCCGACGTCAGCGGTTCAACGGGTAACCATGCATGTACACTGAAGGGCCTATGTTTTTTATTCATTTCCAGCTACACTACCTCTCGCACACAAATATGTGCATGAGAAATTTACAGATAAATGTACTTCAAAAAAGGTTATGTCATGTCATTGTCATTCTTTTTCAGCCTTTAATGCTGACAACACTCTGAACAGCATCGACTACGACGTGTCCATCTATGACGTGTTCGCTGTGGACGGCTCCTTAAGTGACCAATGTGCAAATGAATTTTCTATTCAAGGTGCTGTTAGGTGAGTGCAATTTTTGTTTCAACTAGAACATTTTTGGTTGTCCATTTTACACTTATAGAGGTTGCTTATAAGTAAATTATTTATGTCATTTCAGGCCATAGTTTCACATGTCTTTTTCTGTTTACTATCAGCTGACAGTGTTCGAGTATTCAGTATTCACATGGTAGAGCACAACACACCCACTTCGTGTATTTTAATGTTTAAACAATCGTAACACAGCTATTAATTAACCCACAATAGTGTTTCATGTGTCAAAATAAAGCTACTTACGTATATTGTTGCCTGATAAACACAGTTGTTATGATCCATTAAAATTATATGATCTGTGTTGCAGTTCGTTGCATGCACACCCAGTTCTTGCGTGGCGATAATAGGGGATTTTAACATGTTTATTTACATTAGATCTTACTAGAAATTTCATTTTTCCACTATGGCACCGGAAAAGCAATAATTTTTAAAGCAGTAATATTGTGTGCTAATTGTTTGGAGCCTAACAATTTTATTCAGATGACACACGAACTGGGTGTGCAGTGCTCTATAGTGGCTCACAGTCTCATTGCCGAGCGCGAGTCTGTTGTTGGTTTTGTTAGCTTGAGACTGCGAGACATGATCTCATTGTAGATGTGGCCGTAAATAGGTGCTCCACTGTATGTGTTGCAGGGCGGACAGTGTGCGCACCTCGACCAACACGTGGATGAATGACAACGCCGACTGCGCGGGGGTAGCCTCTATCACCAAGTACAGCAGCGTGTTCCTATCCCTCCAAACAGAGGTGCTCAAGGCGTTTGTTTGTTTAACGTTCCCAGATTTTCTTAAGAGCATCCTACTATGTTTATGTCTGTTGTTCACACATTTGAAATTAGATGAGCATAACGGATTTACATTGATTGTATTAATTGTAGGCATATTATCAAGTAAGCTACCAACTTTCGTTTGCTGATCCCGAAGCGACTACGTTTAACGCCTTCCTCCGCTGCATGTCATCGGTCACAGATTACCTCGGGTATCGTGTGCATTTTTACTTTCATAAGCCATGATAGGAAATATCAGTTACGATTTACCACTAATCAGTCTAGTATATTGGAATATTGAAGTTCGTATCTTGCCAGTGGCTATGCGATACAGCCCCATAGACTTGGAGAAATAATCAGTTATGTTAAACCACGCATCCAAGTCAATTATAAGTAATGACAATATATCTATGCATAGGATTTTTTTTTCTGTTTCACATTTGTAGGACACACGGCCCTTCTGGACCCTGGGGTGACGGCATCAAACCCATCCCTACTCCCCCCGGTTGTCCCGATCTCACAGTTACCTCTGACCGCTTCACAGTCAGCAACACGGGCTGGACCTGCCTGGACAAACCATAGTGATACTTGAATGAATAGTTAAATGAAATCTATTTTATGGTATATATTTTCTTTCTGTGGATTCACGTGCCATCGGCGCTTCATCGGATCTTGAATCTATATTTAATTTTATTTACATATATTACAGTTTTAGAAATGTAATATTAGTATTTTTGCTGCAGTTTGCAAACAAACAAATTTTTGTCTACAAAATTTTTTTAATTTGTACAAAGTGCAGTTTACATTTCGGTTTTTGACCTAACCCTGTTATGTCCCATCTTTGATTTATTATGGACATCCTGTAGTTACAGGTACGACTAAACGGTCGTCTGGGAATTCATTTTACGTTTCTTTAGATTCATCTAAATGCATAATTAGCAAATGTATGTTTGTAAATGACCCAATTGTTGGGTTTTTAGTCAAATTTTTCCTTCCACTTTTCTCCACCCTCAAAATTTTTTTTGGTTGTGCTATTTAGTACATTGCTTTCCATCCTTGTATTTGTTAGCAAGTGTGGACAAATTCTTCAGGTTATCATCTTTGTAGTGTATGTATGTTTTTTTTATTTTGATTGTTAGAGGAACTTAAAAGTGTTTTTGGTATGTAGTATCATATTTACTTATTTTACAATTGTATCACTGGTTGGGTGGGGCTCGATAATTTTATTCCTATACATAGCACTATTTTGATGTGGGTCGGTTTTTAGACCCCCAACTTTTTCTCAAATAAACGTTTGATGCTTGTCACCATTTTCACTTATTCACGTGTTTATTTTCTCAAAACAAGCAAGACATAATTTCAACGTGGTATCAAATTAAAAAAAGTTTTATAGATTTGTAGCATTTTGATCGTTGTCCTACTTTTTCGCCCAACTAAATAATCATTGACCTATGTTATCATTGCATCATTTGGACATCTATGGAGTCATCCAGGTACGAATTAATGTCATTGTGCAAATTACTTATTTTCAATATGTTCAAAGATTTTTCTATTATAATTAGACGTGTATTTGTAAATGAGGAGATTTGATGTGTCATTATAGAGGAACTTTTCTGAGTCTCATAATTAGTATACGTTCTATTTAAACAGTGCTTTTCATCCTTGTATTTGCTAGTAAGTGTGGACAACTCAGGTATCAAGAATTCTATACAATAATTTGCTTTAACTTACTTAACATTAAAAAGTTGATGCGGAGAAAAAAACTCTATTTTTGAATTTATAGACACCTATTTATGCCAAAATCCCAAACATATATACATATGTTTAAGCTTGATCAAAAAGTATCATATTCAAAAAAAAATTGTTCATAACAACAATATTGACATTAAAGCAAAAGAGAATTATTATTGAACATTAAACATATTACAATTCTCTACATGGACATTCTATGTTACTATGCCATATTCATATATGATTTTAGATAACCACATGTGTTTGTGATCTCAATTTTTGTGCAAAATTCTATTGTCTAATGGACACGATGTCACTGCAAGGACAGGTCGTAAATTTACTTTAGTCTTATATATAATAGCATAAGCTTTATGACGACTGTTTGCAGGTAGATAGTGTGTACAGTTGTGACGCCAATTGTATTTATTTTAATAATGCAAAAACATAACCTCCTATAAATGCCACCCTTCAATAAGATCTGTTTTGCGCAGTTTCAAACCGTCATAGAGACCACTTCCCATATCCTAAAAGTGACCACCTCTCTACTGAAACTTACTGGGGGCATATTCCGAGTTGTACTACTTAGCGGTTATCCTGTTAATGTTCCACAGACCCATATTTTAGCAGTACTTTTTAAATTTTCATAAAAGTCATTAAGATCAATGTTCATGAAAAGCAAAGTTTAAACATCAGAATAATTCACCTCAGTGGTATGAAATAGAAAAAATAGACCTTAATGATATTTCCTTGATTTTGGGGGTTACGGCTGCCATCTTGGATTTCTCCATAGTCAGAAGGGTAATTCACTGCTATCCAAATGTTTGTTATTCTTTACATAGTAGTCTTTCAGAAAATTACCTTCATGACCAAATCAATGGTAAAATTATGAAATATGATAAAACGATATAGCCTGTATAGGTGCTTTTTACCCAATTTTTCACATTTTGGCGGCCATCTTAATATTTCTCATTGGCTACTGTTACTTTTTTAAAATTTCATCAAAGTCATTAACATCATTGTTGATAAAAGCCTAAGTTTAAATATCAGAATCATTCATTTTAATGGTATGAGATTAAAAAAATAGCACTTATTGAGATCGCCTTGATTTTGTGGGCTACGGCCGCCATCTTGGATGTGTCCAAAGTTAGAAGGGTAATTCACTTCTATGCAAATTTCTTTTATTCTTTACACAGTAGTCTTTCAGAAAATTACGTTACATGACCAAACCAATGGTAAGATTTTGAAATATGATAAACGATATAGCCTCCATAGGGGCTTTTTACCCAAATTTTCACACATTTTGGCGGCCATCTTGAAATATTCAATTTTGGGACTGCGTTTTTTACTGTTTCAATTACCATACCCTTTTCTCTTCATAAAAACATAACTTACGATGGTGAAATCAAAGATTTAAGGTGTATATTTTCTTAATTTTAAGTGGTCTTCTAAGTTTCTTCAAAATTGCTGAAATTTTGGAGGCCATCTTGAATTTCTCACTTAGTGCCGGGGTAGGAAAAGTCTACCCTCGTGATATTATTGCCCAAACCTGTTCTGAACATGAAAATAAAAAGAAATTCTCTGGACAAGATTTGCACACGGAATCCACCCCAGCTACTGGACTACAGTGGGAATGTACCATCATCGTTTTAGGTCCATTTTCGGCATCTTCACTCAAGTAGATTCAATGCCCATTCCCGGCATAATATTCAAATTTGTTATGATATTTAGACAAATAGGAATCAATAGATATGTACCTAAGTAAGGGAAAATGCCTATATATTATTGAAACTGGCCCTCTAAAATTAAAACATTCACTACAGTAGAATTCGGCAATATTAATGCTCAATATTATTTGATTTAAATGCACAGGTTTGTGATAATTGACTGTAACAATTAAACCTTTGTTGGCGATAGATATCTATAAAATTTAAAAAGTTTATTGTACGTTAAAATACTCTTTACGCAATATACATGCATAGTTTGCGTTATGTTTCAGGTAAAACCGTCATTCCCATTTACGGTTGTCCCATTTCATTTAATTTATAGATAAAGCGAACTAAAAAAAATCTGAACGATTATTCACTATATTTGGCTGGGTAAGTAACGTGTGGTGGTTGTAAGGGCGCAGTAGACCGTGAAGTATAACCAACGTAAATTGTATGACTGGTTAAAATTTATGTTAACTTAACTTCTGCTATGTTGTGTATGTACTGCCACACGTCATGGTAAACGCAGTTGCAAATATTGCCGTAAAAAGAGCATTTTATGACGCTGCAATTCAAGGTGGTAATCAATTGTCACTCAATAGAGGCAATCGTGACTCTAGCGGGCAGATAATCGCTCTAGCTGGGCAAAAACATGAAGTCTGTTGATAAACAATGCATTGATGCTTCACAAAAGGATAATTTTCCACAATCTACCCAATAATTATCATTTAGAATCATTCTGCCCACCCCACACTACCCCATGTATTTAGGCACAGAATGACCACAAAATGTATCTTTTATTTGCACTAACTTGTTATATACAATGAATTTAATGTAATTATATAATTATCAAATAAAGTTTTGACAGCAGCAAAAATCTACAAGCAAACGGAAACAGCAATATATAGGCGCAAAACTATACGCTATAGGCTATTCTATATATGACGTATTTTCTAAGTATGATTACCTTAAAAATAATTCATGCAGTTGCTGTCATTTCCAATGTCCTTTTGCATGATATGTCATGGGATCCTTCCTTCTTCTTCGCAGCATATACATATATAGTGATGCGTATCCAATAAAGTCCATATATGACACACCAGATGACAATACATCCGATGAGTCCCACACCAAAGCCATATATTGCTGCTGTCGCCGTGTCACCAGACCAATCCAGAATCCTAGAAACAAATATGGCAATTTACATTCATATTAGTTGCAAGGAGATATCACTACAGAAATGATGACTAATAGTAGTTAGCTACTTATTTAACTTTGAAAAGTGAAGCCACACGTTTACATAATTATTATGTAAAGTCGCCAGAGAAACAGGATTTGTAAAATGCGACTGTTAATAAGCACATTTAAGATCCACTACAAATACCTAAAATGGTCTCAATAGAGACTAATGGAGGATCAAAGTGGTCTATTTATGAAGTGTTGGGACAGCACATAACGGCCTTATAATAATTCATGTGTAGGTTATTATATGAATGGAATAGAGATATCATTGAATATCTCACTGAGTGGTGTTGCTAACAGTACGAGTGAGTGTAGCGAACGAGTACCTGTTACCGGGATCTGTTAACACCACCACGAGGTGAGATATTCCCTGATAACTGCTACCCCACACATATAATTACCCTTTTCTCCCACGTATATACTCGGCAATAAGACATAGAAACCACATAAATCTATCCAATTTCTATCCAAAAAGAAAATACATGTACTTCTTCAGTTCAGTTCAGTTCAACTTTTATGCTGCTTTTTGCAAACCACAAAGGTTAAGGGACAAGTACATTGAGATAGCCTTCATCAACTAGAGTGCAACGTTGCTGCACGCACTGAAGAACCAGCAAAGCGTGGGTGACATTTACTATATTGATTGCAGTAACACGTCTCATGGTTCACAAACAACACAAATCAAATGAAATGGAGCGATGTTCTGGTACAATTTTCATGCCAATGTTATTGTCAGTGCTGCCATCTGGTGTTTAAAAAGAATAACTTTACAACTCTATCAATGAGGTTATAGTAAAGTAGTCCCCTTTCGAGTATAATTATGCAAAGAGTGGCGTATAAAATTACCAAGACATCAGAAAATATCATCCCCAAGAAAAGTAAATTAGAATCTCCAATTAAGACCACCTCTGTGTAGACCACCTCTGTAATAAGACCATTTACAGCTGCCGGAATCATACATTAAAAGGCAACTTAATAAAGTACATTTCATCTACAAAGATAAATAAGAATCAATGACTGCTTTTTAACGGACATATTTTGTGTCATATTCACATCTTCAGCAAATGACAACTGTCCGTAACTTACGGATAATACACAGCTCCCTGGTCAAAAGAATTCAATCCTCCAGCAAAGTCATATATAATGGTGAAGATCAGATAGAGCAGCGTGAAGATCACCCCGTGGAAGAAATGGTGGATGCGCACCGGGATGCCATTGATGAAGAGGTCGATAAGGACGAAGATGGCCGTGGTGCCGTGAGTGTTCCAGTCCACAGGGTGCACTTCAGTGTCAGCTGAATTAATTTAATAAACCCTTTTTCATTATGCACCAAATGACATCACTATATGTAGGCTATAAATATATAAAAAACAGAGTATTATTTGTGATTTATACATATTCGTCGCATTTTCATCTTTATTCATACCTCACATATACTAATTTTATCATGCCAAAATTAGTATATTGATGGGTAGGCCTACACACTGGAAGTTCAAATAGTACACCAGTATCCATTTTTTTTAATTGAGACACCCACTCACTCTTTCCAAGAGGGGACCACGTGGGGGTGCTACATGACCCTTCAGACACCGGTCACTGAGCATCGAGGGTTACACGTTACTTATTTTTTTCAAGCCAGAATAGTTTGTTTACGTGACATAGAGCAATTGCCCACTACACAGGACACGCCTTTTGACAAGGGTTCCTAGCCTAGTTATCTGAGTGTGCTACCATAATAGTGACAATCAAATCTGGCAGTCACAACGTCCACGTCCGCCATAATTTCCTGTCCCGGCTGGAGTTGAACTGGCGACCTTGGTATGGTTGTTCATAATCTTGTGCGATATCACAGTACTTACGTGTCCATATGAGAGCCCAGAATAGAATTGACACGGTCACTGATCCGTTGGCTTCTAGATTGTACAGAACCCAGGTAGCTTTATAGTACCACGTCATTGTAAAAATACCATCTAAAATGCACAATAGAACTGTTGTAAACAAAATGGCACGTGCGCCTGACAGCTTAGCAATATTCATGGCCAGGTGCAGACACCTTTTGATGGCGCAGCCAAGCGGCGACAGTGACACCCCAAGCGGAGTTCAGTAGAACTGTAGTCCTGAAGGGGATTAAAGCCTTTCTCTCTCCAAGTATTACACTGCGACGCCTCTAAACGTACAAAAGGTTGTCTTTATTGATCAGACGACTGACTACGCATATATGAGCGGTCTATTTAGTCTCCAGAAGATCATGAGTTCGATTCCACGGCCTTCCGAAGCTTTACATGTCTTATCTACCCGATTATTTCAAACCGTCTTTACACAAGTAGGGTACGTCGGGTAAAAGACTGATTTGACCACTTAGGACCTAAGTAAGTACTTTGATTTGCAATAATTGGGGCGGATTTATATGGAAGTGTGATATTGGTAAAAAAGGGCTGATAAAAATACGGATTTGGGAGAAAAGTGACAAAAGGAGGGGTGTGAGATTTCAAAGAAATGGGATGTCAGCGGGAAAGCTTGACTTTTGTGGGGTGTGCAACAAAAGGCCAAAGAAATTGAATCACCCCATTGAATATGTGTGGGAAATAAGGCAAAAACAAAAAAGTTATGGACGTCGGATTTCTTCACCCTCTATAACACCCCCACCATTCCCACAAATACACAATGGTTTATCTACTGCATATTTATAGTTATTCAAGATTATTACATTGATATGTAAAGAATGTAGATTTCTATTTCGAGGTTATGTAACAACTAATGGCATTCACCGGTTTGCTTCCTCTCCTTCACCGAGGCAAAAATGACGACTGCAGCGTGGAAGATGAGTGACACACACAGGGTAACGAGCGCCCAGTTCGTGAGGTAGATGAACCATTTTATTCTCTGTGACTAGAAAAATAATTTTCGAAATGATCGGGTATTCTAAAACTCAAGTTCTATTTCCATTTACAATATATCCTATCTCTTTATCTTATCTGTAAAGATGATATATTTGTAGCATATTTAGACCAATACATGTATTTCTAAACATTGCTTAGAATAAAAAAACACAAAACCAGCGTCAGATACAGTCTATAGAGGGCGCCCGTCCTCCCCCCCCCCCCCCCCCCATCCCACCAAAAATTGACTCCACCATCCTCCCTCCTCCGATTTGGAATCTCCCATTGATTATATTAAAATGGAGTGATTTACCTGTCCATTATGCCAATCGTAATCCCAAGCACCGGAGAGCACTATCCAGATGACAAAGAACAGTGCAGCCAGCACACGATAGATGATGTACACTATCTGAGGTATGGGCCACTACAAGGGAAGTGTACACCATTACATTACTAACCAGTTTCAATGAATGTAGATTAGGATGATATTAAATATTTTCGAATTTAAAATACATTGACAACTATGAAATATTTTTCATAGCTAACTAACAGGTAAGTGAATATATAAATTCAGCTGCTGAAGCAAAGCCCCGTGTGTCTTTTGTTTGTAATCAACCAACCAACCAACCAACCAACCAACCAACCAACCAACCAACCAACCAACCAAACAACTAACTAACTAACTAACTAACTAACTAACTAACTAACTAACTAACTAACTAACTAACTAACATATGAATGTTTCTATGTCTCTAGACAAGCTAGAGGGTTTACTGTTGAGCCGATTTCGTCCAAACTTTACACAACTATGATATATGAGACTACACTGAAGCGGTTCGATTTTGGGCACTTTTCCGATTAATGTGTACTTTCCACAGGGCCATTTATGGTGTATTTTTGACATTTTTACGAGTATTGAATGCACAATGAAAGTTCAATATCATATCAGCAGCAAAGGTCTACTTTGTGCTGTTTGCTCCTTCAGAATCAATATGTAGCATTCCATATGATGTAAACAAAAAGTGTTTAGTAAAAACACAGTGTCTTTACCTGCAATAATAAAGTAACAAACAAATTCGGATTCTTGTGCACCAAGTTAAAATTTCTTGGGCTACACTCCATGTAACAAACTCCCGCCATCACCGCATTTAGTTTGGTGATAACTCTATAATTCGTATTTTGTATTCATCGTAAAGCAACATCAACACCATGCAGTCAAATGGTCACATAGACTAGTTTTGTTGAATGGTGGATATTTAATGCCAGGCTTTGACGTTACAGCGCTGGGCTGAAACAAATATTCACAAATGATCAGAATGAGGGTTGGGTGGACTTCCACCATACCAGCAGCGCCAGTAATTAAACCACCTGCGTAATCAATTTGTCAGGAAAAAAATATGCGTCACAAACACTATATTTCTATTTGTACTTACATGTTCTAGTAGATCGATATACAAGTATCCTGTTCTTCATTGATTGTAGTATAATAAACTTTGCCGACCAAGTATCATGAGTATGGCCCATTGATAATAATAGTTGTAATAAGCGGATGATTGCTGCCTTGCACTGCCACCATTCTGCTCACGCCAGAGACGATATGCCAGGAACAAGCGTGATACATTGTACACCACATGCTGTACTCTGGATAAATGTAATCGTATCATCATTGATAAAGTCAGCAGATCCATGACAACTCTTCCTTAATCGTCTTTAATCGTCTCTCAGTCGGCGGACATCAGGTGTTCATGTACATCTTACACAAAACATCTATTCGCTCCTTAATCAATGTTGGCACGATTATCGTCGATACTTGGGTCGATTGTCAAGACGACGCGCACATGTTGAAAGATTGAACGTTTACCGGCGCGGCAATCGCCGCTGATCTTGTCTGATCGGCCCACCATCAGCCGAAATTAAAGGGGGGGGCGAGGACAGACCAACACAGAGACGACAGCCTCCACAAGCAAGGAGAGCTACGACCAAGACCGGACAAATGCCGGGCGAACGAGTACTATCATGCTTGCTCGCGCAATAATGCATAATGCATCAATCGGCCGAAATCCCATGAGATTTAATCGTATTTCTAGTGAAAAGTCGGCCGATTCATCACCACTCTTCTTTGTTAATTTAACGTCCTTGTATCACACCTTCTTGTCACACCTGTGTAACTCGGCTAACATCAGGTGCGCCTATACATCTTATACAAAACTAAAAATAGATCTAGCCCCATTTCGGCGCCTTTGCGTCATCTCTCGGGCCGATTGTCTATACGACACATAAATATTCAGAATGATTGAATATTAATTGTCTCATATCGTGTGTATATTTATACACGGCTGCCATTACGTGTAAAGAAGAGAATATATTTTATTTTGTTACACAATGTTCAATTCTAAGCAGTAAATCAATTACAAAATATACAACAGATCTCAAGTATGAAAGCTATCTGAATGTTTTAGCCCTCAAATGGAGGAAAGATTTCACAATGTGTGAAAATAGGAACTTCCATCTGCCTGATAACTATTCATAGCTGTATGAGGACAGAAAGTGTCAATTATTTCGAAACAATGATATTGGTGGTAGGCCCTAGATATAAATATTCATCTGTACATGTACCGGTATGTAATGCCTTGAAAATGAAACATTTGTACCCCAATATACTGCACTAATCCACCTGTATTCCAATTTGCAAAAGAATTAATAAGTTTGAGTAATTTTTTTAGCTATAAATACTGAAAAACAAATTTTAATAGGTACAACATTGTATGCACACAGCAATATCATTTTCTGTAAACGCTAATCTAATGGCTACTTTTATATCACCTTTATGTCTTTCTGTAAATTATCATAAATGCATAACTGTCATTCTCTGAGGCAATGGTATGGTGAAATGTATACACTATGTATCAACTCCCTCTTTTGTGTATGTTTTGTAAATATATCATTTATTTGCTGGTTCCACGACATGGAATGTTGTTTTATAAATTATATGTTCTTTTGAATTCAAAAGGCTGTTATGAACAATAAAGAAAGTTGAAACTTGAAACTTAAATAAATATTATTTTGACTTGGGAAAAATATTTGTCATCTTTTATTTCCCCGGCCTTATACTATCCTTGCCAGCCCATGGCGGTGTTATTTTTCGATTACCTGCTGGGTGTTTAATATATATACTAACCCCAGACTTTGTGTGAGACGCAGATTATTTTGGCCTACATTTGATATAAATGTAAATACATGTAAATGTGGTGGTTTATAATTGTGATCCATTCTTGCTCTCACGACTTATATTAATCTACACCGGGTCATTGACCCATTTATTGATCTTCAATTGATCACTTCTCATATGCTTGCATCTGCAGCAGATTGGATTCAGCGCACAATGCTAATCAACCACACGATCACTCACTCACTCTTTCAACCTAATGACCTGTACCTTTTAACGTGTAGCTGTCATGGAGCAGTGTGCAACTGTTTTAGGGATGAGTTTGCTCCACACCAACCGCCAGACACGATAGACGGGTTGATATCTAGATATAGGTAGACTCATAATCTAGGTAGATCTCTTGTGATATTATAGGTTCCTAGATAGTTCAGCTAGGCAGAGGGCTTCGACCTGAGACCCGTGATCACCACCAGGAGGAAAATAGTGTTTGTGTTCAGGAGCTGGTCAGCTTGCTCGGCTGTCATATAGAGCCAGACAATGAGTCATCACCTTCTCATTGGTTCATCAATCTGGGTATTTCAATGTTGCACTGTGCCAATAACCAAGTACGGTGCAAGATGAGTAAAAACAATATGTCAAGTAGGAAAAAATTTCCCAAAGCGTAAATGTGTGCATGCAGTAGCAGAGCTAGAACCCACGTTATCCAAACTTGTGAATGTTGTTAGACTTGTATTGCATCTATAGTCTAGAGTCCTTATGTGATCATATTTTGAGTTCAATTTTCGTCAGTTCGCATTGTAGTGCGGCTTCAGGTGATCCTCATGCTGGAGCATAGTCTGAAAGGACGTGACCAGATACTTAGGTTGGAGTGTCCAGTGTACTCAAATGCTGTGGCTTATCATTTATTATATACTTGGGTTACCTACAAGCGTCTGATCAGTAAATCTTGTTATACCAGTAGTTTGATATACAAATATATTTTTTATAGAATGGAAGAATTTGTATATTAAGGAGCACATGTGCTTGTCTTGGATAAAAATGACAAAATCATCATATCCAGTATGCCCTATTAACACCAATCGAAGGTTACACGGCTGAACCGTTGTGTCGGTAACCCGCATCTTACATAATTGGTCTATTTTCAGGGCCACTTGGGTTACAGAGACAACGATTTAACCATGTAACCTTTTAAAAGCTCGCTGCTTGGGATAATGGAATCAGTCTGGTCTCACAACCTTGGGGTCTTGAGTTCGAGTCCCGCCAGAGCCACTTGATATAGTCAACTTATAGATTAGGGTTGTAATACCTGTCTTCAGCTATATCTATCATTGGTAGAAACATACTGAAAAGCATTTTGTATGACAAGATTCCTTCGATTGGTGTTAGTAAGACATATATACTCGATATGATGATTTTGCCATTTTTATCAATTTTAGCGTTGGGGAAACTTAAACGTCTACTGTCGCTACATTATTCACTCTAACATATCCTCTTGCATTTCATATGAAAGGTAACAACCCGTCGAAGTTTTTTCAAATTCATATTTAATGTTTTTTTCTCAATTATAAAGCACTAATATTGTTAACAACTTTCAAATTTTGAATGAAGTCTTAGCATAATTTTCCGTAATATGATATTTTCTACTCGTTAGGTCAACAAATGATACATATTAACAATAAACATTCCCTCGAAATGTAATGTGATGAATGCAAAAACATTTTATAAAATAGAACTACTTAGATTGGCGTTGGTATGGCAAGTACACTCGATTTGATGATTTTGTCGTTTTTGTCGTTTTTGTCGTTTTTGTCTATTTTAGGGGTGGGGAAAACTTAAATCTGCACTGTTGCTACATGTTTCACTCTGATATATCCTAATATGTATACATAAGCGGTTGCGTAAGGCCCAAACTTCTTTAATTTATGTCTAGTATACGTGCAGAAAATTTAAGGAAAAATAAATATTATGAATAATTCTTTATTATGAAAATGAATGTGATACATGAATACGAAAAGCCCCTTTCTTAATTGCGTTGCGAGCAGTTAGCGACCACTTGGCGATCACGTTCGCATACGTTGCACGAGCAAATCGCATAAGTCGTACGTGCGGTCTCTTCTGTTGCAGGCGACTTTATGATCGCAAGTGAATTTCGAACATGTCCAAAATTCAGTTTTGGGTCGCAGACAGGCGCATCTATTGATTTAAAAAAACGTTACATCGCACAAGTGGTGCACAACGTTGCATCCACATATATGATTACGACCCACAGTTTGTGCAACTGAATTTTGGGACAGTGCCGACGGGCTTGATAAATGCTCGTCAAAGCATGTTCCTTGCGACCATTTCTGCACCACCTTGATAAATCTTGAACACACTAGATCGTACGACATTTTGGTCGCATTTATTTACGATCAATTGTGAAAGGGGCTAAAGATGGTCATATAGTATACAAAATATTGGTATGAGGACGCACACAAGTAGTGACACCTCTATATAATTATATACACTATAAACCAATAGTGGCTGCCTCCATTAATATCTTCTTTATATCACGCCTCTGTATATTAGAGAAAAAATGAAACACAATTTGAAGAATAAGTATAGAGCTATATAACATCTGTGTGTCACATTTTCATTGCTGTTAATGATGAATGATGTAACGTCTACGTGTACAGTTTCACTTAACTGTACATGATTCGTGATATTAATAAAATGTTAGGCACAATGGGAATACCAGCAGAGGAACAAAGGCCGCAAAATCCAGCCTCGTAAGTTCATATTCAGTATCAAAATTTTGTACAATGATGCTCGTACGGCACTCGGACAGATGTTTGGTTTGTGTCTTTTATATTGTCGCATGATAACCAAAATAATTGCATGAAGATGTGATAGGGAGTATAGCTTTTTTCCAGTTATCCATAAGTGAGTACAGTAGGTGCAGGGACCACGTTTATCAACATTACGCGTGGCGTAGTTATCTGAACGTGATGTACGTCATTCATTCAAATCCTTACGCATTTTGGCCGAATTTCTGGCTGAATTTTTGGCTGAATTCTGAGTTGAGTTCATAGCCTACAGACCTCGTGTGTACTATAGTCTTAACCAACCCAACCCAAATACATAGTTAATTATTTTTCTCAATGATAAAGCAATCAAATTGTTAACAAAATTAAAATTTTGAATTTTGAGTGAAGTCTCAGCACATTGTTTACGTAAAATGGCCAATGATTCATTGCATACGCGCCATATCTTGTGTTTAGTCAATGTATGGCATGATAAAGTTATTGCAAAATATTGTTTGAAATAACGCATATGTATATATAAGCATATGCTTAAGACCCAAACCCCTCGTGTTATGTCTGGTTGGTTCATGTGCAGAAAATTTAAGACATATCCTATAAGACAATGTCAAAAAAAAAAAAAAAAGAACAAACTGTCAAAATGGGTAGTGGGCTCCTGTGTTAGAAAAGTGGTGGGTAATAATCTCAGGCGACGGTGTGGGAATGTCAAGACCGTGTGGATGCTGTAGACCTAAGATATCCAAGAAGAGGGTATGGGTGGTGTTTATTTCAGAATACGACATAAAACTTGAGCATGTTATCAATTTTTCGTCCCCATGGGTATAAGCCTTTGTACACCATAAATCTAAATTACCTACACTTGATCACGGGTTTCATACAGTGATATTGCTGTCAAAAAGGGGGTCACTATGTAGGTATAAGATAAATAATAAGGCGAATGACGTACTTCCTTAGTAAATGAAATAGCTATGAATGAGAAGTCTTTCATTATATTATGATTTACAATATGTAGGGCGTTTCATTGTATGTATATCCAGTTGTATAGACTAAATATCATGTATATAATAATTTAACCTGGATGTCTAATCATCAAATGTCAAATCAATGTCAACACAAAAAGGTTTATCGCAGTAAAAACCTCTCAATAGACCAAAAGATCAGACACTACCGAATGTACACAGAATCTACCTTATCATATAACTGCGAACTATGGACACTAAACAATATGTTAATACTCTATCGGACAAACTAGATCCCTTCCACAGACGCCTACTCAGATATGCAATAGGAATCACATACCCTAAAATCATCAAAAATGAAGCCATTTATAAAATCACAAACCAGATAAAAATAAGCAAAACAATACAATCAAGGAGACTGTCATTGTTCGGACACTTGATGCGTTTACCAGCAGAAACACCAGCTAGAATAGCCTTCAATGAAGCTATCAAACCAAGAAAGAAGAAGAGAGGCAAACCAAAAACATCCTGGCTAGACACTGTACAAAAAGACTTTAATGAACTGAAAATCAACATCAACATAAAAGACATAAATATTCAAAAACTGATCGAACTATGTGCTGATCGTACCTCCTACAAGGCAGTGACAAAGACATGTTGCGGTATGCATGGGAATCCTGCGAGGACAGACATGTCCTAACCGTTCATGATGATGTCTAAGCTTCACGTTATTATCCATGATTGAGTACAGTAGGTGCAACGACGACGTTTATCAACATTACGTGTGATGTAGTTATCTGAACGTGATGTACGTCATTCGGTATTTCGTTCAAAAACTTACGCATTTTGACTGAATTTCTGGCTGAATTCTGAGATGAGTTCATAGCCTACAGACCTTGTGTGTATAGTCTTAACCAACCCAATCGGGGCTTGGGTATGAGTTCGGTGTTCCTTGATTGCAGTATATGAGTTCTAGCTGTCAATTAAGAGAATCAGCATCGTTGTAAATTTGAGACACTGTAAAATCATCTAAAATTGAATAAAAAAATATCTGCAAGGTATATTTTGGTATACTTCTGGGAAAACATGCAGAGATGTTGCCTAATCGTGTCCTACCTTCACCTGCTTTAAAGCAATTAGTTCTACGTAAGCCCCCTGGTGAAGCTTAAATTCTTAGCCTAGTATGAACCCGCCACATTTTGAGTGTAAACAAATCAGCTGCTGTGTTAACAAGGCCGTATATAATATTTGATTAAGCGGACATTGATATGGAAATTATTCTTTGTTATAGAGAAACATGAGCTTTCTGTAATTAAGTTCAGTGGTTTCATATTTAGATACACATTTATCACAAATAGTTTTCATATTAGACGAAGATTAATTATTGCTATCAAGGGGACATTAGCCCAGAAAATCTAGTTTGGCATGCTTCCATGACACCGTTACACAAAACACGGCGCTGCTTGGTTGCTACGTGATATAATGTGATACTATTAATATTGTATCGTATTTCGTAGAATTTATGTATCCGCATGTGTTTATAACTGTTTTATCCTTGAAAATACTATTAGATCATGAATTTACCTATATAATAAAGCAACGAATTTGCGCGCTTTGTCAGCTGGATCATCGTCATATCTCACGTCTATATAAGCAGTTCAATATGAGCAGTGACTTGTAAAGGCTTGTAAAGTGTGAGTGATCAAGCCGTGAAAACCGATGATGCAGCTGGATATGTTTCAAGATGACGTGCATGACGTGCACTTAAGTACTTCTACTTTACATGTAAATGTTAAGCATGGTGAAAAATCTGGATCTGTACTCTTAAAATGGTGCAAATTTCCGGAAGTTTGGGTAAACTACACAATATAATAAATACGCAATAGTTTTCACTGTTATTTACTAGTACTGACTACTACTGATGTGTATTATTTTGTTTCACAAAAAACCTGGTATAATCTATGTTGTATTCTGCCAAAACGATTTAGTTGCTTGAAGGCAATGTTTTAGAACGAATACCTTGTCTACTTCAATTTGCAATATTTACACCATTTTTGAAATTCGGTCCACAAAGTTTGCAATACCCAACATAAGTTAACACTTGCCCTAAACCGAAAGTTGAAAAACTGTGCTAATGTTAATGTAAACCACATACCACAATTGCCCCAGAAGAATTTTTAGGCCCTGAATTTCCAATATACAGTGCACTTAAATAGGGTGAAATTTGTAGGCCGCGCACGTGAGTTTTGTACATTATCACAGTCAAAGAATGATGGGCATCCTTGATAAATTTCAATGCTTGAATAGGAAGCCTGCTTGTCACGACCATCTAGTAATCAGATCCTACTTGTTGGCAAGCGTAAGTTTTTGAAACTGTTTTCTAAAAAGTTGCACGTAAAACACAGGCACAGTCGTCAAACAACATGGTCGTACCAACGTCGAAAGAGCGTATGATAAATGTTAATGTAAATGTGGTGGTTTACAGTCATGATCCAAGTATCTTGCTCTCATGACTTAACATTTTACACCCGGTCATTAGCATCCTTGGCACACTATATCTTTCTCAACTCCCCGGGGAGCATGCAGCACATTGCTACCGTAGCAGACGTGCTTAGCACCCACATTTGCTTTCACGCACCTGACCAGTACCTATTTAACATGTAGGTACCACGGATCAGTGAGCAACCCTGTTAGAGGTAAGTAAGTTGGTCAACACCTACCATCAGACCAGACCCGGAATCGAACATATGACTTTCTGGTCACGAGTCCAACTCCCTATCCACTCGGCCTAACAATCTACAGTATTTATATATGTTCTTAACACTAAATATCTAGATTCCTACATGGGTTAAAGGTGACACGGCCGTTATTTGAGCCTCTTTTATCTGTAAAAGTGACACACTGAAATCCTTAACCATAGGCAGATCCAGGTTTTTTGGAAAGGGGGGGCGCTTAAGGAAAAGGGGGGGGAGCACTTAAGGATTTCATCAAAAACCCTACGATTAATATATAAGTATTTTGAAGGGAAATGGGGGGGGTGGCGTACGCCCCCTGCGCCCCCACCCCTGGATCTGCCTATGTTAACTTGAGGCAATTCTTCCACGCGGATATCATATTAAAAGTGACACAGAACAAATGCTGTGTTAAAATGGAATATAGTATTAGCACTTATTTCAGACCCCATGTAGTGTCCTATAAATGGCCGATTTCACTGATGCTTTGAAAAGCTACTGATATATAAATGGCTTGGATCCAATTGCATTTGTTGAGACGCAGTAAGAACATTGAAGAGGTAAGCTCAGTGGATGTCACTTTTTTATATTTTAAGCTTTTTATTAGCACGTGTGTAATGTATAAGCGTACACAATTCTTTATTCATAGCAAAGGCAACTGTATTATTGAATTTAGTAGAGGTTTAGTATACAAATAATTTAGTCATATCAAATTCAATGCATGTGCTTATGATTTATACGTTATCCCCCACTTGTGTATTTGGCGTGTATATGAGTAACTTGCACATGTGCCGAGTGACCAGAA
Source organism: Streblospio benedicti (assembly GCA_019095985.1). Classification (NCBI taxonomy): domain Eukaryota; kingdom Metazoa; phylum Annelida; class Polychaeta; order Spionida; family Spionidae; genus Streblospio; species Streblospio benedicti. Next base: position 26,849,551 of record CM032667.1, read on the forward strand.
ATGATCAAAATTGTCTGAGCTGACCGTATAACTTTACTACCAACACACTTGCATTAAAATGCTGCAGTTAGGTTGTACCTTGAGTTCCATAATACTCTAGGCATGTGGTAATGTGATCACACATAAGACCAATAATCACTATCTTACAATGTACTTATCGTTTATTTTGCAGAGAAAGAGAACTGAATCATGTGCATACTTTTTGCATATGTGAGTCAAGATCCTATGAAAAGCGGATATCAGCTTATTCTGGCAATGAACCGAGAGGAGTCGTATGGTCGACCCACTGCGCCAGTCAGCCGGTGGGGGCAGCACTGTATCAGCGGGCTGGACCAACAACCAGGACGGGAGGGCGGAACCTGGCTAGGAGTGTCAACTCGAGGCAAAATTGGTTAGTACAACAACCATACCCGTCTTGTGGAGACCCCGGGAGGGATTTGAGGAGCTGTCATTATTTATGAGGGTGAGGGAGAGGTCAGATTGGTGGGGAGGGGGAGTATTGAATTTCAATGCAAGGCCTTTGAGGGAGCGGTCGTCACATTTGAATGCAAGGGAATAGAGGGGGGTTCAACATTCAGTGCATTATGTTTCAAGCAAAAAATTTAAATGAGATGGATTCTTTTCGCGCTTCTTGAGGACATTAGATCTCACACAATCGAATATGATTTCAGCATAACAAATAGGAAGAAAACCTATACAACCAAATATATTTAATACAGTTTTATTATTTCAACAATACTGATATGCGATGCAAATAATGAATTAAGTGATGAAGAAGTTGTTGTTCAGGTTGTTCCCAATGCTGATGATGCTGATGAAGATAATGAAAAAATGATGTCAGTGAAGAATCAGATGAAACTGTTAATGTTGATATTGTAATTGATGATGACCATATTATTGTTAAAACTATATTAGCATCACGATTAGGGCGGGTATTGTGTAAAAAACAAAAAGCTGACAAGATATACAACTTGTGAAATTCAAAGGGTTGTACCAGTACTCATCAGACATTTGTATCTGAATATGAAAGCTGTGATGCAGTCTATATTTGGAGTAAATTTAGAGTGCACAACTTCCAAGGGGCTCGAACCGGGAGCTCGAATGTGGGAACAAGATGAATTCATATTAATGTCTGCCACTTATTAACAGTGGAAGTAACCAAGCTTTGAAAATGTCATCACCGTCCCTGTAATTTGTATCCCTTCCTTTGCATCTCTTTGTAGCCATCGTCATTTTGCGAGAAGAAATATATACATTGCATTTATATGACAATATTACAGGCATTTTGCTGGATGTCATAGAGCGTACAAATCAGCCCAGTAAAGATGGTCGTGGTCACTTGGTCTCTGATTATCTAACTTCTGGGCATGAAACGTGGCGTTTCGTACACCCCCTACATAATAAAAAGCAGGACTACACCGGGTAAGTGATTATGTACACGGTAAGCATGTGGCGAAGCTTCAAAGCTTCGAACATTCGTTCGCCTAACCTTACTTTTGAAATTTAGTTTCACGACCGAACCTTTGGGATCATAACGACTCTCTTCTTTCGCTGCCCTTTTCCTCATCACACCTTTTGTCTCGTGACAACCTATCATATAAATTGATACAATGCTTTTTAATGTGGTATTGTCGTCATCACACGTTGGGGAGAATGCTAGAAAATGCGTAGTGAGTAGATCGAAATCATAACGATCCACTCGAAACACTCGCTACCTAGCCTGCTAGCCGGTTAGTCTTCGTGATTGGTTGGGCAGTACTGTTAACATGCAATCATTTGGGCAAGAAGGTGTTACGTAACTGGTAATTTAGGATGATGGTATGACAACTAGAGTGAACAATGGCCGTAAATGACATTATAACGTCAAAATGAGTCAAAGTGGTACTTAGCACTTTGCTTGGCAATTGCTGTACCATGGCTTTCAAAAGCTAAAACGCAGGTGCAAGAAAGCCATGTCTATGCATGTATGAGCTTTCTAGTATCAGCAAATACCACTTATCTACAAGTGCAAGGGATGTACATAATGTACTCAAGACTCAGACTATAATGTCAATGCCACTTATCTTGAAGATGTTAAACAGATGCAGCCCAGAAAACCAGCAGATTGTACTATTGTTTTGTTTTATTTTTGTTCTAACCAAGATACATTCTTGTAATCTTAGTAAATCCAATAATATTAGTATTTCTCTCGTAGGTTCTTTTGAATGTATGGAATAAGTTGTTTGTATATTTACAGGTATAATTTAGTATTAATAGAGAAAGACCAGTCAAGTTTAAAATGGAATGCAGCCTATATGAGCAACCGAGACGATGAATCACCTTATGAAATAACAGAAGAGATATTTGGCTTGTCAAATACTGCATTAAGCAACCATGGCAAAAGGTTAGATGAAATTCATCAAAGTGGTGTATTTAACTTACCCTCGATTTACATGTTCATATAGTATCATTGACGAACATGCAGGCAAAAAGTTGACCTTTCTTGGCTATTTGCATCTAATATAGTATTCCTTACAGGTGCAAAATGGAAAACAAAGGTTCACAGAGATTCTTCAGTCGCACAAGCACACACAAAAGAAGATGACTGAAAAGCTGCTGGACCTATTGGCCAGTGAAGACAGTCACCTTCCAGATCCTCTACTGGAAAGTCAATGTAAAATTTTAAAATGCTGTGCACAAACATTTTCTATAGCACTGTGATGCATTCTGCGCATTACCTGTCCTCAACAATGCAATAAGATCATTGCTTCATCCACATTGTTACCAGCGTAATATAATTATAATGTCAGCTACAATGCTGTTAAATAATCCCCATTAAAACCCGCTAGACCATATATCCATTACATTTATCTTTTCTTATTTAAGGCAAAGAAAATGGTGTGCCAGAGGAAATAATGAAGCAATGGAGCGCCATTCATGTCTGCGTTCCTGTAATTGAGACAGGAACCCGCACGAACACCGTGCTTACTGTGGACAAACATGGCAAGGGAGTGTACACAGAGCGTACCCTAGTGGAGCCCATAGACCATACAAATCCACAGTGGAATACTAAGACCATTCAGTTCCACCTCTCATATCCTCACAGGACCCTGAAGAAGCATGGCCTAAAGAACTACGTCTGCTGTTGGTAAAAGAGGAGCCCAAGGATTAACATTCTATCATATAATGAATATCAACGAAATTATTGTACATGTATAACTCTTTGGAGTGTGAATGCATGAATGCCTTTCATTTGCTATGAGTTACGGCCTAACTAACTAAGAAGAATATATTGTATGATGCCATTACGAACCCATGTATATTTGGCTCATCCATCTCTATATTATTACGCAAAGGAGGCTTGACCCGTGACAGTCGTGTGTGGTGTGAACCTTTGCCTCTCGGCGCTCACTGTTGGCTCTTTGTGACTTTGAAACATAGCTGCTGTACGTCACGCACCACTAACGTATCAACCTATTACCTTGTACAGACCATTCCATTGAGTGCGTATCTATTCACAAATCTCACATTTCTTTTCTCTGCATATTTTCTAATGAGAACGGCCGTCATTACATGTTCCACAGTAAGAAATCGCATCTCACGATCTCACGGTCAAATTATATTCACGAACTTCCGCTTTTACACGATGCATTGTGACTTTCGTTCAGGATGCATTGTGATTATATACTCTCCTCAAAAGAGACGGGTCAGCTGTTATTCATAATTAAAGGAACCTGTTATGTTGCTTGCAGGACATGGGATTTTTTCATATTATATATTGTTTCATATTATGGATATCGGGTATACCAATTAGACTCATACTGTAAGAGTGATATTTTTGTGATTTCAAATGAATGGTCCACAAATTATGTCTCGTTTATAAGACGGATGTTTTGTACATGTGTATTTATGGTACGAAAATATAGGCAGGCGTTTTCATTAATAGAGTTTAAAGCATAATGTATTTTTATCATGGTAAATGCACATTAAACTAGATTTAAAGTGCTCAGAGAGCATAGCATTGCAAGAACAACTTTGACTTAAGGGCCATAAAGATGTTTACTTTGACAATGTTTAGAAAGCACCTAAAATGAAAGTCACACAGTAATACTCCTGCTGTAATCCTGAAATAATTGACAATGCTTACGCACTCACAACGCATGTACAGTGCCTCCGGGGTCAGCAGGTGCGCCTCCCCTCTTGAAGTGCTTTTTGGGATCTCTACATATTCTTCTGTGAGTATGGTGTTGCACTGCATCAAATGGCTCTTCATCGGACTTGTATTCTTTGTATATTCTCGGATGCGGGTGTGGAAATTTTGACTCATCGGTCCAACATAGCTCGCTTCACAGCGAGGACACGTTATTTTATATACCACTCCACTTCTTATCATTTTCTCTAGAGGTGGTTTACGGAATGGCATGGTCATTTTTAATTTTATGAGATTCATTATTATGGTACAAGGCACATTGGTACGATGCAGGTCATTAGCATATTCCTCTTTACTGTGTGAGGAGAGGAACTTTCCTGTTATGGTTATTGTCTTGAATAGGAGATGTTCTCTTTTACTTCTCTCCAGGGTGCTGTCCACATTAGCGAGTGGTCTCCTTCAACAGTGGACCAAGAGACACTGGCCACGTTGTCTGTCTGCCGGCGCTGGTGTTGAGGCGTCCCAGCACCCTGTCACCGTGGTCCGTGGACCAGTTATGGGGCCTCCTCCTGGTGGTGGCTGGAGGCCTTGAAGCCTCAACTGTGGTCCTTTTTCTAGAGCAACGCTATGAACTCTTGGACTCTTTGTGGAAACAAACTCATCCAAAATCTATTCGGCGGAACCTCGTGTATAAATCACCCATATGACAAGGCAGTGTGCTAATTGATAACATGTGGCGCCCTTGCATAACCCATTTGGTTTCATAGCCCATTCGGCTTCTGACCCCAGCTTAATATCAGTATCTTACAGATTTTACTCACGTTTCTGAGCTGCGTTGCTACACGAAGTAGTTTAATATTTACGCGCATATCCAGGTTTCAAGACTACGAGGAATTCTATGATGCAATAAGCCGATCTCGAGTGTCGTTTTGGTGCACCCATTGGATCTTGACAGTGCTTTTTCAATGACACTGTGTTTTCAAATTATTTTGCAAAAAGATTCGTGTACTTGTAGTTTGAAAATGACAAGGATTTAGATTTAAAGGTTTTTAGGCTTAGAATTTTGTGTTCCCATCCGTCATTTGCCTGTTTAGTACATGTAAGTTAATAAATAGATCAACGCGTGTGATTTGTTGCGTCGCTTTAGTTGAAGCTTGAATCGTGTAAAGCGCCACTTTGCCAATAACAGCCTTGAAGTATATCTGTGAATATTTGGGACCTAATATCTTATAGTTTACCACAGGGTCTTGAGTAATTATGCTTTGAGCTTCATGTTTGGTACAAAAAGTGTTGCAATCATTCACACGCGATGGTATGTTCATTATATACAGACAGACATGTACAAGCACAAACACATACACGCACACATTCACAAGAAATAGAATGAAATAGTAAATAATGGTTCGATCTTTATCAAAACTCCTCAAATTTGCCTTACGAAACTGAAAAGAATCATTGAAATGCATATGATTTCACTGATTTTAGAGTGGCAAGTACAAGAAAGTTGGCAAATCTGCGGACGCAGCCCAAACGTGTGGTACAATAGAGCCTACACACAAGACCACCTCTCTGTTATATTGACACCCCCACTATAATAACGCCATTTATCACAGCCCAAATTTCTATCAATAGACTACCGCGAGTCTCCATACAGTGATCGCCTGCCTATTGAGATCACTTGACGCCAGCACTTGAGCGGTCTTAATTGAGCTGTTCTACAGTATTTTGTCACCTTCTCAGACAAGTGACCCATGAGCTGTGTCGGTTGAAGCTGGTTGCAACATGGGTTGAACCGCAAAATTGTACCACCACGTGAAATTGTATCGGCCTTGGCCTTACCAAAAATCTGTGAGGAAAAATTCTAAGAGACCAGTTCTCTGTTGACGCTAGCCCCTAGATGGTCTTGATAAAGCGAGGGGCACATTCCACCTTGCGGCCATGGTCGCCGCAAAGCTTCTTGAGGCCTGCGGCGTCTATGGCATTTTCCGCATACAGTGACAAAAGTACAGTTGTCGGCACATAGGCACAGGCTTTGTGCGTTGTGAGTGTGTCGGCGCAGGGAGTGTTTTTTTATTGAGGTGCCCGTGCGATCAGCTTGCATAGAAACGTGCGATGTACTCGCGTATAACTTACGTCCTACGCATCGTGCGATTACAAAAGTGCGCGATCCGCATGTTCATGGTACAGGGAACGCACGGCCCCAGTACTGTGTCTGTGCCGACCACGTGCGGGTAAATCTTCTGCGTTGAATGTAAGGTCTCCGCACTGCCTACTCACGGTCAGACCATGACGTAGGGTGGTCGTAGAAGTTTGGCATGCCAAACTTCTTCTGCGGCCACCGTACGGCCTTAAAAGTGCTGCGTTTGTCGCACTTAACACTCACGGATCTTTACGATCTCCATACGTTTTTGGTCGTAGACTGGCTGTAGACAGCCCTTGCGGCGCAATGTGCCCTACGCATAAGGCAATCATCTTGTATGTACAGTATGAAAGAGAATCCCATGAACCGACCGCAGGCGTTATCAGCACCTAGACAATTTTAGGCATTCAGGATTGTGAATAATTAATACCTACTTGCGCGATTGCACGTATATCCTTTATCAATAGAGTTCATCTATCATTTTGTTATAAATATTCAATTATCATGATTACTGCCATTACTAATTAGTTGATTGCATCGGTTACATAATGCGTCATTAAGATACAGCATTTGTCTAATTCAAACCATGAGTAATATAATACATTGTAAACTTAGAGAGGAATGTCAAATGAGTTGAATAAAGAAATGACAATTCTTTTTATTGTATGGAATTGATCTGTTATATGTAACTGATGTAGATGTAGATTATGAAGATGTGAAATAGTTATCATCTTGAAAGCTTTGATACATTAATTATGGTATAACTATGTGTTTTTTTTATCATCAGATACACATGCTTATATAATGTGCCATATTGTATGCCTTACTTTGTACCGATACAGAATGTAATATTTTGTGTTAAGTGTTAAAATGTTTCACGTGAAGTCCTGAACAGAATTTTATCAATATATGACCTACTACATACAGACCATATCCCTGCACGGAAGCCCACACCCATTGTGTCCCGTATCTACATCCGCGAATATGTGGGCTGCGGGCTAAATTAACACCTTTTCTACAGGCTAAGGTGTGGGTGAGGTTGGGAATCCTTATGTGGGTGCAAGTTTTAATCGTAAAAAGATACTGCATTGTGGGCGTCTCTTGAGGCTAAAAATCATTAACAGAAAATGTTCTAGTATCTTTTCAAGCTTTACATATATTATAATTTTACTCTCTTCCTGTAAATCTCTGACGTATTTCACTTTATGATATGTCAAATCAGGGCGTGGGGGATTGAACGATAATTATGATTTTTTAACTACGTGCAGGTTTGAGATAATGAATGTAGAAGTCCATTCCCCATGCCAGTGCCCCTTCAAATCATGTTTGAAAAAATACCGCCTACGTAGTCCTATAATATGGAAATGCGGCAGGAATGGAATGTCCCTAAAAAACTCTCAAATTGTGACCTGCAAGCCAGCAATTCAGCAAGGAATTAAAAAAAAACATATCGAGATGATTTACATGATGTACACGTTTAACCATGTTATTTCATTCACAAGAAATATTCTTGGACAACATACCCCCAAACTGAATTTGACACTCGCTTCCCTAGTTTATTTATTATGTTAGATTACAAGTTTCAAATGGCCTTACTAATCTCATTTTACTTCCTACGGGCCTGTATACATATTGTTTACACGATTTTATACACGTTTCCTTGAATTTCTGATGGGAAGAAAGTGTACAGGTCCTCATTAACTGCTGTTGGATACTCTTATAAAGAGAAAGATGTTTTGAAAGCATAATGTTGTATTCCGTCCAATGTCTCGCTTAAAAGTATTGTGTAAAAGTATTCTGTATATGATTGTTAAATTGATACCACATTGATTGCATTATCTTCTTCCCACTTGCATGAATTTCGCCTACCTTCTCTTATTCCCGCTTTCTTGAATTGCATCGCTAAATACAATATCCTGCACGGTGAACAGTTGATTTATCACTGCAAAGCGTGACAGGGCAAAGCTAATGTCCAACAAAACTGACATGTCCCATGTTACCTTGTGTACCATCTACCCCGAGTCCCATGTTACACAGTGTCCCATCTACAACCCAGTGCCCCATCTACATGTACCCTAAGTCTCGGAACAATATCGGGTGGTGGTACCATTCAAGGCAACAATAGCAAACTGGTACAATTTCATGATATAATTTCACGTGGTGGTACAGTTTCGCGGCTCAACACCCGCTTTAGAGTTTGTTCGCATTTTAACTCAAAGTATTCTATGCATAATGGATTAAAGTTAGACCCCAAAGGACCAATGTTTTGTCCACATTTAAATGTCAAAATTTATGTTGAAATATGCGTGAATATATTACAGTAGCTATTGAACAACTGCATTATCTTTGCACTGTGTCTCTTTGAATTATTGATAAACCTTCAATAATTGGACTGCCAATGGTAAGGTTTGTGTGATGTTATTGCCAGCTAATGAGCAATAGCGATTGAGATTAACCAATGAGTGATAGCGAGACAATGCCACCATGGGCATAGAGTGGAGGCAACAAGCTCACTCTGCAAGGTGCAGTCCGCTCTATGTGGCGGGAGCGCACGGTCACAGACTTTGCAGATGTGACTTTGGACTACCGGGTTTATAGACAAATGTTCTTCACAACTGAGTCACCACTATTGAAATTATATATTATAATTTAACATCATCTTTATACTGTGGATAACACTTAATCCTGATAAGACGTCTTCTTGTGGTGGATTAGCACCTGAATAATCTGCGTTTACGAAGGCAGGGACAATGCAGTCGTGGATGCTACTGGTGGCAGTGGTTGCTGTCCGCTGGGGCGGCGTCAATGCAGGTTAGTGCCTTCTTTTATAACAGACTTTATGGCCGTTAGCACTGTGCGGACTCTGATGATCGTAATACGGTCACTTAGGATGAGACACTTGTTTTTAAGTCCAAGCTAGAATTTGAGGCATCTAGAATAAATGTGTCAATTATTGCATCCCTGACCTCTTTCCATAATTATTCGGGTTAATCCCACGTATTAGTAAAGTCCTTGATAATCACTAGAAAGAATTCTATGTGGTCACATAACTCACAATATCTCCAATAAAAAAGTTACAGAAAGTCATTCACGTGGTCAGTACCATAACACAAACATCATGCTGTGATCGTTGCAGTGAGAGAGAAAATGGCATGGCACACTGTACAAACCAATTGAAAAGGTTTGCAATGGCTGCATATGGGATAGTTCACTTTATAGTTTAATGAACGCTTGCCGCCCCACCCCACCACCACCACCCCCGAATTCCAACAGCCGATGCTAATTTGTAGCTCCACATGATCCAAAATACACCAGAAATTTAAATAAATGTGATTCTTTTTATGGTGCCTCGTGTGAATATTTTGTCGCCAAAACGTATGGGATCGTCTGTAATAGTGGTATGTGACCTTTCTGATGTACTGGATGAAAACGCAGGCCCATGTATCCTTCGGAAATAGCACACCATAGTACGAGAATACCTTTTTGAACATCAAAGCCAATGCAACATTTAAACAGAAAAACCTTACGATGATCAAGTTCACCCTCCAGAAAACCCAGAAATGCAAACAGATGAACCAAACAAACAATTGAATAAACCAAAACGGGAGCCCACAAGCCGAAAAAAGTCAAAATCCTTTCTCCAGAGAAGTGATAACTATTATTTGGGCCAGAACCAGGCAGAAATGTGCCATTTCCTCTAGGAAGACAAGACTAATCATGAAGTATCGTGAAGAACCCAAGTGTTGGAACAGATGTTTTTGTTTCATGCTTTCATTGCTTCATATTGTAACGGCAGTGGCGGCACTTAGGGTTTCACCTGTCATCCATACATACTCACAAAGCAGCTGCTAAAATACCCGAACCAGCCAGAAGTGCTCATTCCCAACCGAACCAGCTACTAGATCACTTCAAATGTGAGGCCAGAACATCGACGTCCACCTCGAAATGACTAAGCTTCTGGCATCTTCTTGAGAATCTGGAACTAGCATCGGCTATGTGAAATTGGGGGTTGATGACGATTTTTCTGAGCGTCTTTTTGGTGTTCCGTTTCAGAACACATTTTTGAACACTACAGACGCATCATGCATGTTCACTACGTTCTAGAATTCTATGTCGCCACATTACGCCCATGTTGGGAAATTAACACAAAACCCGCTTTACACATAGGCGATCTTATGCGAATCTGTGCAACGCATAAACACGATTTTGGGCAGATTGTCTACACGGGCATATTGAGACGGCATTGAACGTAGTAAGAATACTTGTTACACTGAGTTGCTGAGCCAAACGAAATGTCACTTATATGTGTGCGAATGTTCTACGATCCATAGACGCAATATAACTATTTGTAATGAATCTAAACTGATCAGTATGATCGTCAACAAATTTTGAACATGTTCAAAACATTTCTGACGAATTTGCCAGTTCGTCATTGCACGTAGAGCTACGTAGGCAGAATTCGCTGAAGTGTAAACCAGGTTCAAAACATGTTGATGCGATGGAATGGTTCGCCTAAGATCTTTGCTTATGTGTAAAACCCGCTATATATATACACTTGAGCGATCATGAGCGAACACGTACAACGCACCTGCACGTATTATGTCACGTCGTCAACTTGGGCGTATTGTGGGGGCATTGAAAGTAGTTAAAATACATGGTACAAGTTGCTGGGGCAAACGAAGTGTTACTAGTATGTGCGAATGTTCTGCGATCAGTAGACGCAGCATAACTATTTGAAGCAAAAGTTAACCAAACTGAATGTTCGATTGTTCAAATTTTTTGAACTCGTTCAAAATTCCCTGACGAATTTGCCAGTTCGCCAGTGCACGTAGAGCTACGTAGGTGGAATTTGCTATAGTGTAAAGCGGGTTTAAAGCAGCTCTAAGCTATCCACTAATGCATAGTAACTTCATACCAACAGCGAATCCCAGGCTTTACATCGTCAAGAAAAAAGGCCGTCATCTCCGTAGTAATTTTAAGCTCTGATACGAATCGATTGCCGCTTTGGATCGTAGCAAATCTTGAAACATCTGCTAAACTGTTTGGGGCTCTTGCCGAATGTCCAATTTTGCTGGAAGCTCTCCCACGAGCTATCAAATCCGTCACGATTTAATCAAGCTTTGATACACGTTGATGTCCCTTTGCACACCTCTTTGCACGCCGCTTTAAAGCGCCATCAATGTGCAAATGGTGTGAACGTGGTATAATGGTTATTGACGCCCACATGTATTGAGACTCGTGATGGGGACCTTCTTTAGTAAACTCGTTCAATACAAAATTAGAATTAATGATCTCTGTCTGTTAATGGAATTTACTCACTGGCAGATACAAGATTTTTTGGAAAAGCAGGGAGCGGGGTAGTAACTTAACAGATCCCTTGGAATTCATATGCACAATTTGGGGGTCGGGGTGGGAGGAGGTGGAGCACAGACGAATCCGCCCGTGAATTGTGATATAGCAGGAACACCTATACACCAGGTGCACATAGCTATTGAATATAGGCCACTACACATTCAAACGGTTCTTTATCTTGTCTACGAAACTGAGAAGCTACAAACTTGAATTATTTTCATGGTATTATCATAGCCGGATCCAGAGGCGGAGTCTGCATGAGGGAGGGACTGCCGCTCTTTTCACCCCAAATATTTTGTTTTCATTAGGTTTTTGGCATTTCCCCAAGGACAGGCGGCTATGAAACCCATGAAATCCAGTGGCTGCACCCCACTCTTTCTGAAAATCTGGATCTGCTAGTGTTTATTAAATCAAATCTTTTGTTTCTATAAATAGGGTGCATAGAAGTGAAAGGCCTTTCAACTTGGCCAAGCTCCAACGGGATCTATGTCCCTGACGACTCTATTCCGGATTGTGCCGCAGGGACA